>JAGIQG010000006.1:35222654-35822654 GCA_024679065.1 Sphyrna mokarran | reverse complement strand
CTTTCATTTCACAGTGCCCAACAAGGGGAAGTATCTACTCTACCTCTACCATACCAATTCCTTTAGCATCTTATATACCTCAATTTGATCACCCCTCATTCTTCTAAACACGAGTGAGTATAGGACTCAATAAAGGCAAGTATCCCATATGCCTTTTTCACCATCTACTAACACGTTCAGAGATCATTGGACAAAAATGCCATGATCATTTTGTTCCACAGAATCTCCTAGTGTCATGCTGTTCATTGAATACTTCCTTATCAAGGAAGTATTTACTCCTTTTTAAGTGTATCACCTGACATTTTTCATGGTTAACTTCTATCTGCCACTTATCTGCCCATTTGACCATCCTGTCTATACTGTCTTGTAGCCCAAGATACACACCTCCACTGTTAACACCTGGCTAATCTTTGTGTCATCTGCAAATTTACCAATCCTATCCTCCCACGTAGTCATCTATGTCATTCATATAAATGATTAATAATTATATCATTGATACCTATGTGGACCATGACAGCTGACTATTTCCCCTACCATTCCAGTTCCTCTGCAGTCCAGATGATGTATCCTTAACCCTGGCATCAAGTAGGCAACATAGCCTTCGGGATGCTCAATCCTGACTACAGAGAACTGTATCTATTCCCATCTCTGTACCATCCCATGTCTAGAATGCCTATTTGCAGGAATGATTTTGGGGATGAGGGGCTTCAGTAACGTGGATAGGTTGGAGAAGCTGGGATTGTTTTCTTAAGAGAAAATGTTGTGAGGTGACATGACAGAGGTGCTCAAAATCAAGAGGGATTTAAACAGAATTGAGAGGGAGAAAGTTCACATTTTCAGAAGGGTCAAGAATCTCAATAGGCTGGTGTTAGTTGGGTAAGTGGGGTTTCCATTCACTGGGCTCAGTGAAAATCACACACACGCTTGAGGCAGAAGGCTGTGGGAGCCACTCTGGATATCTGAGCACATAATCTCAGCTGATACTTTGGGGCAGCACTGTTGTAGGTATTATGTTTGTGACATTAACGCAAGACCTCACCTGCCCTCAGATGGATGTAAAAATCCCATTACGTTACTTCTAGTTGAACCAGGGTTTTTCCCTCTGTCCTGACCAATATTTCAACCAACATCAATGGTTGTATGTTAGCAATGGATAGAGAATTGGTTAACACACAGGAATCTGAGAGAGCACATAACTGGGGCGTTTTTAAGTTAATGGGCTGTGATTTGTGGAGTGCCACAAGGACATAGCTATTTATAATCCAAATTAATGACGAATAGACTAAGATAATGAATCAACATGAGCTAATAATACAAAGGAACATGAGTATAAGGAATAAGATTTATAATCATCGAGAGAGAAATAAATTGATTGGGGATAGTCAACACAGTTTTGCGAAGGGAAGGTCGTGCCTCACAAACCTTATTGAATTTTTTGAAAAGGTGACCAAAGAAGTGGATAAGGGTGAGGCAGTTGACGTGGTGTATGTGGATTTTAAAGTATTTGATAAGGTTCCCTGTGGTAGGCTACTGCAGAAAATGCAGATGCATGGAATTGAGGGTGATTTAGCAGTTTGGATCAGGAATTGGCTAGCTGATAGAAGACTGAGGGTGGTGGTTGATGGGAAATATTCCACCTGGAGTTCAATTACAAGTGGTATATCTCAGGAATCTGTTTTGGGGCCACTGCTGTTTGTCATTTTTATAAATGACCTAGATGAGGGTGTAGAAGGATGGGTTAGTAAATTTGCTGATGACATCAAAGTTGGAGGAGTTGTAGACAATGAGGATGGATGTTACAGTTTGCAGAGGGATGTAGATGAGCTGCAGAGCTGGGCCGAGAGGTGGCAAAAGGAGTTTAATGTGGAAAAGTGTGAGGTGATTCACTTTGGTAAGAGTAACAAGAGTACAGAATATAGAGCTAATGGAAGGACTCTTAGTAGTGTCAACGAGCAGAGATCTTGGTGTACATGTGCATAGCTCCCTGAAAGTTGGTTGATAAGGTTGTTAAGAAGGTGTATGGTGTGTTAGCTTTTATTGGATTGAATTTCGGAGCCGTGATGTCACGTTGCAACTATACAAAACTCTGGTGCGGCCGCACTTAGAGTATTGTGTACAGTTCTGATCACTGCATTATAAGAAAGATGTGGAGGCGTTGGAAAGGGTGCCGAGGACGTTTACCAAGATGTTGCCTGGCATGGTGGGAAGGTCTTATGAGGAAAGGCTGAGGGACTTGAGGTTATTTTCATTAGAGAGAAGAAGGTTAAGAGGTGACCTAATTGAGGCATACAAGATGATCAGAGGGTTAGATAAGGTGGACAGTGAGAGCCTTTTTCCTTGGATGGTGATGGCTAAGACGAGGGGACATAGCTTTAAATTAAGAGGTGGTAGTTACAGGATGAATGTTAGAGGTAGATTCTTTACTCAGAGGGTCGTAAGGGCATAGAATGCCCTGCCTGCAGCAGTTGTGGACTCATCAACTTCAAATGGTCACTGGATAGTCATTAGATTGGTTCCATTAGTCGGCGCAACATCAAGGGCCGAACGGCCTGTACTGCACTGTAATGTTCTATGAGTATATAAGTTGGAAAAAGGCCACAGAGGTGGCAAACAGATGTAGATATGTTACCGAGTGGATAGCGAGTTAGCAGACAGGGTATAATGTGAGGAAGTGGTACTTGTAACTTAAACTCACAATTGCATTCATCTCTTTTAAACCAAAATGCTACCAATGTTTTGTACAGGTGAGAAATAGATGATAAAAGTGAACAGAGAGCAAGTTCTGGTGTAAGTTTGAAAAGGTGACCTCTAACATCATTAGAAGGATGAGTTTTGAGAATTATTTAAAGGCTGAGGTAGAAAAGAAAATTGAAATTTTGATAGGACAGACCAGGGAATAAGTGAATAGTATTATAGGATAGAAGCCAGTCATTTGGCCAAACTAGCCTGATGGTTAGATTGTTCATGAGTCTCCTCCCATTCCACCTCAAGCTTTCAGCTTTTCTTCCTATTTCCTTTCCTTCCAAATGCACAAAACATGTTTCCTTTTGAAAACATCTCACTCTCTGGTTTTAACCACTTGCCAATTATAAGAGTTTTTCTCCTTATTTCCCCATTAGATTTATTAATCACTATCTTGTATTCATGCCTGAGATCTCTGAAGGCTGTGCCACCAATAGTGAGCTGAAGGGATGGTAGTCACTTTAATAAAACTAAAGTAGTATGAATTTGTTATTAAGAAATCATACACACAGGATTGGAATGTATCTTGTACTTTCAGCTGTCTAGAATCTCTTCATTTAACTAATTTCTTTTATAGGCACAAAAACTTTTATTTGAATCTTGTTTAGGTTCTGCTAAACTGTTGCTCCATCGTAATGCTCTTTATTTTTAAAGGCACTATAATATATGCCAGATATTTGTAATATCTGGAATGGTAAAGGATGTTCAGAATCAGCTGGATGTAATCATTTTTGAAAACAACAATTTGCTCTCTTTCCTAATGATGGGCTGTCTTAAGACACTTAAATTTTTGTAGAATGGTTGACAGCAAAGAAAATTAACTCAGTTGTGCTTTTAAGCTCAAGTTCTAACTGCGTTAAAAGGGAAGCTGAAACTAGCATTGAAACATGGCTGACAGTTGGGCTGAGCAATACATATTTCTGACAGTACTATAGGCCTCCAAAGTGAAGAACCTTGATTTATTCTGAACCTTGTCCAGACAAGTTTACAGTTTGAAATGTAAAGCAATGTCCTTGCACTCTTTTATCCTAATCAAATGTTTACTAAGCTATTCAAAGGAGTTGAATGATAATCATAATAAAGCTTAAAGATGATGCTTATGCTGCTGGTCTGTTTGCTCTCTCTTCAGAAAAAGACAAAATTAATACTTGTCATTAACTAACTTAATTATTTTTCAGGTGTCAAAGAGAGAGGTGCAACTTCTGTTAAAATAGAAATTAGAAGAGAATGGCTTCGTACAAACCAACCGTGATTCAGAGCTATCCAAAACTTGGAAAAACGGTCACGAGGGACACGTTATACTGGAAAAATTATAAGGTAGGATCAGAATAGACTATCTTGCTGCTCAAAGAGCAGAATCAGTACTGTTATAAAGCAGAAGTGAACTCTTCATCTGAGAACTAACATCGAAATACCCAAAGAAGAATGACTCACCTTATAATCTGTAAAAAAAAAAGTGTGAAGTGGTGTCACCTGCTCTTCAGCAACTTCTTGTGGTTAAATGCAAAATAATTCCCTGACACTCGTTCTAAAATCAATATGTAACAATTTATTTATCTAACAGTGAGCAAATTAACTAAACTTAACAAACTAAGTAAGTCCCTTAACTATTCCCAAATGAAACAAGATTCCAATAATATACTGTTCAAATTAATTCAGTTCCGACTCATTAACAAAAATAGAATTTAGTCATTCTCTAAATTATAATGAGGTTTTGTGTCTTCCAGAATATTCTCAGCCTTCACTGTTGATTCTTCTGTCTGGAACTTCTTTGTTCTTTGATACCTTTTGCTATGGTCTTTCAATAAGAGATAGATGAAGCTGTGAGAGACAGTGATTCTCTCTCTTGCTCCCTCCCTCTCTCTCAGAGAGAGAAAGAGAACCAAAAGTTCTGGCAGGTGACATTTGCTCTTTCCCTTTGTTCCACTGCCTATTTTTGCAACTGTGATGACACATCAATATTTTTCACAATAGAATTGGTTCTAGGTTGTCAAAACCATCAGATTTAAGTTCAATAGGTTTTTGGTATCTAAATGATTGGTTTAAATTGATTAGCTAAATTCAAAAGTCTTGTTGCCTTGGTAAAACTGCTGCTTGGACTTTTGATGCAAATGTTTCAATTTTGGACTATGTACTTGCAGTTTAAATCTCTAAGCACAGAAAAAAAACACCTTTTAACATATAATTTTACAAACACCAGATTCACAACAGTATCTGTGAAGATATTGTACTCTATCTTTATTTGTTGTCAATGTAAATGATAATTCATCACTCTTGTAAACCATGTCTCCTTATTTAAACCAATTGCCCTCTTTTCCAATGCCATTGTTATTCATACAAAGCAAGATTTTTCACACATCCCATGGTGTATTTTGCAGTGGCGGATACAATCTGCCATTGGCAGGATTTTTCCACCGCCATCAATGTTTCCTATAGTTCACTTTGCTGCCAGGTAACCCAAATTCTGTGGGGTGGTTGCGGTTGACAGTACCAGTGGGTCCTATCAGAGGAGCAGTGGAAAATCCCTTCCACTTTGATTATTGTGCGCTTTGTGAAATTGAATATTTCGCTGTGGCCCCCATTAATCTTACAGAATCACCAGTATGAGATATTTCTGCATTTTGGGCTCCTTTATGTAAAATGTTGAAATCACACATCTTTTAACCAAATTTTTTTTTGTGTTTATTTATAGTGTGAGACTGGAAATTATATAAGTTGTGATGTTTGAAACTCAATGTAACCCAACATCACCAACTTATGCAAGTAATAACTTAACTTTATCTTCTGTGTTTCAGGCTCCAGTTCAAATAAAAGAGTTTGGTGCTGTGACAAATATAAATTTTTCTCCAGTTGCTCCCTACAACTATGCAGTAACTGCTTCTACAAGGGTGAGTCCAGAAAATGCATTCCTTTCTATAAACAAAAATGAAATTAAAATTTCATTTGATCAACTGCTGTTAAATTGTGCAACTTCACTGTCATATGGCTGTGCTGATCTGTTTCTCTGTTGCTTTCCAAATCTGAAACCACAGTTGCACATTAACCATTCCACTCCTATATTCTGTGATGAGAGATATAATTATATTTTGTTTAAAACCTCTTGTTTTACAACATCTGTGTTTTGTTTATCAGCTTTTTTAAAAAATCTGGATGGGTAAAATATGATTTAATTTATTATTGTCACATATATAGTGAAAAATATTGTTTCCTGCACACTAGACAAAGCATACCATCCATAGAAAAGGAAAGGAGAGAATACAAAATGTAGTGTTACAGTCATAGGTAGAGGTTAGAGAAGGATCAACTTTGTGATGTATGTCCATTCAAAAGTTTAATGGCAGCAGAGAAGAAGCTGTTTTTAAGTGGGCTGGTACATGTCTTCTGACTTTTGTATTTCTTTCCCGATGGAAGAAGGTTTAAATGAGTATGTCAGGGATGTGTGGCGTCCTTAATTATGCTGGCTGCTTTTCTGAGACAGTGGGAAGTGTAGACAGTGTAAATGGGTGGGAGGCTGGTTTGAGTGACGGACTGGGCTTTGTTCATAGTCCTTTGTAGATCATTGTGGAAAGAGCAGTAGCCGTATCAAGCTTTGGTACAACTAGAAAGAATGCTTTCTATGATGCATTTGTAGAAGTTGGTGAGAGTTGTAGTGGACATGCCAACTTTCCTTAGTCTCCTGAGAAAGTAGAGGCATTAATGGTTTTCCCAATGGTAGTATTGGCATGGAAGGACCAGGATAAGTTGTTGGTGATTTGGACACCTAAAAACCTGAAGTTCGCGACAATTTCAACTTCGTCCCCATTGATGTAGACAGGGGCATGTCCTCCGCTATGCTTCCTGAAGTCGATGACTATCTCCTTCATTTTTTTGATATTGAGGGAGAGATTATAGTCGTCGCACCAGTTCACCAGAATCACTGTCTCTTTCCTTTACCTTTTGCCTATCCTTACATATTGTGGTCTTTGGCTTAGGAAATTCAGGATCCAGTTGCAGAAGATCTGACTGAAAGCCTCAGCCACGATGAACAAAGTCTCAAGATGTTTCACCTCAACGTTATTTGTAGTGGTGTATATTTCATTGATTATGTGGTGTCCACGTGGGGAGGGATGTATACTGATAGAACGTTACAGCGCAGAACACGCCCTTCGGCCTTCAATGTTGCGCCGACCAATTAAGAAAAAGCAATGACCCTCTAACCTAAACCATTCCCTTTTCGTCCATAAACTTATCTACTAACTTCTTAAACGCCACCAAACTTGGCGCATCTACAACTGCAGCAGGCAGGGCATTCCATACCCTTACCACCCTCTGGGTAAAGAACCTACCTCTGATATCCGTCCTATAACTACCACCCCTTAATTTAAAGCTATGTCCCCTCGTGCTAGCTTTCTCCATCCTAGGAAAAAGGCTATCACTGTCCACCCTATCTAAACCTCTAATCATCTTATATGTTTCAATAAGGTCTCCTCTTAGCCGCCTTCTTTCTAACGAAAACAACCTCAAATCCCTCAGCCTCTCTTCATAAGACCTGCCCTCCATACCAGGCAACATCCTGGTAAACCTCCTCTGTACCCTCTCCAATGCCTCCACATCTTTCTTATAATGTGGGGACCAGAACTGTACACAATACTCCAAGTGCGGCCGCACTAGAGTTTTGTACAGTTGCAACATGACGTTGCGGCTCCGAAATTCAATCCCCCTACCAATAAAAGCTAAGACTCCGTATGCCTTCTTAACAACCTTATCGACTTGATTGCCAACTTTCAGGGATCTATGCACATATACACCAAGATCCCTCTGTTCTTCAACACTATTAAGAGTCCTACCATTAGCCCTATACACATTTGTTATTCCTGCCAAAGTGAATTACCTCACACTTTTCCACATTAAACTCCATTTGCCACCTCTCGGCCCAGCTCTGCAACTTGTCCAAGTCTCTCTGCAAACTAGAACACCCCTCTTCACTATCTACCACTCCTCCGACTTTGGTGTCATCCGCAAATTTACTAATCCATCCTTCAATACCCTCATCCAGATCATTTATAAAAATTACAAACAGCAGGGGCCCCAAAACAGATCCCTGAGGTACACCACTTGTAACCGAACTCCACGATGAATAACTTCCATCAACCACCACCCTCTGTCTTCTATCAGCTAGCCGATTCCTAATCCAATTAGCTAAATCACCCTCAATCCCATACATCTGCATTTTCTGCAGAAGCCTTCCATGGGGCATCTTATCGAACGCCTTACTAAAGTCCATATATACCACATCAACTGCCTTACCCCCATCCACCTCTTTGGTCACTTTTTCAAAAAACTCAATAAGGTTAGTAAGGCACGACCTACCCTTCACAAAACCATGCTGACTATCCCCAATCAATTTGTTTCTCTCTAAATAACTATAAATCCTATCCTTAATAATTCTTTCCAATACTTTGCCCACAGCAGAAGTAAGACTCACCGGTCTATAATTCCCAGGAAAGTCTCTATTCCCCTTCTTGAACAATGGGACCACATTCGCTATCCTCCAGTCTTCCGGCACTATATCCGTAACCAACGACGACCTGAAGATCAGAGCCAGAGGCCCTGCAATCGCCTCTCTCGCCTCCCAGAGAATCCTAGGGTAAATCCCTTCCGGCCCAGGGGACTTATCCAACTTCAAACCCTCAAGAATATCTAGCACATCCTCCTTATCCACTTCAGTACTTTCCAGTTTGCAACCCTGTATCCCAGTGTTCTCCACAACTACATTTACATCTCCCTGCGTGAATACCGAAGAGAAATATTTATTCAGTGTCTCTCCAATCTCTTCAGGCTCCACGCACAACTTCCCACTGCAGTCTCTGACTGGCCCTAATCTTGCCCTAACCAATCTTCTATTCTTAACATATCTAAAGAAAGCTTTAGGATTCTCCATGATCCTATCAGCCAAAGTCTTCTCGTGTCCCCTTTTAGCTCTTCTCAACTCATTCTTTAGCTCCCTCCTGGCTAACCTATAGCTAGGTAAAGTTTTGCAACACCAATTTAAAATCCAACCAATTTATTTGATAGTAAATCCACGAGCTTTCGACACTATGTTGTGCCTTTGTCAGGCAAATGCAGTGTTCTGATCTGCAGAGGCACTCATATCCACACAGACAGTTACATACTGCTGATTAGAATGCGAATCCTTACATCTAACCTGCTATTCAAGTGTTAAAGTGGCTAACAATGTGTGTGAAGGAAATCCTGAGCATTGGTTAGAGAATTGTGTATTTTCTCCAGACAGCACAGTAAGTGAGGTTTTTTGCTAATCCAGGCAAGTTACGGGGGTTACAGATAGTGTGACATGAAGCTAAGATCCCTGTTAAGACCGTCCTCATGTGTGCGGAACTTGGCTATCAGTCTCTGCTCAGCAACTCTGCGCTGTCGTGTGTCACGAAGGCCCCCTGAAGAACATTTACCCGCAGGTCGGAGGCCGAATGCCCATGACTGCTGAAGTGTTCGCCCACAGGAAGGGAACTGTTTTGCCTGGTGATTGTTGAGCGATGCTCATTCATCCGCTGTCGTAGTGACTGCATGGTCTCCCCAATGTACCATGCTTCGGGACATCCTTTCTTGCAACGTATTAGGTAGACAACGTTGGCCGAGTTGCAAGAGTATGTACCGTGTACCTGGTGAATGGTATCCTCACGTTTGATTATGTCGTCCATGTCTATGATCTGGCATGTCTTGCAGAGGTTGCTGTGGCAGGGTTGTGTGGTATTGTGGTCACTGTTCTCCTGAAGGTTGGGTAGTTTGCTGCGAACAATGATCTGTTTGAGGTTGTGCGGTTGTCTGAAAGCAAGAAGTGGGGGGGTGGGGATGGCCCTAGCGAGATGTTCATCGTCATCAATGACATGTTGAAGACTCCGGAGAAGATGTCGTAGCTTCTCCGCTCCGGGGAAGTACTGGACAACAAAGGGTACTCTGTCCACCTTGTCCCGTGTTCGTCTTCTGAGGAGGTCAGTGCGGTTTATCGCTGTGGCACGTTGGAACTGTCGATTGATGAGTCGAGCGCCATATCCTGTTCTCACGAGGGCATCCTTCAGCGTCTGGAGGTGTCTGTCACGATCCTCCTCATCTGAGCAAATTCTGTGTATACGGAGGGCTTGTCCATAGGGAATGGCTTCTTTAACGTGTCTAGGGTGGAAGCTGGAGAAGTGGAGCATTGTGAGATTGTCTGTCGGTTTTCGGTACAGTGAGGTGGCAAAACAGTTCCCTTCCTGTGGGCGAATACTTCAGCAGTCATGGGCATTCGGCCCTCCCTGCGGGTAAATGTTCTTCAAGGGGGCCTTCGTGACACACGACAGCGCAGAGTTGCTGAGCAGAGACTGATAGCCAAGTTCCGCACACATGAGGACGGTCTTAACAGAGATCTTGGCTTCATGTCACACTATCTGTAACCCCCGTAACTTGCCTGGATTAGCAAAAAACCTCACTTACTGTGCTGTCTGGAGAAAATACACAATTCTCTAACCAATGCTCAGGATTTCCTTCACACACATTGTTAGCCACTTTAACACTTGAATAGCAGGTTAGATGTAAGGATTCGCATTCTAATCAGCAGTATGTAACTGTCTGTGTGGATATGAGTGCCTCTGCAGATCAGAACACTGCATTTGCCTGACGAAGGCACAACATAGTGTCGAAAGCTCGTGGATTTACTATCAAATAAATTGGTTGGATTTTAAATTGGTGTTGCAAAACTTTACTGAGTTTACCCCAGTCCAACGCCGGCATCTCTACATCATAACCTATAGCTATCCAGTGCACTAACTGAGCTTTCAAGCCTCATCCTGACATAAGCCTCCTTTTTCCTTTTAACCAGCGAATTAACTTTTTTAGTACACCATGGTTCCCTTAGTCGACCATTTCCTCCTTGCCTGACAGGGACATACTTATCAAGGACTCGCAGTCCTCGCAGTGGACTCGCAGAGCTCCACATTTCAGATGTTCCCAGTCCCTGTAGTTTCCTAGTCCAACCTATGCACCCTAATTTCCTCCTTATGGCCTCATAATTACCATTCCCCCAGCTATAACTACGGCCCCCAGGTTCATGCCTATCCCTATCCATCACTAAGGTGAACGTAACCAAATTGTGGTCACTATCACCAAAATGTTCACCAACTTCCAAGCTAACACCTGGTCTGGCTCATTGCCCAGCACCAAATCCAATGTAGCCTCACCTCTAGTTGGCCTATCTACATACTGAGTCAAAAAACCTTCCTGCACACTTTGTATCAAAAACTGACCCCTCTAACGAGCTAGAGCTATAGCTATTCCAATCAATATTAGTAAAGTTAAAGTCCCCCATAACAATTACCTTATTACTTTCACTCCTGTCCAGGATCAACTTTGCAATCCTTTCCTCTACCTCTCTAGAACTTTTAGGAGGTCTATAAAAGACTCCCAACAGGGTGACCTCTCCTCTCCTGTTTCTAATCTCAGCCCATACTACCTCAACAGACAAGTCCAGATAACAGGACAACAGACAAGTCAGGATAACAGAGGTGAACTCCTGCAGAAGGTAGTGGGGAGGGCATTTTTGGGTCAGGTATTCTAGGTCGGGGAAAAGAAACTTGGCAGTGTTGCTACAATCTAGGTACCATGAGGTGTTGATTAGAAGGCAGACCCCACCTCCTTTGGCCTTGTCTGAGGCCGCTGTATCGTCATTTTAGTAGATTGAGAAGTTCTGTGGTTATAGGGCACAGTCCAGTGAAACAGGGGTGGGCCACAACTCCGTGAAAGTTGGACACAGCAGTCCCTTAGTTCTTTTTGAAAAGTGAGTCTGGCTTGTTTTCCTGAGATTGGACGTTTACCAGGCGTAAGCTGGGGAGGGGGGTGCCTGGGACCACGTTGTTTCACTCTCAGCTGCAGACCTTCATGTTTTCCACGCTTCCTGGAGTGACTGCCTGTTTTCAAACTTGGGTGATAAAATAGTCTGCGGATTCCAGAGATAGGGTATGTTGAATAACATTGAAGATTGTAAAAATTGACATGAGCAAATATTTGAGGAACAAGTGATCTTGCAATGGTGTAATCATTAGCGGAATACAATCAGTCAGAATTGTTATATTAACTTAACATTAAGATGATTTTGTAAATATCCTTTAGGAATTGGGAGAAATTTCAAACCTAAATTTCACTTGATCATAGAGATTGAAATAAATTGAATAGGATTTGTGACAGACCAAGTATTCTTTGCAGAAAGAAAATGAATTAATATAGTACCTTTCAGAACGTCAGGAGATCCCAAAGTGTTTTTCAGCCAATTAAGTATGTTTGAAGTGTAGTTGCTGTTGCAAAGTAACGGAACGTTACAGTCAGTTGGCACAAGTGGAGTCCTAGGAACAGCAATGAGATGTGTCATTAGATAATTTTTTTGAAAGAAATGTAGGTTGAGTGATAAATATTGGGCAGGCTACCTGGCAAGCTCCCCTGTTCTTGCAGAAGGTCCCATGGCAATTTTCAATCCATATAGGGGGCATTGATTTAATATCTCATTCCAAAGACAGCACCTCTGACGATACTGCAATCTCTTAACTCATGCAGACATTTTGCAGTGTTATGTGCTCAAGTCTTGGCATGAAGTTGGAATTGAGAATGCTCCTGATGATCCAAACTAATACTCTGAATGACCATTTCTTATGCATGAGTTAAACTGTTGGCTCCTGAACATGCCACGGTTGCAGTAGTATGACTGGACCTTTCTGTGTTTAAGTCTTTAAGTTTCCTCAGAAATTACAAATTTCAATGCTTCCTCATTCCTGAGGTAGAGTCAGTTGGTACTAAATTAAAGTATCAGAAAATAAACTTGGTTTATTGTATGATTGGTTCTTTTTCGAAAATGTTCTTAAAAGAATTACTGCTCTGAGTTGTTTTCAATTCACTTGATGGGTAAATTTAATAACATCAATATTTTATTGTTTAGGTCAACATATATGGTCGGTATTCTCAAGAACCCATAAAAACATTCTCCCGATTTAAGGACATAGCATATTGTGGTACATACAGAGATGATGGACAACTGCTTCTTGCAGGCAGCGAGGATGGTATAATTCGCCTTTTTGATATTGGTGGCCGAGCAGCACTCAGACAGTACACTGGACACACAAAGTAAGTTGTTTTCTAAGACCAGAGTTGATAGAAAAGGTAACTTGTGTGGTTAAGTATTTTTAATGATGGACAGCTATCAATAAAGATTCTTCATGTCAGTTTTAAAAGATTTCATTTTGTAAAAGAAGTTTCACCTCAGAACAAGTATTTTACCAGGACTGGAGATCCCTCTTTAGCACTTCCCTTCAAAGTGAGGATTCTTTTTTCTATTCTGGTGAATGTCTCTTTGCCCTTCAATCTTCAGCTGGGTGTTATTTATACCAGGCCAGCATGTGATGGTTTCCAGCAAGGTGAAGGTGCGGTGGATTGGCTGAAATATTCAGTTGTGAAAATCGTTCAATTTTGAAATATTTGTTAAATGGAAAAGGTGATTTTGACCTTTTCTGGGTGTATCAACCCCTTGCTACAAAATGGATCCCTGCTATCTCCTCCTCCTGTTACTTGTATCATTATCTGCTTTCAATGTTTATCAGAAATGTGTATGTGGTACTGGAAGGTAGAGTTAGTAATAAGCTCATTAATCTCTTGCAAGTGGGTGTACATTTTGCATTCAGCTGGCTTTTAACATGCTTGTAAGTGTTTTTAGAAATTATGTTTGAAATTAACCTTGTATGTATGTATCCATATATTTTATCCTGTCCTTTCTTTCCAGCTTAATTATGTCAGCTTTGCCTCCAATTTCCATGTTTCTCTCACTTTCACATAATCTATCCTCCCTTCCTCAACTTCTATATTCGCATTCCTGGAGAGAGCCTGCTGAGCAATATTCACTAAAAGCTCATCTTCGTTACATGTGTCTGATACACATACACGTGATTCTGATATTGCTTTCTTTTTCCTTGTCTGAGGAAGTCCCTCCACCACGATAGATGCGACTCTCAACCATGTCTGCTCCATTTTCCACACTACTGCTTTTGGCATTTCCCATCCTTGACGTGGTTCTATTGTCCTCAAACTCTACCAAACAGCTCTTGTGTAGCAACTTATTAATGTTATTAATGTAGTATACCTTGAGAATTGCTGAAAAAGAGTAATATTGTTGAAGCTTTTTGTCTTGCTTTCATCAGGACAAATGCAAGAATGCAATATTTCAAAGGAATAACAATTTACATTGCTTGGGAAAAGGGGTGCAGATTCGTTGACAAGTTGGCTATGATTGGCCGAGACATTGACATGATGAATGCACCACGGCACTACTGTTCATCCATGCTTTTATTTATCCAGAAAAAAGGTGCAGTGTCTGGATAGATTCTTTATGCTAAGGAAGACAGTTCCCTGCGTATGAGTGTATGTAGCTCCCAGCAAGCATAAGTGAGCTACATTGTGAGCCCTACTGATGATATTAAATTTGTTGAATGAATAGATTTAATGAAAAAAGGAAATAGACCTAATTCCACTGCATTAGAAGAAAATAACACACTAGTTAACTGTTTATACTTCAAGAACTTGCCAGCAAGATCATTAACTTTTTTGAAGACAGTTTCTAGATTACAGACAAGTTTTTGGGTAAAGGTTTAGTAATAAACTTATGTAGACAAAATTGAAATTTTAAAACTGGGTACTAACTAATTGTAAAATTGTCTGTATCTGTGACTTGAGTGAGAGAGTGGTTTTAGAATACTTTCCCTGTTGTGTTAGAGAGGTGTGAGAGCTGTATCAGAAGAGGGTGCTCTTCCAGAGGTGTCTCTGGGGTACTTCCCTCCAGTAAGAAATCTCTTAATACCAGGTTAAAATCCAACAGGTTTATTTGGTAGTAAACACCACTAGCTTTCGGAACTCTGTTCCTTTGTCAAGTGAGTGGAGAGAACTGTTGGACTTTAACCTGACGTTGTGAGACTTCTTACTGTGTTTACCCCAGTCCAACACTGGCATCTCCACATCAGTACTTCCCTCCATGCATGAATGATAAATAAGCTATTGTAATCTGTCCCTGGGTCTCCTGTGGTTAGTTGGAAGAAGTCCACCCCAACAGTGTCATTCTTAACACAGCCAGGGCTGTTCAACAAGTGCTGCCTAGCAAGCATGAACACGTTGAGTACAGTCAGTATTTCACCTTTAAGCAAACAAATAACTTGGAAAGTCCTAATCAGATTACATTAGACAAGAACAAAATAATGCAGGTGTTGAAGATTTGAAATATAAACCAAAAATGCTTGGAGCACTCAGCAGATCAGGCAGCATCTGTGGAGGTAAATAGAATTAAGGTTTCAGGTTAATGATGTTTCATCAGAACAGAATGGAGAAAGGATTGGAGAGAGCCTGATACAATGAATAAAACCCAGAGTAGATGTGTTCAACTTTATAATGTTTGTGGACATGAATAGTGAATTGAGTTGATAAAATCTTTTTTCCAGAGCAGTCCAAGTTACTGCATTCACATCAGATAAATACCGTTTCATGTCTGGATCAGATGATTACTCAGCGCGGCTTTGGGATATCCCTAACTCAACAGAACTTCACTGCTTTAATGAGCATACTGATTATATACGGTGTGGCTGCACCAGCAATTTGAATGCAGACCTCTTTGTTACAGGTATGTTGTTCTTATGGGTACAGCAATCTGCAATTGTCAAATGTTACTGGGGTAGGGAATGTAGATTTGAGGCAACAATCAGATCAGCCATAATCTTTTTGAATAGTGCAGTAGGCTCGAGGGGTCGAATAATGTGCTGCTGTATAGTTTGTTTATGTATAAATAGTGTTCAGTAGCCATCTTTATTTTACAATTTCTACTCAACCAATCTTTCAACATCAGTTCTTCATTAAATATGCTCCATCAGTTGGGTGCTAGTACATTCTAGCCTGTTTGCTAGTGCAATATAATTCAATTCTTATCATTTGCTGCTTATGCTCTGGTTTCCTGTAGTTATTGACACTGAATGTGGGAATTGCAAAAATATCTTCAGTGGTCATTACTTGCACACGTTTATGGTATGAAGTGCATCAATGTCATCACATTGTGTTCATTCAGTGCAATACATTGATTCTGCACTTCCAACAGTTTCTAATATTTTTCCGACAAATAGGTTCTTACGATCATACAGTGAAGGTATTTGACGCCCGGTTGGATAAAAGTGTAATAACTATGGAACATGGGCAACCTGTGGAGAGTGTGTTGCTTTTTCCATCAGGCGGACTTCTGGTATCAGCAGGTCAGTAGACTTTGGTTGTTTAGAAATTTGGTGTTCTAAACTAGTGTGTTTTGTTTTAACTTGTCAAATAGAAAGAAGTTAGCTAAGGCAGCCTACTAGTTTTCGTTGAATTGACTGCCTTTCATGTCCGTGGTCTCTCTGTCCGTGGTCTCCATTGACAGTAAATCGATACATTGTATCAGGTATATAGTAAGATAACTTAAAGAATAAACTAACTCTTGTTAATATACTTACTAGTCTTTGCAGTCGACAAGTTTTTATATCCTTAGTAACTGCAAAAACATTGATATTGTTGCTGACATGAGTCGTCTTATGCACTGGCTTTTTAAAATATATTCCCTTATAAAATGTATTTATTATTCAGCATCTTTTTCTCAAAACTTGACTACCTTCTTGATAATAGCTTTTATGTATGTGCTTGTTGACTGTTCCTTCTAATCAACCTTCGTTTATAAAGGTGGCCGATATGTAAAGGTCTGGGATATGTTGAAAGGAGGACAACTGCTGGTCTCACTACGAAATCATCACAAGACTGTCACATGTCTATGTCTGAGTAGCTCAGGACAGAGGCTGCTCTCAGCCTCTCTTGATAGGTATGAAACTCATTGTTCTCATTAGATTCAGCATGTGTTTAAATGTAATTTTTGCTTTATTTCTAAGCTAGGTTTTGATCTTCATTTGGTTCAAATCTGATTACCCATTTCAGTAAAATCATACTGAGTTTCATTCTGAGAGTTTACAGATTAAAATTGAGAGTTTTGAATGAGCTAAATGGGGAACAGCTATTTACACTAGTCAATGTTTAGAGGGTTGAAGGGCGAGGCTGGCGCATTTATAGTGGTAAAAATGGACAAATGGATTTTAAAATAAAATGGGTAAATATTTAAAGAATGCAGAAGACATTGAATTGGGACACTGGATAACTGTTTGAGTACAGGGCAATCATAATGGGCTAAGCGTCTTCCTGTGCTTTAGGAGTCTAAGATTTTAGGATCAAATAACATATATATGAATCTTGATTGTTTTAATTGTGATGTTGACTTTTTACAACTTTTTTGTTGTAAAATTAAATATTATTGTTAGTGCTGTTTTATAAGTGTTTTTTAGGTTGTATTACAATCCTCAGAGACTGATAATTTAAAAGAATGGAATTCACAGTAATCACCTGAAAGGAATCACACAACCAGATTTGTAGTTTTAAGACTTTTGTTGCAGCAAGCAAACTAAAACCAAAACAACTAAATATAAGTAACAATATCCTAAGCTACTGAAAATGAATCCTTTATTAGTTTCAACCCACTCAAAAACTCCATGACAGATTTATGCATTACAGCATGCTCTCTGCAGAGCATGTTGGATTGTTTACAACAATCCAAAGTTACTGCCAGCTTCCACCAGCTCACTCCTTTGTGTTTTGCCAAGATACAATATCCAGTCATCGTCAAAGACCTTTCCCTCCACCTTCTAAAAAATCCCGAACCAGCACCCAGTAATACATCTTACTCCAGAGATTGTTTACCCTGGCCTCACCAAGACAAATTTCCCAGGGTTGTTAAATTTCATTTCTCAACCAGAGAATGTTTCCCATTTGCATTCTGTTTGGAAGCGAACAGATTAAAAGCTGATTCTTAAAAGTCAGCCTTTTTCCTAGAGTTGAATACAGCTTCACACCATTCCTTTTTTTCCAGCGTATCCTATTTACCTTAAATTAAAAGAGACAATCCAAAACGTAACCATCTTATCAAACTGCACATCCATAATGCTAGCATTAAGCTTTTTGTGTATACACTTATAATATTTTAAATGTTAATTTGCAGGCATGTCAAAATCTACAGCACATCTACATACAAAGTAGTCCATAGTTTGGATTATGCAGCAGCTATCCTGAGCTTGGCTTTAGCAGTGAGTATATATTTTTGTTATGATATGGGCAGTTGTGACTTTCCCAAGTATATTCAGAATCACTTAAATCTTTTTATAGCATCTACACTTTGTTAAAGTTGTACAGTAAGGTATATTGTTGTGGTCAAGCAGATTTTTTGTATGGCAGCCAATTTGAAATTGATTATGTTTGTATCCACGCTTGCATGACCATGCATTTTCACGCAATAATCGCTGAATAGTGAGTAAGAGTGACAATGCAAAGGAAAATGTCTCTCCTCCTTCCCAAAGCTTGGTGTCTGAGGACAGTTTGAGTGCCACATTTTCTGTGTCATCCAAAGTTTCTAAAAATGCTAGCAGTTAAGCCCACTGATTCATAAATTTGAATTTACTTTAGCCTGCAGATGAAGCCATTGTTGTAGGAATGACTAACAGTGTCTTGAATATCCGGCATCGGAAACGCAGTGAAAAGAAGCAGGAAGTTGCAAGTAAGAAGAGGGGACCATCCTACAGATATTTCGTAAAAGGAAAAGATTACATGCCAAAAAAGGTGAGATGTTTTTAAAATGTATATAATAGTGGCTATATTTATCTATGTGTTTATCTACTTGTAGAAAGATCTGAAATAAGACTTTATAATGGATGTTCTACATTGTGTCAATTTTTCAAGTTTAAATGATCATTTAGATATTCATTTGCCACCTTGACCATATTCCTTTACTATTTCCATCCACCCATCATATGCTTGAGCAATTTCAAACTCTACTATTTTTGTTATTGTTAAAAGCCTGCATTGATCCTCTATCCCTTCTGTTCATTTCGTCACAACTATTAGTATATGTCCCACGCAGGTGTCAGCTTTAAAGCTTGCATTCAATGTTGCAGTTTAAATTTGAATGATTTCTAGAAGCTTCTTCAAGACATTTATGTTTAGAAAAATGGATCACTGAAAATATGAATTTTTGCTTACAAATGAATCAATACGTATCTTTTATCAATATTGCAATAAATTTATTTTTATGTTTCTTCTGTTTCTAGGATGATATTTTAATCAGTAAGCCAGTGAGGTTGCACCTAAAGAAGTATGATAAACTTTTGAAAAGTTTCAGAGTGTCCCTTGCACTTGATGCTGTGTTAATGGTAAACAAAAAACCCTCTTTGATCCTACAATACCCAGTCTTTAGTTTTCAACCTGTGCCTTTGGCAGTGAATTGCACAAAGTAATGAAGGGTATTCCTTTTTCAACTTGAAATATATATTCCACTTCAATGTGGATTGTTTCTACTGTAAAAGTAATGGATCAGGTTTTGTTGCCAAAATAATGAAAAATTTAATGATGTATGTTGTTAAAGAAAAGATGTGCCGAAGAAAAGATATCTTGTGAGTCGCTTCCACAAGTTGCCAAAGGTTTACTCCAGACCTCAAAAGTAACAGTCTAAACTCAAATTTCATGTATTTGCTTT
This sequence comes from Sphyrna mokarran, assembly GCA_024679065.1. Classification (NCBI taxonomy): domain Eukaryota; kingdom Metazoa; phylum Chordata; class Chondrichthyes; order Carcharhiniformes; family Carcharhinidae; genus Sphyrna; species Sphyrna mokarran. The sequence goes on along the minus strand of JAGIQG010000006.1, from coordinate 35,803,276 downwards.
CTCTTAATAGTTCAGCAGCAGTTCTCTGAACACACCCTGCCTTCTTCCATTAAAGTTATGATGTGGAGATGCCAGCATTGGACTGGGATAAACACAGTAAGAAATCTCACAACATCAGGTTAAAGCCCAACAAATTTATTTGGTAGCAAACGCTATGAGCTTTCGGGGCTTTTCCCCTTCGTCAGGTGAGTGGGGAGTTCTTATCACAAACGTAGCATATAAAGGCATATTCTGTAAACTAAGTGTGTTTGTATGCTCTGTTTGTGATCAGAACTCCCCATTCACCTGATGAAGAGGAAAAGCCCCAAAAGCAAGCGGCGTTTGCTACCAAATAAACCTGTTGGATTTTAACCTGGTGTTGTGAGACTTCCTACTGTTCTTGCATTAACTCCTGAGCCTGAACTTTTTTGGTATTCTCCATTTGGAGTTGCATGGCGAGAGAATTATCAATTGTCTTCCTTGTACAAACAGAATACCTGCAACTTTGCTGACCTATGTGCCTCAGCTGTTTGCGGAGTAATCTCAGACTGCAGATTGAGTCAAACTACATTTAAAATTCATAGAGTAAACTCCTATTGTTTATGTTGTATACCTTGCAATGTCTATAACTTATAAATTCACTACTTCATTGACTCATATTGCTCGTGTGGAATTGGTACATGTTTGGCATCCTATGCTGTTCTGAACTGATGATGTTATCTCGCAGCCAAAAGTCAGGATAAAGAAGCCAGAGATTACCATAGGAGTTATGCAAGAGCTTAACCGCCGAGGGACGCTTCAAAATGCACTTGCAGGACGAAATGAAAAACAACTTACTGTTCTCCTTACCTTCCTTATCAAGTAAGGAGACTTCACTTTTGCATGTGCTTTTCAGATCTATATACTATAAATATAAATTGCCAAAATGTATTTGCTTAATTTCTTAATCTTTTATTAACAGGTGTAATGTGTTTGCTATGATGTAATTTACATGAACATGGATTAACTTAACTCATACTAATAACAGAAAACTTGGCATCTGTAAATGCAATTGTTTATGCATGATGTGAAATCTGGACATTGGACTCAGAAGTGCACATGAAGCTATGTTGGTTAGGTTGCACTTTAGTTTTCTACCATTTATTTGTGCAAAATGCTCCACATCTTCCATGAGCCAGCATAATCCTGCAGAATAATAGAGTATGCTTTGTGTTTGTTGATGGATTTAAGAATGGTAACCTAGTACAATTGAAAATGGGTTTATGACCAAAAATTAGCACTTAAATTTTTGAAGCAATTTTCAGAAATATTAGGAAATTTTTATTGGTGCACTCTAATTAATTAGTTTTCTGAAAAAGTTAAATCTTCAGTATGGAAAGCATTCTAAAATATGCCTAAGACAATGAGAACAATTTGAAGAGCTTTTTCTAACCCATACAACCAGTAGTATGTCACGATTTTGACCTGCTTGCACGACCAGTTTTGTGGGCATATTCTGATCTAGACAAATTGAATTTTGAAAAAGCATAAAACATAAATGTAAATGATTTTGGTGTAAACCACTTGCATTTAAAATGTCATGATCCTTTGTGCCCATATTGCACTAATATTACTATTAGGAGTTCTCTTCCTCATTCCTACCCATCCCGTGCTTAGAAATACCAAATTTATCAAATTTTCTTTGCTATTTTTAGAATCCCTAGCTGGGTTGCACAGATGACCATCTGATAGGTCTTTGTTGTTGCATTTTTGAAATGTATTCACCATTATATTATAGAAGTGGCAATCAATTTGCAAGCATCAAATTCCCACAAAAAGCATTGCTAATGGCCAAATAATTTTTTTTATATGGATTGAGGAAACATTCTGGGTTTACTCTAAAATTATATTTATTTGGGAAAGCTCTCTCCCCAACAACTTACTTGAGATTAAAGCTACTGTGTGCAGATTCAGCTTTTCTATTCTCCACAGAAAATTAGAATTATGGTGCATTGTATTAACATGGCATTCCCACTATATGGAGAGAATATATGATTTAACAGTTATTGAGACAATCAAAAACCTGCAAATTCCACCTTTGTGCTCTAAAATTGCTGTCTGTTGCTGCATATTGAAATGAGGAAATATGAAACCTTGTAGATCAAAAATATAAATGTTGAACTTTATTTGTCACATCAATCATATTGCTTCTTCTTATGGATTTCTGAGTACAACTGATGTTTACTGGTGTATCTTCGTGTTTTTAGGAATGTTGCTGATCCAAGGTTTACACCTGTTCTAACAAATGTAGCAGAGATTCTTATTGGTAAGTGTTTTTTCTTTCTCCTGTACCTCTCCCTACCAATAGAAAACAACTCATCCTTGTTCTTCCCATCCCTGAAAGATGTGAACTTGCTATCTGTGTGAAAATGACCCCACTTTATAGCAAGTAGTTATGCATTTTTATATTGTTTTAAAGAGAAAAGTTAACTCCAATAGATGTATGCATTATTCATAGAATCTTAGTGCAGAAGGAGGCCGTTCAGCCCATCAAGTCTGTATCGACCACAGTCCTATCCCAGCCCCATCTCCACAACCCCACGCATTTACTCTAGCTAGTCTGCCTGACACTGAGGGGCAATTCAGCTAATCCATCTATCCTGTACATCTTTGGACTGTGGAAGAAAACTGGAGCACTCAGAGGAAACCCACACAGGGAAATTGTGTAAACGCCACACAGATAGTGATCCAATCTGGATCCCTGGCACTGTGAGGCAGCTGTGCTAACCACTGTGCCACCATGCTGCCCACAAATTGGTATTCACTGACCAATTTAGTATATTTTCCTCAGTGCTAATACTGTGATCGAAATGCTCATACAGATTCTATGTTGACTTTTAATAGTTTTATTGCAGCAATCAAGATTTATAGTTTGTCTGTTATACATAACCATTTGAACTTGTACTAGGCAATATAAGTGTTGCAACTGGCAAGGCTATGGACCAGGTGATGAAAAGTGGGATTAAAATGAACAATGAGTTTCTTTTTTTTTGCTTTTTATGGCTGGTACAGATTGCTTTTCCTGCACAATAATGATTCTATGATTCTAATATGACTGTGAGTCTGCATGTATGCAGTTCCATATTGTGCTGCCTTCTTCCCTGTTACAAACCTTGGCTAGACCCCAAAATGTTCGTTTAGGGACCAACAATGTTTTGTTTAAAATAGATAAAGTTCAAGATTTAACAAAAGCAAACTACTGCAGATGCTGGAATCTGAAACCAAAAGAGAAAATGCTGGAAAATCTCAGCAGGTCTGGCAGCATCTGTAAGGAGAGAAAAGAGATAACATTTTGAGTCCAGATGACCCTCTGACAAAGCTTTGACAAAGAGTCAGCTGGACTCCAAACGTCAGCTCTTTTCTCTCTTTACAGATGCTGCCAGACCTACTGAGATTTTCCAGCATTTTATCTTTTTGTTTGTGATTTAATACATTTGCTAAGTGAGCAAACAAAAGTAAACTTTACCATAAATTTACAATTTGCGTCTTAATACTCTAACATTCAGTGTAAGTATGAGGTAATGTGAATTAACAGGCAAACTGGGTGGACACATCACACTACATAATAGATGATGATGTGGCGGTGCTGGCATTGGATCAAGGTGGGTAATGTAAGAAGTCTCTACACCAGGTTAAAGTTCAACAAGTTTATTTGGTATCATGAGTTTTCAGAATGCCACTCCTTCATCACCTGATGACAGATGTGAAGGGGAAAAAATAGATTCCTTGAATTTCTCAATAACCCACCCAGATATTTGTCACATTGTGAGCCAACCAATCTCACTGAAAGTTCATCTTTCACACAGGGTTCCCTATCTCTCAAGGTGTCAATCTCTCCGTGATTCTTTTCCTCTGAATATCCAAGCACATTCAGTCTTCATCTCCCAAACATGATTTTGGATCTTTAGCCACACCAAGCAAAATATCATTCCTACACGTGGGTATCTTTGTCCAGTATCCCACAACACCAAGTCGCCAACTTTCAGCTGCTTTTCGGATCTTCAGGGCTTTTCCCATGTCAACTTTATTTAGAGCTGCAGGGAGTGGACTTTTTCATGAATTTGAAGCACATTATTCGGCTCCTCTCTTAAAACAATTGTGAATATGTGACCATTTCTTAGCTGGAATATGTGCGAGAGGCCCACAGTTAATTGGGAGCTAGAGTTCCTGACCATGAACTAAACATAGTAATGTTTGAGTTTCTTAACACCCCACCCCATTTTCTTAAACTAAAGTACATTTATCCTCCAGCACTGACCCTATTATTGTCTGTGGGGTAGGGCACCTCATTAGTATTGGAATCATTGGTTGAATGCACCGATAAGATTTGCCTTGGATACCCGCAAGCCCCAAACAAGATGATGATAGCTGTGGGATGGGGATTATTTTTTATCCAAGCTTGTGCACTTGTTTGTGTCCACTTCCCCCTCCAAGGGAAGATCAATACTACATCTTTCCAATGACATAATGTCTCAATAATTATACCAGGTTGCACTGCATCTAGGAAAGCAAGAATCCTTAGCACTAGGAGTCCATATCTCCTCTGACATATGGGGCTATGTTTGGCCAATTGCTGATTACAACCGCAACATCCTCATCCAGAAATTAGTGAAAGCTGGAAGCCTGGGCCATTTCTTGGTCTTTTGTCATTCTTCTGGAATTAGAATACATGTTTGTTTTTAGGTTTAATGCATTTACAACTGCATACATGAGTATTTATAATAAAGGATTGAATTGTGATTTATTACACGAGTAATTTGATGAATAAATGATTGTTTGCAAACCCATTTATTCATGTATTCACCGAGTGGGAATTACAGGAAACAAAAAATGAACACCCCCACTTTTTTCCATATTTCGAACGCAGCAAGATTGCAAGAAATCTGGCAACAAGTCAATTGCAGCTGGGATAAGGGAAACTGGGTGTTAAAGAACACAGAAGAATAAACTTTTTTTAAATGGGTTTGCAACTTCACAAAAAAATGTAGACTTTTTAGAGTTCAAATGAAGAGAATATGTCTTCTTTTCAGCATGAAAAATGTCTTCCTTTCAGCATGAAAGGGTTGATAATGAAATTGCCTATTCACTTTTTATTCATTTAATTTTGCCTCCTTTAGATATTTATAGTTCTGTGATTGGTGAGTCATCGATAGTTGACAAACAGTTCCTGAAGCTGCAAGAACTTGTAGAAAAAGAAATTGATTATCAGGAAGAACTGCTTGAGGTCCTTGGAATGATGGATACCATTTTTGCTACCATGACCACCAAGGAAGCTGCTGTACCCATAAATCAAAACTGTGCCTTAATTGCTACACCAGAGCAGGAAGAACCAATGGCAGTTGCCTAAAGTCATACTTCTTCACTAACATTAAAACTGGATTAGGCACACTTGTATACACATCTACCCTGATCTAATCCCCAATGAATTGAAGGTGAACATTGTAAAATGCTAATGGAGCATTTATCTACTCATTTGCTATTCTGTTATAGCCAAAGACAAAGTTGTTCATATTTGGGCTGATGCTAAGAGAATGTAGGATATATGAAATTTTATATGACCAAGATTCTTTGGGGATAAGTACTGTGATGATGTACATGTTGAGGAAGTAAAGAATATTTTCTAATTGTGGGATTCTGCCATTAAACTTTCACCGCTTTTAGTGATGGATAGAAAAAGAGACACTTATATTCTGTAAAATTGATCTTTTAGTTCAGAGACTTGTATCAAGAAAGTCTATCATGGGTGAGCAATACAACGTTTAGCTTCAGTATGCTGTTGATCAACCTGGAGCTTTCATAGTGCGGCATTCCTGTTTGAAAGTCTCCCACTTGAAGAGAAAGCTTGTTTTGTACATTATTTATGCTGAACTTGTCACAAAGAAAAAGTATTTTTTTAAGACCAAAATAGGAGGTTAATGATGTTTATCATAAGGTGAATGTTATATATTATTGTATTAATCTACATTTAGCTCACTGGAACCATATTTGTGTACCATGGTACTGAAATATATAATGGTCAAGAAAATTGCAGACTATATCTTAAGCTAGAGTTATTAATAAAATGTTGGGCAAACAACAGTTGGCTCCATCCTCCCCAGATAAGGAATAGAAAAATGTATCCATTGTTCTTGCTATTTGCTATTCCACTAACTGCTATTGAAGTGAATGTTTGATGAGGCAGTTCAACTTCCGTATGATTTCCCCTATTGTGACTTATTGCCCAAACCCACTTAAATGAGTTACTCAGTTTAAGAAACATTTGGAGTCATCCCTCACACTGCAAGTACTAGTTCTACTAGAATATAAGTACTAGAGGGAAGAAAATTGGAGGAAGGTTCGTTATGGATGAAAATTAATATTAACTATTGAAAAGCATGATTAAGCGTAGTAACCCAATTATAAAGTAGATTTGATTTACACCATGGAATGATTATTTGTCACAAAGTTGCTATTGCATATCATTTTATCTTGAGAGTGTCTTTGTTGCTATTATGAATAAATTATTACAGAATTTTTGCACCTTCTGAAAATGTTCTACATGATGAGGGGAATTAGAAACAAAAATATTTAGTGCCTGAAAGCAGTCATTATGAACAGAATGTTAATGAGTTCAACAGTAAGCCACTAAAGGCAGTTCTCATTTAAGTTTTAAGGAATTTAACTGAGATTGATGAAGTTCAATCAGCTTGTAAACACTTTACACATAGAATCTTTGATGTTTACAACAAACTGCCCAGTCCATATGTTTGGATTTTAGTTTATTCCATAATTTTTTTTTAAAAATTGTAGCAATGGCAGGGGAACACATGAACCAAGATGTTAAGTATTGATTAACAAAGTACTGATTTAGAAAGGGCTTTTTAATATATATAATTTCAATTTGTCCTTAACAGTACATACAATAATTACATCAAATTTCTTGTGCATTTGATTTCAACAGTTAGGTATGGAAAGATGTGCAATTGTCAGGGGCTATTTGTGGACTTAGTTGTACAGCCTGTTAGTGGATTTGTGATCATCTTGCCATAAATTGAGTATTGAATTATGATCTGTCTCCTGTGGTTGTCTAAAGGTAATTCTGAAAAAGGGAAAATCAGAAGTCGGAGGCAGCTCACATCATTACAGTAGTATCTAGTACTGTGAGGTAGAGATCCAGAACCCATTGCCCAGCTGTTCTTAGTAACACAATTATAGAGTAGACAAATTTAAATAAATAACTACAGAAAGTCACTGTTTCATAAAACAATTGTCAGAATATTGTGAAATCTTTTACTGTGTTTCAAATGGTGTGCAAAGGTGTTAGATCCAGCAAATGCCACAACATCCAATGGATGCTTTTTCTAAAGCATGGTTTTATTTAAAAATAAAAGAATACAATAACTTGGTTCAGTAAAGTATGACTAATTTATGATATGTATGAATGGTCAATTGAATTCTCAACTAGCAAGATTAGATTGTTGCACTTTCCATTGTAAGAATCTGATTCTTTATTATCCTTATAAATGTTGCAGCCATTATTGCACCTTTTATTTGTTTTGCTGTGATCTCTGAACACGCTATTTTCATTTTATTGTTTCTAGCTGTATATGTTTGGTTTTCAAATCATTCTGACTTTATAGTTCTGTCCTTACTATATATATATCCTATTTAATCTTCAAAGCTTAAATCTCTGAGATGTGTAAATCAATGCCTTACTCTGTTGCACTATTATCAATGCTTCTGTGTCATCTTTTGTGTCCTGCTGATCAGAAATTGACATGGTATTTAGGATATAGTCCAATCACAGGACAATGTCACTTGATCGTGACTTAGCTTTTTTCGTTTCATAATTCAGCATTTTATTGCTGCTCTGCATTGTTGGGTATGCTAAGAGATGAATGAGTGTCCCAGGTTTCTTTCAACTTCATTCTTCACTATTTCAACACGAATTAAGGAAAGAAAAATGCAGACCAAATTTGTAGGACATATCCTCAGAATTATATAGTTGGAAAGTTAAAGTTTTGGAGAGATGAGCTTCTACTGAATGGCTCATTCACATTCATGATTTACAATACGAAGTGCCTTTTTAGGTTGCTTTTACACCAATACAAAAAGTGTTTCATCTTGTAATACATCGTATGCATTTAAATAAACCATAGAAACTTTTGTGTACTGGACAACCACGTGGAGGAACAGTTTGCTGGAGAAGACATTGCTGGATTTGGTAAACAATGAGGTGGGTCAAATTGATCAAGTATCTGCAAGGGAACGTGGTATTTGGGATATATCACAATACTATAGAAAAGGAAAAGGAGCAATCTGGAGTGATAATCAGAGGATTTCACTAGGTTAAGAATGGATATACACTGAGTAAATGGGAAGTAATGGGCAAAACTGTTAGAGAACAATGGGTGGCTACTTTAAAGAGTTGATTTGCATGCAGTCAAGGTAGATGGACCACCAAAGCTGGAGCTCCTTTGATGATGAAAGAAGGAAGGCAAGATGAAGTCAGGTTGATGATACAAATGAGAATCAGGCTAAAGTTCAGAGGTGGAAGTAAGGGAAAAACTAAGCAACATTAAGAGACGCTGACAGCTAACATGAAAGGGAATCGAAAAATCTTTAATAGGGATGTAAGTAGTACAAATGTAGTAAGAGAGATGGAGATAATTAGGAACAAATAGAAGATCTACACGTGGCTGATAGCAATTGAATTATTTGCCTCAAGGAAGATGATGCTGCCAAATTCTTGCGGATAAAGAAGATATTTGAGACCCTAGATGAGCTAAATATTGATGAAGAAGTGTTCAATAAGCTGCTTGTAATTAAAAATGCATAAATCACTAGGACCAACCAAAGGTAAATAAAGATAGAAATTAAAAAAGTTTTGGCTACATTCATTTCTTAAAACATTTATTAAACTTAGACTGTGTTAGACTAGAAAATTGCAAATTGGATAAATCCAGTAGGCCAGTCAGTTAAATTTAAGTGATGGGTAGGTTTTTTCTTCATGTTTAGTTTTCTTTAATATAATTGCACAATAGTTCCATTTGACCAGTCAAAAATCAGAAGTACACAAACTGTATAAACTGTTTCAATTTATTGAAGTCTTGGAATCACTTCTTGTTCAAACACACGAAACGTCAGTCACAGTCCATAGACAGCAAATTTATGACCAACATCTATTTTTGATTATAACTTGACCAAAAATCCCAGCATGCTTGACTTTCATTGTCCAGCCCTTTGAGCTTCTGTAGCCTATCCTTGGTCTTTTGAGTGTACTATTCAGCCTTCTTCAACTGCCTTTATCTCTCCTGCCAGTTCACATCATCTTTGAAAACGTTCGTCATTTCCCCTATTTCTTTAATGTCTCCTGGAGTACTAATCCTCTTCATCTCTGTTCCTTAATTTACTCTTAGGTTTGCATCCTGATTCTCTGCCATGAGTTTTAACATATTTCTTAGTTTTTGGATGAAATTCTAATTCTAAATGCCTAGCTAGCCTTATATGGTTCAGAACCCAAGAAAACATTTAGGTTTATAAATCATTTTCAAAGAAACAATTTACTTACCCCACTCTAATTCTTTCATTTGTCTGTGGACCAATCTTGGATATGAGACCACAATTTGTTATGACCAGTGAACTGTGATGAATTGGCTCCCCGTCTCCTCAATAGGCTGCAACCAACATGTTTTTTATTTCCTATCCCCATGGATACCTCTTCCAAATGTATTTACTTTTTAATAAGCAGTTTTGAGTTCAAAGAAAAGCAAGTTTACTAGTTATTAAACCTGAGAGAACAATAATAAAAAATGCAATGAAACACATGTACACAGAGTTATGTATCAGAAGTAAAAAATGTTAGAGTCCAATTTAAATATATGATCAAATCCTTTTCTTGTGCTTTAGGTGCAGATTCTTCAATGTTGAAGCCATTTGAAGTTGGCTGGTTCTCTTAAAATCTTGCAATTGAACTGATGCCCAAGTAACAGACAATTTCCTTCCTTTTAGTTACGTGAAATTGCTGGATTTCTCCTGGAATTCTTTTGGATAGAAATACATTATCTCTGAATTTTTAGACTGGTAGTGTGTGATGAAGCTGCACATTTAACAAATGTATTTGGTCATTTTTTTGCATGCAGGATCTATTCTATTAGTCTATTCTAACCAGTGTGGCTAGGTCTATATCAGGCAGGTCTACATTACTGCAGCACCATCATTGCTCCTAATAACTGGAATGTTGGTTTCAATCTGAACTAATGCTGTTCTATTGCAGAGTGGGGTTTAATTAGATTGAGTGACAGAAAATTGTATGACTGGATGGAGCTAGGCTTGAATAGGAAAATCAAGGGCAGTCTGCTGCTTGGGATCTTTAAAAAAAGATCACTTTCTCAGTGTCTTTCTGGTGTTTGAGAGTGGAATCTGCCAGGAAATAATGTTTGTTCTCTGAGTACAAGAGTACTCTACTTCCACTGGAGGTGGATCTTTATTGGAAGTGGTTATGAGAGTTAGAAGAGCATTCTGGCTGGAGCATTCATGTAAGCCTATCTGTTTTGTGCTTATTTTAAAAAAGGATTTATGTCTATGGGGTACCACTTACAATTGGAACTATAGAGATTGCTAACTGTTAAGAGCTATGCCTTGTAATGTTTAAGTATTTCCAACTGGTAAAAGTTATGCCAATTTTTTTACAATTTTAACTGTGATATTCAATTTTGTTTGATAAAATGTTCCTGGTGGGTCAATTGAATCATATCCAGAGTGGAATACCTTATGCTCACCCTAATGCCAAAATCATAAAATGTTAGGGTCCTGCTAACTTCATAAGTATCTTGGAGTGTCTTTCACGTTCCTAACAATAGTGCTTTACAGAGTGCAAGAATCCTACTCTTTCCTTCCGCAGTATTTTCAAGATTACTTCAGTGATATTGTTCTTAGCTTGAAACATAGAAAAACTACAGCACAATACAGGTCCTTCAGCCCACAAATTGTGCCGAACATGTCCCTACCTTGGAGATTGCTAGGCTTACCGAGAACCCTCTATCTTATTAAGTTCCATGTGTTATCTAAAAGACTCTTAAAAGTAGAAACTGAAAAAAAGTTCTCTTTTTAAAAAAAACTCCTGTCTATATATTCTAAAAAAGGAATTTGATTCATAGAACTATTTTTTGGAACATTTTTCATCTTCTGCCTCAGAAACATTTGACCCATTTCAAGATAGCAGATATCAAGAGGTAATGGAGTAATATCATGCAACATGTCAGGGCAGGTCTGAAATGCAATCCACACAGGAACTTTCCAGAAATGTGGTCAACCTGCAATATCAGGTGACTGGTGCATGATAACCATCTTTGGTTATTGCATTTTTTTTAAAAGGACAGGTCCTCTTTAAACAGTTTGTGTTTTCAGTTAGCTGGTGAAGTTATTGGTGGATCTGTCTTTCTCACAATTTTCATCTTCATGACAAAACTGACAACAATGTCTATCTGCCTATGTTTGAAAATCTAGAAGTTGTCAGTGATTCCTTGCTCCATAATAAGATAACATTTGAAACAATCACAGAAATTGACAAATTGATATTTACTCAAAGTTTGAATTTTTAAAAAAGCACAGTTCAATGAGATATAGCCAGTTTTGAATGGTTCACTGAGACATAATCCCTGCTTGCACTGAGATATAGATTTTTAAATGGAATATTACATGATATATGAAAATAAGTTAAAGTTGGATTCCTTGAAAGTGTTTCCACTTTCCAGCTTAAAGCCTATATACATGTAGTTAGCAATGGTTCTCTATATCCTTAAAGTCAGCATGGTTGAGCAGACTCTTTTGCTGACCACCTGTCAAAATAGTTCTAGTCTTCTGAGATATTAAAATGATAAACCTCTGTAGAGATGCCATCGAGTGACGCCTGAATCCTCTGACACCCACTATCCACACTGTATCTGGATTGCCTGGCTTAAATCTAATCTCCCATACTATCAGGAAGAAAACTTCTAATGTTTAAATGCTTATGTGTTGTTGCTATTGCCAACTCGAACACTTCTGTCTTGGAGAAGAACTTTCTGATTTTAGAGACATCCTTTCATATAAAAAGATCAAATACTCCCATTCCTTTTGCCACAAATAATACTAAACAGATTATTAAAATAACTAAATTAAGAACTAATGGTCAAACACAACTATTGACTTTATTGCCAAAAATATTTTCATGACCATAATTTCCAAGGCAACATATTCATTTTATTGACCAATCTGAGTGGAATATGCTAACTCAGACTGCTGGTAAGCTTGAAGATCTCCCAATCAATAAAAACAACAGGATGTCAGGAACTTTCTTTGCTTCATGTCTTTCCATGTCCTTCCAAACAAAAAGTGTATTCACAGGCCCACCTAAGACAGAACATGTTTATATTCTCCTTAATGTGTTACTTATCTTGATGGTTTCTGTTCTATCCTAGTAAAGCATGCCTTCTTTATATGAGCTATCATGACTTAAATTCACTCAATAGATATTTCTATTAACCTTTTGGGATTTACCACCTTTTTCTGATATTTTGGTTTTAATAGAAACAATGTTATTAAGCTATGAAATATTATTTTGTCAAATAATACCAAAGATGAAAATACAAATTTTATACTGCCTGTTATGTATTTCAGCTATAAATATTGATTTAGTACAATGTATTAATCCTGCAAATTTCATGAACCACATAATATTCTGGTCAATAAAAGTTTCATTTCAGAATTGTAATCACTTCTTGAAACTTTAGTCTGGCCTTGAAGCAATGGGAGCCAGGGTGGTACATTGGTAGGGATTGATGCCTCACTGCACAGGGACCTGGATTAATTCTGGCTTTTTGTGACAGTGTGTAGAGTTTGCATGTTTTGCCTGTGTCTGTATGGGTTTACTCTGGTTTTGTCCCACAGCCCAGAGATGTGCAGATTAGGTGGATTGGCCATGCTAATGTTATAGGTAAAATAATATCTCTGAAACTGTTATGAGTCAAAATACAGTGTTTTTTATTTCAAAACTCTGGTGTTTACAGAGTTTGGGGAGAAATTGGTTCCTCACAATGGATCACCAGACTTCTCATTGAACACAAACACGTGGGTATTTATACATTGAGCTCCAGCAGTAATCATGATTCAAAGTCCCCATGCTGGCTAGACCTCCAGGTTTTCTTTCCTTAGTCATGATTCAGCCCCAGATTTAATCAGGAATCACAGTCCTGCAGTCATGACACAATCTACAATCTGGTCACAATTCAAAACCCTTCTACAGCAGTACCGGCATCTCTGCCTTTGAAGTTACTTGTGCGATTATGGCTGACCCAGCAGAAGTCTTCCTGTTAAAAGCTGGTATCGCGATTTGCCATCAACAGCTTTCAAAAGCTGGTATCGTAAACTACCATCTGTGTAATGATGTCCAACTAACACAAATAAGATTTACAAAGTCTACAAAATAACAGTCACATTAAATTATCTGTCTTTATAAAAATGAGAATTTTTATAAAGCATGTAAGATATGAATAAATAATATATATTAATGCCAGGAACAATATCAACTAAAGGAGATCAATCATGATGAAAGGCTTTGTTTGTGATATATTCTAGGTACAAAATCCATTAACCTTTTCCCTATTTCACTAAATTGTTTCTTAGTATCTCAAGATGTGTCAGTAGTTGGGATAGGGTGGGGTAGTGGGCCAGGGTAAGATACTCTGATAGAGAGTTGGTGCATACTCAGTGGGCTGAATGGCTCCTTCTAGGGATTCTGGAATTCTAAGTAGACTTGTAAACTTAATACCATTAACATCTTGAACTGCACTCTGGACGTGAAGTGAGAGTGACTCACCTTGGCATTTGACCATATGTGACACACAGGAACCCTAGAAAAACTGGAATCAATGGGAATCAGAGGGAAAACTCTCCACTGGCTGAAGTCATACCTAGCACTCAGGAAGGTGGTTGTGTTTGCAACATTTCAGATACAGGGCAATCCATGTCCAAATGCAAAAAGACCTGGACAATATCCAGCCTTGTGCTGACAAGTGGAAAGTAACATTCACACAAGTGTCAGCCAATGACCATCTCCAACAAGATTATTGCCGCTTTGCATTACCATCACTATGGGCATCCTGGGGGGTTATCATTGGCCAGAAACGAAACTGAACTAGCCACATAAATATTGTAGTAACATAATTGATTTTAACTTAGATTACTTTTATGTTAATCAGCAAAACAGAGCTGGGAGGATACCAGATGGCTCAAATTGTTCTTTGTCCTCATCTGCTATCTTCCTGGTTTGTCATGCTGATTGACTGGTGCAGTGAACCAGTAAGTTCATGCCCAATGTTTTCCTTCTTTTATAGACCTCCTAAAAGTTCTAGAGAGGTAGAGGAAAGGATTGCAAAGTCGATCCTGGGCAGGAGTGAAAGTAATAAGGTAATTGTTATGGGGGACTTTAACTTTACTAATATTGATTGGAATAGCTATAGCTCTAGCTCGTTAGAGGGGTCAGTATTTATACAAAGTGTGCAGGAAGGTTTTTTGACTCAGTATGTAGATAGGTCAACTAGAGGTGAGGCGACATTGGTGCTGGGCAATGAGCCAGACCAGGTGTTAGACTTGGAAGTTGGTGAACATTTTGGTGATAGTGACCACAATTCGGTTACGTTCACCTTAGTGATGGATAGGGATAGGCACGAAGCTGGGGGCAGTAGTTATAGCTGGGGGAATGGTAATTATGAGGCCATAAGGAGGAAATTAGGGTGTATAGGTTGGACTAGGAAACTACAGGGACTGGGAACATCTGAAATGTGAAGCTTATTCAAGGAGCAGCTACTGCGAGTCCTTGATAAGTATGTCCCTGTCAGGCAAGGAGGAAATGGTCGACTAAGGGAACCATGGTGTACTAAAAAAATTAATTCGCTGGTTAAAAGGAAAAAGGAGGCTTATGTCAGGATGAGGCTTGAAGGCTCAGTTAGTGCACTGGATAGCTATAGATTAGCCAGGAGGGAGCTAAAGAATGTGTTGAGAAGAGCTAAAAGAGGACACGAGAAGACTTTGGCTGATAGGATCAAGGAGAATCCCAAAGCTTTATTTAGATATGTTAAGAATAGAAATTGGTTAGGGCAAGATTAGGGCCAGTCAGAGACAGCAGTGGGAAGTTGTGTGTGGAGCCTGAAGAGGTTGGAGAGGCACTGAACAAATATTTCTCTTCGGTATTCACGCAGGGAGATGTAAATGTAGTTGTGGAGAACACTGGGATACAGGGTTGCAAACTGGAAAGTATTGAAGTAGATAGGGAGGATGTGCTAGATATTCTTGAGGGTTTGAAGTTAGATAAGTCCCCTGGGCCGGACGGGATTTACCCTAGGATTCTCTGGGAGGCGAGAGAGGCGATTGCAGAGCCTCTGGCTCTGATCTTCAAGTCGTCGTTGGTTACAGGTATAGTGCCGGAAGACTGGACGTTGGCGAATGTGGTCCCATTGTTCAAGAAAGGGAATAGAGACCGTCCTGGGAATTATAGACTGGTGAGATTTACTTCTGTTGTGGGCAAAGTATTGGAAAGAATTATTAAGGATAGGATTTATAGTTATTTAGAGAGAAACGAATTGATTGGGGATAGTCAGCATGGTTTTGTGAAGGGTAGGTCGTGCCTTACTAACCTTATTGAGTTTTTTGAAAAAGTGACCAAAGAGGTGGATGGGGGTAAGGCAGTTGATGTGGTATATATGGACTTTAGTAAGGCGTTCAATAAGGTGCCCCATGGAAGGCTTCTGCAGAAAATGCAGATGTATGGGATTGAGGGTGATTTAGCTAATTGGATTAGGAATTGGCTAGCAGATAGAAGACAGAGGGTGGTGGTTGATGGGAGATATTCATCGTGGAGTTCGGTTACAAGTGGTGTACCTCAGGGATCTGTTTTGGGGCCCCTGCTGTTTGTAATTTTTATAAATGATCTGGATGAGGGTATTGAAGGATGGATTAGTAAATTTGCAGATGACACTAAAGTCGGTGGAGTGGTAGATAGTGAAGAGGGGTGTTATAGTTTGCAGAGAGACTTGGACAAGTTGCAGAGCTGGGCCGAGAGGTGGCAAATGGAGTTTAATGTGGAAAAGTGTGAGGTAATGCACTTTGGCAGGAATAATAAATGTGTAGAGTATAGGGCTAATGGTAGGATTCTTAATAGTGTTGATGAACAGAGGGATCTTGGTGTATATGTGCATAGATCCCTGAAAGTAGGCAGTCAAGTCGATAAGGTTGTTAAGAAGACATACGGAGTCTTAGCTTTTATTGGTAGGGGGATTGAATTTCGGAGCCGCAACGTCATGTTGCAACTGTACAAAACTCTAGTGTGGCTGCACTTGGAGTATTGTGTGCAGTTCTGGTCCCCACATTATAAGAAAGATGTGGAGGCATTGGAGAGGGTACAGAGGAGGTTTACCAGGATGTTGCCTGGTATGGAGGGCAGGTCTTATGAAGAGAGGCTGAGGGATTTGAGGTTGTTTTCGTTAGAAAGAAGGCGGCTAAGAGGAGACCTTATTGAAACATATAAGATGATTAGAGGTTTAGATAGGGTGGACAGTGATAGCCTTTTTCCTAGGATGGAGAAAGCTAGCACGAGGGGACATAGCTTCAAATTAAGGGGTGGTAGTTATAGGACGGATGTCAGAGGTAGGTTCTTTACCCAGAGGGTGGTAAAGGTATGGAATGCCCTGCCTGCTGCAGTTGTAGATGCGCCAAGTTTGGTGGCGTTTAAGAGGTTAGTAGATAAGTTTATGGATGAAAAGGGAATGGTTTAGGTTAGAGGGTCATTGCTTTTTTCAATTGGTTGGTGCAACATCGGAGGCCGAAGGGCCTGTTCTGCGCTGTAATGTTCTATGTTCTATGTTCACTTCCCTAGAACTTGTGACCTGGGGATATTTTTTGACACTTTCAATTTATCTTGTGAGAGGAGTTCATATTTCTTGGAGTGCCTGGAGTTATGAAAATGTGCCTGTGATTATGTATGTATATAATTGTGGATTTGTGAGAACTCGATGACCAGTTAGTTAAACGTAGAAATTTCAGGCATAGTCTGGAGAAATTTGGAATCAGGGTGACAATTTTGTTATGCTGTCCCATCATCCCAGATAAAGAACAAAGATTTTGCAGGTGGTAATGTGTTTGGGATTTTGAATCAACAAATAATAGGTGATGCCTATAAAAATGAGGCCTCAAAAATTGGCTTAAATAAACAAAGAACACATTGTTATAATGAGGAAGAATTGAGGATCTTGTTGTTTTATTTCAACCAAGGGGTTGTGAGCTTGCCATGCTCTGTTTCTTTAAGAATGTTGAGATTTTATTGTATGAATTTACAGCTGTGCGAATCTTTGTGTTGCTATTGTTTTATTTGGATGTTCATGGATTTTTATCACTGTTTTTGAGTTATATTTGTTAAAAGTTTCGGGGAAATTAACCTTATCTTGAGTTTTTAATTATAGGCATGTTGAAAGTTTGAAAACAGAACAATGAGACACTAACATAATTCATTCCAAAGCTGTGTCTCTCTTTCTCTCTGTGGATAATGTTCGTGTGTTTGATAAATGTGAGAATTTTAATCCAGATACAAATTCACATATGTGACAATAATTGTAATTTGAGAGGGTTAATTGAAATTTGGGATATTCAAAATGATTATGATCAATCCTCTGTTGGATTGATCTTGGATTAAAACTTCTTGTCAGGTTCAAAGAGTTTGTCCTGGCACAATTGACACAATGAAAAAGGAACAGCTTGAGATTGGATACTGAACAGAAAGATTAAGATAGAGATTGTGAAATGAAAATGAATCCTGGACCATTATCTTGTGTTGGTGACATAATGAGATCAATTTGAGAAATGTTACCCTGCCCTTCTACATATTAGTGGAAAATTAACTCTTATTTGCTAACAAATACCCAACCAAAGCTCATCGTAGCTGAGGATGTATTGATATTTTTACAGGAATTGGAAATTACGAAACTTTAATATTTTTGAATGGTCAGATATGCACAAATGAATTAACCCACTGTGCCCCTGTTTTGCTTTACAAGTAATTGCAAATGGAACAAGATTGTCAATGGCTACACCAACAGGGAAAATGTACTTGAGGACCCTCAATATTGCAGCAATAATCAGCCAGATTCAAAATCTAGTGAAAAGTGGGTGCAAGTGTCTAGTGGTGAGTTACAAAAAGTAGATTGGATGGAGGGGTGCAAGGTTGTATTCTCCAGTCTTAAACAACTCCAATATCAGCACCAGCATTAGGACTCTCAAATTTGACTTGCTCGTTCCACATATGCTTCCATGTGAAGCAGTTGAGGCTACCTCTTTGAATATTTTTGAGGCAAAGATAGATTTTTGAGCAGTAAAAGAATTAAGAGTTATTGTGAGCGGGTGGGTAAATGAAGCTGAGTCCACAAAAAAATCAACCATGATCTTATCAAATGGCAGAGCAGGCTCAAGGGATCAGATAGTCTTCTCCAGCTCCTAGATCTTATGTTCCTATGATAATGGGAATTACCACGCTGCTGTAGTGAGCCAACAATGTAGAGATCATTAATGACCTGCAGCTCATTATTTTAACAAGCAATCAATAGTTGTTGTGATTTTAACCAGATATGTTCAAATCTTGAATTGTGTGGCTTAGGTGGTTAAAGTGAGTGAACTGATTGCAATGTTGTAGGAGGTGATTCCATATACAGAACACATCCTAGTATGGATTTTGAACACAGGAAGTTTGGACAAGGTGGGATGCAATAATGTGAACAACCGCAATGATAAGAAATAATTGACATTTAAAGGGATTTTAAGAAGAGTGCCATGGTGACGTATTGGTTAGCACTGTTGCCTCACAGCACCAGGGGTCTGGGTATGTTTTGGTCTTGGATGACTGCATGGAGTTTGTACATTCTGCCCATGTCTCCCAGTGCTCAAGTTTCTTCCCATCTTCCAAAAATGTGCAGCTTAGGTAGATTGGCCATACTAAATTGTCTCTTAGTATTCAAAAATTGTAGATGAGGGGTAATAGCAGGTTAAATGTGTTGGGTTACAGACATGGGGCTTAGGTAGGATGCTCTGGTGGAGAACCAGTACAGGACTGAATGCCCTTTTCTGCACAGTATGGATTCTATGGAGAAGACAATAAAAAAAATGTGCAGTTTTTGTTGCTTCTATGGATTTTAGAACAAAATTTATTTTGAAGAAGAGATGAAATAAACATTAGTGAAAGTCTGCCTGTCCAACAACACTGTGACTTAAACTTGGGATAGTTCTGAGATGTGAAAAATGAGCTCTGATCTAGCAAGTTACTTTTTTAAAATGTCACCTGAGATTAAGAACAAGCAATCAAAATACGTTAATTCCTGGAATCAAGTAGGAATGTTTTAAAGATATGAGAATATCTTACTGCACTGCACGATTTCCCCCAAGCTCATGACTGGAATAAAGTAATAATTAAAGAGATGCATCAAATTAGATAGAATTAATTGAAGGCAGAAGATACAGACAGGAAATCAAAACAATAATTGGGAATTGATTGCAACCGGATAGAATATTTCAACCTGTCAATGATGCATATTCTACCAAAAGGAAGTATAGAGGAGGTTAGTAAATTGATAGCTTTCTCTTGGTGATATTTGTATCCTTATCTATTTTGTTTAAGAGAAGAAAATTTGATGCTCTGGGCACCACCTAACACATTTGGACCACACGTGGAGTGATAAGCACTAACTTCGAGATCTTTTGATCAGATCACAAATATATCAAGAACATGCGACCTGACACTTGGAGCACTGTGTAATTGTACAGATGAGTTACATGTCAAGTAACAAATGTGCAGGAAACCAGTTCAAGGGATAGGAAAAACTGCATTTCTGTTGTAAGTAGGAGTGATGCATTGAAGAATGGGTCTCAGGCATGTGTATTATTTTACTGTGGAAATTTTCAGTTGCCACAATCCAGCACCTGTTCGGGTGCACTGAGGGAGAATTTAGCATGGCCAATGCATCTAACTAGTTTGTCTTTAGGACTGTGGTAGGAAACCGGATCACCCAGAGGAAGCCAACGCAGACATGGGGAGAGCATGCAGACTCCGCACAGTGACCTAAGCTGGGAATTGAACCTGGGTCCGTGGCATGTGAGGCAGCAGTGATAACCATTGTGTCACCATGTTGCCCATAACTGACAATAGGACTGCACAAAAAAAGATACACACATACCCTATAGAGAAATTGATTTTAAAATGATTGAGATAGAATTAAACACACCTCTATCTGCCAAAAAGAATACAATTAAAATGAATGAGGAAATACTTTGAATTGGGACAATCAAGGCTCTCGTAGCAACTAAAACCTGGTGATGAATTTCCATAAATGAATGGAAAGCTGGAGAATATTTTAAGATCATGCATGATGTTATTTTGAACTGACATTGAGTGAGGTGATTTGCAGATGGAAAGTGTCAAAGAGAAAGGAGTATCAATCTAAGTTCGCATCATCCAAAAATCACATTCAAGTTACAACGGATTATGGAATATAATGGAATTTAACAGAAATTATAAAATGAGGTGGATTTCCTTGTTGCACAGATCACTCCAGTCAAGGGTCAGAGGAAATAAAGAAAGTGATCAATAATAAGACAAGGGGACTCTTGTCCCATGAAAATTGGAACCTTTTAAATCCATGATTCAGAAGTTGAAATGACATTTAATCCACATAAGAAACAACAAATGAAATTAATAACAAAGCAAATGGTCAAATTTTCTTTTACAAATGATAGCAGGATTAGCAAATGATTTATGAATCACAATAATACTACTAAAGCCATTAAATATGGACTATCATACTTAGTCTAGCACCCACACTTACAAGAGAAAACACAATATAATAAATTTGACATACAGCAGTAGAGTTACTATGTAGACATCAAATGCCGAAGCAATCTCAGCCTCAAGCTAGGGAAACCAATGTTCAATTGTTATTTTTGGTCTAATTAACACAATCTATGTCAACTCAATATGATTTTATACTGAATTCTGGGACACAAGTTCATCACATGACTTGGTTTTAGTATCATACTCAAATTGACACGGGAGATAGAATATATGGCCTTAAGGCAGTGGTGCAAGACATCAAAGTCGAAAAATAACTGATACAAACCATCTACCTCCCTTATAATTAAAATCATCAGTTCTTTTTTCTAGATTCCAAGTCCACTGTGCAAAAAGAAAGTATTAAAACATTCAGCTTTATGCATCAAATTAGTGCAGTTCAATTTGTTTAGAAATCACTATATTTCACAATGTATTTTGTAAGTTTAGAATTAAGTTCTGTAATTAGCTTTTGTAACTCTTTAAATTTTAATATCTATTAGTTGAATGCACTGTTATGTTTATCAGACAAATTCCCTTCAAACAACTTTATTACTCAAATAGTAAGTCAATTGTTCCAAGTAAGCAAAGATACAGTTAACAGCAACCTTCAAATAATCCATGCAAAAGATAGAGTCCTTGATAGGGGTCTAATTTAATACCAACCAAATGAAGTTTTAGTATGATGAACTCAAGATGCTGCATATTCTTGACCAAATGGGCAAGGGAAATACCAAAATATTATTTCATCTTATTAAAAGATAATATAAACAAATTACACCTTAAAAAGGGGAACTGTAGGACCCTTGAGTTTACTTGGTGTAGTCTACATGGCTCTGCACAAAATAGCTGACCATCATCTTTGAGATCATGTCCACCCAGGCCATCACAGCTTGATCACACACTCCTTAAGCCAATAAAGTATTAGCCTTGCCTGATTTAGACCAAATACAAAACAATAAAATAATTGAAGTCTGTTTATAGTTCCTCCTGTTCAGAGGGAAGATGAGGTAGGTGAGAGAAACTTTCCACTGTTAATTTGGTCCATTTGTGTAAAGTCAAAGGCCAAAACGGGGCACTGAAGGGAGTTAAAATCACTGAACTGCAGTGGAGGAAGGGAAATCTTCCAACCACAAGGTGATAGCCATTACAGCAGAAGTGGATGTTTGGATGGCTACATTATTTATTAGTAATAAATTAATAATTAGTACGAAGGGACACAGCTTTAAATTAAGGGGTGATAGTTATAGGACGGATATCAGAGGCAGGTTCTTTACCCAAAGGGTGGTTTGGGAGTGGAATGCCCTGCCTGCAGCAGCTGTAGATGCGCCAAGTTTGGTGGCGTTTAAGAGGTTAGTTGATAAGTATATGGAAGAGAAGGGAATGGTTTAGTTTGGAGGGGCATTGCTTTTTATATTGGTCGGCGCAACATCGAAGGCCGAAGGGCCTGTTCTGTGCTGTAATGTTCTATGTTCTATGTTCTAATAAATCTTTAAAATTAGACAAGTATATGGATACTGTTACTGCTTTATTTAACTATATTCACCTGACATAAATTAGCAGAACTATTAGTTGTAGCTGGATATCAATGACTTCAGAACAAATGTATACTTGTGATTGGCTATCTTATAATTAATTGGCATATACCAAGTGTATAATGGTTCATGTTATGTTTCACTGAGGAGATCTGTACACCATCTTATAGGTGGCAGAGTTCCCTACTATAGATTGAATGAAGGCTGATTTGAAACTCCAAAACTTTGATCTCTCGAGTGAAATAAAGTACGAGTTCATTGCATCACAGCAAATCATCTCATGGTTCACTAATCACTCACAGTCACTAGGGGAGGCTAGACTACCAATCCAGAAGCAAAGCTAATATCCTGGGGACCTGACTTCGAATCCTGCCACGACAGATTGTGGAGTGTGAATTCAATAAAAAATATCTGGAATTTAGAATCT
The DNA here is from genome assembly GCA_024679065.1 of Sphyrna mokarran. Classification (NCBI taxonomy): domain Eukaryota; kingdom Metazoa; phylum Chordata; class Chondrichthyes; order Carcharhiniformes; family Carcharhinidae; genus Sphyrna; species Sphyrna mokarran. The sequence continues at coordinate 35,780,415 of JAGIQG010000006.1, read as the reverse complement.
ACTCGTGACAACGAAACCATTGTTAATTTTCAGAAAAACTGATTCACTAATGTCCTTTTGGGAAGGAAATCTGCTGTCTTTACCTAGTCTGACCTACATAAGACTTTAGAGCCACAGAAATGTGATTGACTTTCAACTGCCCTTCAAGGGCAACTAGGGATTGGCAATAAATGTTGGCCAGCCTGCAATGCCCATGTCCCATAAATGAATAAAAAAAGTAATGTAATGACTCTTCACTGCCTTCTGAAATGGTCCAGTAAGTCATTCAATTCCAGGACAACTCAAAATATGCAACATATTTTGGTTTTGTTGGCATCCACATCCTAAGACAGAAAACATTAAAAAAACAGTTTGAGATGAAATGGGTAAAGGGAAGGAAGAAGAACAAAAAGAAAGGTCTATGATAGGATCTGAGAGATGAAATCACAGAAGTTTTTATGGTGCAAGGCCAAACGGAATGGTAATAAAAGAAAAGTTGTTCCAAAGCAGTTGGGAATGGCAGGTTCCTGAATCATTGCTCTCTGAAAGTAAGAAATTGTAAGAGAAAACCAAGAGAAAGAAAAACACAAACCAGCAAAGAGAAACAAAACAAAGTAGGCCAGAAGTCATGATCTGGAAATGTTGAAGTCATGTTGAATCCAGAAAGATGTGGGGCGGGTGGTAAGTTTCCCCATGTCACCTGCCAGAGATTCATAGTGGGCGGTGGGAAAGGACCTATAAAAGTCTATTGACCTCCAGCTGGAATTTCTGGTTTTGGGGCGAGCGTGCCTGAAAAATCCCAAATCTCATCCATAGAGCTCCAAGATGAATTCTTCAGGCTTGTGTTGAGTTTCATTAGATGCAGCAACAGGCCAAAGTCAGAAAGGTATGATTAAAATTGGTAATTCACGAGGGGCCAGATATTGTTGAGTGCAGGTATTTTGGAGGCAATGTTCCTTCTAATGTCTGTTCGCTTTTGACAGCTGGCTCATGGTACACATGGACCATTTAAGAAAGATAGGGGTACATGCTCATTCTTAAAGGGAATGCTGTCTGTATGTTGCCTGTTTGCTCTCTGCATGGTACAGTCCAGCATTGACATATATTCATGTGAACATTGCTTGGAGGATTGTAGGACTGGCTACAATCTACACTTAACAGAGTAATGAGCTACAACTGTTTTTTACCAAAATTGCACATTTTAAAACATATGCTCAAAAATCAAAATTATTGAGATTGCTAATTGATAAAGCAGCAGAACATTTAATGCTTCAATACTTGGACATGAAGTTGCAAACATTTCCATAAGGTGGCGACGTAGCAACATGAATAAGCATTATCTCTCTGTGATGTTACATCAATAGTGTCAATACAGGATTGTCGGATACTGTCATGTCGTTGTCCACAGTGTATCAAGATTGCAGATTTACAAGCCTCTCGTGATTCTTCGATTGTAGGGCAACACAGTTGTTAGCACTGCTGTCTCATAGTGCCAGAGATCTGGGTTCAATTCAGACCTTGGGTGCCTGTCTGTGAGGAGTTTGCACATTCACCCCAAGTCTGCCTGGGTTTCCTCTAAATACTTTGTTTCCTCCTACACTCCAAAGATGTGCAGGTTAGGTGGATTGGTGATGGTAAATTCATAGGGTTTCAGGAAAAGTGCACAGAGTATGGGAATGGGTAGCATGCTCTTTTGGAGAGTTAGTGCAGATTCAATAGGCTGAACAGCCTCCCCCTGCACTGAAAAATTCTAAGAGGCAAGGAATGGAACACCACCCTAGGCCCACCAACCACAGCCTGGGAAATCTGCTCTGTAGCCAGACAGTGCAGCAGGGATCATCAACAATTACTGAGTGGGACTTTGGAATTGCTACAATGCAATTGTAGAGGATGGAAGTGAGAAGGTATTGGAGTTTTTGACGGACTTAAAAATGGACAAATCCTCTGGCCCATCCCCAAGCTGCTGTGGTAGTGCAGCAGGAAATTACAGGGGCTATGATGCAAATGTTTAATTCCTCTGTGGCCTCTCTGGGTGAAGAGCCAGAGGGCTGGAGGAATGCTAATGTTGTTCCACTTTTCAAGAAGCATGGTGGAGAGGAATCAGGCAATTACAGACCAGTGAGTCTCACATCAATGCGAGGGAAACTATTGGGGAAGATTCTGAAGGAGAGAATTAATTTCCGTTTGAAAACGCATTGGGTTAATTAGGGATAAGCACATTAGGGATAATGTCACCAATGTATCTAGCATATAGCATCAGTTGAATGTCCTGTGCAGTAAAGAGATCTTTTTCAAACCTGTACACGAAGATGTTGGCATATTGAGGTGCGAATTTGGTCCCCATGGCTGTTCCGTGTGTTCGGATGGAGAACTGATTGTTGAAACTGAAGACGTTATGGTATAGGATGAAGCAGATGAGTTGTAAGATTGCATCTGGAGACTGGCAGTTGTCGATGTTGAGCACTGAGGTAGTTGCAGCAGTGCCATCATTGTGGGGGATGCTGGTGTAGAGTGCCAAGATATCCATTGTGACGAACAGTGCTCCTGATTCAACTGCTCCATGTGTGCTGAGTTACCGTAGGAAATCCGTAGTGTTGCAACAAAAGCTGGGAATTCTTTGTACAATAATTTTTAGGATGCCCTTGACGTAGTTGGAAAAGTTCTCACACAGGGTCCCATTGCCCAATACGATGGGACTGCCGGGTGTATTTACCTTGTGTATTTTTGGGAGGCAGTAGAGATCTCCCATGCAGGGACTATGCAGGATGAGAGCATGGAGGTACTCTAAAGGTTTGGATCAAAGGTTTTGATCAGTCTGTTGAGTTGGTGGGTGCGTATTTTGGTCGAATCTGCAGGTAACTTGTCTGTAGTGTTCTTTGTTGTTCAGGTGTCAGTACATTTCTTTGCAGTAATCCGTTCTGTTCAGTATGACGATGGCCCCTCCTTTGTCTGCTGATTTGATGACAATGATGCGTTGGGTCTTGAGAGTGTGGATGGCATTATGCTGTGCTTGGGTGACGTTCAGGGCTGTCTTGTGGGTGTGGTTGACCTTCCCACCATACCATGCAACATCCTGGTATATCTGCTCTGCACCCTTTCCAATGCTTCCACATCTTTCTTATAATGTGGCAACCAGAACTGTAAGCAATACTCTGGGCTGGGCTGGGTTTTAGCTGGGCTTGTGTGACTTTGCGAGTTAATGGACCTTTTGTTCATTTAAGCCTCCGTGTGGTTTCAGATTCAAGTTTTGATTAAGTTGAATGATAGAGACAGAGTCATGGATTTGTGGGGAGCAGCTAAGCTTGGAGGCAGGAAAGAGTTTCAGTTTCGTTTTAAAATATATGCAGTTGTTGCCTGGACTGCCAGAAAAAATGGACGTCTCTCAGTCTCTCCCTTTCCAGAAGCTTCATGAAAACTTTAAGACTGTTAACCTAAGACAAGCGAGTATACCTGTGTTTTGCTAACTAATTTTAAAGAGGTGTTTAAGTCTATAAGAGGAATACTGCTTGAATTAGATCTCTGTGATAGGTAGTAGTTAAAAATGTTTTTTGTCATGTTAATGTAATGTACAATTGTTGAAAGTTAAGGTAAATTGATTTGTTATAATTAAACTTGTGTTGTTAAATAGAGTTTAAAACAACAAATTGTTGAGGTCCAGTCTGACTTCATAATATACCTTGGGATATCTTAACACTAGCAAAACTTCTCCATTTTCTGGTGAAAGTTAAAACCTAATTACCTATGATCTCCTGAATTAAACCTAGGAAGTACCTAAACAGTAACAGAACATAGAACACTATAGCACAAACAGGCCCTTCAGCCTACAAGTTGCACCTATCATATCCATTCCTACTGGGCCATAGAACTATCTATAGCTCCCAATCCCATTAAATCCCATGTCATCCAGAAGTCTTTTAAAAGACCGCAGCAAGTTCACCTCTACCACCACTGAAGGCAGCCAATTCCATTCACTCACCACCCTTTGAGTGAAAAACTTACCCTTAACGTCTCCTCTATACTTGCTCCCCAGTACCTTAAACTGTGTCCTCTCGTAGCGACCATTTCAGCCCTGGGAAATAGAATGGATTCTCGGAGGCTATCTATTCCTCTCAACATTTTATAAACCTCTACCAGGTCATCTCTCAACCTTTGTCTCTCCAGGAAAAGAGACCTAGCTCCCTCAACCTATCTTCATAAGGCATGCCTCCCAATCCAAGCAACATCTTGTAAATCTCCTCTGCACCCTCTCAATAGCTTCCACATCCTTCCTGTACTGAGGTGACCAGAACTGCACACAGTACTCCAACTGGGATCTGACAAGGTCTTATAAAGTTGCAGCATTACCTCCCAACTCCTAAACTCACTCCCTTGATTAATGAAAGCCAGTACACCATACACCTTCTTGACCACATCCTCCATCTGCGAGGCCAATTTAAGAGTTCTATGGATCCAGACCCCAAGATCCTTTACTCCTCAACACTGCTAAGACTCCTACCCTTGATATCGTACTCCTTCATTCCATTGGTCCTGCCAAAATGGACCACTACACATTTATCTGCATTGAAGTCCATCTGCCACTTCTCTGCCCAGTCTTGCATCCTATCTATGTCACGCTGCAACTTCCGACATCCCGTCAGACTATCCACAACACCACCAACCTTCGTATCATTGGCGAACTTATTAACCCATTCCTCCACTTCCTCATCCAGGTCATTTATGAAAATGACAAACAGTAAAGGTCCTAGAACAGATCCCTGGGGCACTCCACTGGTGACTGACCTCTATGCAGAAGAAGACCCATCCACAACCACTCTCTGCCTTCTGCAGAGTGACCTAGAAGGGAAAAAAGAGCATTTATGTAATGCCTTCTATGAACACCAGACATGTCAAAGCATTTTGAATAAATGAAGTATTTTTGCTGTGTGGTTTCTGTTATAATGTAGAAAATGTAGCAGCTAAGTTATACATGGCAAGATCCCACACACAGCAATATTTCTTAATATGATACAAAAACAGAAATTGCTGGAAAATCTCAGCAGACCTGACAGCATCTGTGGTGCAGGAACAGAGCCAACTATTGGGATCTTGAACCTGTGTTTGCCGTCCATAGGCTCAATATCCGATGAAAACCAAAAGTCACGAAACTCACTGGCAATATTGTGATTTCGGATTTTTGCCATCTTTCACCAGCTACCTGATCAGGTTCAGGCTTGCAATGGCCATGAACCTGATTTAAATATATTTAAATACTTTTTCATCTGATTGAAGACTCCCCTGCCACATATTGAGCCTCTGCTGCATTTTCAAACCATGCTGACATGATGTCACACTACTACAGTTTACCACAAATTCACCCAGATGTGAACATGTCATGGGGGGAGATACTCCTGGCGGCATAACATAGAACATAGAACATAGAACAATACAGCACAAACAGGCCCTTCGGCCCATGAGTTGCGCCGATCACATCTACCAATCCACAGACCTATCTATAACCTCCTATCCTATTCTTTTCCATATACTCATCCAGAAGTCTCTTAAAAGACCCCAGTGAGTTTGCCTCAACAACCTCCGACAGCAGTCGGTTCCATCCACTCACCACCCTCTGAGTGAAAAACCTACCCCTGACATCTCCTTTGTATTTGCTTCCCTGCACCTTAAATCTGTGTCCTCTCGTAGTGACCATTTCAGCTCGGGGAAATAGTATCTGAGAGTCCACCCTATCTATTCCTCTCAACATTTTATAAACCTCTATCAGGTCGCCTCTCAACCTACGTCTCTCCAGTGAGAAGAGTCCCAGCTCCCTCAATCTATCTTCATAAGGCCTGCCTCCCAATCCAGGCAGCATCCTTGTAAATCTCCTCTGAACCCTCTCAATAGCCTCCACATCCTTCCTATAATGGGACGACCAGAACTGCACACAATACTCCAACTGTGGTCTGACAAGAGTCTTATAGAGCTGCAACATTACCTCCTGACTCCTAAACTCTATTTCTCGATTAATGAAGGCCAGTACACCGTACGCCTTCTTGACCACTTCCTCCACCTGCGAGGCCGATTTAAGAGTCCTATGGACCCGGACCCCGAGATCCTTCTGCTCTACAACACAGCTAAGACTCCTCCCCCTTATATTGTACTCCTTCATCCCATTATTCCTGCCAAAATGGACCACTACACATTTATCTGCGTTGAAGTCCATCTGCCACTTCTTCGCCCAGTCTTGCATCCTGTCTATGTCCCGCTGCAACTTTTGGCATCCCTTCAGACCATCCACAACACCATCGATCTTTGTATCGTCAGCGAACTTGCTAACCCATCCCTCCACTTCCTCATCCAGGTCATTTATGAAAATGACAAACAGCAGGGGTCCCAGAACAGATTCCTGGGGCACTCCACTGGTTACTGACCTCCATGCAGAACAAGACCCAATCACAACCACTCTCTACCTTCTGCCGGCAAGCCAGTTCTGGATCCACGAGGCCAAAGCCCCTTGGATCCCATGCCCTCTCACCTTCTCCAGAGGCCTTGCATGTGGGACCTTATCAAACGCCTTACTAAAGTCCATGTACACTACGTCCACCGCCCTACCTTCGTCAATGTGTTCAGTCATATTTTAGAAGAACTCAACTAGGCTTGTAAGGCATGACCTGCCCTTGACAAAACCATTCTGACTATTTCTAATCAGTCCAAACTATCCCTGTTCCCTTTCTTAAAGATAGGAACCACATCCGTAATCCTCCAATCCTCCGGAACCGCTCCCGTTTCCATGGACGACGCAAAGATCATCGCCAGAGGCTCTGCAACCACTTTCCTCACTTCCCACAATAACCTGGGGTACATCCCATCCGGCCCCGGCGACTTCTCTATCTTGATAGAATTTAACAGGTCTAACACATCCTCTTTCCTAACATCCACATACTCAATCTTTTCCGTACGCCGCAAACCTGCAGTTTGATTATAGCCCCTGGGGGAGAGGGGCATTGCCAGACAGAGGCCTGGCAATGCTTCCAGCACTGCCACCCAGCACAAGTTGGCATTGCCAGGTTAATACCCATGAAAACCTGGCAATGTGCTGGATGGCGGTGGTGGCTTCATGGGGGAGAGCAATTCAGTTATATGTGGTGGTGGGTGGACGTAAACATGGCAGATAGAGATGCCAATGATGTTTTGGGCACAGTGCCCGCTCAACTGTTTGGGTGAAGGTTGGGGGTAGAGAAATTTGGGATCTGGTTGTGGGGGGGGGGAATTGTGGGCAAGAAATGCTGACTGCAATTGAGGGGGTGGGGGAATGAATGTCAGCTCCTTTTGGGAGTGGATGGGGGATAAATGCCACTCTATTCATGAGACTGGGGGGAATGAAGGCCATTGGCGGGTTGGGGGGGATTGTGGGATAATGCCTGTTCCAATCAGGGGGAGTGCAGATATGATGCTGGCTCCCATTGGTGGGGCGGGAGGGGCTGTGGGGTAAATGCCTTACTGATCATGGGGTGGTGGGGGGGAGACAGACCCTGAGTCCTATGTGGTGCAGTGGTGGGGGTGGGAGTTACGTTTTGCTTTGATCAAGGAATTCTTTCCACGTGGCATCCCGATTTCAATGCAGCTGGGCTTTTCTGGTGTGTTGAGCACCACCCTGCCCCCCAACACCTTTTTTTTGTGTGGCAGAACGCGGTACAATTGGGAAGAAAACTGATGTTTATCTCGCCTGAACCAACACTTATTTTTTTGGTAAGATTACTTCCAACATTTTGCATTTATGTCGCTCTAGTCATATGGACTTGAAAATTTGGTTCCATTCTCTCTCCATAAATGCTGTCAGACCTGCTGAAATTTTCCAGCAGTTTCATTAATACTATGCTTTTTTTTCTTAATATGTTGATGAAGGGATAAATATTGATCAGATGGAGGGGGTAAGGTAATTCCACTGTTCTTCCTCAAAATAGTGTTTGGGATCATTTGCATCTATGCAAGAAGGCAGATAGGGTCTCAATTTAATGTCTAAGCCAAAAGGTGCACCTCTGACAATCCAGCACTCCTTCAGACTGCACTGAAGTATTAACTTAGATTATTGCATTGATGTCCTGAAGTGTGACTTAGAATCCATGACTTTCCCACACAGAGGTGAGAATACAACCAATAGAGGCACAGCTCACAAACCAACCATGGATGCCAGTTACTTCAGTGGCCTCTTAGCAGTTAAATATTACCACTGAGTTTAAAACAAGAAGCTACCTGGCATGGGAGAATCAACTCATATTTCATCATGTCATATTGTCTGGTGCAGCACTGTGAAAAAATTATGATCCATCCCAGAGTCATCAGTAACTAAAACCTGACAACAGTACTTGGAACAACATCAAAAAGCTGGCTAGTTCATTTTAGAAGTTAGGATGACTGTCAGGAAGAGGCCAAACTTCACACAATATTTTTATGTAGTTATTTATCTCTTGCTAATGCAAGATATGAGAACAAACCTACTCTCCAACATTTCATGTCATGACATCTACAATGGTTAAATGTAGATTAATTAAAGAAAAGCAGCACATATCTATTCAGGGAAAATTGTATTTAACTAATATTTTTGATGAGGTAACAGAGAGAGTTGATGAGGGTAACGTAGTTGATGTAGCCTATTCAGACTTCCAAAAGGTACTTGATGCAATGCCACACAACAGACTTTTCATCAAAATTAAAGCCCTAGGAATAAAAGTGTAGCAGCCATATAGATATAAAGTTGGCTGAATGACATTATAGTGATTATTTCTTGGACTAAAGGAGAGTGGTTCTTCATGGGATCATTAATAACACCGCTGCTTTTTTTTGATCTACATTGATCTAAACTTGGGTATTCAGGGCACAACTTCCAAATCTAATAAAGCAAAACCTGGAGAGATTGTGAACTATAAGGGGAACAGAGATAGACTTCATGAGGACACAGACATACTGGTGGAATGGGCAGAGACATGGCAGATGACATTTAATGGAGAAGAATGTGAAGTGACACATTTGGTGGAGAGAACAAGGAGGGGCAACTAAAATAAAAGATGCAATTCTAAAGAGAGTACAGGGCAGAAGGTAGATGTGCACAAATGATTGAAGGTGGCTAAAGTAGGTTGAGAAGGATTTGGGATCTTGGGCTTTAGAAATAATCAGAGTACAAAAGCAAAAATGCTACGGTGAATCTTTTTACACTTGTCTGACCTCAAGTGCAACATTGGGCCCTATTTTACCATTTTGATTCTAAGTGCTGGGCAGATGTGAAATTGCAAGCGTTTCAGGTCCAACTTTTAGGCACGTTATCAGGCGCCCCCATACACACTGTGCCTGAAAAAATATCAGTGATTCCAAATCGTGTTGCAGAAGTCTGTGGGTGGGGTTTAAAGCACCTGAAACCCTTCAGCTCAGATTCGCGCCTCCAATTGTGCATGCGCAGAATAAAAATGATAGAATGCTGCTGCCCTACCACATTGTTCCCAGGCTGGATATTGCTTCCCCCTGGTCCCCACAGACATTGCCTCACCCCTTCAAAATTACTGACCCCCTTATCCCCTCACAGCCCATGTCACCCAGGCCGATTGCGAGCCCTTCCCCTCCTCCCCGACATTCCCACCACTGATCTCAGGCAGAATATCAGCGGGCCCATCTCCTATCCCCTCCCCTCCACATGATCTCAACCAGAGAGCCATCGGACACTCAGCACCTACTTCCTCAGTAACTGGAATGCCCGAATTGGACTTCTATGGAGCATGTCTGTTTTGTGTTGATTCTGGTTGGGGAAACATGGTGGTAAAGGGGGAACTGCCAGTAAAGTTGGATGTGCAGCCAATTAAGTCAATATAAATGCATGCAAATCAAATGGTGTTACACCCATCTCGGGAGTGATCCCGATCGTGGCCATTTGCAGCTCTTGGCAAAGGGGGAATGTAGGCGTGGAGGTGGGCATAGATCATGCTACTCTCCTCACGCCCAACATTATCAAGCTTACGCACCCAAAAATGGATGCAACACAATGGTAAAATTGGGTGTATTGTGTCCAATTCTTGGCACCACACTTCAGAAGAGATATGAAGGCAATAGAAAAGATGCAGAAAACATTTACCACAATGGTTTTAGGATTGAGAGGCTTGAGTTGTGGGAGCAGATTGGTGAAACTGGGGCTGTTTTCCTGAAGAGAGAGAAGACTGTGAGGAGACCTGATAGAAATGTTCAAAATCGAGAGATCTAGACAGAGAAGATAGTGAGAAACTGTGTCCAAAGACAGAAAGACCAAGAATCAGAGGATTCTGATTTAAGGCGAAGGGCAAAATAACCCAAAGTGAAATGACGAAAAGTTGTTTATAGAGAAAAAAGGATCTGGGAAAGTGCTGCCTGAAGACAATGATGAAGATAGATTCAACCATGACTTTCAGAAGGAAATTGGATGATTTTCTGAAGAGAACAAAATGCAGGACTGCAGGGAGAAGATGGGGGAGTGGAACTGACTGATTTGCTCTTGCAGAGAGCAGGCAAGTATACAATGGAATCCTTCAGTGCTATAACCAGACTATGATTGGAAGAGCTGAATATTACACTCCTCCAAGTGTGAGTTAGTGTAAAATTTGATACAATACCATGGGTGCTGTTTCTGGCGTATGCATGCCCATCCACTGCAATTTTACATGTAGTAGGGGAGGTGTGTAGGCAGCTCACCAGCCTTTGGGGCTAATTGAGATCCATTAAAAGGCTTACTGCCAATCTGCAAATGTCCTCAGCAAAGAGGCTCATACAAAGAGCGAAATATGGCCCAGCTTTCAATGCACGGCTTCTGGTGGACAAGGGTGGGCCACCTCTTTGAAGTGTTCTCAGAGTCATTGTCTCCTCAATGTCGCCCCATTTCTTTTAAAACCCCCCCCTCCCCCACAAACCTCTCTTGTCAAGGATCCCAACCAAGTGCAAAATCCAGTCCTATGAGTCTATAATGAAGTGAGGAGAAATTTCTTCACCCAGAGGGTGGTGAATGTGTGGAAGTCACTATTACAGAAAGTAGTTGAGGACAAAACAGTGTCTGATATCAAGAAGAAATTAAATATAGCTCTAAGGACTAAAGAGATATGGGGAAGGAGAAATCAGGATATTGAATTTGATGATCAGCCATGGTCAAAATGAATAACAGAGCAGGCTCAAAGGGCCAAATGGGCTATTTTTGCTTCTAGCTTCTATGTTTCTATAATGCATTAGATATCCTCACGACCATATTTGAGAGTCGCTTCTCATTTTCAACTGGGAAATATTTAGGGCGGGATTTTATTTCTTCGCTCGTCCCAAAACCATTAAGTCCTGCCTGAAGTAAACAGATCTTTTCATTTCCTGCCCCTCACCCACTTTGATTCCCATGGTGGGTGGAGCAGTAAAATTCCAGCCTTAATGAAGACCCTTATTAATTTACATATAATTGCATTGAGTAGTGTAGAATAGAAACAAGCCAATCAGTTGAACAGGGTCATGCTATTGTTAATACTTTCCACTGGTCTCCTCCTACTTTACTTCACCCTATCAATCTATCCTTCTATTGCCTTCTGTCTGATGTGTTTACCTGGTTTCCCATTAAATACATCTGTGCCAGTAATCTCAGCCACCCCAAATAGTAGTGAATTCCTTGTTTCCACTACTTGTTGGTAAAGAAAATTTCTCCTAATATATCAGTTCTATTCATATTTATGGATCCCAGACTCTGCCACAAGTGGAAACATCTTCACGTCCATATATATATCCATTTCATGATTTTTAAGACCTCTTGCAGTCACCTCTCAGTCTGTTATGCTGTCTTTATAGTTCATAGAGAGTTAGGTTATAAAGGTACAGAAAGTAGTCCACGTGAAAGCACTATTATAATCATGTGTTTTATTTTGTTTATGCCTTGGCTGATATAATTCTGAATATGGTAGTACTTAGGGTAAAGGATATAATTAGAGTCAAAATTAACAGATCTGGCTCCTGCAATAAGAGTAATATCTCTCTAGCTATGTTTACATAGTGGCTCCAGTTGTCTTAACTGCAGAGGCTGGATTTGATCAAAGTGTAAAATTACAGTGCCCCACAGATGGTAAAACTCAACGTGCAAACATTTAAAATTGCTTCCCTGTTGCAGAAGACCCACAAAAGATACTTGGAATTGAGCCTTTCTTTATGTTGCTTTTTTCTCAAGGGTTTCTGTGCATCATTCAGAGAAGTGCTGTGGATGATCAGCAGAGCCCCCTTGGATTTCTTTTTATTAGTGGTTATTTAGTTTAATGTCTAACTATATAATGCCCTACCCTTTAGGTTCCTGGCATGTTCCAACAGCCTATTTGTAAGTGGCAAATAACTATCAGTTATACATAAACCAATGTCATACTATATAGCATGTGACACAACTACCAGAGTACTTAACAACCACTCCTGTCATCCAGTTCTCTTCATAAATAATTAACAATGAAGTAACCATTCAGCTGAAAGAAAGCTACGTGTTAAAATGTACTGTTGGTGCTCTTTTGAAGGATTCGGTTCCTCCTGCTGCAAATTTTGAAAACTTAGCTGCCCTTTCTCTCCATGTTTTTGGTCAATAGGGAAACCTCATCTTAAAACAGGCATTTTTTTTCTTTATGCTTTGACAGGATGTGGGCATTGTTGGCAAGGTCCACATTTGTTATCCATCCCTAATAGTCCTTGAATTGAGTGGCTTGCTGGGCCATTTTAAAGGGCAATTAAGAGACAACTTTGCAGTGGGCTTGGAGTCACATGTAGGTCAGACCAGGGAAGCATGGCAGATTTTCTTCCTTTAATGACATTAGTGAACCAGATGAGTTTATGAACATATGTACATACAAACATTAGGAGCCAGAGTGAACCACTTGCTCCCTCAAGCCTGCCCTGCCACTCAATAAGTTTTAACCTTAACTCCACATTCCTGTCTACTCCTGATAACCATTCAGCCCTTTCCTTATGAAGAAGCTGTCTCCTTCTGCCTTAACCATATTTAAAGACTCTGCCTCAACTACCATTTGAAGAGGAGAATTCCAAAGTCTGAAACAACTGTCTGAGAGAGAAAAACAATTCCTAATCTCTGAATTAAATGGATGATCCCTTGTTTTTAAACACTGGCCCCTAGTTCTAGATTCTCTGCATCCACTCCACATCCACCCCGTTAAGACTTCTCATGATCAGTTTTTAAAAACAAAATATAATGACTGGATTTTAAAAATCTGCATACCAGTGGAAAAATTATGTTTATTTTCAGAAGATTATGGTACAGACTTGCAGTGAGTGAATGATAAATAATAAAAGCAAAATACTGCAGTGCTGAAATCTGAAACAAAAGCAGAGAATGTAAAAAAATCTCAGCGGGTCTGACAGCATCTGTGGAGAGAGAATAGAGTCAATGTTTCAAATCAGGATGCCCCTTTGTCAGGGCCTTCCCCTCAGGATCACTTGTTTCAATGAAGTACCATGCTAGGCCGGGTAAGGGATGGCAGATTTCCTAGTGAATTAGATGGGTTTTTTTAATGTCAATCAATGGTAGTTGTCATGACTAGCTTTATATTTCATTTTTTTATTAATTGAACTTAAATTTCACTTGCTGCTATGTACTCAGAACATTAGGCTCAACCTCTAGATTACAAGTGCAGTGATCTTACCACTAAGAAAATCTGGAACAAGAAAAAGCCATTCATTCAGGAAACCCATTCCTTTTACTAATTTAGTGCAATTCACCCATTGCAAGCCTCTACCCAAATTATTTGATCTTGTGAAAATAAACATTATTTTTCCACCTGAGTGCAACTTTTTAAAATGCAATATTTACATTTTGTTCTTAAAAACTGAAATTAATCATAGAACCCAACAGTGCAGAAAGAGGCCCTTCAGCCCATTGAGTCTGCACTGAACACAATCCCACCCAGGCCCTACCCCCATATCCCTACATATTATACCCACTAATCCCTCTAACCTACGCATCCCTGGACACTAAGGGGCAACATCTTAGCATGGCCAATCAACTTAACCTGCACATCTTTGGACTGTGGGAGGAAACCAGAGTACCCAGAGGAAACCTACGCAGACATGAGGAGAATGTGCAAACTCCACACAGACAGTGACCTAAGCCGGGAATTGAACCCAGGACCATGGAGCTGCGAAGCAGCAGTGCTAACCACTGTGCTACTGTGCAACCCACATCTTTTTATGTTACGATTTGAGATCATCTCTCAATATAATTGTGCACAAGCATTCTGCATTACATATTGAGTATATCATAAGAAACTCCTTTAAATAACTATTTTTTAAGAAGCAGTTATGAACTGGCTTTCTGTGGCCATGCTGTATTTGACGAGTAATGTACATTTATCATTTGTCCATTGGAGCTTTAATAATTGGGGTGGTGAAAGCTGGAATTGGACCAGGGAAAAGGTCTTGAGGCAGTCAACGGAGCTGCTGGGTGCTGAAGAGGGATGTTCAAAAGGCCCACTCAGTGCTGGGGAGCTCTGTCCCAGTTAAAATAAAAACACCAAAGTCTTTATTGCCTTCATTAATCGAGGGATTGAGTTTAGGAGTCAGGAGATAATGCTGCAACTTTATAAGACCCTCGTCAGACCTCACTTGGAGCACTGTGCACAGTTCTGGTTGCCTCACTAGAAGAAGGATGTGGAAGCTATTGAGAGGGTGCAGAGGAGATTTACAAGGATGTTGCCTGGATTGGGTGGCATGCCTTATGAGGATAGATTGAAGGAGCTAGGTCTCTTCTCTCTGAAGAGACGAAGGATGAGAGGTGACCTGGTAGAGATTTATAAAATGTTGAGAGGTATAGATAGGGTGGATTCTCGGAGGCTATTTCCCAGGGCTGAAATGGTCGCTATGAGAGGACACAGGTTTAAGGTGCTGAAGAGTAGGTACGGAGGAGATGTCAGGGGTAAGTTTTTCACTCAGAGGGTGGTGAATGAGTGGAATCGGCTGCCGTTGGTGGTGGTGGAGGCGAACACGTTGGGGTCTTTTTAGAGACTTCTGGATGAGTACATGGGATTTAATGGGATTGAGGATTACAGATAGGTCTGGTAGGTAGGGATATGATAGGCGTAACTTGTGGGCCGAAGGGCCTGTTTGTGCTGTAGTGTTCTATGTTCTGTGTGCTAACGCCAAAGTCTTCCAGGCTTGACCGCTCATACACAGCTGCACTCCAGAGAAAAGATAGCTTGATTGTCAGCTTGGGCTTTCTACTGCCAATTTCACAATGTTTGTTTACACAAGGTTGTTTCAAGGATTTTTGTTTTTATTATTAATATTTTGAAGGGTTTGAATTATTTCAACAGGGTAAAGTTATGAATGAATTACCTTGTTAAAAGCTTCTTGTACACATTGATTGATTTTATGCAGTGTATATGGGTCACGGACATTGGGGTATCATAGCTTGTCATGGGGAGGACAAAGGAACCATGGGTGGAAATCATGAGGAGGACCTTTCAACTTATTTTTTAAAAGTTTCCCTCATGCAAACAATGAACCATGACTCTTTGAAAACCTGGCCCAACTCCATGAAAATTGTAGAGGAGTCGGAGATACCTATTTCCACCATGCAGCTGACTAGATTGGGAGTGAAGTGTGTGAGTGTTTGACAGCAACCAGCCTTGTTTAAAAGCATTCCTGAAAATCAGACAACCTCGGAATGGGGTTAGGAATCCCAAAATCAGGACCCACCTGCCACTGTTAAAGGGATGCCGACTCATCATCCCAATTCATTGAAAATCCAGGCCAGAACTATTGTGCTACTGTAACCATATGGCATCAGTTGGCAATTTATTTATTAATGATAACATGTTATTTTTCCACCTTTGCAAACTGAATGTACTGCTGGCATATTCAACAAACTTGCAAGATCATTTTTGACAAAAGAGAATTCTGGTAAGAAGCATTTTCCTTTCTTTTGGAAAATATATTTGGAATTTTCTCAGGGAGATTTACTTGCCAGTTTTTTCAGCAAAGTGAATCATGGTGATTTATGGTATTGTGAACCTCGCCAGTAAGAGAGGCTGTGGAGTCTGAACGTGCCTTTGAGGCTGGCTGCTGAGCTCTAGAAACACTATTGGACAGACGCCCCCAACCTCCCAGTGATTATGTAGACACAATGTGCACAGTATACTGAGGGATCTGTCAACCCCATTCCACTATCCTGATTGCTATTTCAACCAAGTGCCCTCCACCCACTCCATAATTGTGGCCCTGGCCAATTGCACCGTTGTCCACTTCCCATCTCTCTGCAGATCTCCCCTCTTGGCTCCCCTCCATTATAGCCTTGCCCCACTCAGGCCTCACCCTATAAGGCTCTGTTTTCTCTCCCTTTAGGCACTGCCTCATCAAGCCCCACTCTGCATCAATCCCTGCTCCCTCAGGCTGGCATGGTGAGCCAGTAAGATCCTGTCCATTGCTTTCTATTACATTTTAGAAATAAATATTTTGCCGAACTGGGACGTGAGCTGTTGACTGTTTTGCAGGCCTATACTGGAGTTTTTCTATCACCAATCACTCTGACTGAGAGAGTAGCCCAATGTAACTAGCCCTTCCTCTTTCCATCACTTTCATCTAGCCTTCCTTCACTCATTGCTGAATGTTCACCACACTCCACCCTTCAGCTGTGAGGTGGTATGGGGAAGTAAATAGAAAGGCTTAAGGGAAATAAATATCAACTATTTAAATAAATAATTTATCTGATAGCCACAGATTATAAAATGAATAAAAGTTAAATGACAAATACCTTAAAAATCATAACAGCAGCCTTTGTAATTTAGCTTTTAAGGAGCAGTTGAACCGATGTCAGAGATCAAGGGAAACCAGTGCCTCCAGACATATAGCACTTAATCTTTGTCAACATACTCACCGAATCCGCTAATTACATTTTAAGTGTTTATCTCAGTTCAGCTGCAGGAAACTGACTTGTGTCTGACTTCCAACTTGAAAAGCTGCAAAGGCAAATCATCCAGTTACAACTTCAAGTTCAGCTGTAGTTCAGGAAACAGTCCCAATGTTTGAGTATATAGTGTGCACAACACTGGTACATAGTTTTTTCACAGATGCAACTAATTGGCTGCTTCACTTGGTTCAGCCTGCTACATTCTACTAAAGTGAAATACTATCAAGGAAAGGATTTTCATCTAAATGGACACCAACTGTGAAAACTACTTTTTTAAAAAAATGTAAGCTGGTTATCAGTAGGCATGATGAGGACAGCAAAATATTGATATTATAAGGGAATTAATATTATCCTTTTTCACTTATGAAATGCTTGTTTGGCTTTAAACAATATATCTTAAAAACCGATGGAAGAATTTCAATGAAACTTGGTAGACAGATAGTATATGACATATGACATATAGCATATGTATGTGGTTTTGGTGACGACGTGGATCCAGATCCAGATTATAGAATTTTTTAATGGATTTGTTAACATTGGCTTTTTTTTTAACAACGTTGGGTGTGGCTTTATATATAATAATGTTATTTGTTTTAGAAGGTTCTGACCTTCAGCGGTGGAATTTATCAAAGTAGTTTGAGTATAAACAGAATTTTTGGAGCAGGTTATTGGATGTGTATTAGCCTGAAACCTTCTTAGTGAGGTGGATATTTTAAAAAATATATACTTTTTTCAGTTTTGTAGAGTATGAACCAGGCGGGGTAAAGGCTCAAGAAAGAGCTGGATAATTGTAATAACTGAGTTAACACATCATGGTGGAGATATGAGCTCTACTGAGTGCCCTCTTCTTCACTTTTTGAAAACAATTCAACAGGCCACGGCATTTCATGCAAAGTGTTCTTGTGATTGCCAACATATGAAATGAAAATAAAATTACCTTATACCTGATCATCATCATCTATCGAGGGCCGAAGGGCCTTTCTGCGCTGTAATGTTCTATCTTATACGATCAGAGATGAATTAATAACATCCAGTATCATCTGGATTGGAAGCTTTTCAATTCAATCTTGATCGCTTTTGGATTAAAACAAAATTGACCACCATAGATATCCACCACTTTTAGTTTGCAGATGACTGCTGTGTGATGGCTCACTCTGTACAGGACATGCAAAGGATGCTTATTTTCTTCCAAACTTCCTATAAGAGGCTTGCCCTGTCTTTAAACATTGCCAAGATGAAGGTCCTTTGCCAAACTTCCCCAGGCCAAATGAGTATTCCTCACGCCATCTGTATAGTTGAGATGGCGCTGAGTATGTGTAGCACTTCCCTTATCTCAGCAGCCACCGCTCCCAGGGAACTATCAACAATGAGGTGAATTTGAGACAGCAACGTACACAATATATTAAGAAAAGAAGATTGTTTGTTTTAGCAGTAGCATTAATGGGCCTTACAAAACAAGCAACACAGTAAGGAATGGCTATGGGCTTCATATCAAACCTGTTCTCTCCATAAATGATGTATAGCTTATCCATTTCGTGAAGGGAAATAATAAACTGCAATTTCTAAAAATAAAAAAAAACCTAGTGAAATAGAATTTGTAAAATATTAATGAAAAATTACTCACAATTTAGATTTGCAATCCTGGAGGATTATATTCTGTAGGTGACCACAGCATTGCAAGAGCGATTACTTCCATAAAGCACTTGATTATCAATGCCCATCCTTATAAACATCAATAATACAAATTACCATATATATATGGTAATTATATATGATTTTTCACAGAGTTAATTGAGATAATGAATTGATCATAAGTTGGTGCACAGCTGCAACTGATAGCTGAGGAGCACATTATTTCACTGTTTCAGCTATACTGAGACAGCAGTAGAGGTTAAAAACAGTGGTGATATTACAGGAAACGACTAGGTTGATTGGTTGGCAAGTGCTCAGTGTTAAGAGGCCATGCATCTGGAATAAGGCAAATTTAGGGCCAATATAATAAGATAATATAAATAATCCAAGATAGGATAAAGTTACCAAAAGAGAAATAAAGTTAAGACATGACAGGGCAGCTCAGTCGAATGGAACGTATGTTCTGTAATATGTGGAAAGCCATGGACACTACTGGTGTCCCAGACAACCATATGTGCAGGAAGTGCTGCCAGCTTCAGAAACTTGAACACAGGATTTGGAGCGTGAGTGGTGCATCGGTGAGGCTGAGAGCTACACGTGTATTACATTCAGAGAGGTGGTCACACCACAGCTTAAGACACCGGAGACAGAGAGGGAACGTGTGACCAGGCTGTCCTAGAGAACTAGGCAGATAGTGCAGGAATCCCCTGGAGTCCTGTTTAGAAATCAGTTTTTCATTTTGGAAGCTGGTAAGGGGGCTGGTGGAGGAGTGCAGTCAGAGCCAGGTTTGTGGCACCACAAGTGCCTCGACTTTACAGAATGGAAGAGAAATAGTGATCGGGGATTCATTAGTTAGGGGAACAGATAAGTACACTGAATCATAGACGTGACTTCAAGATGTTATATTGTCTCCTTCATGGTGGCAGGGTCAAAGATGCCACAGACCAGTTTCAGGATATTCTTCTAGGAGAGGGTGGCCAGCCGGAGTTTGTGGTACAGAATGTCATTAGCTACATAGGAGGAAAGGGGAATGGAGTCCTGCAATCAGAATTTAGGGGGTAAATGGAAAATTAGCAAGCAGGAGCTCAAATGTTGTCATCTCCAGGTTTCTCCCAGTGCCACGTGCAAGCGAGTATTGAAATAGAAAGAGAAGATAGATGAATGCACGGCAGGAAAGATGATGCAAGATGGAGAGCTTTCGATTCCTGGAAAATGGAATACTGACTGATGCAGATATGATGGGCCAAAGGCCTTTTTCCGTGTTTTGTACTCTATGACACTGGAAGTTTGAAGTTTAGTTATTAGCATGATAAATAGATTTACATTAACACTGCAATGAAGTTACTGTGAAAATCCTCTAGTCACTACACCGGCACCTGTTCGGGTACACTGAGGAAGAACTTAGTACAGAATCAGCATGTCCTTTGATTATAGGAGGGAACTGGAGCACCTGGAGGAAACCCACGCAGGCACAGGGAGAATGTGCAAATTCTACAGAGACAGTGACTCAAGCCACGAATTGAATCTGGGTCCCTGGCACTGTGAGGCTATAGTGCTAACCACTGTGGACCATGCTGGCCCAGGACAGGCTCTGGCAGAAATGGCATGTTGGGAAGACTTTAAACTAACTCAGCAGGGATGTGGAAAATATTTCAGAGGAATGCCAGATGCACAAAATACTTTGATTCTGTGGAACATACTGTTTGTTTCTGAAAGTCAACCTCACGTGCTCTCTCCTCCTGTGTATGGCTGGTTGTTTTAACAAAATAGTACTGCGCAAGAGCCATTTTAAAATATACTTTAGCTTTTCTTATAAATTAAAACTACGGACAAAATAAGAACTAACTTAATGGCATTTTATTAGGATCACATAATCATGACCATCCCTTTTTTCCCCTCGATGTGAGGGGTATTTCTCACTAGCGGTTTTGTGCTGAACAATCTCAGATCACATATTATACAATTATACACACACAGCATCAAGCTTACGCTCCTTTTCCTTGATAGGGTATTAAAATTTTAACCAAAATGAACACATCCCACCTCAAGCATCCTTGGACTCCATAAGGTTGACAGTTTATGAGCTGATCGGTGTTTTAGGTTCAAATTTAAGAACTTGATTGAAGTTGCCTAATCTAATTTCACAAATGCTTTTAGAACCAGGAGAGAAGGTCAACTTTCATAACTGATGGCTGGATTTTTTGTGCTTACCCCAGCTCAATGCTGACATCTCTGCATCATAGCTGGATTTGAACCAGATCCTTGAGCTAAAGGTACAGTTAACTCATAACGCACTGCACCAGTAAAATTGTTTCGTAAGACTCAATAATTCCATGTCCTTTAAGTCTGCCTTTGTTTCGGAATGCAGTTGTTCGACCATTTTCATTCCCCATTATTTTAAAGACATGAAACAAACAATTTTCTTCTGGAAAAGTGTTGCCAGTAGCAACATAACTGTGCTTTGTAGAAGCGAGCATATATTTTGTGGAAAAAAGTCTATAAATTAACATGTGATAATCATTAGTCGACCGAAGCCCACTTTTAATTTCAAGGTTAAAGCCCAGGAGAAAGCTGCCACTTTGAAAATGTTGTTTTCCTTTCTTTTAACTTACTAATGTGCAGCTGATCCCTGTTGGACAGCCATTAGGAAACAGGCATTAGTTTCCTTACCTCCAGTTTGTGTACTTGGAACTTGTGATATATCAGGTGCCAAGCACAAAGTGCCATCAGAGGTGAAGAGGTTACTTTCTTTAGTGAATTAATCTAAATACTGGGACAGGAGCCAATGGTTATTTAACTGCTTTATGTTGGCGCTATTTTAATTTGGATTCTGGTCATTCAGGATGCAAGAGCTGATTCCCAATGCACATGTTTCTACATCTGGTTCCCATACCTTGGTGGCAGACTTGCAAACCAGATCTTTTGTGGTCTCCTCTCTGGAAAGGAGAATCAGATTTGGTCCCAAATCAGAATGTAAATGAAGGTTTAAGCTTCGCTAGAGCAAACAATAGATCAATACGAGATGTTGGTTTCTGCCATTTGTTGATTACTCTGAATTTTGACTACCTGTCACTAGTGAAAGAGTATATTGTTAGAAGTTGCAATTAAAATGATGACCGTGTACTTTGAACTGTTGTTGCAGTCATTTATTGCAATAATTTTAGATAAATATTTATAACATTTTCCTTTCAGTTATTGATGGGACTCACAGCCAAATGTGTATCAAACAATTATCAACTATATTGAATCAACATTCACAGGGAATCGTGTTCTTTAAGCTTGCCTTCAATGGAGAATCATTCCACGATATGTCTGAAAATTATTTTTTTAATCAAAATTATTGTTCCAGTAATAATTTACATGACGTAGCATGCCTTTGGATTTACATGACTGCCACTCCAAATGTAGATGGTTTAAACAACTTGCTAGTACATGTTCCTCTCTCTGGTCAGACTCTTATCTTCCAGTGTGATCTTATCTTCCAATAGTGTTAAGTCAAAGACTCTGTCTATACTTCCCACTGCCTCGGCAAAACAACCAGCATAATTAAAGACCTCACACACCCCAGACCTCACACACCTCCTACCTTCTTCCTTTGGGAAAAAGATACAAAACTAAGGTCACATATCAACAGTCTCAAGAACATCTTCTTCCCTGCTGCTGTTAGACTTTTGAATGTACTTACCTTGCATTAAGTTAATCTTTGTCTACAGCTATGGCTGTAACACTACATTATGCATTCTCTTGTTTTCTTCTCTATAAACAGTATGTTTTGTTTGTATAGCGTGCAAGAAACAATACTTTTTACTATATGTTAATACATGTGACAATAAGTCAAAACTATTCCACCTATCATTGAATCTGACACTGGCAATCTATAGCTGAATTAGGAAATGGATTCAGTTATTTCATCATCGATGCGGCCATTTTCCCCTTTGGTACCATCATGTATGCAATCAAAATTTAATTTGTATTTATTTAAATTATTTAAAATAATTTACTTTTCTATTTAGAATGCAATTCAAAGCAATATAACTGAAAGAGAAGCTTCCAGGATTAGTCAGCAAATTAAATGGTGTCATACAGATCAGGAAAATCCCACATTTGATTCTCCTTCTGTGCTGAGTTAGTTAATCACAGCCAGGATAAAGTTAGCAGCTTTATATAACCGTAGCACCACTAGATTAGGCAGCCAAAAATTGGCCAGAGTTCCTGCATTTGTTCTCTATGCAGTGAACTGTGCTGGAAGTGCAAATACGTAGATATCAGCTGAGTAGGATCAACGTTCACTGTGATACACCCACAGTTGAATAGGCTGCAAAGACTTACATACTAATAAGGGTTATTTCAGGGACATATCTGAAAGAAATTGGTATCACTCACAAAAGGATGTTTTCAAGGTGGGAAGGGAAAATCGGCAGAAATGTTAGAAAAGAAAGCAATCGAAATGCACAGTTTAAAAAAAATTATGAAAAGTGTGCTGGCAGTTAGAATTAATTTTATTCAAACAATTATCCAGGATGAACACAAAGTATTGGCAACAATACATACATTCAAAAATAGTCATTTGCATGTAGCAAGTTTCAGTAATTTAGGTTTAGCCATACATTGCAAAATTACATTGACAAGAGTAAGAATTGACTGCAGAAGTAAATCCATGAACACATGGAAATCAGCAAAATGAAGTAGAAGGTGACTAATGCACTGGTTCTCAGACTTATTGGCAACGGTTAAGCTTATTGGCTCAAATTTCAAAGAACTTTATATAAAACTTAGACTTATCTCTGTTGTTAGTGGATTTGCAGCCAGAAACCTGTACAAGTGCCAATATGTCTGAGCACACGATATTATGGTAAATGTAGGGCAGTCTGTTTCTCCTTATTTTAGTGATTTACAGGTGTTTGTGAGTTTTTCAAATTTAGTTATACTTTTGCCAACATAATTAAGGCAATAAACCTTTTTTAAAACACCTAAACAGTATAAATGTGAAGGCTTTTTTTAATGCAACAATATTTGGGATATTATTTATTTCATTCAAAAATACATATTATTTTAATGTAAATAGAGCAAACATATTTGTGTATAATTTCCCATTTGAGCTATTTAGTAATGTATAAATGCATTTTTCAACATCTACAAAAAATTAAAATTTTGTCACAGTGTCTGATATCCTATTGAGGTTATCACAAATTACTGGTTTGGAGTGTGGTAATATTTCTACTTTTAAGGGCATTAAAGAATGGTTTGATTAAATAAAAACAGAAAATGCTGGAAATACTTATCAGGTCTGACAGCAGCTGTGGAGATGGAAACAGGGTTAAAATTTCAGTGCTGATCTTTTGTCATAGAGTCATAGAGGTTTACAGCATGGAAATAGGCTTTTTGGCCCTACTTGTCCATGCTGCACTTTTTTTTAACCACTAAGCTAGTCCCAATTGCCCACATTTGGTCCATATCCCTCTATGCCCATCTTACCCATGCAATGGTCTAAATGCTTCACCTGATGTAAGATCATAGACTTTAATTTAGGATCGTCACATGTGTTAACATACAGTGAAGTATTGTTTCTTGCACGCCATACACACATACCATTCATTGAGAAGGAAACAAAAGAGTGCAGAATGTAGTGTTACAGTCATAGCCAGGGTGTAGAGAAAGATCAACTTAATGTAAGATAAGTCCATTCAAAAGTCTGACAGCAGCAGGGAAGCAGCTGTTCTTGAGTCAGTTGGTACATGACCTCAGATTTTTATATTTTTTTCCCAATGGAAGAAGATGGAAGAGAGAGTGTCCAGGATGCATGGTGTCCTTAATTATGCTGGTTGCTTTGCCGAGGCAGCAGCATAGACAGAGTCAATGGATAGGAGGCTGGGTTTGCTTGATGGACTGAGCTACATTCATGACCTTTTATAGTTCCTTGCAGTTCTGGGCAGAGCAGGAGCTGTACCAAGCTGAAAGAATGCTTTCTATGGTGCATCTGTAAAAGTTGGTGAGAGTTGTAACTGACATGCCAAATTTCCTTAGTCTTCTGAGAAAGTAAAGATTTTCTTAACTATAGTGTCTGCACGGGATGGACCAGGATAGGTTGTTGGTGATCTGGACACCTGGAAACTTGAAGCTTTTGACCATTTCTACTTTGTCCCCATTAATGTAGACAGCGGCATTTTCTCCTTTGTGCTTCCTGACATTGATGACAATCTTCTTTATTTTGTTGACATTGAGGGAGAGATTATTACAACATTAACTCTTTCTCTCACCACCGATGTTGCCAACCCTTGATGCATTTGACTCAGTATCTGGCGAGTTGCAAGTTGTGTGGAACATTGCACAATCATCAGCGAACATTCCCATTCCTGACCTTACAATGGATGGAAGTCATTGATAAAGCAATTGAAGATGTCTGAGCCTGGAACACTAGCCTGAACAACTTGTGTAGTGATGCCCTGGAATTGAGGTGACTGAGCTCCAACAACCACAACCACCTTCCCTTGTACTAGTTATGTCTCCAACAACCAGCAGAGTTTTCCCACTGATTCCCCTTGACTCCAGTTTTGCTTGGACTCCTTGATACCACACTGATCAAATGCTGCCTTGATGTAAAAGGCATTCACTCTCATCTCATTGCTGGAGTTCAGCTTTTCTGTCCATGTTTGAATGTCTGTGATGAGTTCAGGAATTGATCCTGATGGAACCCAAAATGAGTGTCATTATGCAGCCTAAGCATGTGCTGCTTGATAGCATTATTAATGACCTGTCCCATTGCTTTATTGATGATTGACAGTAGACTGATGGGATGGTTATTGGCTGTGCTTTACTTGCGCACTTCTTGTGTGCAAGACATATCTGGGCAATTTTCCTCATTACCAATTAGATGCCGGTATTGGAACAGCTTGATAGGGACATGGCAAGTCCTGGATCATCCGCTCAGAATATCTGGTTGAAGATTGTTGCATATATTTCGACTTCATGATATGCTTGGCTCCTCCATCTTTGAGGATGGGAATATTTGTGAAACCTCCTCCACCAGTGAGTTGTTTAATTGCTACCATCATTCATGACTTGATGTGGCAGGACTGCAGAGCTTAACTCTGATCCAGCGGCTATGCAATCACTTAGCTCTGTCTATTACTTATAATACAGATGCTTATGCTAATTGGCACGTAAGTTCTGTTTTGTAGCATCATCAGGCTATCACCTAATTTTTAAATGTGCCTGGTGCTGCTCCTGGCATGTCTTCCTGCATTCTGATTTGAACAGCACTGTAGAGGACAGCCTCAATGTGAAGATGGGACTTTGCCTCTGCAAAGATTGTGCGGTGGTTACTCCTACTGATAAGTCATGAACAGATGCATCTGTGGTAGGTAGGTTGGTAAGGATGAGGTCAAGTATGTTTTTCCCTCTTGTTGCTTCCCTCACATCTGCCACAGATCCAGCCTAGCAACTGTGTCCTTTAGGACTTGGCCAGTTCAGTAGGCAGTGATACTTTTGAACCACACTTGGTAATGGATATTAAACTCCACTACCCAGGGTATATTCTGCATCCTTCTCACCTCAGTACTTCCTCCAAGTGATATTCAACATATACTAAACAAGTAAGGACAACAGACTTCCTTTCCTAAAGAACATTAGTGAACCGGATGGCTTTCATGTCATAGTCATCATTAGATTTTTAATTCCAGATTTTTATTGAATTCAAGTTCTACCATCTGTTAGGGTGGGATTCGAGCTCAGGTCTAAACAGGGAAAACATTAAGAGAAAAAAGACAACATAAGATACAGTGGATGAATTAGAAATATGGAAAGAAAACAAAATTACACATTTTTGAGCATCTCAGATGAATAATTAGATTATTATGATGAGCACACTGAGGTATTCAGAGATTGTGATGTATCTCAAAACATTTTCATGTGGGCATTTTTCCTATTCTTATAGATAACTTTGACATTCTTATGTATTTTTCTGCAAATGCATGAAAGTGAACTCTACTACCAAATACAGTGCAATATAATTATTCAAACAATGTAAGTGCTTAAAACATTTAATTTTAGTGTTCCAATCATTCTGAAAGTCTACATTATTGATGAAACAATTAATGAGATTCTAAAGTCTCTTCTTTTGGTAAATTGTTCCATAAATCTGTTTCACTGACTATCTCTGGACCCTTGTCTTTGTTCCACACTTCTGTTCCCTGACTCCAAACATTTCATCTTAAAGAACTGTTCTAATCAGCAGCACATAAAATATTGGATTAATTCATTGGACCACCAAACTCTGATGTTTAGTATAGCTGACCATTCTGTCTGTTGCTGAGTTACCTGGGGACTGGTTTCAAAAATGTAAACTCCTACTGGTTCTGTTAAGGAGAAACATTGCTTGGTGCTAATAGACCAGGCATCTCATTTGGAGTTAATTCAAGCTTAAAGAATGGTTTATTTGCCCTCCCAAAAGAAAATTTATGAGTTGGTCATTACACAAATGTTGGTTTGGGACTTTGCTGGATGTAAAACAGATACTAAGGACTTCTTAAGAGCATACAGCAAACAGAGCAATCTACATTGAAAATATGTCACCATTCTCTTCAGCACAGACACATCACACTCCATTAAATGGTAGCAGTTGGGCACGTAGACCTTACTTTATTAGCAGTTACTCCTCATTCTGTACTCCATTCATCAAATTCTGATGAATACATGTTCTCAATCCTAAATTTCCCAACAACTGTTATCCTAAACCTCGGAGCTTTCTACAATGAACTCCTGGTGAAGAAACTATGCAGTTGAGCTTATGGTATGTCAACCAGTTTTTATACTCTAGAGATAAAGACACACACTCACCATGAGACTGACACCGTCAGCATGCTGAGCAGCAGGTCAATAAAGACTAATGTCTTTGAAACTATTCCTCTTCTTTAAATGTTTCACTAATGAAAGTAGGGGGAATAGAAACTCTTTCCATTTCAAGCACCCAATGCTAATATTAGGTTCAGAATGTTCAACTCTTTAGGATAAAATAGATTAGAATTCATGTTCCAGCCTAGGCCACTGTACCATCCAATTTTTTCACTTCTTCTTTCCTTGTCATAAATTCACTTTACACATCAGAATTTGGTCTCAGATCTTTCAAGAAAACCCTTCTGTTGCCTGGATAGAAGTCATGAGCTGTGAAGATGAACTTTTGACATCCAAACTTAAACATTAGTAGGTTTTTGATAGTATTGACAAAGAAAAAGAATCACCAAAATTCACTGAAGTACTTTCAATTATCAAAGGAAATATATCTACACTTAAGCTGACACATATCTAAGATTTGAATTTGATGTGTTGACAATATCTGACCAATCCTATTTTAGGAAAACTAATAAGTCATCACAGATATAAAAGAGAATGCAGGGGGCAAAAACAGCACAGCACTGAAGGCTATCTATCGTCTCTCAAGTGATATCTGAAGCTGGCAGAGTTAAGAGATCATACCATCTCATGAGTGAAACGTACCAAATCAAAGAGAATTAACAGAAAGAGGAATCAACAGAGGAACCTCAAAAGTTTTGAAAAACCACAAAGCTTGTTGTATGTTTTGAGAGTGACTGAATTCTATTATTATTATTACAATCTAAGGCACCAAAACACATGAATAACTGTGCAAGACAAACCTCATGTAAATTTAGACCACTGAGATCCTCTTTTAGACCATGCAAAGAATAGATGACTCCCTGAAAAGCTTTGGGAAAAGACTTCATCGGTATTCACGAAGGAGAGGGGCTTGTTGACAGCTCCTGTCTCTGAGGGGGCTGAGGACCAGTTGAGGGAAATATCCATACCGAGGGAGGAAGTGTTAGAGCTTCACGTAGCATTAAAACTGATAAATCTCCGGGGCCTGATGGCATTTATCCCAGGCTGCTTAGGGAGGTGTGAGGTGAAATTGCTGGGCTCTGACGCAAATCTTTGTCTCTTCTTTGGATACAGGTGAGGTCCCAGAGGACTGGAGAATAGCTAATGTTGTACCATTGTTTAAAAAGAGTAGTAGGAATAACCCTGGAAATTATAGGCCGGTGAGTTTGACGTCAGTGGTAGGGAAGCTGTTGGAGGGGATTCTTAGAGATAGGATGTATAGGCACTTAGAGCATTGCGATCTGATTAGGGATACGCAGCATGGCTTTGTTAAGGGGAGGTCGTGCCTTACAAATCTAGTAGAACTTTTTGAGGAGGTGATAAAAACGGTGGACGAAGGGCAAGCCGTTGATGTCGTTTATATGGATTTCAGTAAGGCATTTGACAAAGTCCCTCATGGGAGGTTAGTTGAAAAGGTCAAGGCTCGTGGGATACAAGGACAGCTAGCTAGATGGATAAGTAACTGGCTTAGTAATAGGAGACAGAGTAATAGTGGAAGGATGTTTTTCTAACTGGAAGTCGGTCACTAGTGGTGTGTCGCAGGGCTCGGTACTGGGACCTCTTCTATTTGTAATATATATAAATGACTTGGAAGAGGGAGTAAATGGAGTGATCAGAAAATTTGCAAATGATACAAAGATGGCTGGACTTGCGGATAGTGCGGAGCATTGTCAGGCGATGCAGCAGGACATAGATAGGCTGGTAGTTTGAGCAGATAGATGGCAGATGGAATTCAATCCTGATAAATGTGAGGTGATGCATTTTGGGAGAAAGAATGTAGTGAGGGAGGTATATGATAAAGAGTA
This sequence comes from Sphyrna mokarran, assembly GCA_024679065.1. Classification (NCBI taxonomy): domain Eukaryota; kingdom Metazoa; phylum Chordata; class Chondrichthyes; order Carcharhiniformes; family Carcharhinidae; genus Sphyrna; species Sphyrna mokarran. The sequence goes on along the minus strand of JAGIQG010000006.1, from coordinate 35,751,201 downwards.
AACCTATTAAGAGTATAGAAATGCAGAGGGACCTGGGGGTGCAGGTGCACAAGTCTCTGAAGGTGGCAGAGCAGGTGGAAAAGGTTGTGAAGAAAGCATATGGTATGCTAGCCTTTATAGGAAGGAGTATAGAGTACAAGAGCTGGCCTTTAATGTTGCAGTTGTATAAAACGTTGGTTAGACCTCATTTGGAATACTGCGTCCAGTTCTGGTCGCCTTACTACCGGAAGGACGTGGAGACTCTGGAGAGAGTGCAGAGGAGGTTTACCAGGATGCTGCCTGGTATGGAAGGTCTGAGTTACGAGGAGAGGTTAGGCAAATTGGGACTGTTTTCCTTAGAAAGACGTAGACTTAGAGGAGATCTAATAGAGGTGTACAAGATTATGAGGGTATAGATAGAGTAAACAGGGTTAAGCTTTTTCCTAGGATGGACTCGAATAGCACGAGGGGTCACGGGCTTAGGGTGAGGGGGTTAAGGTATAATTTAGATGCTAGGGAGAGTTTTTTCACACAGAGGGTGGTGAGGGTATGGAATACGCTGCCAAGTAAAGTGGTGGAGGCAGGCACTCTGGAGTTATTTAAGAAATGCTTAGATGGGCACATGAACAGAATGGGAATGGAGGGGTATAGAAAACTGACTTAAAATAGGGGTCACGAGCCCTGGGAGTCTCTGGGAAGTGTGTAGATAGATGATGATATCTTTTTATCCTACAGGTGCTTTGGTTCACCTTGTTGTCTAACAAGGGGCATACAAGCAATGGGGGGCTGCTCTTGGATTTTTTCGAGAGTAACCTAGTGCTTCATGTTGTTAGTGTACGCTTGACCTGGACCATTTGATGGGCAACATGACAGCTCAGTGACTATTGCTGTGCTGTGCAGATACGTGGATTTGGGCCTGTGTCTGTGTGAGTTTGCGCATTCTCCCCGTGCTTGCGGGGGTTTTCTCCGAGTGCTCCGGTTTCCTCCCACATCCCAAAGATGCGCTGTTAGGCTAATTGGCAAAACAAATTCTCCCTAAATTGTCTCAAATTTGGTTTTTAATCCATAGATCTATAAACATGGACAGGGATCGCGGGTAGACCTGGGAACATCAGGGTGGCGACGCGGGCTTGTTGGGCTGAAGGGCCTGTTTCCCATGCTGTTTTGTTCTTTATTTTTTGTTCTTTGACTTTCTACCTGTTTATGACTTCTCATGGGAGATTGGAATATATCAGGGCTCAAGCTGCAAAGGTTTTCCAAATTTCTTTGGCAGCAGTTACCTCTGAGGTTCACTGATTCTGTGGCATCCACAGAGAGTTCAGAGTGACACAGCAATTTCTTGTGCAGGAGTGAATAGCTTGGCATATTCTTGCTTTATTATTGTGTCGCTCAATATCAATAGCAATGTTTGGATAACTGGCTGATTACATATTCCTCAAGAAATTAGTTCCTAAGTTACTTATTTTGTAATGTGATTTGTTAGGCTTATTTGGAGGGCAGTTAGAAGTCACACTTGGGCAAGAGTAGGTAACTTGGGGAGGTTTCCTTCACTAAACAGTGGGTGAGTTGAATTTTCACATTAACTCATAGCTTTATAGTCACTTTTCCTGATTCCAGTTTTTTTATTTCAACTTAGAAAGAAAAGCTGAATTCAAATTTTCATACCGCCATGGCATGTTTATTCATGCAGATTGTTGGATGACAAGTTCAATGATATTGGACACTCCCTCAGTACTTCACTGAAATGTCAGCCGTGATTATGATCTTGAATGTGAGATAACTCAGAGCTCTGAATTGATGTGGGCAGAGTTCTGGACAGCATGGAGGATGCCAGGATAACTGCTTATAATTGAATTTCACATGATGCTTAACTACTGTCTATGACTGTCATGAAGGAACTGCAAAAACAAGGACTGCAGTGCATAAAACCATCACCTCCTATAAGTTTCCTTTCAAGTCACGTACCCTTGTGATTTGCAAATGTATCACTGTTCTTTTACTACTGTTGGTTCAATGTAGAAGTCCATATTTCTGTCAGCTCTGAGTGTGTACCTACATTACACCCACTGACACTGCCAGAAGGGGAGAGGGGGGGGTGGAGGAGGGAAGGGAAAGGAGGGGAAGGAGGAGGTGGAAGGGAGAGGTGAGGGAGGGGGGAAGGGAATTCCCCATCCATCCCCTCTTTTTCCATCCATTCTCCCTCCTCTCCCTTCCCCCTTCCTCGACTCTCCCTTCCCCCTCTTCTCCCTTTCCTCCCCTCATTCTCCTTTCTCTTTCCCCTCCTCTTCTCTCTTCCTTCTCAAACAAAAAACATTACAGCACAGGAACAGGCCTTTCGGTCCTCCAAGCCTTCACCAAAAATGATGCCCAACTTAACTAAAACCCCCTACCCTTTCAGGGATAGTATCCCTTTATTTCCATCCTATTCATGTACTTGTCAAGACACCCCTTAAAAGTCACTACCGTATCCGCTTCCACTATGTCCCCCAGCTGGCAACAAGTTCCAGGCATCCACTACCCTGTGTATAAAAAATCTGCCTTGTAGATTTCCTTTCAATCTTGCCCCTTGCACCTTAAATCTGTGCCTCCCAGTAATTGACCCTTCCATCCTGGGAAAAAGCTTCTGATTATCTATTCTGTCCATGCCTCTCGTAATCTTGTAGGCTTTTATCTGGTCACCCCTCAACTCTGTCACTCCAGTGAGAGCAAACAAAGTTTCTCCAATCTCTTCTCATAGCTCATGCCCTCCATAAAAGGCAACATCCTGGCAAATCTTTTCCGTACTCTCTCCAAAGCCTCTACATCCTTCTGGTTGTGTGGTGACCAGAAAAATGTGGTGACCAGAACACTACATTCCACGTGTGGCCTAACTAAGGTTCTATAAAGCTGCATCATGATTTGCCACTTTTTAAACTCAATACCCTGGCTGATGAAGGCAAGCATGCCATATGCTTTCTTGACTATTTTTTCCACCTGCATTGCCACTTTCAGTGACCTGTGTACCTGTACACCAAGATTCTCTTGCCTATCAATATTCTTAAGGGTTCTGCCATTTACTGTATATTTCCTATCTGTATTAGACCTTCCAAAATGCATTACCTCATGTTTGTCAGGATTAAACTCTGCCATCTCTCTACACAAGTCTCCAACTGATCTATATCCTGCTGTATCCTTTGATTGCCCTTATCGCTATTCACAAACTCACCAACCTTTGTGTCGTCCGCAAACTTATTTATCAATCCCAGTTACATTTTTCTCCAAATTATTTATATCTATTACAAACTCTCTCGTCCTCTTCCTCTCTTCATCCCCCACCTCTCCTCATCCCCCCACCTCTCCCTCTCCTGCCACCTCTCCCCATCCCCCTCACCTCTCCCCACCTCCCCACATCGCCCTACACCCACATCTTTCCACCTTCCACCTCTCCCCACTCCCCACCTTACTCCTTCCCTCCTCCTCCCCATTCTTCTCTGTCCCCTTTCCCTTCCCCCTTTCTCTCCCCTTCCCCTTTCTCTCTCCTCCCCTCTCTCTTCCCCACCCATCTCTCTCCCCTTCCCCCCTCCCCCTTCTCTCTTCTTCTACCTCCCTCCCCCATCTTCCTCATCCCCATCTTCTCCCTTCCCCTCTCCCTCCCCTCTCTCCCTTCCTTCCCAATCTCCCCCTTTCCTCCCATCTCTCCCCCTTCCTCTTCCCTTCCTCTCGGCTTCTCCGTCTTCTGCTCCTCTCCCTTCCCCTCTTTTCCCTTCCTCTCTCTCCCCTTTCCCCTCTCTCTCCCCTTCCCTCTCCTCCCCCCTTCCCCTCTCACTATCCCTTTTTCCTGCTCACCTTCCCCTTTCTGCTCACTCTCCCCTTTCCCGCTCATTCTCCCCTTCCCTCCTTCTCTCTCTCTTCCCCCTCTCCCCTTCCCCCTCCTCTCATTTCCCCCCCCACCCTTCCCCCTCTTCCTCTCGCCCTCCCTCTCTTCCTCTCACCCTTTCCCCTCCTTCCCCTTTCCTCCTTCCTCCCTTCCTCTCCCCATCCCCTCTTCCTCTCCCCCTTTCCTCTCCTTTCCCCTTCCCTCTTTCCTCTTGTCCTTCCCCCTCTTCCTCCCTCCTTTCCCTCTTCTTCCTCTCTCACTACCCCACTCTTCCTCTCCCCCTTTCCCCCTCTCCCTCTCCCTTTTCCCTCTTCCTTCCCCTTCTCTCCCTCCTTTCTGTCCTCCCCCTTTCTCTCCCCCTTCCCTCCTCCTCATTCAGAGACAATAGAACTGTTGAGTTAATGTACAAAAACATTTTATTGATTGTTTTTCAAACATTTGTATATTTTTGTAAGGAATTTGAAAAGATGAGGCAATTGAACATGTCATAGCACAGCTGCTAACATAAAATATTTAGTTAAATATTAACATGGTGTCAAAGATTTGTATTTATAGCATTTATGTTAATAAATATTTTCCATTAAACTGCAAAATTCTACTGATGCCTTATAGAAACAAAAGTAAACACTTAAATCTGAACTTATACAAATGCTTTATTGAAACACACATAATAGTTAAATATCAGAATTATGAATGAAGAAGGGAGGGGAGTACTAATGACAAATACATTTAGATTTTGCAATGTCATGCAAGTATTCAAATCATTGTCCGAGAAATTCTGACCTCTCACCTTCTCAATTAAATTTCAAGTTTCTGTTTTTTAAATTAAAACATATGACACTTATATAATGTTCATAATAATATAATGCAGATTAAAATAGTTTCCCAGGTTTCCCATAGTTTTTCAGAAGACTAAAGAAATTTGGCATGTGAGCTACGAATCTCACCAACTTTTACAGATGCACCATGGAAATCTTTCTGGTTGTATCATGGCTTCTGCTCGGTCCAAGACTGCAGGAACTACAAGAAGTCATGAATGTAGCCGAATCCATCACACTAACTAGCCTCCCATCTATTGACTCTCTCTACACTGCCTGCTGCCTTGGAAAAGTAGTTAGCATAATAAAAGGGCCCATGCATCCTGGACATTCTCTCTTTCACCTTCTTCTTTTGGGAAAAAGGTACAAAAATCTGAGTCATGTACCAACTCAAGAATAGCTTTTTCCCTGCTGCTGTCAGACTTTTGAATGGACTTACTTTGCATTAAGTTGATCTTTCGCTACATCCTAGTTATGACTGTAACTCTTCATTCTTCATTCTCGTGTTTCCTTCTCTATGAGCAGTATGTTTTGACTGTATAGCGTGCAAGAAATGATACTTTTCACTATATGTTAATACATGTGACAATAATAAATCAAATCAAAATTTAGAATATTCTAAATTAAAACATACGTACACATAAGCATGTTGCATGTAAAGATATAATAATATAATGCAGTTTTAAATAGTGGTCTCACAAATTTAAAACAAATAACAAAACTGATGTATACATTTAATAATACTAATCTTTAGTCATTAAAAAACTAAAAAATTATGTTTAAATGAGCCAATAACAATAGGATTAATAATCAAAATAAATAGTTAATAAAAATAAAAACAAACTTCACCATACCTTTCATAATAGCAGGGAAATCCTTTTGTTTTCAATGTAAATCTTTCTCTGTTTTCAATGTACATCTGCTATTTTCACACTGGACCTCAATGGGCTTTCCCAGTTTGGCCGAATCATGAGAGGGTGTGGTTTATGTCCTTATGCATCATGCTGGGACCTGCGGAGATGGTTTCGCTGAAGATCGAAGGCTGCTTCTTCCATCGGCAATTCCAGCGCAACTTTTCAGGATAGGTAAATGCCCAAAAATTCCTCTAATTTCTGACAGACCATAGCTTCTGCTGGTGATTGGAAATTATGGGCTCACAAGTTAGCATGCAGGTGCAGCAAGCAATTCCAAAGACAAATGGCCTTTATTGCAAGGGGATTGGGGCACAAGATTAAAGAAGTCTTGCTGCGGTTGTAAATGGTTTTGATGAGACCACACTTGGAATATTGTGTACAGTATTCCACAATACTGGATATATATGGATTGGAGGTGCTGCAGTGAAGATTCATTAGACTGGCCCCTGGGATGAGAGGATTGCACTATACTGAGAGGCTCAGCAAATTTGGTGTTTTTTTTGTGTTTAGAAGAATGAGAGGTGGTCTCACAGAAATCTTCAAATTTCTTAGGGGGACTTGATGGGTGGATGTTGTCAAATTATTTCCACTTACTGGGGAGCATAAAACAGAAGATACAGTATAAAGATATGGGACCAATCATTTGGGACTGAGATGCAGAGAAATCACCACACTCAAAGGCTTCTTAATCTGTGGGATTCTCTGCTTTTGAGATGTGTAGGCGTCCTGTTGTTGAATGTATTTAAGACTGGCATTGTTAGATTTTTGGTGTATTAGGAAATTAAGGAAGTGAATGGGAAAATGGAATTGGAGCACAAGATTAGTCCTGGTCTTACAACTGGTGAAACAGTCTTCATAGGCTGTATAGTCTACTGTTTCTGTTTATTATGTTATAATGGATGGGAAATAAATGTTGGCTTTGTCAAGTAATGGCTATATCCCATGAATTTTTTATTCAAAACTGTACTTTATTCATAAACCAGCAAGAATATTACAAACTTTCCAAAATGATCATCACACAAAAAGCACTAATATTCAAGTTCTTCACATATATCAAGTAATATCCTGAGATGCTTCAATACAGTAAAGGAGAAGTTTGATACATTTTATCATGGTTTTACAAACATTGCAAAGTTATTTTTAAAGGTTGGCAATAGAAAAATGTGGCACTCAGGTGCTTCAGTACAGTTTTTAAAGATTAATTACAAGTAGGCTTACATTTTTGAAATTCTTCTTGTGGGGCATGGGTGTCGCTGACTGGCCAGCATTTACTGCCTATGCTTAGTTGCTCTTGAGAAGGTGATGGTGAGCTGCCTTCTTGCTTCACTGCAGTCCATGTTGTGTGAGTTGACCCACAATGCCATTAGGGAAGGAATTCCAAAATTTTGACCCATTTCATTAACACTTGAAGTTCCTGTGGAAATCCCCTAGTTGCCACACTCCAGCATGTGAGATTCATTTAACATTGACTGGAGTCATGATGTGGAGATGCCAGCATTGGACTGGGGTAAACACACTAAGAAATCTCACAACACCAGATTGAAGCCTAACAGATTTATTAGATAGCAAAAACCACTAGCTGGCTCACCTGACGAAGGGGCAGCCATGCTCCAAAAGCTAGTGGCTTTTGCTACCAAATAAACCAGTTGGACTTTTAACCTGGTGCTGTGAGACTTCTAATGTTGACAGGATGGATGGAGTGAGAAGTCTCACAACACCAGGTTCTGAACCTTCCACACACCTGACGAAGGAACATCGTTTCCGAAAGCTTGTGCGATTACTATCAAATAAACTGGTGGGACTTTAATCTGGTGTTGTGAGATTTCTTTCTGTGTTTACCCCAGCCAACGGGACGGCATCTCTACATCATGCATGCAGTGAGCCCTTCGGCCGGACGCCGGGGTGCTAGCCCGAAAATAACCTCAGGCGAAATATCCATGTTTGGGGAACATTGGCAGGGACCAACCAATCAGATGCAGCGGGTGGACAGGAATTGCCCAATGAGGGCGGTTCGGGGGCGGACGCGGCCAATCAGCTGCGTGTCATTGTATGCGGCAGCCAATGGGGTAGCAGGCAATGGGCAGCGCCACCTGGTGGAGCGGCGCGTTCTCTGGCTCCTGGTCCGGAGCTGCCGGAGGCTGATCGCCGGGGCTGCGGCACCCAGTGCTGAAGTGTGTTCACTCAGTCACTCCTGTGAACATGTCCTCCTCCTTCCGTCCCTGCTGAATGACACGTTGCATCAGGAGTTAAGCCCGTGGCAGATGACAGAACAGAAAAGCTGCCGAAGTCTCTCTTTGTACCTGAGGCAACTTTTCTTTTTAATCAGGTGCAGCCGAGTGTGACGACCAGCTGTCACCGACCAAAACAAGAAGTTGTGGGGGAAAACTCCCTGGCAACGGAGCCTTGTGGTTGGGGCGAGCCTTTGCTACTCGCTTGTGTCTTTTGTTTTTCTTTTTTTTTCCCTCTCTGTCAAATATTCAGCCACAGTCGCTGACGTGTGCAGCCTGCATGACTCCCGAGTCGTGTCCATCTCCTGAAAGATGCCAGGAAGCCATCAGTGGAAACAGTGAAAGATGTATGTAATTGTCTGAGTGCTCCTGAGTCCAGACGTGGAGCAATTAGTTTTTCGCGAAGGTTCTGGAGTGGTCCCGGCGACGAAAGAATAAATCCAAACTACTTCTTCAGGTATGTTACTGGGCGCTTCTTGGATTCCACCCCCCACCGCCACCCCTTTCTCTTTCCCACTCAAGTCAGGGGGGCTCCAAGTGTCGCCTGAGGTAAAGTGCTGTCAAGGAACCCCCAAACAGCAGCATCGCTGCAGCACCACTTCCAACAACAGTTTGATGTGAGAAACAGAATGACTTGTTTTAAACAAAAACAGCAAAACTCATTGAAAACTTATGGGTTTGTATTAGTTAATTCTATTTGCAGTGGTGCTAGGATTTCTAATTTTGATTGTAAATTGCTTGTTCCTTCGCCAGGTATGGGTTACTGTCAGCAGTGTGGTGGGTTAGCATCACCTTGAAAGAGGCATGTCAGTATTAGGTATTATTATGATGTCTTGATTTTCAGAATTATCCTACCAAAATAATTTAAACTATGTTTGGTCCGTTCAATGTGACTTTATGAAAGCTCATTTATTTTTGTTTTTTTTTCCCCATTTTTGCTTTTCTTTTCAGTTCATCAAGTATAACCTGAGTAAGAAATGGTTGGCTTGCATTTGAACTTGGCATTGAGTTGCCTGTCTGCAGTCCAGTACTTCCAGTGCTTTCTATGTTTATTTCACATTTGCGACATCTGCAATATTTTGTTTTTATCCTAGCATTCAATTCTTGTGATTGGACCAAGTCTGCGATGAGGTCTGGAGCCAACTGGCTCTGGAACAACCCAAACTTGAGCATTGACAAGAAAGTTATGGGTGCTGTTTGTTCACAACTGTTGGTGACTTGTGTTGTTCTGATGGTTAGCAATAGACTGAAGAGCAGCAATTGGATCTGGTCTTTAATTTGGTTTACTTTTGTCACATGTATTGGGATGCAGTGAAAATTATTGTTTCTTGCATGCTACATAGACAAGGTATACCATTCATAGAATACATAGGGGAGAAAGTAAAGAGAGGGTGAAGAATGTAGTGTTACAGTCATGATAGAGTGGAGAGAAAAATCAGCTTAATATATGGTACCAGAGAGTTTAAAAGAGTTAGCACGAGGTTTTCAGAGATAGAATTAATGAGTATGCTGGAATCAGCTCGCAAGAAGTTGGCCTCGTTCTGGTGTCATATTGAAATGGCATTGTATACCTTGACAATTTTCTGCATTGTCTAGTAAAGCCAGTGTTGTAGCTGTGTTGAACAGTTTAGACAAAGAGTCAGCTAGTTCTGGGACACAAGTCTTTCAATATTGTACCAGGTTGATGTTGTGTGGGCCTTTTTTGTGCCCACTGAAATCAGCCTCATGGAGTGAATTGTGTTTGCTGCATGTAAATGTAATGCAACTCTCCCTGGCTCACTCCGGCTAAGCTTTATTGTTCTGATTTGCTTCACGCAACTATCAAATTTCTTTTCAAAAGAACTTGTGGATTCTACTTGATAAGCAAATTTTCTAACTTGCCCAATTTCTTTCATAATTATCTTAAAACAGTACCATCTCATTACCATTTTAGTAACCTGATAAGCAATCTCTTGCCATATAGCTTATGCTTTGCTGACAAGACAACATAATTGAAGGATACATTAACCAAGAAAATACTGCTCGGGTCCAATGTGAAATTTTAAAATGAATTACAGGCCAAGTGTTTATCATAGTGGGGTGCAGCTTCTGCCATAATTAAATCCTCATGTCATCATGTTCATGCTTGACAATCTTTTTCATGTACATCAATTTGTGTATTTAAAATAGCAATATAATGTTTTTCTGAATGTTTGAGTGAGATTCAGATCAAAGAATTTCCCACACTTATCATCCCTGCACCTCATGCAAGTCTTGTTAAAATTGCCTCTTGGCTTTGTCCTGTGTTATCTTCATTGTGGCCCTGTTGTCCCAGCATCCCCTTTTGTTCCATGTTGCCTGGGAATTTCCTCCCTCCCTCTCTACCTTGTTTTCCTCCTTTGAGACATCCCTTTAGACCTGCTGCTTTGACCCAGGTTTTAGTTATCTGGTCTATCTCCTTACGTTTTTTTTAAATGATGCTCTTAAATGAAGTGCCTTGGGACATTTTATTATGTTAAAGGTGCTATAGAAATATAAATTGTTGTTGTATCTAATTTTCCTGTTTCAACCCCGGTACTGCATCAGATCTATTAGCTCTGTTTTTTTGCCTGGCATTAACATGCTGATTTCTATACTGTTCCCTTTGTTATGGCAATGTTTCTTTTTCATTTGGCTTCTTTGCTGTTTTATACTTTTGTGACTATGCCATCACCATTTTATGAGCTCTTGTCTGCAAGGTTGCTGAGAAATTTGCCTTATTGATCCTACCTTTTCACCTCCCTCTATTTCATGACGAGCTAAAATCAATGGCATGACAGAAATAAGAATAAGGAATATGTGCCAAGTTGTGCCCATCACGTACAATGTAGTAAACTCTTTCTTGGTATCTTGTCCTGATTCAGTAGTTTTCTTGGAACCTGGTTTAACATAAACACACCAAGTATTGTCAATATGATGAAAATATAGCTGAAATGTTGCTTTTCTGCTGGAATTGTGTTCAAGCGCTTCACAGAAGCATCAAGGAAATGTACCACCACACCACAAAATACACTCTGTACTGTGACAGATAGGTCTTCATTTCAAGATTAATCAGTAAAAAAAATTTTAAATGCAACAATTTTTTTAAAGGATTAATGAATTATAGGAAGGGTAAAATCAAAGTTAAAGACGAAATATCTTCATAGAGGGGAATGTTGTGCAGAATATAGGGCTTGAAAAGATTGTGGGAAATATTGGTGGTTGGTATTTTTGGTTGTAATTGTAATTCTGAAGACTATGACTTAAATTTTTACAGATTTTAATGTCATGTTACTTTTTCTTCAAATTTTAAATTTCATAATAGGGTCTCAGAGTAACATTCTTGTCTGCAAAATGAATTTTGTATTTACCTGGCTTAATTTGTTGTTGCAGTATTTAATTTCCATAAGAGCAGCTCTTTCCCTCAAGCTGCTTGCTACACCTGAAAATATCACTGTCTAAAGCTGCTAGTATCGACTGCGACTTTCTGCTTATCTGTGTGCCTTTTCTATTTGAATATGTGCAGATGCTGAAGATTAAAAAGGATTCAGCACCTTGAGGGTTAAAGGAGAAACTCAGGCACTGCTTCAAAAGAAAAACCAAGGGATAATGCACAGCATTACATGAGGCGAATCAAAACAAGGATTGGCTCAAAAGATTGCTAACATGTTGCCAAACTGCAGATTTATTCACTGTTAACTTGAAACGCAGGAAAGTTCTCAAGTCAGAATAGAAGATTCTCATGCTTGTCTTACTTTCATAATTCTCCACAAGCCACAGTGCAAAATATAAAAATGGACTGTACATCCATGGACTTTACATTAGTGACAGAGTTCCTTGTGCGTTCTGTGTATTTGAGTATATTAAGTATAGACAACCTTCTGTGATTTTTTTTTCTAGCCAGCTACTAACTTCAGGTGGTTAGCTTGATCAGGGTTGTAGTGCAGTCACATGGTTTTATACAAAATCAGTAAACTGGAACTTTCATCTGAATCTTACTGTTGTGTTTCTGCCCCCTTATAACATATAGCGTCAATTTAACTTTGTTCATTGGCAATTACAAATTTTACTGATTTTTTTTTTTCCCCAGTGTTTAGAGTTCCCACAGATTTGATCGAGGTTTACAGATTGAAAGGACTAGGTTGTGTGTATGTAAACCAATTAATTCTACTGAAGTTAGGGAAAAATCAGTGATCATACGTAACAGGCTGTGTGAGTGCAAAACTTGGCAGAGCTGAGCAGTTGGTCTTTTCCCGAGGAATAATGAACCTGTGGAACAGGTTCATATGACGAATGTTGATTTGCAGTATTCTGTCAGGTGAGAGGTGGATCTGTTTCTAACAGAGGTGAAGATCATCTCACATTATATTGTATTGTAAATCAGAGCAATGTTATCTTCTTATTAAGTTTTGATTACCTGCAGAAAATTAGATCACATTGGAACAAAAGCTATTTATCTCTGCACGATGAGAATTACTCATTATGATGAAAGCTTTAATAAAACTTACCTAAAAATATATTTATGCATTGTTACATATTGGTTAGTTCAGATTATATTTCCTAGGTTGACTGTAATGTTGTTCACTTTTTGCACTGAATGAATAGTTACTACAGGAGAAGGGTTTCTTGCTAACTTGGGTCACGTTCTCCATTAAACTTGTGCACAAATGGTAGTCTTGGAAGAGAAATGATAGAGCTTCTCAATTTATCTTCATATTTTAGTCAACATAAACCACAAGAAATTTTTTAAACTTGCTACAGTGCAATCTTCTGCAAGTAATGGAGTTGGTGAACTATTAAAATCAAAATGTCATTTTGTATGGTGTTTTGGTAATGTTCCATATGGTTTGGCACTACTTGTTTTTAAAAGAGTCAAATGCTTCCATGCATACTGATTGCAGGCTGTTACGCTCCCATTTATTTTAGACGAGAAGAATCAGCTGATTCTCTTGACTGAGATAGTTTGATGAAAATGGGCGCAAGAGTAATTTCAACCACAAGAGTTTGTGTAATGATAGAAAGGATTGTAGTGCAGTTAAAGATTTTTGTTAAGCTGTTAGAAGACTCTTATCTGGGTATAAAGTGGGAAGTAGGTATGTTTTTACATACTGCAGTACTCAAGGCTGTTTGATGGATGCGTGCTGGGTGATGAGGTATCCTTTGAAAAGTTGACTGATGACAACACTGAGAACAAAGGCAGAGAAAAGATACCATTCCTGTCATGCTCTGACAAGGGCAGTGGTGGAAACACAAAAGCTGTGTTTAAAATGAAGTTTTAGTGCCTCCAATAACCACCAGAGAATGTGTCTCTCAAAGATATTGTGGGCCCTGTTTTACCATTCTGATTCTAAGTGCTGGGCGGGCTTGAAACTGAAAGTGTTTCAGATTTGACTTTTAGACTCACTCTGAGATGCCCTCATATGCACTCTGCCTGAAAAATATCAGCGATTCTGAATCGTGCTGCAGAAGACAGGGCTTAATGCATCTGAAATCCTGCAGCTCCGATTGGCACCTCCAAGTGCACATGTGCAGAAAAGAAAATGATAGAATGCTGCTCCCTTACCACATCCCTCCTGGGCTGGATAATGCTTTCCCCTAGTCCTCATAGACATTGCCTCACCTCCATAACATTACTGACCCCCTTACCCCTCCACCACACAGACCAATCGCAGGTCCCTTGCACCCCCTCTTTCTCCTACTGATCTCAGGCAGAGTGATTCCTCACACCATTTCCCCCCCCCCCCCCACACACACACACACACCACACACACACACACACACACACACACACAACACACACACACACACACACACACACACACACACACACACACACACACACACACAGATCTCGGGCAGAGTGGTGCCTGGATTTACCTCAATAACTGAAGTGCCTGAATTGGACTTTGATGGAGCTTGTCTATTTTGTGTCAATTCTAGATTGGCAAGTGCAGTGGTGAAGGGATAAGTGCCAGTAAGGTTGGACATGCAGCCCATTAAGACAATTTAAATGCATTCAAATACATCGGATGCGATCATGGCCATTTTTGGGCCTTGGTAAAGGGAGAACCGGCAAAGAGGCAGGCATGGATCACAGTACCGACCTCACGCCTGACTTTACCAAGTTTTCACATCTGAAAATGAGCGCAACTGGATGGTAAAATTGGGCGCTGTGTGTGGATAATTCCTGCACTGGACCTGGAGGACACTGAGAAGGTACACATGCCTCGGGAAGAATCTAACGAAGACTCTAATGGGGAGAATGGGCAATCAAGAGGATGCGACTGAGGATGCAGCATTTGAAAAACCTGTAGCTGGACTGGGACACCACATTCATTCAATGAACATTCAACTAGCTCGTCAGGGTATCACCTTCTTCGCTAACTAAGGGCACTGCCTCATTCATATACACACACACACACACACACGTTGAAGAAGTCAATGCCCAGAGGCCTCAGAAGCCAATTGCCTCAGGACCTGTCCAGTAAAGCTTGTTGCCCTGCATTCCCATCTCATGGCCTGAAGAGGCCAGCAACAAGGACACACATGAGGGTCACTCAGGTCACACAACTTTTTATCTGTCCTATAGGGTACCCGACAACAAGAAGAAAATAATGACCAGAATTCTCCAATCTCGCACCGCTGCCAGTGAGAGTGGAGAGTTTGGTATTTAGCCAAATCTCCATTCACATTTGTGAACTAGAGAAACCTAGTCACAGATGAAGTTAGAGAATTCCAACCAACGTGTTTGGCACATGTGGCACTGACACAAAACTATATTTTGATGAAAGAAATTAAATCCCATCCAGTGCTCAAGGTGCCTCAAACCTACACTTGAGAGTGCTGTATCTTGATGTTCCCCCCTCACTGGCTACAGCACGTAAGGCAGATTGCTGACTCTGCTGTTTACTGGCCCTGATGACCATGGCACTCATCCTCTGGCCTGCAGAAGCTGAGATGGCTCCACCTGCGAGGGCGCTCTTCAATCCGGGGTTTCAGTAGGTGAGTTGGTCACCAGCAGAGGAGCTGCTGCCCTCATCTAGAGTACCCTGAGGGAGAGTGCACACAGCTGACAGCTCATCTGCCAGCTTGGTAATTATAGAGATGGGCACCTTGCACAGAGACATGGTGCCTCTGTGCAAGGTCTCGTACTGGCCTATATGAGAGATTGCAGATTTCAGTGAAACCCCAGTTACCCCTGATTCTCTTCCTGGACATGCTTCCATCAATGGAGGAGACAGAGGGCTCAGGATCAACACAGTTCTGAGATTCTGCAGGGACTCCGCCAGACCATGATCTGCAGGCCCTCAAAGATCTCCGCCAGATATCCTGTTGGACATCCGCATCTGTCACCTGATTGTCTACTACAAGGCTCATTACTACTTTGGTCTTCAAATAGTTTTGGTCTTCAGCATCCTCCGAATGCTGGTGGCCTGTGCACTTTCTGTCTTCCAACTGTGATGTGCTCTGAACGCAATGCAGTCCTAACTGAGATGATGAATTATGGCCATTGAAGTGCAGTGTAAGAACATAATAAAAACTAGGAACAGGACTGGGCTATCTGGCCCCTCAAGCCTGCTCTGTCATTCAATAAGATCATGGCTGATCTTTTTGTAGACTCAGCTTCACTTACCTATCCACTCACCATAACCCTTAATTTTTGTTCAAAAATTTATCTATACTTGCCTTAAAAACATTCAATGAGGTAGCCTCAACTGCTTCACTGGGCAGGGAATTCCACAGATTCACAACCCTTTGTGTAAAGAAGTTCCTTCTCAATTCGGTTTTAAATCTGCTTCTCCTTATTTTGAAGCCATGCTCCCTAGATCTAGTTTCACCCACCAGTAGAACCAACTTCCCTGCTTTTATCTTATCTATTTCATTCATAATCTTATATGTTTCTATAAGATCTCCTCTCATTCTCCTGAATTCCAGAGAGTATAGCCCCAGTCTACTCAGCGTCTCTCCATAAGCCAACCTTCTCAATTCCAGGATAAACCTTGTGAATCTCCTCTGCACCCCCTCCAGTGCCAGTATGTTCTTTCTCAAATAAGGAGACCAAAACTGCACATAGTACTCCAGGTGTGGCCTCACCATCAACTTATACAGCTGCAACATAACGTTGCTGTTTTTACGTGCGCTGGTGTTCGGCGCTGAGAGTGGACGTGATGGTGGTGCGTCCCTTGGTGCCTCATGTTCAGGTGCAGTGGGGGGGGGGGGTGTTTCAGGCTCAGTGGCATGTCCAGAGTATGCGTTTTTGTGGGATACAAAGAAATATGCCTCTAAGAACATCCTCAGTAAGTGTCTATATAATCACGAGGGTACCTTTCCTGAACAGCAATGTGCCTCATTTTAGCCTTCAGAACAGCCAATCTGTGGAATCTCCAGATATGCCCTTCTCAGTGGTGATGGAACAACTTTCCTGCAAATTCCCCATGCTCTGCTCTGCACACTAATTCTTACTGCTTCCCCGAATCCTGAAGACTGTGCTCAAGGTCTAGAGCGTCCGTCTCGAATTGAGTGAGTATGGTGTGGTTAGGCATTTCACCACCCACACACGTGCAAAGCATTATTGCTTCTCTTCTGAATGTGAACAAATATTACAATTAGTGAAGCCTTTTCTAGCAACATCATTGCAGCTCTTGAGCCTCCCACCTGAATGCCCAGCCTTAAGTCTCCCTCAGATTGAGATTTCTCAGCTTTCCGTACTCTACGGGTACATCATCCTAAGTATCCCACTCATGGCATTCAAAGAGAAATGTGCAATTTAGCACTATGCATCTCGAACTCCTGAGTGCAGTCATTGATGCCCACTTTCCACGCCTAAGTGCCATATCAGGTTGGTTCTCACCGCTGCGGAAAGCAGAAAATTATTGAAGCATTTCTGGCACTGGTGGGGTGGTCTTCTCCCACCATCCCAAAAATCAGTACATTGTGCAGGGGCACCCTCAGATTGTGTGCAGACATCCATAAAGCAAGGAGCAGATTGCTCAGCAACATTGGTAGCTCATCTGCCATGTCCAACTGATATAGAGGCCACCTGAATGATCATTCATCTGCCTGCCCTATCTCTGAGGCCCTTCCTCCCACTCTTTACAGTCTTCCAATGGCTGCCTGCTCTCCTTTTATTCTACCACTCCCCCCTGCCCCCAGTCACCCATTGACCTGGCAGTTGCCAAGTTCCTGCCTCCACCATTGGCACAGGACCTGTGTCCTGCCACGATTTACAATGATGTAGAGATGCCGGCATTGGACTGAGGTAAACACAGTAAGAAGTCTCACAACACCAGGTTTAAGTCAAACCAGTTTATTTGATAGTAATCCCTCAAGCTTTCGGAAACGGTGTTCCTTCGTCAGGTGTATGGAAGGTTCTGATATAAAGTCACACACAGTTTACAGAATACTGATTAGCATGTGAGTCTTTACAACTAAGTCTTAAAGATACACACAATATGAGTGAAGATAGATTAGCACAGGTTAAAGAGTATTGTCTCCAGACAGGATAATAAATGAGATTTTACAAGCCCAGGCAAGTCATAGGGGTTACAGATAGTGCAACGTGAACCCCAGATCCCAGTTGAGGCTGTCCTCATATATGCGGAATTCGGCTATCAGTCTCTGCTCAGCGACTCTGCGTTGTCTATGTCGTGAAGGCTGCCTTGGAGAACACTTATCTGAAGATCAGTGACTGCTGAAGTGTTTGCTAACAGGGAGGAAACAATCTTGCCTAATGATTGTCAAGCGCTGTTCATTCATCCGTTGTCATAGCGTCTGCATGGTCTCCCCAATGTACCATGCTTTGGGACATCCTTTCTTGCAACGTATTAGGTAGACAATGTTGGTTGAGTTTCAAGAGTATGTGCTGTGTACCTGGTGAATTGTGTTATCAATGAGATGATATCATCCATGACGATGATCTAGCATGTCTTGCAAGGATTGCTGTGGCAGAGTTGAGTGGTGTTGTGGTCACCATTTTTCTGAAGGCTTGTTCTCCTGAAGACTGGATAGTTTGCTGTAAACAGACCGTTGTTCGAAGTTGTGTGGTTGTTTGAAGGCAAGAAGTGGGAGTATGGGAATGGCCCTAGCGAGATGTTCGTCTCCATCAATGATGTGTTGAAGACTCTGGAGAAGATATCGTAGCTTCTCTGCTCTGGGGAAGTACTGGATGACAAAGGGTACTCTGTCCATCATGTCCTGTGTTTGTTTTCTGAGGAGGTCAGTATGGTTTTTGGCTGTGGCATGTCGAAACTGTCGATCAATGAGTTGAGCGCCATATCCTGCTCTTGTGAGGGCATCTTTCGATGTTTGGAGGCGTCTTCACGATCCTTCTCATCTGAGCAGATCCTGTATATATGCAGCGCTTGTCCACAGAGGATGGTTTCTTTAGTGTGTTTAGAACATAGAACATAGAACATTACAGCACAGAACAGGCCCTTCGGCCTTCGATGTTGCGCCGACCAATATAAAAAGCAATGCCCCTCCAAACTAAACCATTCCCTTCTCTTCCATATACTTATCAACTAACCTCTTAAACGCCACCAAACTTGGCGCATCTACAACTGCTGCAGGCAGGGCATTCCACTCCCGAACCACCCTTTGGGTAAAGAACCTACCTCTGATATCCGTCCTATAACTATCACCCCTTAATTTAAAGCTGTGTCCCCTCGTGCTAGCTTTTTCCATCCTAGGAAAAAGGCTATCACTGTCCACCCTATCTAAACCTCTAATCATCTTATATGTTTCGATCAGGTCCCCTCTTAGCCGCCTCCTTTCTAACGAAAACAACCTCAAATCCCTCAGCCTCTCTTCATAAGACCTGCCCTCCATACCAGGCAACATCCTGGTAAACCTCCTCTGTACCCTCTCCAATGCCTCCACATCTTTCTTATAATGTGGGGACCAGAACTGCACACAATACTCCAAGTGCGGCCGCACTTTACATTGGCTATCCCTCAGCTGATCAGCCAGTATTATATCAGGTCAGGCTGCAATCATGAGCGTGAGGGGGTTTCACAACCAATCCCATTTGCCCTGTATGCCCAACATGTTCAAAACTTAGGGCATGATCTTCTTTGCAAAGTCAGTTTTTAATGAAGACATTTCTGATTGACATTCTGGATGACTATGTGTGTAGAATACTGTGAGCTTCAGTCATTTATTCAGAAGTAAAAATATGGGCAACTTCTATCTTTTAATCTCATGCAAAAATGCCTTAATGTTGAGTAGTCTAGAGTTGAATTCTTGGCTTGCAACACGTCTGAGTTGCTTAGACGGAACATATTCCTTTGGTATTGAAGAAGTTGATGCTGCAGTACTGATTCATGTTGAAATTATTGGAAAACAGAAGGCAAGACGTAACAGTTACTTTCAGTCTGAAATTGACCATTTGAAAACTTCTGTAGCAGCGTGTTGGATAATATTTAGTTTCCAATTCACACTGTAAAATTCTGAGTACATTTATATTTGACCATTGATTATGTACACCAGTACAAGAAGTACTATGGTGTCACATTCCTAAAATAAGACCATTTTTCACATTAACCTTCTAAGCGCTTGGTTGTTTTTTGTATGTGAAAACTATAATTTATGGCACCGTGCCCTGGTTATCCTGCAACCTTTTCAGTATGAACTATATAATTTTTTTAAAATTCATTTGAAGGAAATCTGAACCTGGGTTGCCAAGTTCCCCTGAATAAAGTTGACATGACCCTTATGTCCTGGTGCAAGGAGTTTGAGGAAAGTTGTCATATTGCTTTATTACTTGTTGGCACAGATCCCTGCTTTGCGGCTACACTAGTTTCAGGAAAACTTCAACATTTTGGAATTGAGCTGCTAAAAAACTGTAAAGTTTAGTGGCAGGATTCAACAAAATCTTTGCGTTAAGAAAGACATTTTGTTCAATCTATTAATCCTGTCGGCAGGTATTTTCTGCACTTCAGTTACTACAAAAAATACTACAAAACTTTAACGGCGAAATTAAGTTTTTTTTTCCATACTTACATAGCATGTAGTTGTCGCTGACAAAACCCGTATTTGTTGCTCCTCCCAAATTTCCCTTAAACTAACTGTCTCGCTGGGCCATTTCAGAGGGCAGTTAAGAGTCAACTGCTTTGCTGGAGTTATGTGTAGATCAGACTGGATATGGGCGAAAGATTTCCTTCCCTAAAGGACAACAATGAAGCAGATGCGTTTTCACATCATAGACAATTGTCACAATCACCACTACTAAAACTATCTTTATATTCCAGATTTATTAATTGAACTTAAATTCTACCAGCTGCTGTGGTGGGATTTGAACCCACAGCCCCCCACCATTAGCTTGGGTCTCTGAATTTCTAGTGCCTTGATGTTATCAGTGCAACGCTGTTTCCCCAGTGTCTACAAGTCATTTTTGCAGGTTGCGTGTCCACTGGCTGACATAATAACGTCAATCAGCTGGAATGTGACTTACTGGCTGGATTTGCAGAAAACAAGTATTCTTTTTCAGTAATAACATCAAAAAGTGTTTATTTACAGAGTATAGAAATCTCTACAAACTGTAACAACCGGAACTTATGCATGACTGAACTGCAGCAAGCTGATTTCATCAGAAATATATAGTTAATTGAAAAGAGTAAAATATGAATTACCTGTGACTTGCAACAGTGCAGTCTGTTGGCATAATTGATGGGGCATTTTTTTTTAAATTCATTCCTGGGACATGTGTGTCACTGGCTGGCCAGCATTTATTGCCCATTTCTACTTCCCCTTGAGAAGATGGTGGTGAGCCGCTGCATTGAATCACTGCAGTCCGTGTGCTGTGGGTTGATTCACAATGCCATTAGGGAGGAAATTCCAGGATTTTGACCCAACGATTGCAAAGGAATGGCAATATGTTTCCAAGTCAGGATGGTGAGTGGCTTGGAGGGGAACTTGCCAGTGGTGGGGTTCCCTTGTATTTCTGGCATTATTCTTCTAGATGGAAGTGGTCATGGGTTTGGAAGGTGCTGTCTAAAGAACCTTTGGTGAATTGTTGCAGTACATCTTGTATATAGTGCACACTGCTGCTACTGAGTGTTGGTGGTGGAGTGAGTGGGTGTTTGTAGATGTGGTGCCAACCAAGTGGGTTGCTTTGTCCTGGATAGTGTCAAACTTCTTGAATGTTGTTAGAGCTGCACCCATCCTGGTAACTGGGGAGTATTCCATCACAGTCCTGACTTGTGCCTTGTAGATGGTGAATAGGCTTTGGGGAATCAGGAGGTGAATTACTCGCCATATTATTCCTAACCTCTGTGTTTATGTGGTGAGTCCGGTTGAGTTTCTGGTCAATGGTAAGCCTAAGGATGTTGACAGTGTGGGATTCAGTAATGGTACCACCATTGAACATCAGGGGCGGTGGTTAGAATGCTGCTTATTGGTGATGGCATTTGTATGGTGTGGATGTTACTTCTCTGCCCAAGCTTGGATGTTGTTCACATCTTGTTGCACTTGATCATAACTGCCTCAGTGTCTGAGCCTTGAATAACACTCAGCATTGTGCGTTCATTGATGAACATCCTCACCTCTGACCTTGTGATGGAGGGGAGGTCATTGATGAAGCAGCTGAAGATGGTTGAGCGTAAGACACTACCCTGAGGGATTCCTGCAGAGATGTTGTGAAGCTGGCATGATTAATCCTCCACAGCCACAACCATTTTCCTATGTACAAGTATGATTCCAACCAGTGGAGTTTTGCCCCCAATACCCACTGACTTCAGTTTTGTTAGGACTCCTTGATGCCGCACTCAGTTGAATCCGATCTTGATGTCAAGGGCTGTCACCTGGAATTCAGCTGTTTCATCCATGTTTGAACGAAGGCTGTAACGAGGTCGGAACTGACTGACCCTGGCAAAACCCAAACTGGGCGTCACTGAGCAGGTTATTGCTAAGCAGGTACTGTTTGATAGCACTGTCAATGATCCCTTTCATCACTTTACTGATGATCGAGAGTTGACTGATGGAGCAATAATTGGCTAGGTTAGATTTGTCCTGCTTTTTTGTGTACAGGACATACTTGGGCAGTCTCCCACATTGTTGGGTAGATATCAGTGTTGTAATTCGTCATTTCCGTTTTGGATAGGAATAGTGTTGTTAGTACCTGCAGTTATCTTGGTTGGGGATAAGAATGCAGCAGGAAGGGAGTGGAATTGTTTTAGATTTGAGTAGCTGCACTTTGACAAGCCTGATGGTGGAAGTTCAGAATCAAGTCAATCCTCTCTGACAGACTCAATAATCTGATAGCAGAGTTGTCTCATTAGTCCTGGTAAAATATGTTTACTAATTCCTTAAACGTAGGTGGATTTGAATCAGCATAAGTTGCCAAAATGTATCAGTAACCTTTGGTGTTAGGCTGCAACACGTACTGCTGTTTAAATCACTTGCATACATCTTTTACATCTTTGAACTGAGGAAAGTAAACTGCCATCCCTAGAAAGACTCAGTGCATTCCATTTTAATCAAACAAAAGCTCTACTTGTATGAATCTTCGTAACTCCTAGAAATTCAATGTGGGAGTAAACTGAGCCATGTGTGCTTTTCATTCACAGATAAGTACTCTTGAAAGTTATATCGAAACCATTTTTCAGGATGCTTTTCTTTTCTCCTTGCAGAGACTGAGAATTCTGAGGCACGTAGCTTGCCTCATGACTCCCCAAAGCCTGGTCACCATCTACAAGGCACAAGTCAGGAGTTTGATGGAATTCTCTCAGCTAGCCTGGATGGGTGCAGCTCCAACAACACTCGAGAAGCTTGACACCATCCAGGACAAAACAGCCTGTTTGATTGGAGCCCCATCCATCATTTTAAACATTCACTCTTTCCACTGCTGACACACAGTAGCACCATACAGGGTCCAATATTCGCAGAATTAGTCAAAGTGGAAGGCTCAGTTAGAAAACTGGCATGTGATTCTCCAGTTGCATAGACTAGTTTCTTCTCCAGGTTTTAATCCTCTCTGAAGAAAATAAACGAATGACTGTGATTTACACTGTCACTCTGGCATGGGACTCCACAAGCCAGCAACTGGCTCCATATAGATCAGAAATAAAAATAACATTCCCTTCCTCTCCCTCTGTAACTCTTCCCCCACCCCACCCCACCCCACACACACAAATGCCCCATAGGGGCTCCCACTCGTGTGCCCCCAGCAGCACTGTCCCCTCATACAGGTGAGCCTGCCATCCTGTGCCCAGGAGAAAACCCCTCAACAGGTTCACGTCCTGGTGAACTTGTTGTAAACATCAGCAAGGTATGAATATTCAGTAAAGGGGGATCATGTTGGGGAGGGGTGAAATTAATATTTAAATTTATTAAAACCAGATTCTCCACGTGTAACAACATAAAAGCTTCTAGTCTCTCTCTTTTCCACCAACCCAAAGCCCACAATTACAACTTAAAAAACTAGCTAAAGGTATTGAGCTGAACCCTAATTGATGCAAATTGGTCCTATGTTCTTATAGAAACGTATAAATATATCGGAGCATATGAATTTGCTAGAAAATGAAAATACAACAGAATGGGAAAGGATATTTCTTGTCCATGGACCTACCAGAAAAGCCTATACCATGGAAGGGAAATTGGGAAAATAATTGTTAAAATATGTTATAGAACAGCTTTCGTGGAAAGGCGATTATAACTGTTGGTGGTTAGGACAGAGAGGTTTGGCTTTATATTTGGCATAATTATACCCTGCCAAAAGGAAGATTATGCCTTGGGCTTAGATTTTCTGTTTGCTCTTGTCTCTTTCTCTCTCTCTTTCTTTCTCTCCAAGTCAGTTTCTCATTTTATTACAATTATTCCAGTCCTAAATTACATTTTGGATTTAACATGTTTATCGTATATAAACCTGATACTACCCTTTATTAGTATTAATGCTTTCTTTATGAACAGATGAATTGTCATTAATATGGTGTGGCAAACTTGTCTTAAGTTGATCCCTTTCCCTCAGCTCACCCCAGCAATAGTGTGCCACTGCCCGAGATAAAATTCAGGACTTTGATTCAGTAAGTTTCTAAATAATGCAGTCTTGTATCATGCCAATTACCCTTGTACATAAAAGATCAATAATCAGATATTCTTTCAAATGCATCCCTATAATAATGTTTGTTGTGAAATAGAATTTAATCCAGCCAGAGTCCAGACATGCACATTCCTCTGTATGTATGCAAACAAAACAAATAACAAAGTAAAGAAAGGAAAACATGTAATTATCCATGGCTGGTCTAATGAAGTGCCTGAGCATGTCTGGCTAATTTCCTGCATTTAATCAGAACCTTGTATCTTTTCAACTACATCAGCCAGAAACTGGAAGGGAAAAGTAATTTGTCAGTCAGTTTCCTTGTAATAATATCATAGTGAACTGATTGATCTGTGCAAATAACTTGACTCAGAAATTTGATGGTGCCCATCGGGCAGTTAGGGATGGGTAACAAATGCTGGCCTTGCCAAAGACACTAACATTCCCATGAGAGAATAAAAATTAATGTGGGGATGGGTAGGGGGCACAGTACATTGGCATACGGTTAAGTGACTGTGTGCATAAATAACGAAGTCCAGGATATCCCAAATATTCCGCTGTTGGTCTTATATCTAGTTGAAGATTGGATTGTAGAATCCAATTCTGATGTAGAAGGAACTTCCACAGAACTAGGGAAAGTGTCTGATTGGCTTTGGTCTGTGAGTGAGGGAAGGGTGAATGTGGGGTTTGGAGAACATAGAACAGTACAGCACAGTCAAGCCCTTCGACCCTCAATATTGTGTGCAGCTATGTCCGAACCCAAGATCCAGCTATCCCACTCCCTATCATTGTGTGTTCCATGTGCCTATCCAAAACTGTTTGAAAGTTCCTAAAGTGTCCAACTCCACTATCACAGTAGGTAGTACATTCCACACCCTAACCAGTCTGTGAATGAAGAGTCTACCTCAGACATCCTTCCAATATCTCCCACCAATATCTCCCAATATCTTCCAATATCTCCCACCAATATCTTACGCCCCCTAGTTACAGCTACATCTATCTGAGGAAATAATCTCTGCACATCCACTCTATCTATCTCCCTCATCGTCTTATAAACCTCTATTAAAATGCCTCTCATTCTCCTCCACTCTAAAGAAAAAAGCCCCAGCTCCCTCAACCTTTCCTCGTAAGACCTACCCTCCAAACCAGGCAGCATCCTGGTAAATCTCCTTTGCACTCTCTCTAATGCTTCCTCATCCTTCTTACAGTGAGGTGACCAGAATTGTACACAATATTCCAAATGTAGTCTCACCAAAGTCCTGTCTAGTTGCAGCATAACTGCACGATCTTAAACTCAATCCCCTGTTAATAAATGCTAACACACTATAAGCCTTCTTCATGGCTCTGTTCACTTGAGTGGCAACCTTCAGAGATCTGTAAATATGAACCCAAGATATCTCTGTTCCTCTGCATTCCTCAGGACCTTGCCATTGGCCCTGTAATCTGCATTCAAATTTGATCTACCAAAATGTGTCAATATGAGAAATTGATTGGCCGTGTGGATGGGAGTAGGGGACTGGATGCATTTGGAAGGATTGGTAGCTGGGCCACAGCATTGATGGCTTGTGTTTATAGGATCAGTAGAAGGAGGCAGCTTCTATTTCTAGTTGCAGATGTGATGGCAATTGACTATACCACTCAACATATTTGCAATTTAGAAGATTACAACACCATTCATGAAGTATTTGTATTGCCTTTTTTTTAAGACAATGACAATATACTTGTCAGTATATTAAATTTAATTTGCTCTTCAGACATTTTGTTTAGCTCACTTTATAGGTTTCTGGGTTGTCCCAAATCCTCTACTATTCCCCCCCTTTTTGGCATGATCCGTAACTTTGAATAATTTTCACTTGAGTTTCAGAATCAAAGTAATTGTTGGACTTCCATCTTGAAGGATAACAGCAACAGATACATGGGAACAGCATCACCTGTAATTTCCTCTCCAAGCCACTCACCATCCTGACTTAGAACATAGAACATAAAACATTACAGCGCAGAACAGGCCCTTTGGCCTTCGATGTTGCGCCGACCAATTAGGAAAAAGCAATGACCCTCCAAACTAAACCATTCCCTTTTCGTCCATAAACTTATCTACTAATCTCTTAAACGCCACCAAACTTGGCAAATCTACAACTGTCGCAGGCAGGGCATTCCATACCCTAACCACCCTCTGGGTAAAGAACCTACCTCTGATACCCGTCCTGTAACTACCACCCCTTAATTTAAAGCTACGTCCCCTCGTGCTAGCTTTCTCCATCCTAGGAAAAAGGCTATCACTGTCCACCCTATCTAAACCTCTAATCATCTCATATGCTTCAATAAGGTCTCCTCTTAGCTGCCTTCTTTCTAACGAAAACAACCTCAAATCCCTCAGCCTCTCCTCATAAGACCTGCCCTCCATACCAGGCAACGTCCTGGTAAACCTCCTCTGTACCCTCTTCAATGCCTCCACATCTTTCTTATAATGCGGGAACCAGAACTGCACACAATACTCCAAGTGCAGCTGCACTAGAGTTTTGTACAGTTGCAACATGACGTTGCGGCTCTGAAATTCAATCCCGTACCAATAAAAGCTAAGACTCCATATGCCTTCTTAACAACCTTATCGACTTGATTGCCAACTTTCAGGGATCTATGCACATATACACCAAGATCCCTCTGTTCATCAACACTAATACCATTAGCCCTATACTCTACACATTGTTATTCCTGCCAAAGTGAATTACCTCACACTTTTCCGCATTAAACTCCATTTGCCACCTCTCGGCCCAGCTCTGCAACTTGTCCAAGTCTCTCTGCAAACTATAACACCCCTCTTCACTATCTACCACTCCACCGACTTTAGTGTCATCTGCAAATTTACTAATCCATACTTCAATACCCTCATCCAGATCATTTATAAAAATTACAAACAGCAGGGGCCCCAAAACAGACCCCTGAGGTACACCACTTGTCACCGAACTCCACGATGAATATCTCCCATCAAACACCACCCTCTGTCTTCTATCTGCTAGCCAATTCCTAATCCAATTAGCTAAATCACCCACAATCCCATACATCTGCATTTTCTGCAGAAGCCTTCCATGGGCCACCTTATCGAACGCCTTACTAAAGTCCATATATACCACATCAACTGCCTTACCCCCATCTACCTCTTTGGTCACTTTTTCAAAAAACTCAATAAGGTTAGTAAGGCACGACCTACCTTCACAAAACCATGCTGACTATCCCCAATCAATTCATTTCTCTCTAAATAACTATAAATCCTATCCCTAATAATTCTTTCCAATACTTTGCCCACAACAGAAGTAAGACTTACCGGCCTATAATTCCCCGGAAAGTCTCTATTCCCCTTCTTGAACAATGGGACCACATTCGCTATCCTCCAGTCTTCCGGCACTATACCCGTACCCAACGACGACCTGAAGATCAGAGCCAGAGGCTCTGCAATCGCCTCTCTCGCCTCCCAGAGAATCCTAGGGTGAATCCCCTCCGGCCCACGGGACTTATCTAACTTCAAAAATATCGCTGTTCCTTTGCAGTTACTGGGTCAAAATCCTGGAATTCTGTCCCTAACAGCATTGTGGGTCAACCTACAGTATGTGAACTGCAGTGATTCAAGAAGGCAGCTCACTATCACCTTTTCAAAAGCAACCAAGGACGGACAATAAATGCTGGCCAGCCAGCGACGCCCATATGCCATGAATGAATAAAAGAAAATAGAAATAATAGTGATTCCAATATCGAGCGCTGGCATTTCCGACTCTTTTTAATTTCCCACCATGACTTCAATCCTTGAACTGGAATCATTTTTTAAACACTATGTTTTACCTCTGCTGCCATGCTCCGTTGCAACTCCACCCTCCCCTCTGCACCTCTGCCTGCCCAACCAAATTTCTCTTCGCCCTTTATTTTACCTTTTAATCTGTCCTTATGTATTCCTACATTGATCCCACTCCCCTTTCTCTTCGTCTCTGCAGAGTTTGAAAGGTTATTTTTCCTCTTTTTTTGTTTTACTTTTAAGTTTGCTAATCCATTTAGTGTCACGCTTGTTTAGCCTAAGCTTTCTGATCTTGGGTATGCACTTTTTCTGCATGTGCAACATTAATCTTTTAAAGGTGTTCCATTTGATGTTGACTGAACATAAATACTTTAATCTCAAAAGAGTTACAATCAGGTACAAAGGGAGTCAGCGTTTTCTTTAGTTATATGACATCGAAATTACAATGCAGAAGGAGTCTGTCCGGCTTAACCAGTCTGTGTTGCTATTTATACATAAGCAATCGCTTAAATTCTACATACCTGCCTGATCCCATACTTGTTTATTTTCTTCATGAACTTTTCTGAAATAATAAGGCAGATGGATTAGGTGCAGTGAGTCTTTTGTTTATTTATTAGTGTCACAAGTAGGCTTACATTAACTCTGCAATGAAGTTACTGTGCAAATCCCCTAGTTGCCACATTCTGGTGCCTATTTGGGTATAGAAATCATAGAAACCCTACCATACAGAAAGAGGCCATTTGGCCCATCGGGTCCGCACTGACCATAATCCCACCCAGACCCTACCCCCATATCTCTACATATTTTACCCACTAATCCCTCTAACCTATGCATCTTAGGACACTAAGGGGCAATTTTAGCATGGCAAATCCATCTAACCCGCACATCTTTGGACTGTACAAGGAAACCGGAGCATCTGGAGGAAACCCATGCAGACATGAGGAGAATGTGCAAACTCCACACAGACAGTGACCCAAGCTGGGAATCGAACCCAGGTCTCTGGAGCTGTGAAGCAGTTGTGCTAACCACTGTGCTACTGTGCCGCCCATACTGAGATACTGAGAGAGAATTTAGCATGCCAAATCCACCTAACCAGCACATCTTTTGCACTGTGGGAGGAAAGCGGAGTACCCAAAGGAAGCTTACACAGACACAGAGAGAATGTGTAGACTCCACACAGATTCAAACCAGGAACTGAACCTGGTTCAGTGCTAACCATCTTGCCACCCCATCTGCATCTGCCCCTCAGTGAGACTTCTCACTGAGGAGAAAATGAGACTTCTGCCTCTTAGTGAGAAGAAGCCCTACCCTTGAGAACTGTCAGTCACTCAGATTGGCCAGCAGTCCTCCAGCCAGGACTGCAAAGGGAACATGAAGGAGAGTAGTAGCTGCTGAAGAAAAGTAGATGCTGGACTATTAGGATGGAAAGAGATCTGGGAGCTTAGGGAGGATAGAGATGGGTAAGGGAGGGAGGCTGGCTTTTGGAGGGCAGGCAGTGAGGAAGGATGGAGGAGAGTTATATTGGGCATTGGGGAGAGGAGAGGGGTGGATGGGGTAAGTGCCCCAGATGCACACAAGGCTCAGTGGTTCACACTGCTGCCTCACAGCCCAAGTGACCAAGGTTAGAATCCGGCCTTGGGGTGATTTGTCTATGGTGGAGCTTGCACATTCTCCCTGTGCTTGTGTGGGTTTCCATCAGGTGCTTCAATTTCCTCCCACACTCCAAAGATGTGTGTGTTAGGTGGATTGGCCATGTTAAACTATTCCTCAGTCTCTCAAGATGTGTAGGTTCGAGAGGTTAACGGAGTAAGTGTTGGGTTACGGAGATAGGTTCTAAGTAAGAACCTCTTTCTGGGAGTTGGTGCGTATTCGATGGGCCAAATGGCCTGCTTCCTCACTATAGGGATTCTTTGTGAATAAGGCGCCACACCCCACTTCCTTTCCATTATTTCACATCTAGGCTACAAAAGAACAGCCTATTGGTCAGTGCCAGGGCTGTTAAGATGTGGGCAACATATTATCCTGGTTCATAAGCATGTTAACAAGCCTAATTGACCTTTAATTATTTATTTAAATTTGGTGGCTGATTTTGGAATCCACCTATCTTGTGTAATACATGCGTCAGGTTGGGGGACAGATGGGAATTGGTGGGTTAGCCACCTGACGTATTTTACATGCTTCCCTGTTGAAAACACACTTCCAAGGGTCTCTGCTTCAATCACTAACATGCCTTCTACATTCCATGGTCTTTTGACCCCCTTTACTTAAAGAAAACAGAAACATTGCTTCTATAAACTGCCCTAAATCTTTTGAATTTTATAATTGTATCCACGCCTCCTCAAGCTGCACCCCTCTATCTGCTTTTTCACACTCCGTAATTATGAACATCAATCAAATTAATCAATAACCTCCTCAGTTCTGTGGACATAGTCCCAGTACTGTGTACAGTTTTGGTCTCCTTACTTGAGAAAGGAAATTCTGGCACTGGAGGCAGCACAAAGGAGATTCACTAGGTTGATTCCAGTGTTGAAAGGGTTGGCTTATGGTGAGACAGTGAGCAGACTGGGGTTATACTCATTGGATTTCAGAAGAATGAGGGGAGATCTTATAGAAACACATAAGATTATGAAGAGAATAGATAAGATAGAAGCAGGGAAGTTGTTTCCACTGGCAGGTGAAACTAGAACTGTGGGCATGGCCTCAAAATAAAGAGGAAAAGCTTTAAGACCGAATTGAGGAAGAACTCCTTCGCTCAAAGGATTGTGACTCTGTGAAATTCCCTGCCCAATGAACCAGTTGAGGCTACCTCATTAAATGTTTTTAAGGCAAGCGTAAATAGATTTTTGAACAGTAAAGGAATTAACGGTTATGGTGAGTTGGTGGGATAAGTGGAGCTGAGTCCACAAAAAGATCAGCCATGATCTTACTGAATAGCAGAGCCGGTTTGAAGGGCCAGAATGGCCTATTCCTCCTCCTACTTTTTATATTCTTATGTTCTTATTTCAAGTCTTTTGTATTTATATTTCCTCAGAGTGGTGTCTGAGTGAATTTGTATGATAACCTCTCCCTAATGTGTCAACATCCTTCTCTTGTAAACTCCAGAATGATACAATTGCTCTAACTGTGGTCCTAGGAAAGTTTTTAGAACCATAGCATCTCTGTAGTGCAGAAAGAGGCCATTTGGCCCACCGAATTTGCGCTGATTCTCTGAAAGATCGTGTCCTCAACCCTGCGCTAGTCCACCAAACCTGCACATCATTAGACACTAAGGGGCAATTTATCCTGGCCAATCCATCTTGTATATCTAGAATTCGTTACATCACAACTTTTCCTATATACGTTACAAAAGCACTTAAACACTCTAGGAAACTCGCAAATGACCTGTACCAAATTGATGAAAGAAAAGTAAAATTACAATACACAGGAGATCCAAAGAGAAGGAAAATCTGGTGCAGGTAACCTAATCCATCATTTGAGTCCGTTCATATTGGTTAAAAATTTCATTATCTTTTGAAACAACTTCTCATTACAAAAACAAGCCCAGCAATTATGATTGTGTTGTGTGCAGAGCAAAAGATCTTTTGCTGCTATTAGAATTTCAAGTTTGTGTTTTTGATTCGACTTCAGCAAATTTTGTTGCATAGTGTTTTGTAATGTGCATAGTTCATTATTAATTGTCTAAAATTTTGTTATGTATGTGTCTTTATAGATGTACCTGCCATCCATTAATCGTTAGAGCTTGAATGATAGTAAACTGTTATGATCTCAGAAGAAGGAGGAAGCCATTTTTGCTTAGCCAGAGGAAGTCAATCTGACAGATATACGACAAGTTGTAAGCAAACCCTTCTGAGTTTATTCAGGTGGTGAGAGGCAAATGAAAAAGGTTTCCTTGAATCAGACCCAGTACCAATGTCTTTGAAAGAATAAATAAAGTAGTGGAGATGGTTTTGGGGTACACAGAGCAGATCTTGCAAGACGATGGATAGAAAATTGAATTTAGATAGTGTCTTTCATGACTTTGGACTGTCTCAAATACTACTAAGCTAATTAATTATTTGAATTGCAGTCTCGATTATAGACTGCAACCTGCCTGGCCTGTTAACCCCAGATGCTTATCCCCTATATGGACACTAACTCTTGCAAGAACCATAATGAGATCTTACCTGCCCCCATCCCACTACTGGCGATGTAATCAGATTTATATGCAGTGAGAGTGAAACCTGATTACCATCAATTTGTATGGATTTAAGTGTGCCGAAATGGCAAAATGCCTTTGTTTTTAAGTATGTCAGATGTTCACCGCTGCTGGTGTGAATCACGCTGATGGGAATTAACACTGTTCTCTAGTAATTAAGGTGACCACATCAGGGTGTGAGGGCCAGTGTAGCCTTAGTTGGTCAGGGACATGGTAGGACAGTGCACTGCCACTGCCCTGGTACCAACCTGGTAGTGCTGACTTGCTTGGGATGGGATGACAATGGAGAGATAGGGGGAGATTGCCAGCAGTGATGGGCGGGGAGGAGGATGGAAATATGTTTGGGGGAGGAAGGGGAGTGAAGCGGGAATGGATGGAGAGAGGTTAACTTTGAGAAGTACACAAATCTTTCTGGAGCTGGACTTGCTGGTGTCTTTAGGCCCTGCACCTCAAGAATGACCACACAAAGTACTACTTTTATTTTGATAAAGTGTCAGAAAATCTGGAGAGAAAACCTGGCTGTTTCCCTGGGCAGAAACACACTGGTTTTCGGAGACAACTTGGCAGTTAATCTGCTGATAATGTAGGAAGTGCAGCAACCAATTTGTGCATGGCAAGCTCCAAAATCAACAGTAACATGAATGACCAGGCCATGTTTTTTTAAACAGTTGAAGGATAAATATATGTCCAGGACACTGGGGTGAACTCCCCAACTTCTCTTCAAAGATCCTACCAGACTACTCAATGTCCATCTGCAAGCATAGATGGGCACTCTGGTTTAACTTGTCAGGATGGATGGCACCTCGTGCCTCAGTAATGTACTGAAATGCCAACTTGAGGTGGGACTAGTTGGCATTAGTCATGCCTCCAGCTCACTAATAGCTTGGCAATTAAATGTGTGCGGGGTACTTAGTGTTCCCCTTGATGGGAAGATGGGAAGTTCAGTGCTTTGTGTAATTCCACCCATAGTCACTGCAAATAGGTGAAAAAAATCAAATGGTGAAGATTTTAGAAGATAAAAGTGACAAGTGAAATACTCAATTGATTACGAACTGCCTTAATGTATTTTCTTCTTTTGTGTTCACTGTGGGCTTGGCAGTCTAACTGGCATGGAAATTGAGTTCCTGAGAAGGCGGAAGAAATACCAAAAGGAATAATAATGCCCTGAAGAATAGAACATAAATCTTTGAAGGAAAAAGTGTGTGCAAGAGAGAAAACAGTAAATTATAGGCCAGTTAACCCCACATCAGTTCTTGGAAAAGTGCTGGAATCTATCATTAAAGAAGTGTTAACAATGCACTTCGAAAAGTATAGTATGATTAGAACATGTCAACGTAGTTTTACTAAAGGGAAATTCTGGATGACAAATTTATTGCAGCAGGATGTAAGGAGTAGAATACTTAAATAAAATATTAAGTTTATAGAGTGTGGACATCATTGGCTAGGCCTACATTTATTGCCCTTTCCTTGTTATAGAATCCCTACAGTGCAGAAGGAGGCCATTGGGCCTATTGCGTCTTTGCTGACCTCAATCCTACCTGTGCCCTAAACCCATAACCCCTATATTTACTCTGTTAATCCCTCTGACACTAGGGTCAATTTAGCATGGCCATTCAACCTAATTGACACATTTTTGGATTGTGGGAGGAAACTGGAGCACCTAGAGGAGACCCAGGCAGACATGGGGAGAATGTGCAAACTCCACCCAGACAGTGGCCTAAGCCGGGATTGAACCCAAATCCTTGGCACAGTGAGACAGCAGTGCTAACCATTGTGTTGCCACCATTGTCCTTTGGAAAATGACAGATACTATGGAAAGAGGAGCTGTGGGCTGACAAGTCCCTGAGTCCTGATGGATTCCGTTCCAGGGTCTTAAAGGAAATGGCTACTGAGATAGTTGATGTGTCGGTTTTAATTTTTTAAAAATTCCCTAGATTCAGGCGAACTTCCATTAAACTGAATGTAACCTTTATTCAAAAAGGGAGAGATACAGAAAGCAAGAAATGTTAGGAACTATTATTAAAGATAAATTCAAAGTAATTGAGTAGGCTAAATTTGGTTTAGTGAAAGGGAGATTGTGTTTGACCAAATTATTGCACTTGCTGAGTTGATCCATTATTTTATGTTTTTATTTCAGTAAATGGTCCTGGAATGAGGGGTTGTCCTATGATAAGTGGCTGAGTACATTGGGCTAATCTTCTGGAGTTTAGAAGAATGAGAAGCAGAGATTGTTGCTGCTGATTGGAGAGTCAAACACGGGGACACACATTCTGGATAAGGGAAAATCATTTAGGACTGAAATGAGGAGAAATTATTTCATTCAAAGGGTTGTGAATCTTTGGAATTCTCTACCCCAGAGGGTTACAGATGCTCCACTGTTGAATACATTCAAGGTTGGGATGAACAGATTTTTAATGTCTCAGGGCGTTAAGGGATATGAGGAGCGGACATGAAAATGGAGTTAGAGCCCAGGATCAGATATGATTGAAAGACTGAACAGGCTTGATGAATAAAATGGTCTACTCTTGCTCCTATTTCTTGTGTGTGTGTAAAGGACTGATACAACCACATCATGCACTATGAAATATTATGCATACTTTCAGTTACCATTCAACTAAAGGATATCCAGACAATAATATTATGGGCCTTAGTTGTTGTAACTTGCTATTTTTCTTGTCAGTCTAGGGCATACACATGGTGAGTCCCTCGAGTTCTCCCTTGTTATATAGTGTCAACTTCTGGAGGGATTGTGGGGAAACATGATCTGTGATATGTGGCTGATGGCCATTCTAGCCTGAGGATGATTTTGAAGGTCTGTCCCAAAACTGCTCACAATGATCTGTTGAATTTATGCAGAAGACGTACAGCAATGGATTATAGCCTAACTTTCTTCTTGTCAGTTTTCTGTCTCACAGTTATTTATTAAACTCTTACACTTTTTAAAGGTAAAACGTTTACATAAATGTATTTAAAAGCATCCTGTTTTAAGACTTACTAGATAAGGAGAAAATACAGCCAAATATTTACATTTCCTTTGCAAAATATTTCACTCTTAGGAATTAAAGATCTTGTTTTTTTTAAAATCTTGTGATTTTTCTTTTCCATTTGCACATGAATTCAACTTGGCAGCATAACCTGCGATGTGGTCAGTGAGGAATTTCTGGAATCGTCTGCTTGCATGATCATTTTTTTATCTGTAGGTCCTACCTTAACTTGCATATTAATAAAGCATATGTTTTGAATTCTGCTATTGCACATATATACATTTATAGTTTATAAACTCTTCATGCCACACTGCTCTTTCTTTTTAATGTATTAACAGCAATATGACATAACATTTTAACAATGAACACAAGCCGATACATATTTTTCTAGGGATAGAGAGCAGAAGTTGTGGAGTATCTCTGTTTACATGTATATTCTTGTGGACACATTGGTTTTTAAATACTCTAGAATAAGTCTGATTTCTTTTAGCTGCCAGAAATCTTTTGTCAAGATATAGTTAATGCTCGCTGGATTGTTAGCTCTGTTGCAGCAAGACTGACTATGGGATGGGACAAAACTATTTTTTTGGGCAATGCTCTCTTTTTGGTTGATGAAAGCAGTAAATTCTGAACAAGAAGTTTATTGAGTTAAAGATTATATAATTCATAAAGGAACTTGAAACATGTTAGAGGCAGTAGTACATTTTAAGGTTTCTTATAACATTCAGACACTCTAGCTCCATTCCAAAGTTTTTCTTGTGATAAGAGAATAAAGAAGTCTTGTGATACAGCCCTGCGCAGCTCCCAGTCCCTGCTAATGTAGTGTGTGTAATGGTGTGTAATTCATGAGATTAATCCAATATTTTCTCACCATTCATTTAACTTAAAAATAGAAAAACCTAGATGCTGGCACAAAGTGGTCAAATTTGAAAAAGTGTATTGGAATGATTATAAGAACAATGAGACTTGTGATAATCTAATACATACATCTGTTAGCAAAGATGCACCAGTAAAAAGGAGACACAGAAATAGCTTGATTCTTGTATGTAAAATGTAATTACAGAAGTTATGGGGATCGGACCAGGGTAATATGATCTGCCAGAAAGTTGGTGCAGACTCAATGGGCCAAATGGCTTCTTTCTGCATTTTAGTGACTCTATGAAATCAGGACATCTTTATCCAAACTATGACTTGAAGGCTAAAGATAAAATCCTTGCATAATCAAATTTATGATATAGTGCTTGATTAACCTTGTGAACAGTAGCTTCACTTTTGTCTGGTTATATAACTTTTTTCAACTTATTGTTAAAATGATCCATTTCTCCCCTTACAAGTTATCAGACCTAACAGGTTCACATAACAGTAGATTGCAATTTGGTGGTCAAAATAGAGTACAATGAAGTATAATATACATATTGATTAAGAGATTTGTTTTATTTCATTAGTTCTTACACATCTCTTTTCTCAGATTTTAACTGTGTTGCATAACATGAAGAATAGGAATCAATATACTTCTGGCTTAAAGATGAAATACAATACTCTCAAAACCTGAAGGCAGTGAAAGTTTGTTAGCCCTAGGCATCAAGAGGAAAATGGTTAGGAAATTGGATCTTTCATTTACAATGTGATCAAATTCTTGACAATGTTGAATGGAGTTTAGTCTTACTTGATACCTTCCAAGTAGTCTTCCACTGTCTTTCCTTTAAAAGAAGACAGTAAATATGTGAATATGGATGTTGTATTTACCCATGGATTTAAGAGAGAAGAGAAAAATGGTTTAAACTCCTAAACTGGAGATAGACTAAACATTGAAGAACAGTATTTGTATTTCACATCTGTCAGTCTGCTGAGGATTTCAAATGAGCCAGTGGTCATCCTTGCATATTCTAAGTTATTAACTGTGATCAAATAGCTTCCTTAATTGTTCAGATTGGTTATTGATGAGCCATATTATCAGGAAGTTCTAAACTTGATGGCCAGTCAGTTTTGAGTAAGCTACATCCAGCCAAGGGTGCAGACAGCAGAGGTGCTACAGTTTGTTTTTTTTCCCTACCTATAGATATGCAAAAACAATCAGTTTCTGCTCCTATTCACTATCCAGCATTGCAATTTGGCAAGTGTGTGGGGACATCGACTAAGAACAGAATTAGATTCTGTTGCAATTCTGTACCTCTTACCACAACTGTCAAGTAGCTTGCCAGCAGCCATTCACACAAGAGGAATGCCACCTAAGATTGTCTGGCACTCAAGAAATCCTACCCTAGTTTAGTCCATTTGTTTTTGAGAATTTAAGAAGAAATTGACATTTCTTCCCCTCTTTTCACCCCAACTAAAACAAAACTCGTCAAACAGTAGAGTGGTGCAATTAAGTACAAGTCTGTCAGTTCACCTCTGGGATCTTGATTTGAAATCCAGTTCAAGCAACTGAACAAATATTCATTTGACAGTAGTTAATGATTCTAAGTGAAGTCAGGTTGAGCCGTTACAGTATATTGTGGAATGTGAACTCCTAGCACAGAACTGTCCTTATTTGGTATTGGTTAGAGATATAAAGACCATAAAAGTGTTTGTATGGGATGTTTTGCTTGTGTT
This sequence comes from Sphyrna mokarran, assembly GCA_024679065.1. Classification (NCBI taxonomy): domain Eukaryota; kingdom Metazoa; phylum Chordata; class Chondrichthyes; order Carcharhiniformes; family Carcharhinidae; genus Sphyrna; species Sphyrna mokarran. Next base: position 35,713,821 of record JAGIQG010000006.1, on the reverse strand, counting down.
GGATATTATGTTACCTGCCAGTTATTGAAAACTCTCTCTTTTTACATTAAATCTTGTACTAAGTTTGTACTTTGGAATTGTCTATGAGACCTATATAGTTGATATCTGCTGCATAGCCTATTGCTTTTCTAACAATGTGAAACTCACTCTTAGCAGAGTGGGGCACATGGAGGGCGCCTATGTCTGAATGCTGAGATTGGGGCCCTTTTTAAAGTGCACCCTAATCTCAGAAATACCAAGCCTGCGTCGATCAGGTGGTGACTCCCACCTCATAAGAAATTGCTATCTTCAGCAGGAACCTCTGGTGTTCCTGGGATATTTGGAACCAATTCAGGTGAATGGTGGCCAAAGTATTTTTCAAAGCCATTTGTTTTCTTCTTGTGCAATATTTTCCAATTTGTCATTCATACTCTTTATTTCAAATTAGAGGCATGAGTAAGTATAGATGAAATATGAAAACGGCTTTGTTTGGGAAGGTAATTTCAATTCATTGCTTAAACTTGCAACAGTTTTCTGTTCTTGTAATTTCTCAAATGTTCAGGAATGTAATCCTGTTAGGGTGTAAACTGTACTCTTGATATGAGTACAATGAGAAATGAATACAGGTCATGGTCTCTTGCAGACACTAAATTTAGACATTTGCAGAAGGTTTTACTCATATATGGACTTCTGAGGAACATCAGTGGGAATGAAGTAAACATTATTATACATATTAACTTTTGTTTCACATATCATGTATAATAATTTTAGTTTTATGTTCATTTATTGGTTCCACATGCTAGTTAAATTTGAATTTTAAAGTAATCAAGTTTTTCTTGAAAATATTTAACGTTAGCAACCCAGCTGATTTATAGCAGTTAATGTAATTGCTGTTGATGCTGCTGGAAGTGAGAAGCACTGACATTAAATTTGGATGTAAAAGTATGGTGTGATTATTTTTTTCCCTCCACAATGCATTTGTCCTCATTTACACATTTATTTTTAATTTGTTCGTGCCGTGTGAGCATCACCGGCTGAGCCAGCATTTATTGCCCATCTCCAATTGCCTTGAGAAGGTGATGGCCTTGAACTACTGCACTCCATGTTTTTTATTCAGTTATTTTATTCACTTACAGGATTTTGCGTTGCTGGTTAGGCCACCATTTATTGCCTGTCCATAGTTGCCCTTGAGAAGGTGGTGTTGAGCTGCCTACTTGAACCACTTCTCTGCAAACCCTGAGTGTAGGTGCACTCACAATGCTATTAGGGAGGATGTTTCAGGAGAGTTTGGGGAACATATTAGACCACCGTTGAATTCCTACAATGCAGAAGGAGGCCACTTGGCCCATCCAGTCTGCACCAACTTTCTGGCAGAGCATCCCACCCAGGTACTATTCCTCTAACCCCACGCGCTAATCCCTCCACTCATCCTGAAACACTAAGGGGCAACTTAGTGTAGCTATTCCACCTAACCTACACATTTTTGAACTGTAGGAGAAAACTAGAGCACCCAGAGGAAAACCACACAGATATGGGAGAACATGCAACTCCACACAGACAGTCAGCCAAGGCTGGAATTGAACTGGGTTCCTGGTGCTGTGAAGTAGCATTACTAACTATTGTGCTACCGTGCCACCCAAATTAATCTTCCAGTACCAGTTTGGTTTCTAGCAATGCAAATGAGATGGTTGTTAGGAACGATTCTAGGTTTGAAGCAGAGAGAAAAAGGGAAGTCAGAATCTATGCCAAGATAATCCTCTTTGCTTCACTAGTGATACTTATATTAAAACATAGAACATGACAGCACAGTACAGGCAGGCCCTTTGGCCCTTGATGTTGCGCCGACTAGTGGAACCAATCTAAAAACCTTCTAACCTAAATCTAAACCCCAATGTTATCCATATGCTAATCCAATGACCATTTGAATGCCCTTAAAGTTGGCAAGTCCACTACTGCTGCAGGCAGGGCATTCCAAGCCCTTACTACCCTCTGAGTAAAGAGAGTGCCTCTTTTTCTTTTTCTACTATACCCTGCATCCATGGGTTGAATTCTTCCCAGAATTTTCTGTGATGTCCCCGGCAAGAAAGTTGGTGAGATTCCTGATGGGAGGGTCAGTGCAATTCATATTGCAGTTCAACCACACTCCAAAAATACCCCTCCACCTGACCAACTGTGTGACACTCTGTAATGGGGTTGCCAAAGGTCTGTTTTCTCAGCCCCCCCCCTCCAGTACTGCTAACCTGGCTCTACGCTGAGCTGCAGAATCCAGCCCTTTGTTTTTTCGCTTTTCAAAAATGAAACTGTCCCTTCACATGCACGTCTTTGTAAGCTTGTTCTCAGTTGGTACTTCTGCATCGACGTTTTCGTATTGACTGAGTTGCCAATTAAAGAATTATTTTCATAATTTTTACAAAGAGTGAGTTCTTGTCTCATTAGAGCAAACACACTGTCTAAGAAGATCACTCTTTGCCCTCGATGCAAAATCAAAATATTTGGGAGAACATTTGCCTCCACCCTGGGGGAACATTTGGCTCTACAGCAACATGTATTTGTAAACCATAGCCAGTAAATTCACTTCCCAATCCTCTTCATTTCTCCACCTTTTTTAAATGCTCTTTAAAATCTATCGGGTACTATGGAAAGACAAGTTGTTCTTTGTGTTCATTAGAGTCAATATTAAAAACTCACAGAATCATCACAACTGAGATAATGTTATGTGAACAAGGGGATCATATGGAACAGAAGATTAAAAATGTGCAAACTTAATTCTTCAATACTACTTCATTTAAGCAGTGTGCCTTAATGACTATTGTCTGGTTGCTCTGACATCCATCATTATGAAGTGCTTCGAAAAGTTAGTCATGGCATGAATCAATTCAGAGTGTCTGAATCCACTACAGTTCATCAACTGCTGCAACAGTTCACAGAAGACGCCATTTCTGTGGCCCTGCATTCAACCTGGGACATCTAAATAACAAAGACACCTATGTCAGGCTCCTATTTATTGACTACAGTTCAGCCTCCGACACCATTATTCTTACCAAACTCATCTCCAAACTCCGTGGCCTGGGCCTCGACTCCTCCGTCTATGACTAAATCCTGAGCGTCTTAACCCACAGACCGTAATCGGTAAATATAGGCAACAATACCTGCTCAGTGATCATTCTCAACACCGGTGCCTCATAAGGCTGTTTTTAACCCCTTATTATACTCACTATACACCAATGACTGTGTGGCCTAATCCCCCTCCAACTTGATTTTAAGTTTGCTGATGACACCACCGTAGGGGTCGTATCTCAAACAATGACAGAGACAGAGTACACGAATGAGGTAGAGAATCTGGTGAACTGGTATGGTGACAACAATCATTCCCTCAATGTCAACAAAATGAAGGAGCTAGTCATCGACTTCAGGAAATATAGTGGAGAACATGCTGTTGTCTACGTCAACTGAGACAAAGTAGAAATGGTCGAGAGCTACAAGTTTTTAAGTGTCCAAATCACCACCAAATTTTCCTGGTCCCCCCATGTTGACATTATAGTTAAGAAAGCCCACCAATGCCTCCACTTTTTCAGGAGACTAAGGAAATTTTGCATATTAGCTACAACTCTCACAAACCTTTACAGATGCATCATAGAAAACATTCTTTCTGGTTGTATCACAGCTTGGTATAATTCCTGCTCTGCCCAAGACCACAAGAAACTGCAAAAGGTGGTGAATGTAGCACAGTTCATCACATAAACCAGCCTTCCACCCTTTGACTCTGTCTACACTTCCCGCTGCCTCGGCAAAGCAGCCAGCATTACTAAGGACTCCATGCATCCCAGACATTTTCTCTTCCACCTTCCATTGGGGAAAAAGATGCAAAAGTCTGAGGTTATGAAACAAGAACAATCAAGAACAGCTTCTTTCCTGCTGCTATCAGACTTTTGAATTAAGTTGATCTTTCTCTACACCCTAGCTATGACTGTAATACTACATTCTATACTCTCTCATTTTCTTCTCTATGAATGGGTATGCTTTGTATGCCGCATGAGAAACAACACTTTTCACTGTACCTTAATACATGTGATAATAATAAATCAAATCATTTTTGAACAAAACATTGTATAATCGGTTTATATTTTGTGAATATTTATAGCTGTGCGCAAAGGTTAATATCTGAAATATATATGAAAATGTTACATTTGTATCTCTACTCCATTGTTTTATATGTAACTTTTTTTAATAATGTGTAAATCATGCGATCATTGTCTTTCCACCATTAAATACAACAAATGATCTGGTGGACTGTTCCTTGATTATATGGTTATATTCATTCTTTGTTAGCAGCCATCAGTTTGGTTGCCAACGTTTTACTGAAATATCACAATTTCCATCATGCAATTAGGGGATTTCATGACTGGTAATAAATATAAATATGATTTCCACATTTTCTAAATTATGATCGTTCTGATAATCAAAAGGCAAAAAAATGTGAATGGGCAGCAAAAAATATTATGCACACTTTAATTTTAAGTATCTAAAGCACTGTTAATTAACATGCCTATTTAAATATAATTTGTGTAATTGTACAAAGCTTTCCAGCCAAGTCCTGCTGAGGCAAGTCACAAATAATCTGTCTTAAATGCAAAAGTGTGATATTGATCTTGAACTCAGAGCAATAACATTTTCTCATTTAAAAGGCTAATAAAATGCTGCTGTTTGTTTTAGAGGAGATGGACAACAAACTTAAAGTGAAGCTTCAGCTCTACAAAGCCTTGATCATGTCCTTTGTGGAGTATTTTGCAATTTAGGCATTGACCCACTGGAAAAATATGTTAGTCTGAAGTTTTCACAAGTTTGCATTTTTTATTGGGGGTATGGAAGGGGAAGCGTCAATGTAACCTGTGCAAACTATCACAGTGTTTTAAACACAAATTGAGTTCAGTACAATTCAAATGTCCACAATTTTTTGCAGTAGTTTTAAAAACATTAAACGGGAAGCATGTCATGCCCACAGAACTGGCAATGCTGTGAGGTACATTAAGGAGTTTCTGCTAACAAGTCTTTGAAGAATTTCTAAAATTGAACTGGAATGTTTGGGTGCAAGGACAGTATGCTTTGCTATCATTAAAAAAGAAAACTATGTATTAGAAAATTTACATTTTTAAAAAAATTACTAAAACAGGCGATACATTATAGAATCATAGAAACCCTACAGTGCAGAAAGAGGCCATTCGGCCCATTGAGTCTGCACTGATCACAATTCCACCCAGGCCCTAACCCCATATCTCCACATATTTACCACTAATTCCTCTAACCTACATATCACAGGCCACTAAGGGCAATTTTAGCGTGGCCAATCAACCTAACCCGCACATCAATGTAACTAGAAGATAGTTTGGCTAACATTGTAAAAAAAAATATATATTTTCAGCCATTTAAAATTGGATTGTTTACAAGTGGTAAACTGACAGATTAAAAAGATTTTTGTTGATAAATCCATTCAAACTATATAAACCAAATTGCCAATATTAAATACATTAAACATTTTTCAAAGCAACATTTAAAAAAAGCTTCAAAATGTTGCCTGATTATGATGAAGGGGAAGCTTCAATGTAACCTGTACAAACTATCACAGTATTTTAAACACAAATTGAGTTCATTACAACTCAAACGTCCACAATCCTTTGCAGTAGTTTGAAAAACATTAAACGGGAAGCATGTTATGCCCACAGAACTGGCAATGCCGTGAGGTACATTAGGGAGTTTCTGCTAACAGGTCTTTGAAGAATTTGTGTGTGGTGAATTGCCAATATCTTTGAACAAAGAATACAGTACAAGAGCAAGGAAGTTATGCTGAATTTACATAAAGCACTAGTTAGACCTCAGCTGGAATACTGCATACAGTTCTGGACACCATACTATAGAATAGATGTGAACGCATTGGAGAGAGTACAGAAGAGGTTGATTCCAGGTATGAGAAATCTCAATTATGAAGATAGATTGGAGTGGTTGGTACTGTTCTCCTTGGAGTGGAGGGAGTATAGAGGAGATTTGATAAAGATACTCAAAATCACGAGAGAGCTGGACAGAATAGATATGGAGGAACTGTTGAATCAATTGAGTAAGTAATTATAGTAATTAAAAATCCAATTAAGAATTACTTTAGTTTTCTATTAGAAATTCCCAGCAGAGGAACCTGTTTTCCAATCTGTCAGCAGCTCATTAGGGTCACTGAGACGAGTGCACAGTGGAGAGAGCTTCTTCACTGAAATTGAAAAACGAGGAAGAGTTCCATCCATGGCCATTGGGAGACAGCTGTTTAAAGCATTTCTTCTTGTAGAGCATGCCATCACTAGTGGACAGATGATTATCAATTTCTTGGAAGGCGTTTCACTAGTCCAGCATTTCGCTCACTTTCAGTTATATTTTCCTTCACCATGGCGAAGTGGGAACAGCCTAAGCAGCTCCGCCTTCTTCCTTCTGTGGGGCATGAGCAGATGCAACACCAGCTACCTACTCCCCAGCCTTCAGGAGGCAGAGGATAGGGATACTGAGATCTAGCTGAAAGGAGACAAAACACCCAACATGAGAGAATCTCTAAAACAATTCTAAGTGCTGAATTGCAGGAAAAATGGGATAAATCACAATTGTTTTTTCAGTGCAACTTCAGACTTGAATGTCCCATAGCACTGCAGAGATCACACTTGTGAATATTATTAAAAACTCGAGGCGCGCGGGGAGGGGGCAGGGTGGGACCTGTTCATGCCAGAGTCTGACAGTTCCAAGCCTTTGTGCATGTGCACTTTGCTGGCCAGCTCAATTGCTAGCCAAACTGGGACCCTTGCATTGCTGCCCCTTCACCACCCCCCCTACTCCCCATGCCCGATTGCAGCCCTGATGACCATTCCCAGGCCAACTCCAACCCTGCCCCCCGTTCCCCTCCCTGTCCAGGAATACCTCGCCTCCCTCAGCAGTGACGTTCCCCCTGGATGGCTGTTACCGTCAGCAAACCCCACCCGCCCAACGACATTGCTGATCTCCTTCCATTCTTGTATCGATCCAAATGGCAGTGGGACTCCCAGCCCCCTTAGCACTGCCCCTAGGTCCTGCCCCATAGCCATGGCCCTATATCTGGTGGGCAGTGCCAAGGTGCCCCTTGGGCATGGGCACATCTGACCCTCTGTGGGCCGATTGGCCCCCTTCATTCCTCGGGGTCTCCTGCTAATTCCCCGAAAGTGGGGAGTTATTCTAAATTTCTTTGGAGTGAATTTGTACTGGCAGAGTGAGTGATGCTACGGGGCTTGGGAATTCAGTCCCACGCCCGATAATAAAGTTCAGATAACATTAAAGATAAATTAAAATTATCTTCCAGCTGATTTCTTTTGTGGACCCGACCATACCTGATTTCTGCAAATCAGTGCGTGTATGCACCTCCTGACCCGACTGCCAAAAAAAATTTGGAATGGGAGAATCGCCCCTGACATGTCTAAGCAGCAGTGCCTCAGAAAGCTCACCTTCTCGTAGCAGATTGCTACAGATACTTTTGTTTCCTGGAACAAAAGTGCATTCCGAGCAGACTAGATCAGAATGAATCATAGAATCATAGAAACCTTACAGTGCAGAAAGAGGTCATTTGGCCCATCAAGTCTGTACTGACCACAATCCCACCCAGGCCCCACCCCCCCGATTCCTACATATTTATCTGCAAATCCTCTAACTTACGCATCTCAGGGGCAATTTTAGCCCATTCCTGGTCGACACCGCTCCCACCCAGAATGTCCAAGAATGCCCCGATGTCTGGCACTGCCTGTCTCCCTCAGCAGTGACAAGCAGTGATGTTAGAGGGATTAGCAGGAATGCATTGCTAATGGCTGCCAAGATGTCTGTGACCGGTTCTCTCTCTCTCTCTCTTCCTCCCCATTCTCTACAATACCCCCCCACTCCCAAAGTCACAACTCCTTACTAAGTTATGTGTTTTCTTGTGCAGTGAGAGAAAGCAAGAGAGTCATAAAGACTTGCGTGGGAAGAGGAGAAAGGCACTATTTGTTGAGGGTGACATTGACCCATAGGTGCAAGTGGGTAATAGGATAAGGATGGGTAAGAGTGTTGGCTGAAGACTTGGAGATATGTGGCATCTGGAGAGAGGTGAATAGATAAATTTTTGCACAGTAAAGGAATTAAGGATTATGGTGAGCGAGCAGGTAAATGGAGCTGAATCCACAAAAAGATTAGCCATGATCTTATTGATTAATGAAAGGGCCAGATGGCCAACTCCTAGTTCTTATGTTTTTATATTTTTATTAATGAATGCACCTGGAGAGGTGAATGAATACAGTTGCAAGTGTACCGAGGAAATTTGTGTGGACAGTATTGGAAAATCCAGTGTGTGGGACTTGGAATCTGAAATTGCTCTGCCACTTCACTACCATGCCCTGTTGATGTCCTGGATCCTCTTGGTACAATCTCTAAGTTGGAGGGAATGCACTCCTGCTCTTGTCTTCTTTGGTTACTCTCATCCATGCCTGCTTGATTGAAGAGGTTGTCTTCTTGTCTTTGGAAAAGGTCACTTCAGTCCAGTCCTTCAGATTCTGCTGCAAGATCTGACAGTAATAGTGAAATGCAGAGAAAGCTTCCAAAGCTTTTCTCCATCCCTGTTGCAGCCTCAAAAATCTAAGTGCAGGTGAACTCATTTACTGGAAGCTCTTCCTTTGACAGAATCAATGTGTCATTCCTACCTTGCTCCCTGATTGGCCAGGATACAGAATGCTAATACCCATGGTTCTTGGAAAGAGGTTTGGTGAGGCCCATCAATTAGTGAATCGGTCTCACTGCTCTGGTAAGGACAAAGGGAAGAGGATTATGTCCAATGTCTTTAAATCTGCTAATTATTGTAATCCTTTACAGTAAAAAGCAATGTCATTTTTGAAATCTTGTTCCACAGTAAAATCAATGCATAGAGCATCTGGAGTTTCATGACATATGTTTAAATCAACGTGCACTTTTTTTTTTGCAAGTAAAATTAGACACTGAATAATTCATGACATGGTTAACAGAGTGTGAACAGGCAACATGTATAGTGAATGCTTCTTTGTTTCTTCGGAAGGAAGCCAACTCTTAAACTGAGTGTTTAGTTTTTTGGCTGACATATTTAAGCTGTAATTCTAGAATGTCTAAGATTATAATGTGCTATTTAATTGGTCAAAATTGACATGGTTAAAATTACCTGTGTCATACAACAACTTAAGAGAAAATTCTTCTGGGGCCCTGTTAATATTTAAAGAGCCCTGGTATTGACCATTTTAAAATTGTTGAATGTGCTATGTTTGTTTCCCCACTATTGAATGTAGAACTGGACACATTGCTTCTAACTTTACAATATTTATCTAAACCTGCTTGGTAAATTGTTGAAAACAAGAACAGATACTGCATTGTTAACCCACTTCTTCCTCAATGAGCTACAAATAGGAAGATTACTTTGCCATCTTGACCATAAGATGTAAGAACAGAAGTAGTCCATTTGATTTATCAAGTCTACTCTGCCATTCAATGATATCATGACTGATCTGATATGATAATCCTCAAATCCACTTTCCCACCTTACCCCCATAACCCTCCAGTAAACCTTTTGCTCTTGATCAGTTAATAAATATTATAAACACAACAAAAAAGTTGGCAAGTGAATTTTCTGTTGGTAGAAGGAAAGCAAAATTGAATATAGTCGTAGTCTATATTTGCATCAGACAGTCTCAATCCCAGGATGCCCGCCCGTATTCAACAATCATAGAGGTGCTTTTGAAGTGTAGTTAATGTTTGAACATGAGAAATATTTTAAGTGGGTCAGAAATGTTCCCAGTTATGCAAGTGTATCTGACTTGATCATCTTTGATTCAAACTGTAATATCTTCTTAGTTAAACTTGTTTGTCGCCAAACTACTGTGTACACATCCTGCATGACTGGGAGAACTATTCATTTGGAGAGTTGGGTGATACTGATACCTGACAGAGGACTTGGATTTTTGTTTGAACATCCATATAAATAATTGAGAAAAGAATGGATGCATTGACTTGCCAAATTTCAATCTTTTGGACTCTAAATCCACTATTGTGATGTGATCATGTTGTTTGGGTATAAATGCTTTTCCTAATGCCCATCATTGGAAAGGTAGCTATACATCCTGTGAACAGAAACAGAACTTTGTTTGACATGATCTGGTGCAGAAAGGCGAAATTTTACACTGGAAACCAGAAAAGCTATTATTATACTCCCTGGATCCTTTCTTCTCTCCTAGCAATGACAATGTGACAAACTAGTTCTCATGCAACTGGTTTATTAAGAGACAGAGTTAATGTGCATTTGGTTTGATGCATAAGCCAAACGTGCAGTTGGGGCTAGCTTAATGATAAAAATTGGACGGCATGGACAAGTTAAGCTGAAAGACCTGTTTCCATGCTGTAAACTTCTATGACTCTGACTGTATGAATGGCTTGGAGAGTGCAAATAAAGTTAAACTGTTTCCGGTGCTCAAAATGTCAATAATCAGAGGGTACAGATTAAAAGTCATTGGCAAAAGGAGCAGAAGTGACATGAGGGAAAACTATTTTGCATAGTGTATATTGAGATTTGGATTGCACTGTCTGACTGAGTGGTATGGATAGTTTCAAAAGTAGCTTTCAAAAGGGAATGTAATAAATATTTGAGCATGGAAGGAAATTCAAGGATCAAAGGAAAAGGAAGGGAATAAAACTAACAGGATAACTATTTGAAACAACCTCTAAGTTGGAGGGAGTGGCAGATTGGCCTCCTTCTGTGCTGCATTATTTGATTCAAAAACTAGCTAAATAAATTAACTTACAGAATCTGTGATTATGCTTCTACTTTTGGACCAACCTCCATGATGCAAAGTATTTTTGGAGTTGAAATATTTTGGAATACAACATATCCCAGGTGTCAGCTGTAGCTCATTAACACCACTCTGAGTCTGAAGGTTTTGCGTTCAAATCCTGACCTGAAGGCTTGAGCACAGATTCTAAACTGAATCCTTACTGAGGGAGTGCTTCACTGTTGGAGGTGCTGTTTTTCACGTGTTGTTAAACTGAAGTCTGTCTTTAAAGCAGATTTAAAACACCTCATGACATTATTATGAATAAAAGCAGGGCGATTATCTCTTTCCTTCCTCTTCCACCCCACATCGGGTTTGCAAATTCACCGTTATACTTTCAGTTGTGATTACAAGTGGAACTTTGTGTCTTTCCTTGTGGTGGCAATAGAACATAGGACCCTGACACCTTCCTGCTTCTACCCTGATAAAGTCCATAGTGGTAAGACCATGAATGGTTTTCCTGCCACTTTGCCAATTGACACCCTTAGATGGGCAATAAATGTTCTGTTAAGCACCTTATCCCACCATCATTAACATTAATCTAGCAACAGTGAAGAACTAGCCAGTTAAGAGCTCGAAAAGCAAACCGTCCGGGGTTGCTTGTGAATTCCTGAGGATTCCTCATTCAAAATGGATCTTGGTTTGGCACAATTGGTAAAGGATTGCCTGTTGGGTACCACCTCCCTGCCTTTGCTGTTGACACCCTTCCCTATGACTTCCCTATCTTTCCCACCATCTCTCAGCACTGGGTCTGGGATCCAGTTCATAATCCATTCCTTGGGTTGGTGTCATACTGGCAGCTGAAAAATGTCTTACATGTCAATGTCTTATTGATTACATTGTTACGGTCCAATGGAAATTTTTTTTTGGATCGTAATTACATTGTTAAGTAGGGGATGCGTATGGTCCACGTATAAATGGGGACAGTCGGTTTAACCCAAAATAGTATAAATGAGACAATGTCCCACAATTTGTTGATCTATTTTAATTGATTACCTCAAGTTGATTACTCTAAGTGGGGACAGCTGGAACACTGAGGGGGACCAGGAGAGTCTGTTCCTTTCCCTTTTGGAAATATCTGTTAAGATATCAGCTAGTTTCAGCCTCATTCTTCTCTAGCTGATAATTAGTGGAACCAACAACATAAATATAAGTCCTTTTCTTCCTGTTGGCTAGTGCAATCAATACCTGTCACCTGTGATACATGATCAATCCAACTTGTTAAAGAGCCCGATATAATTCACTTTTTGAAATTCTATTAATATAGTGGGTTAATGAAGGCCTGAACTAATAAGAATTTGGAATACAGTAGAAATGTTTTAAATGGGTCAGTAAAAGATCTACAAGTTATTCTATGAGATGTTGCTATATTTAAATAGATTCTTGCAATCACACAATGTGCTCTTTAAAACAATGCTTCATGTTTATTTTTAATGAGAAGATGCATTTATTCTGTCAGTGGATTACATTTATCACTGTCTTGGATTGATTACCCATGCAGTACTCTGCATACCTTTTTTAAATGTGCATTGGTTAATGCAAACTTCATTTTGTGTAGACTTTTCTGATCCAAATTTATAACAATAAATGGAAGACTATAATTCCCATCTCACTATCACATGTTGGTATCCATTCAGGAAGATATTTCAACTGCGTATTACCGAAGAGACTTACTTTGCTTAGGGTTGAAATACAATACCACCCATGACCTCTACCTTGATGGTTACCATAGTCTGATCTGATTCAGCTCTTCCTGAAAATCATAATATAGCAAATGAGAGCCACAAGAAACAGACTTTTTTCTTTTTATTTTGTGGTCACCTTACATAACATACTTTATTTTAAATGTGGTCACGCTGTTATGCAGAGAAGCCAATCAGTTGCACCCAGCTTTGGACGAACAATCTAAAGAGGAAGTTGCCATAGTCCCAGTTGACCATAGATCACCCTGCCCTTTTGAGGGGGAGGTTTGACTGTGGTGACTTAACCTGAGGATCACCAGCAGCTCAGGTGAGGAGCAAGGTTGAGATGGCAGGTTTCATGAATAACCTCAGCAGGTATGAAAACCGAATCTGTGCTGTTGGCATCACTCTACATCACTAACCAGCTGCCCAGCCAACTGAACTAAAAAAACCCTATTTGCACTATCGCAGTGTTTTTCGAAAGGACGGCCAATTAGCCACTGTGTGGTGAACATGACACCATACTAGCACGCATAAATTTTAGCACGAAAATGCTGTCCGTACAATTCGTACCGGTAAATATATTTTATATGTGTATACTTACTTAGAGAATAGCTATATCATTCACTAACTAAGGAAGTAATGCAAATGCAATCAACCGAAAAAAAAACTTACACACTCTCCAGTTTAGCTTACCGCTTTTCCATTGTTTTCACTGTCTTCTAATGCCTCAGGCAGATTTGAGTAGAGAAGCCAATAGTAATGTTGTTGATCTTCTGTAATTGAGGAAGATGCTCTGGGCTGTCCAATTGTATAAATCTTAACAGAATCAGTGAATCTATATCTTTACACCACAGCATTACAGGTAATGCTACTCAATCACCAGCATAAATTTCATCACTACCATCAAGCTAAAACTATTAAAATTATCATCTACAGTGCAGTTTTTAATAAACCCTGAACACTTCACCTGTATGCGTCTGATTTTTCATGCTATTTTTCTACACTTTTTAATTTATTTGTACATAAGATGTGGCTGTTGCTAGCTTGGCCACATTCATTGCACATCACAAATTGCTATTGAGAAGATGGTCTTCTTGAACTACTGCAGTCAATGTGTGGTTAGAAAGCAAATTCCAGTATTTTGATCCAGTAACAGTGAAGGAATGGTGAGATAGTTCCAAGGTTCCAGCATGGTTTATAGCTTGGAGGAAAGTTGGAGGCGGTGGTGTTCACTTGCATGCTGCAATTGTCTTTGTAGGTGATGGGAATCATAGAATCCTACAGTGCAGAAGGAAGCCCATCGAGTCTGCACGGACCTCTATTTCCATAACCCCGTGCATTTACCCTAACTAGTCCTCTTGACACTAAGAAGTAATTTGGCATGGTCAATCTACATAATCTGCACCCTTTTGGACTGTGGGATGAAACCGGAGCACCCAGAGGAAACCCATGCAGACACAGGGAGAACGTGCAAAATCCACACAGATAGTGACCCAATCCAAGCATCAAGCCTGTGTCCCTAACACGGTGGTAACCAGTGTGCCACCGTGCCGTTCAGAGCCATGTGTTTGGAGCATGCCATCAAAGAAGCCTTGGTAAGTTCCTACAGTGTATCTTGTGGATGGTACACACTGCTGCATTAGTGATGGAGAGAGTAAATATTTAAGGTGATGGAAGGGGTGCTGATTGAGCTGGCTGCTTTGTTCAGGATGGTGTCAAGTTTCTTGTGTGGTTGGAACTGTACTTACCCAGACAAGTGTAGATTATTTCATAATGCTCCTGATTAACACGACATGGACTGCAAAGGTTCAAGAAGACAGCTCAACCCCACCATCTGAAGGGAAATTGGGGATGGGCAACAAATGCTGACCTAACTGGTGACGCCCATGTCCCAAATTAAAAAATGCATTAAAAAAACTTGTAACTTTAATTTTTATTTTTAGTTATAAATTGATTTTCTTGTCCATTTTAATCTTTTTCCTTGGTTTTAAATTTTTTGTAACTTGCCTTACTTTTCTGCTTTCCTGTTCCAAGTGTCTGTTTGGCAGTGGAAGCAAGGTCTGTCTTCTATTCAGCTAGTCAATGGCAAAAACCTGCTGATTTTGGTGGTTGAGTTAATTTCAACAATTCTTTTAATCGTTAAATAATGCTCATGATGGTGAGGGATGTAAATTCTGGTGAATAGAAAAGCCTTCTATTTCAAGGTCCTATATCTGTATGAAGCACCCTGGGTCAGCCAGTGCAGACTGTTTATATTTGGCCTGAACAATATTTTTAATGTGTTCAGGGGATGTGGCTACTACTGGTGAGGCAACATTTATTGTCTATTCTTAACTGCTTTTGAGATTTTTCTTTGAACCACTGCTGTCTGTTTGGTGCAGGGACATCCAGAGTGCTGTCAGGTAGAGTCGTAGAATTTTGAACCCGCAATGACAAAACAATGACTAATGTCTTTCCCTCCATCATAAGGTCAGAAATTAGAATTCCACAAATAATTCTATAATGTTCAGCACAATTGTTACTCCTCACAACCTGAAGCAGACCATTTTTAAAATATAGCAACATGTGGACCAACATTCAGACCTGGGCTGGTAAGTGATAAGTAACATTTATGCCACACAAGTTTCTGGTAATAACCATCGATAGCAAATAATCCAACCACTTCTGTTTGACATTCAATTGCATCGTCATTACTGAATTCCTATCATCAACATCCTGGGGGTTACCATTGAGCAGAAGCTGAAGTGGAGCAGCCATGTAAATACTGTGGATACAAGAATAGATGTAGAGATGCCGACGTTGGACTGGGTAAACACAGTAGGAAGTCTGACAACACTAGGTTTAAGTCCAACCGATTTATTTGATAGTAAACTCACAAGCTTTCAAGGTTACGCTCTTCATCAGGTGACTTGAGGTGTTCTGGTCTCAGACAGCACATATAACAATACAGACAGTTTACAGATTACTGATTAGAATGCGAATCTTTACACATACCCTGCTATTCAAGTCTTAAAGTGGCTAACAATGTGAGTAGGAGGAGCACTGAGCACAGGTTAAAGAGATGTGTATTGTCTGTGCTGTTATGCATGCTGTCTTGAGACCAGAACATCTCATTCACCTGACGAAGAGGGTAACCTCGAAAGCTTGTGAGTTTACTGTCAAATAAATCAGTTGGACGTAAACCTGGTATTATCAAACTTCTTACCGTGGATGCAAGAATAGATCAGAGGATAGGAATTCTTAATTCCCTTGTTCACCATCTACAAGGCAAATGTCAAAAGTGTGACAGAATACTTTCCACTTCCCACAAGAATCAGTGATGAGCTGGCAAGGTGGATATAAAACTAGTCTCAGAGGATAGCAGTGGAAGAGTAGGTTTCTGAATGGAGGACTGTGACAAGTAGTGTTCCTCAGGGACCAGTGCTAGAAACTTTGCTGTTTGTAATATATATAAATGATTTGGAGGAAAATGTAACTGGCTTGATTAATAAGTTTATGGACGACACAAAAGATGGTGGATTTGTGAATAGCGATAAGGACCATCAGGAGATGCAACAGGATATAGGATGGTTGGAGTCTTGGGTGGAGAGATGGCAGATGGAGTTTAATCCAGACAAATGTGAGGTAATGCATTTTGGAAGATCTAATGCAGATAGGAAATAAACAATAAATGACAGAGTATTGATAGGCAGAGGGATCTGAAAGTGGCAATGCAAGTGGAGAAGGCTTGCCTTCATCAGCTGGGGCATTGATTTTAAAAAGTCATGTTGCAGCTTTATAGAACCTTAGTTAGGCCGCAGTTGGAATATGGTGTTCATTTCTGGTCGCCACACTACCAGAAGGATGTGAGGCTTTGAAGAGAGTACAGAAAAGATTTACCAGGATGTTGCCTTTATGGAGACCATTAGCTATGAGAAGAGACTGGAGAAACTTGTTTTCTTCTCATTGGAATGACAGAGGTTGACGGCGATCTGATAGAAGTCTACAAGGTTATGAGAGGCATGGACAGAGTGGATAGTCAAAAGCTTTTTCCCAAGATGGAAGAGTCAGTTACTAGGAGACATAGGTTTAAGATGCGAGGGGCAAGGTTTAAAGGAACTGTATGAGGCAAATTTTTTACATAGAGAATGATGGGCGCCTGGAACTCGTTGCCAGGGGTAGTAGTTGAAGCGGATACGGTAGTGACTTTTAAGGGGTGTCTTGACAAATACATGAATAGGATGGGATTAGAGGGATATGATCCCTGGAAGGATAGGGGGTTTTAGTTAAGTCAGGCAGCATGGTCGGTGTAGACTTGGAGAGCCGAAGGGCCTGTTCCTGTGCTGCAATTTTCTTTGTTCTTTGCACTCATCCAGGCAAAGACCAGTGTCAACAACACTGAAGAAGCTTGACACCATCCATGTCAAAACAACCAGCTTATTTGACACGCCATCTGCAACCTTAAATATTCACTCCCTTCACCACTGACTCATTAGCAGCAAAGAATGGCATCTCCAAGATGCATTGCAGCAACTTGCCATCTTCCTTTTGACAGCAACTCCCAAATCTGTCACGTCTACCACCTAGAAAGAACAAGGCAGCAGATGCCTGGGAGCACCATCACTTGCAAGGGCTCCTCCAAGCCATACACCATCCTGATTTGGGGATGTATCACCATTCATTCACTGTTGCTGGGTCAAAATCTTGGAATTCTCTTCATAATAGCATCATGGATGTACCTACACCACAGAGAGTGCAGCTGTTCCAGCGGGTGATGCACCACCATCTTTTCAATGACAACCAGGTGCTGGCCTATCCAATGACACTTGTGTTTCTGTAAGAAAAAATAGTCTTCCAACAACTAAAAGGAGAAGTCTTTTTCGATCAAGAGGTTTTGATGGCTGGCAAAAAAATTAGAAGCAAAACGAAAGATATAACATAGTAGGAGAGAATTTGAAGTTTATTCTGAGCTATTGGATTGGGGCAACCAACTTTGTTACGTGGATGGATTTGTAGTGGAAAAAGTACTTGCAGATGGGATTTATATGAGGTGAAACTGAGACCAGTTGCTAAGAGTTTCAAGGAGTGACAGGAAATACAAAACTGGGTTCTACCAGAGTTAGAAAAGTAATTTTGAAAGACATTTTAGATTTTTTGGCTGATATTCATGAGATTGCAGAGCAGTGGATGTAAAAGTTACATTTCTGCAGGGCAATTTTTTTCAGAGAGAAATGTTCTTGGAATTGCCCAAAGAAGCAGCAGATGCAGACAGAAAGCTAGGAAATTAAACAAATATCACTCTGGCTTAAGTGATGATTCCAGAGTATGGTTTTTTTTGGTGAGATTTGTTTTGCTGAAAACAGGTTTTGTTCAACTAAAAGCAGATGCTACAATGTTTTGTTAGTATCACAAAGGAAAACATTCTGGCATTTTCCTGATGTATGTTGATGATTTCTTATAAGGTCGTACTGCAGAATTTGAGAAATCTGGTATTAATATGACTAGAATAGAAATTAAATTTGGGAGCCAGACTTTTGAAGATATTGGTTTGGTTATTAAGCAAAGCAGATCTTAAATAACTTTAAATCCTTTTTTTGGGAGTGTTACTTCCATCATTATAGGTCATCATAGAAAGATGATGTTGTACTTAAACAAGAGGTAGAGCAATTGTGAAGCTTGATTGATTTGTTGAATTGATTGGACGTTTACACTAGGCAGGCGTACCTTTTGATATGTTAGAATTAAGTACTACAATGTAATGTCTTAAAATAGAGAATGTTTTGAAGCAAAACATTTTTTAAAAGAATCAGAGAATTGTGTACTTGGGTTCCTGTCCTTCAATGACTAGAAGAACATGATAATTTTCATTGCTGCTTCATTTGCTGTTATTCCTGATGGGTGTTCCAGTGCAACTGTTTTCATATTTCTTATGGGTGAGAACGGGAAATGCTATCCTTTAGCTTGGTTAAGCTAAGAACATTAGTGTGACTCCAGACCTACTGCAATATAGTTGACTCTTTAACTGCTCTCTGAAATGATCCGACAAATCACTCCGTTCAAGGGCAATCAGGGTTGGACAACAAATGCTGGTCTTGGCCCACATCTCATGGAAGAATTAAAAAAAAACAGTCCTTTTCGTCTACTGCCTGGTCCTTGTCTCATCCAATTCTTGCTCAAACAAAAAGAATATAAGAGCTGACATTTTGCTTTGATAAAGGATCATTTAGACTCGAAACACAAGCTCTTTTCTCTCTTTACAGACGCTACCAGACCTATTGAGATTTTCCAGCGTTGTCTCTTTTGGTTTCAGATTCCAGAATAATTTGCTTTTATTTAGAATAGAGGTCTCCAAACTATAGCCTGCGGTCCACATCCGAATCAGAGTTTGGAGACTGCTGATTTAGAACGTTCGTGTTGTTAGAAGTACTGTGTGTGTTGAAGCACAGGGATTGTTGAGGCAGTAGATATGGAATAGTATTTGTTTAAAATGATGAATGGAATTCTGTACAATGTTTTAAAGTTTAATTTATTAGTGTCACAAATAAGCTTATATTAACATTGCAATGAAGTTACTGTGAAATTCTCCTAGTTGCCACACTGCAGCGCTTGTTCAGGTACACTGAGGGAGAATTTAGCATGCCAATGCACCTAACCAGCGCATTTTTTGGACTGTGGGAGGAATCTGGAGCACCCGGAGGAAACCCATGCAGATGCAAGGACAGATTGTAACCCAAACCGGGAATCAAACCTGGATCACTGACACTGTGAGGCAGCAGCGCTAATGGATGTATTGTGGATGTACTGAAGATGTATCCACTGAATGTTATTTAGATAATCATTGCCATCCTTACCTGGGATAATGTGGCACAACGTACACTGTAGGAAAAGAATAAATGAGAAACGGTTATGGGTTGATTTTGCTGGCTTGAAACAAATGCTGCAGATAAAAAAAAATTGTAAAATTACATGAGTGGATGCAATTCATCAGCTGTCTGATTGTTTAATGAAAAAAAATGCATGTATAAGTAAATTGTTAGGGGCCTAGAGGGAGGGATGTCTTGCAACATAATGCTTTCTACAGAGTACAGAGGTTTTTCTTTTGAAATTCCTGTTGTACATATAAAGTATACTTTTAAAGAAAGAGAAGGGAATCTGTTAATTGCATTTAATTGAATGCAGCTGGTGAGCATTAACTGTGGATTCATTCCCGTTCCTAACATACACCAATTAAAACTGTGGTGGTTGGGTTAGAAGGTACATGCTTGTAATGTACAATACTGTAAATAAATTCTGATTAAAAGTATGTGAAGATTGGTTCCAGTTCTATGCCTTTTCATCAGACTTTCTGGAATATAACACTAACTCTCTCTCTAGACCTGCCTGCCTCTCTTTTCTTTTTATAACCAGAATCTTGAACTAATTATTTTGGTCATCAGCTCTACATTTTCCTTGTGTCGTTTGTTGTCAAACTCTGGTTGATAAATGTTGTGTGCGTGCCTTAGATGTTTTAATGTTAAATGGGCAGGTTATTTTTTTTCTTTATGTACACCCAAGTTTCTTTCTTCCTGCTCTCTTCTAGCACCATCTTTAAAATTGTACCGATTAATTTATACTGCCTTTCCTCATTAACCCTACCCTAATGAAACACGTTGAATTTTTCAGTGTTAAATTTCATCTGCTATATGTCTGCCCATCTGCCATGTTTCTGCCTATTTCACCCATCTACATCCCTTTAAAAATTTCTTTCATGGATTATTGGCGTCACTGACTGGGCTGCATTTATATTGCCCATCCCTAATTGCCCTTAATCTGGGCCATTTAAGAGTCAGCCACATTGCTGTGGGCCAGCCCAGGTAAGGATGGCAGATTTCCTTCCTGAAAGTGAATCAGATGGATCTTTACGACAATCCTCCAGTCTAGTACTCTATTCCTCACTGTTTACTACCTTTCTAAATTTCATGCCATCTGCAGCTTTGAAATGACGCATTGTATACCCACGTTCAGGCATTAGTATGCAACAAAAAGAGCACTGATTCCATCACCCAGCCTGGGAGGAAATCACTGCTCACTTCCCTTCAGTCTGAAAAACAAACATTCAGCGTTGCTTTCTGTCTCTTAGCCAATTTTGTACCCATGCAGCCATTTCCCTTTAATCTCATGGGCACCTAATTTGCTAGCAAGTCTATTGTGTGGGTGCATTTATTTAGCAAAATTACTCATCTTGATCTTGAAAACATTAATTGATTCCAAATTCGCAGCATTTTGGGGAAAGAGTTTTCCAGATTTCCACTACCTGTTGTATGGAAAAATGATTCTTGATTTCACTCTTAAGTCACCAAGTACTAATTTTAACTTTCTACTATGTTGTTTAAGATGCTTCACCTGGAAGATATTGTTTTCCCCATTTATTAAATTCCTCTTATTATACATATCTTGATCAGATCACCTCAACTAAACTCAAGGGAATACATCCAAGTTTTTAGAATCCCTGGAATCTCTGACAGTGCAGAAGTAGGTCATTCAGCCCAAAAGATCTGCACCGACTTACAAACAACCCCCCTATCCCCGTAATGCCACACATTTCATTGAGTCATAGAATCCCAACAGTACACAACAAGGCCATTTGGCCTATCAAGACTGCACCAAAAACAATCCCAGTCAGGCCCTATCCCCGTACCCCCATGTATTTACTCTGCAAATTTCCCAAACTCTAAGAGGCAATTTAACATGGTCAATCCGCCAAGCCCACACATCTTTGGACTATGGGAAGAAAGCAGAGTACACAGAGGAAACTCATTAACTAAGCAGAGGAAAAGAGAAATGCCTGCTGTAGAATGGAGTGCTGTGATGATTTAAAAGCTGAGCTGGGATCTGAGGGGAAAACAGGGGTGAGTGGATGTTAAGTGGTAAGGGGGCCAGAATGGGTATCTGCAGGGAAAGAGGTACTGAGAGGGGGTCAGGTTAACTTCATGTCCATGTGGTGTGGGGCAAAGAATGCCTCTCTTTGCTGAGGATTGGTGGCGCACCCTAGACCCTCGGGACCCAACACACCAGTTCAACACTTGAGGACCTGTATGAAAGCTCGTCTGATGCAGATCCCACTGGGGAAGTGTGTGGAAAGGAATTGAATTGGTCTTCAAGCCCGCCAGTAAGATGGAATCCAATCAGGGCTGGTGGGGTGGGCTGGACATCAAGCCTTTTTTTGACTGACACCTGATTGTCTGGTTTATTGTGATTCTCACTGGCAATGGGGGTTACCACTGGTTAGAACTTGCACTCGACCAGCCACATAAATACTGTGGCTACAAGAGCAGGTCAGAGACTGAGAATTCTAGTGCCTGACTCCCCAAAGTCTGTCCACCATTTATGAGGCACAAGCCAGAAGTGCATTGGAATACTCTGCACTCAAAAAGCTCGGCACCATCCAGGGCAAAGCAGCCCACTTCATTGGCATTTACTCTCTCCACCACTGCACAGTGGCAGCAGTGTGTACCGTCCACAAGATACACTGCAGCAACTCACCAAAGCTTCTTAGACAGCACCTTCCAAACCTGCAACCTCTGCCACTCAGAAGGATAAGAGTAGCAGATGCAAGAGAACTTCAACACTTGTAAGTTCCCTTCCAAGCCCCACACCACACCAACTTGGAAATATATTGCTGTCCCTTTACTGTCCTTAGGTCAAAAATGTGGAACTCCCTCCCTGACAGCAGTACTGCTGTACCTACAGCGCCTGGACTGCAGTTGTCCAAAAAGGTAGCTCACCACCACCTTCTCCAGGGCAGTTAGGGATGGATGATAAATGCTGGCCTAGCCCATATAAGAGTAAGAAAAAGTCTAGTGGTAACTAAGAATGTATGAAGGTTTCAGCAGTAGGTGAGCTGAGATGTGTGTAGTTGGGTGAACAGTAAATGCTCCAGTCCACCTGTCCTAGGCACTTTTGTTGAAATGTGAAACTGATGTCTTTTGAAAATGGCAAACTGAGAACTTTGAACCTTCACTGTTGTTGATGAGTGTGCCATTTATGCGTATGTGTTACTGTATTTTTCCTCATTTGCTAATTTGTTGACAAGGTTTGCTGAAGCTTGCTTGAAGATACAGTGTCAGGTGTGATTCACAAGATTTCTGATTCTGTTGTCTGTTTCATCAATGATGAGGCTCAAGGAAATTTTCAAGTTGATCTTGGCAAGTGTATTAACATATGTAGTCATGTTCGTGTGAATAATCCTGTGCTACTGATTTTAATTGCCAAAGCCATCCTTTCTACTGAGTTGTGATAGCTAATGGACTGATTTGAAAAGTGACAGATCACAAAGAAGCAAACTTCTCTGTTATGGTGACAGGTTAGCTATTCTGCAACTCTAAGTGTAAGGGAAAATTGGTTTGCATTTTTGTAGCACTGGTTATATCTTCAGTAATTCCTTCAGTGAATAAATGCCCTTTTGAAATCTGGTCACTATTACAGGGAAAAATTGCACATGACCATGGGAAAAGAGCAGGCATTGCTATCAAAAGGATAACAGTGAGCTGCTGCAGGTACATTGGGTCAAATGGCCTTCTCCTTTGCTGTAATATGACTTGAATTGTAGTTAGTGTACTCCCACATCTACAAATAAGGGAACAATCAGCTAACTTGCTTTTAATGGCCTTTGGGAGAAATGTTGTCCTGTGTAGCTGGGAAAACTGCTTTTCTCTAAGTAATGTCAAGCTTTTGCCAGTATCTGAACAGGAAAATAGAGTCTCTGGTTAAATCTTACCTGAAGGTTAGCATTTCTCTCTGAGTTATATTGGAATGTTTCTCAAAATTGCGTGTATGGCTTAAAAGTACAAATTTCTGATTGAGGCAAAAGTGCTGCCAAGTGAAGCCAACAATGATGTTTGATTGAATAGGTATTAAATAGTACTGTACATTGTGTGAAATGAAAACTTGGCCAAATCATTCTTGTCAACATTAATGTTGAAAGGGATCACCATTTGATTAGGAAGTTGTCTAGATAAATTTTGCAATGTTACTCTTAGTGCTGGGTGTGTTACTAACCAAGATGGAATCTGTTATCGTATGTTGATTCTAAACTGGTTTCTTTTGTAGGAAGCCAACAAAAATCAATTAATTACCCTTTTAGCTCCAGGAAATAGTCATCTAGCAGCAAAGGATTTGTTTATAGAAAAACAATCTTGAGCTTGTTTTGTGGGTTATGTACTAGTTTTGGTCTCATGCTGGTTGGCATTCGAATGAACCAGTGGCATTCATAGCATGTTATGTAGACTTGAGCAAAATAGTGCTGTGATATCTGAGGAAGCATCCAGCTAGTTGGAACTGTTCTTGCTTAGTTCCATTCTAAGTCTACCTGATCGTAGCTAAAGCAACACTTCCCTATTCCTACACTGTTACCTCTGATGTCCCAGCAGGCTCTGTCCTTGGCCCCCTTCTATTCTTCATTTACACGGTACCTCTTAGTGAGATCATCCAAAATCACATTTAGTTTTCATATTTACGACTACTACCTCCTCTCTACCAGCTCCTGCGATCCCCTCCCTTCCTCTCCACTATAAGCTATCAGACTGTTTACTTTATATTTAGTGTGAATAAGCAAAAATTTCCTTCAATTAAGTATCAGAAAGCCTTTCGTTTTGGATCCGCTCCAAACTTTGTTTCCTAGCCCCGTCTCTTTTCCTGACAACTGTTTGAGACTAAACCAGACTTCTTGCACCTGGATTTCATATTTGATCCCGAGCTGAACTTCCAACTGCCATATTCGCTGCACCATCAAGATTTACTTTTTCCATCTCCTTAATATCACCCAACTCACCCCTGCCTTGGTTCATCTGCTGCTGAAATCCTTAACCATGTCTTTTGTCACCTTTTAGATCTGTCTATTCAAACATACTGCTGGCTGGTCCCCCATGTTCCATCTTCCTTAAAAACGAGACCATCTAAAACTCTGCTTCCTGCTTCCTAACTTCCCTCATTGATCTACAGTGGCCCCTGATCAGACAGCATCTTATAAATTATCTGGTTTTCTAATCTGCAACTTCTGCCACCTAGAAGAACAATGACAGCAGGAACGTGAAAACGCCACCACATATATGTTCCCTTCTAAGTTGTACCATGTTGTCTAGGAATGTTTTCATTGTTTTTGCACTTTGCTGTGTGCATGTATATGTGTGCGTGTGCATACAACTGCATCAGATGGGTGCGGTCATTATTAGAAGACAGCTCACTATCACATTCATGAGGGCAATTCTGTCATTGTCAGTGAGGTTTGCGTACTGTGAAAGAATACAAACAAATCTCTTCCATCTGTGCAACCGTCTAGATATCTCTGATTATCTCATTCTATCTTTTGAGGAGCCCAAATTTACTGGCTTCATCATTGGTAATTATGCCTTCACTGGCCTAAGCTTCGAAATTCTTTACATTGCAATTTTTATTAAGCTGTGGCCATCTGATATATCTCTTCTTTGCAGCCCATTTACATAGACTGGATTTTATGGGGCAGTGTGGTCCCTGCACATCAGACATCCACCCCCCTCCTCTCCCAGCACTCCACCCCTCCCTCAGCCCTCCACCCCTCCCGTAGCTGTCATTGGCTATTAATAGGCTGGAGATGGAGTTTCTGCTCCTCAGGGACAGTGAACTGGGAACAGTGAGAAAGCCAGTAGCTCTGTGTCCCACCTGTGCCAGGCAGAAACAGTGCTTGCTTCTGGGCCTACAGACAGTTCCCAATGGAGATTGTCACTGCAGCTAGGCATCAAGATATGTGCAGGGAGAATTTTGCCATAGTCAGGCTGGCAGGTCCCTGTGAGGGGAGTAGGCCAGATTGGAAAGACTGAGTGAAGAGAAGGGGTAACTGAGTAGGGCAGCTCTGGTGGGCATTGGGCACCTTCAAAGGAGGTTCCATCCCCAACCACTCACCTTGCTGTCTGACATCAGCTCATGCAGCTAAAGCTGCTGGGCTTTCCCCATGGCATGGGCCCTTCCTGTCATGGGTAAAACAGGGATGGGCATGGGATGAAGCCATTAAGTGGCCATTATGGACTTCAATAGGTGCAAAGCTGCCTCTAATGACCACACCGTAAAATTTCACACAGGTCAGGAGTGTATGGTGGGGTCTTCTGGGTGAGGGGTGAGGGTTATTATCTTTAAAGATGCTATATAAATATAAACTTGTTTGCCTCTAGCTCCAATATTACAGCTCCACATTACAGAGCATAAAAAGAGCCAATATGATCAGATGGTATTTGGTTTATTTTGGATAGCAAAACGAAAACCAAAAAAAAAACTTCTTGAAAAATGAACATGCCTGTTTAGCTAGGCACAGTGGCCCAGATTCATGGCTTCTAATGACTTAGAACTTGCATTAAAATATAAAAATGCAGTAACATAACTTCAAAATAAATGAATAAGCTCAAATGTTTAGGGTTTGAAGTTTCAAAATGAGATTGTAGAGGTTGCAGTCAGCAACAACGTATCGAACAGTGTTATTAAAACTATCCACTTTGTTGGAAGCGGCAGACATACTTTTGTTCTTTTGTCTCTGAAAGTTTCTAAACATTTCAGCATAATAACCCAGCGTCTTGTTAGACTTTAAACAATGTTGCGGTCTCCCGATGGTAAATAGACCACATGATAAAGTATTGAAAAATACAAAAGCAGGAAGTTGCCAGGTTTAATTTCCAGTTTCTTTGAATTAGCTGATTTCAGCTCGGGATGTGAAGAGAGGAAACATAATTGGCTGCAGTATCCCTGGATTAGGAGTGAGGAAGTCAGCCAAAGTTTGTGCTTGTGATCACATTTTAGTCATCTCTGCTGTAAGATGCACATCCAAAGAGTGGGAATGAAAAGAACAAGATTCGCAATTGAATGCCTTGCTGACCATCATTCTCTGGGTTCTCAAATGAAAAATAAACGATGACCCTTAATTGCCTATTCCACCAAGAGGAGCTTGGTGGTATATATACAATATTTCCTGGCTTCTCTGCCTTGTACATAATACCATGTAATGTAGCAATCCAATTTGAGCTTCATTAAGTCCTGCTTGTGTCCAAGTACGCCTTGAAACCTACTCTAGTTTTAATTAACATGCCTGCAGCGTATCGTGCACATTAATGCTGTTATCTCACTAAATGTGCAGTCATCAGAGTGCAGGGTCAAACTCTTTGTCTTCCATGTTCCTGGCATAAGCGGCACCATTGGTCAAATATAGTGGTCCATGCATCTGTTCCAAATGTCAAGATTAGGGTAACATGACTGTTGTTAAATCTGAGCTTGGTTGCTGAGGGGAAGAGGAAGTAGCTCCATAAACGTCCTTCCCAGTCAGACATTGGGTTTATTGTGGACTTTAGCACGCATGAAACCTTCCATTTATACAAATTTGTATTTGTATCTAGGCCAAGTGATAATCATCTTCAAAGAGTGAAAGTTCTCCTTTAGATTTCATAAAACAACACAATCAGAAATATACTGTATATCTGTGAGAAATGTTGTTAACTCAATCACAAAGTATTTTGCAAATTATTTCTTCCAACATTCACAGATAGCTGTCATCTTCGGTCTGTAATTATTGTATGTTGTGTATCATTGTCAGTCTAATGGGAGGTGCCTTTATGGATAAATGTTACCAATTGCTAACTGCAGAGTAGAATTCTGGTCTTCACTTTTGAATATTTGGCAATAGCTTTTGATTTAATTGGGTGCCAAGAGGACAAAAAACGAATCATTATTATTTTGGAATTGAGTTTCTTTGCAATCTTGTAATCTTGTGCCATCTAGAGAATGCAGAATGCAAAATTCAAGGAATTATTGAACAAAATGAAGTATATAGTATGTTGTTCTTAACACTACTCCCATTCAGTCAAACATGTTTTCGAATTGATCAATATTGCATGTATTTAGCAGTTGGTTTCTGGGATTGGAATAAACTTTCATTTGGGCATTATGTTGAAATATGCATAGCTTAGAAAATTATAGATTTAGGGTCTTGAGGTGCATTTTTACAAATAAAACTTGCAGAAGACCAAACCTGTCTAAAGGTCAAAGATGCAGGAATGAATTGAAATGTTGAACGATACATTCCCAAAACTTAGAGAGAGTCCCACTATCAGATGGATTGGTAATGCACTCTAGTGGTAGAACATTATAATGTGGTATTATAGGGAGCCTTCTTTTATAGGGTTTTTTTGTCTCCCTATGCCCCTCTCCCCCTTTAAATTTGTCGAGATGTATTATATACAAACTTCACAAATGCTTCAGTCAATTTTTGGAAGGTGTTGATGAAGGCAGCCTTCATTGAATTTCTGAACTATTGACTAAGTTTCATGGGAAAGAGGCATTGTGTCACTTACAAATGGGCTTGTGGAGAGGGACCGTCTCTGAGAGCTGTGTCTCTGTGGGGGAAACAGAGAGTGCCTTTGAAAAGGGAGTAAGCATGAATGAGGGTTTCCATAGGGGATGAACTGTGGCAGAAGTGCAGCCAGATGCTGTTTGGAGATTTGATCTTAATGATCAAATAACTGGAGTACTGTGTGCAGTTTTGGTCCCTTTATTTGCGAAAGGATATATTGGCCTTAGAGGGAGTACAGAGAAGGTTCACCAGGCTGATACCAGAGATGAGGGGGTTAGCTTATGAGGAGAGATTGAATAGACTGGGCCTATACTTGTTGGAGTTTAGAAGGCTGAGGGGGGATCTTATAGAGACTTACAAGATAATGAAGGGGCTAGATAGGGTAGAAGTGGAGAGATTCTTTCCGCTTAGAAAGGAAAACAGAACTAGAGGACACAGCCTCTAGTGGCGGGGAGGAGGGGGGGAGTTTAGTTCGGAGTTGAGAAGAAACTTCTTCACTCAAAGGATGGTGAATCTCTGGAAATCTCTGCCCATTGAAGTGGTGGAAGCTACCTCATTAAATATATTTAAGTCGCGAGTGGATAGATTTCTGATAGACAAGGGAGTCTGAGATTTATGGAGAGAAAGTGGGAAAGTGGAACTGATGTACTTCAGATCAGCCATGATCTTATTGAATGGCGGGGCGGGCTTGAAGGGCTAGATGGCCTATTCCTGCTCCTATTTCTTATGTTCTTATGATGGTCTAGTTATGCAGTCAAAAGCTCTCCCTGGATGACATATAACATTAAGGTAACGAGCAGTCTGGTTCAGCCTCTGGCAGTTCCCAAAGGACCAGGGAGATGAATTTGTGATGGGATCAAAGACAAAGGCTGGGATTTTCCAGCCTCCCTGTGGTGGGACCCACTAAGGGAAATGCAGCAGGCCAGCCAAAAGTCCATTGACTTTTGTGGGATCAGAAAATCTCAATGGTGTGCGGGGCTGGAAAATGTAGGCCAATTACTTTGATCACCTAATATTTAGTTGCAGGAAATTTCTGCTAAGCCATGTTGTCCGACAATATAAGGGAAAGTGGACGGTTTGAGAGAAGGTAGTGAGACTTAGCTGACTGTCATCAGACTTTGAGGGCTTATCTTCAGCCTATGACATCAGAAGGAATGTGGCTTCACCGGCAACGTGTAGTCATTTCAGAATTGGACCCACACCAGTTGGGAAAGAAAAGGTAAGTTCATAGTTTTATTTTTCACATGGTTAATGGTGAACACTTCTGCTTTGTGACCGATCACAAGATTCGGGCCACTAAAATATTGGAGAAGTGTGGCTTGAAGTACAGGTACTTGTAGTGCAATAAATGCTCTGTTGAATATGTAATTGGTCAAATTAATTCTGAATTCTTCATGAGAGATGTTAAGTACTGACAGTTTAAACATGTTGGAAAATTTGAATAGTATTGTTATGTTCAGAATCCATGCCACACTGTTTGTTAGGACTTGTCTCCTCACTCTGCCCCTTTGCCACCTTGGGGGCACAGTTACTTTGCCTATCAATATGCATGTTAATGTGCTACAAAATATCAGTTTTCTGCATATTTAATTGTAGAAATTGTAAACGTTTTTTTCTCTTCCTGTGCACAGATGAAGAAGAGATGGAGCTAAGCCACCATGAAGTGCCAATATATGTAAGTATTTCTTTTTTTGTAATCTCCTTCAGCCTGACAACTCTGTGATATATCTGTGCCCCTCTGGAAAATGTAGGCCAATTAGTTTGATAGCGAGAAAGAGCTCCATTCGAGCAATACCTTCCATAATAAAAACAGGAAATGCGAGATAAATTTAGCAGGAATGGTAGTATCTGTGAAAAGAGAAATAGGATAACATTTTGAGCACTTCTTGAGTGATATCTTCTTTTGAGCATAGCTGTTTCAATAGAGTAATGGATGGTTGGGCTCTCAGTGAAGCTTCATTATGGACATGTGTGGCACAATTGTTAGCACTGCTGCCTCACAGTGCCATGGACTGAGGTTCAGTTTTGGTCTCAGGTGAGGTGACTGTGTGGAGTTTACAATTCTTCCCATGTCTGTGTGGTTTTCTCTGGGTGCTCCGGTTTCCTCCTACACTCCAAAGATTTGCGGGTTAGGTTGATTGGCCATGATAAATTGCCCCATACTGTCAGGGGGATTAGCAGGGTAAATACCTGGAATTGTTGTCTGTACAGGCTCGATGGACTGAATTGTAAGGATTCTATGATTCTATTCTTGGCACTAGCCATCCCTCAAAACAAAAACCACACCTGTGCAGGCACATTCTCCTGAGGAGAGTGCATTGAGCTGAGAAATTTCCCCACTCGTGCTATCAACTCCGAAGATGAAAAACCAACTCTTTATCCCGTTATTGTTATGCGCCTCCCTAAGTCTTAGCTCCACCATTTCTGCTTTCAATCCTGAGACTCCATAATTCAACATTCTTTCGAAAAATCGCTTTGTCTTTCTGCCCCTCTTTATTCTATTAAGACCTTCCTTAAAACCCATTGCCTTTGATTAAGCTTCTTATCATCTTTCTTAAAATCTCCTCTTTTGGGATGTATCTTTTTGAATACACTTTTAACACGAAGTAAAAAAACAACACAGCATGGGGAACAGGCTCTTTGGCCCAACAAGCCCATGTTGCCACCTCAGTGTTCCCACTTCCACCCAAAATCCCTGTCTATGTTTATAGAAATCTGCATTCGCTTCTCTGTGAAGTGCCTTGGGAGTTTTTATACATTAATGAATATGTGCAAGTTGTTGTTGGCATGATGTGGAGATGCCAGCATTGGACTGGGATAGGCACAGTAAGAAGTCTCACAATATCAAGTTAAAATCCAACTTCAAGTTAAATTCCAATTTAATTGGAATCACAATGCTACCATTCATCTGATGAAGGGTAGCGCTCTGAAAGCTTGTACTACCAAATAAACTTGTTGGACTTTAACTTGGTACTGTGAGACTTCTTACAGTTATTGTTGGCAGTGATGAATGGGGAAAAGATATCACACCATTGGTGAAGTACATAAAATATAGAACATTACAGCGCAGTACAGGCCTTTCGGCCCTCAATGTTGTGCCGACCTGTGAAACCAATCTAAAGTCCATCTAACCTATCCTATTTTAATATCATACATATGTTTTATCCAGTGACCATTTAAATGTTACTAATGTTGGGGAGTCCACCACTATTGTAGGCAGGACATTCTACCCCCTTACTACTCTCTGAATAAAGAACCTACCTGCTGATATCTGTCCTATATCTATCACTCCTCAATTTAAAGTTATGTCCCCTTGTTGTAGCCATCTCTATTAGAGGAAAAAGGCCCTCGCTGTCTATCCTATCTAATCCTCTGATCATCTTATATGCCTGTATTAAGTCACCTCTTAACCTCTCTAATGAAAACAGCCTCGAGCCTCTCAGCCTTTCCTCATAAGATCTTCCCGCCATACGAGGCAACATCCTGGTAAATCTCCTTTGCACCCTTTCCAATGATTCCACATCCTTCCCTATAATGCAGTGACTAGAATTGTACGCAATACTCCAAGTGCGGCTGCACCAGAGTTTTGTATAGCTGCAACATTACCTCATGGCTCCGAAACTCAATCCCTGTACTAATAAAAGCTAACACACTATACGTCTTCTTAACAACCTTATCAATCAACTTTCAGGGATCTACGCATGTGGACACTGAGATCTCTCTGCTCATCCACATTACCAAGTATTTTACCATTAGCCCAGTACTCTGTATCCCTGTTACTCCTTCCAAAGTGAATCATTTCACACTTTTCCGCATTAAACTCCATTTGCCACCACTCAGCCCAGCTCTGCAGCTTGTCTATGTCCCTCTGTAACCTGCAAGGTCCTTCCCCACTGTCCACAACTCCACCGACTTTAGTGTCATCCGCAAATTTACTAACCCATCCTTCTACGCCCTCATCCAGGTCAGTTATAAAAATAACAAACAGCAGTGGCTCCAAAACAGATCCTTGCAGTACACCGCTAGTAACGGAACTCTAGGGTAAACATTTCCCGTCAATGACCACCCTCTGTCTTCTAACAGCTAGCCAATTTCTGATCCAAACCACAAAATCACCATCAATCCCATGCCTTCATATCTTCTGCAATAGCTTACTGTGGGGAACCTTATCAAATGCTTTACTGAAATCCATATACACCACATCAACTGCTTTAATCCATGTACACCACATCAACTGCAAGTAAGCAATGCTTCTTTTGAACTATGGTTTAAAGCATATCATAGGGACAGAAAATGTTCTTGCTGCATTTGGTTAGGACGTGTTTGAGTTGAACATGAGTACCCGCTTTACTTTATCACTTGGCTAAAAACAAAATAAATTATGCATAATAGTAGCAACAATTTCTATTTATATTTTTTGATTGTAGCTTTTCTGCTAAATTTTTAAAGTTTACTTTATACATTGGTTGAAAACTGTCCTTTCTAAGAACTTGGCTAGAATTGTCCAATGTCACATATCCTGCCACATATCCCGGCACCACTGCCAGTGAGAATGGGAAACTTGACACTCAGCTAAATCTCCATTCACTGCAGCAGGACCACAGAATTCCACCTGCGAGTGAGGTGGAAGAATGACACATGGGATTCTTATCGTTAAAAAGCTGGCAAGACTATAAAACCTTTCTTAAAATATAAAATCAATAATTCAAATACATTCACCCCGCCATCTTTACTTTAAAAAAATGTAAATGTAAACTGCCTGGTTCACATGCCATTTATGGTTTCTCTGGTCTTCCCATTTCATCATTGAGTTGGAAGACTGAATGATTTATGCAGTTGTTAGAAGTCCATGTTGTACTCTGTTTTGCAACTCACATTGAAGTTAACATTGTCTTGTTGAACGTACAATAAATAATTTTAAGAAGATGTATGCCACTTTTTTGGTATTTCCTTTGTTCTCCTTGGCACGCAACACTACCTCCAGCCAAATGGGTTTGCAGACACACCCATGTGCTCCTGTTTCCAGGTTGCTCTCAGTGGTATTTTAAAACCTGTACCAGTTGAGAGCACTGCAGAGTGGCCATTGTGTCTTAATGCGTACCATAATTGAGACCAGGAACTTAAGATACGTGAAAGCCAACAGTACAAGGACTGTATGTTAATCACTGTATGTAGAAACTTCACCTCTGTGGGCCACTGTGCTTGTATATACATATATAATTTGCAGTAGATGCTCATGCTTTGACCACAATGGCAATTTTGTTTAGGTGGTCTTGGAGGTTTAGCCTACCAAGGAAGTGTAGCTACAGTATATCCCTAGACCAGTGGAGTGGCCCTCTTCTGGGGGCCATCCTCTGCAACTGAACACTGTTGTGTGAAAAAGTACATTCTTGGACTTGCAACTTGAACCATTCTCCATTTAATGACATGTTCAGTGATTCGGGATTTGCAAACTTGAGGGCATACCATCATCAGTGGATTTTGAGAACTGTGTTTATGATATCAGAACAGTTCCACAAGCTGCTGTGTGGCATCCACTGCAACTTGTTCTGCAGGCACAGAACATTGTTCCCATGATGCAAACGTTTCTCAAAGAATGGGTGTTATCAGGTCAGGGATTAGTTTGGGTACACCATAAAAACCTTGTGATGGATCAGAAAGAAAATGAATTTTAGGTAGACTGTGAAAATGATAATGTTGACCAATAACCATTTTTAGATATAGAATCTTGGCAATCTACAAATGTTTTTTTGCATTTCAAGAATTGACAATTTGAAAGAAGAAAGAATTTATATATAATTTAGTTGCTTATAATCCAAAGTACATCAACGTTTATAATTAATAAATTTAACAAATTTTATAAGGATTCTACTATTTGTGTTACCATCAAATTGGTTCACGGTCCCCTGAATTATTTCCATCACATTTGGAATTGTATTTTCTATTTTGTCAATGGTTTGGCTCTATTCCTTTTCCTAGTCTTTTTTAAAAATATTGATACTGGTGCTTCTGCTATCTCTTTCTTGTTTCCTTGAGTATCTGTGAATGGAGTCCCACTTGGACCTGGGATATTGTCTTCCTTAAATAATAGCTACTGTCTCCTTTCATTTCCATCATAAGTTTAAAATTATCACACTGACCTCTGATCTTTACTGTCCCTCTTCAGTGAAGGCTGAAGGAAAATCTATTTAGCATCATCTCCTGTAAGTTTATTTTGATGAAATTTTTGAATACTTCTGTTGGATCTCTCCTTAACCTTCTCCACTCTTAAACAGACCTATTCAACTTCTGCTTGTTCCTATTCCACAGTGGAATACATTTCTGCTAAACTCTGTTGACCAGTCCTTCTCTCTTTCACTCGCATGCACGCTCATACACATTTCTATTCTCTTTCCCTTTCACATTTCACCCAATACTTGCCAAAGACTTTTAGAGGAACAAAGGGAAGCTCATCTGTAATTAATTTTGAAGAGTACACAAATCCTTTTTTTGCCATGGAAGTATTAAAAGGAACACCCTGGCTTTCATCAGTTCTATATATCTGCTTCCTGCACATTTTACTTGTTTCAAATGGCTGATAGAATCATATAATCTTAGAAAAGAAAAAGACCATTGTGTCTAATATGTCGTCTGCTCCCGTTTTGTTCCATTTGTGTCACTTATTCAAATTCACATCCCCTTTACTGTTCCTCTATTTTGAAACAGATATCAAATGTTCTTTGTTAAAGAAGAGTTGATAAATTATTTTACAATGAGTTGTGACAGCTATTCCAGATTTGAACTGCCTCTCTTTTTTAATTTCAATTTTTTTGGTGGTTATCTGAAATTTGTGCCCTATCATTGCTGTCTTTTTGACCAGTGGAAATAACTGACTGTTATTTATCTAATTATAGTATTGGCAAAACCATTTCACAACCTTTTGAAGTATTCTGTCAAATTACCTTCTAACCTTTTTGGCTCTAATGAAGAAGGCCTGAATTTCCTACTGTGACCCCTCTATCCATGGCATCATCCACTCCTCATTCTAATCGACACTGCATTTTTTCAATTGCTTTTATATTACTCCTGAATTGGAGTGATCCAGGCTGTGAAAAGTCATTCCACTTGCAGCTGAACAGAGGTTTCATATCAATCCAATTCTTGGCTTTTGTATTCTATATCTTTAGAGTCAAAGTCAATGATGTCTTTTGTCTCTTATATTGGAACACCAGTTTGCAGAATTAAAATGCTTAATTTCCGATGGGTAAGTGACTTTCTAACATCAAAAAGCTTTTGCATCGCACTGTGTTTAAAGAGAATAGAAATGTCATTTGTTTTGATTTGAAACATATTTTTCAGTTTGATTTGCTTTGCACTCTCAATGTAATCCCAAGGCTGCTGGGATTGCTCATTCTTGCCTTGCTTGGTCAGTAGCCAATGTAGATTAAAGTCAATAGTCAGGCATTTGGGCTAGAGTACTATTGGTTCCATATGGTGCAAAGAAAATCTTGTGCAGTTTAATACATCCCAAAGTTAAAGATGCATCGAGAATCTCACCATTGGATCAGTTGAAGTGGATGGCATTGAGGAAACTCTAAACAAGTGAAAACAAGCAGTCTGCAGTCAATTCCACTTGGAAAATGAGATGTGTTTACTGAATTTAA
Source organism: Sphyrna mokarran (assembly GCA_024679065.1). Classification (NCBI taxonomy): domain Eukaryota; kingdom Metazoa; phylum Chordata; class Chondrichthyes; order Carcharhiniformes; family Carcharhinidae; genus Sphyrna; species Sphyrna mokarran. The sequence goes on along the minus strand of JAGIQG010000006.1, from coordinate 35,678,324 downwards.
AAGGAGTTTGCAAAATATTTATAACCTTTGTCATGCAAGCATTTCGATTGCTACAGGAGCACAGAAAACTATAAATTTAAAATCTCTAAGGGTATCTAACAGATGGAATAAGAATGATTAATGTGTTGCATTTTCAATTGCAGGCATGTATATCAAATATTTCAGTGTTTAAATGTACTTTTAGTTGCATTAGAAAGTACAAACCATCTCAGACCAGCACTATTCATCAATTACCATAGGAACATTGAAACTATCTAAAATATTTCTAGGAAGTGAGATGTCGGTGAAGTTTCCTGTCTTAGTCACGTTACTCTGCTGTTATTGTTGGTGACTTTTTTCCTACGTGTCTTCCTGTGTTTTTCTTAAACAATTGTTGAATAGATATTTTGGCATATTTAGATTTTTTTAAGTGGAAGGTATGGATGCGGATAGGATCTAAGCCACCATTACCTCTGAATAGGCAACAGCAAAGTTGCAGCACAATTCTTGACTGACACTTGGGGGTTGATTCTCACCAAAAAAAGTCTAAGTGATGAATTTGCTCTGGTTTCTTCAGTGAGAATTTAAAAGTAAATCTCCACACTTTGCATTGCAGAGTGCACTAGCATAAATCACACTGAAAATCAATGGGCAGTGCCTATTTTAATTGGAGAGGTCGGCAGCGTAGTGCTGAGCAGGCCATTGTGCATGTGTCAATCTGTCAGCTCCAAGGTCGGCACGTGCCCCTCACTGCTGGCCTCCCGATTGCTGGCGAGCCCCATGTCCCCCACATCGTTGGTGCTCCCATTTGCCCATGGCCAGATCGCTTGCCTCCCCAACCATGTTTGGGCCCAGACATGACCCTTCCCCCCTTTCCCCTCCCCCAACCACCCGCCACCCCAGATGGGTGTCGACATCTCCCAGCAGGCTGACCCTCTCCCGCTCCAGCCCTGATCATTGTCCTCCCTCCCCCACCAATCCTGTCTGCAGAGTGGAAGCGGGATCCCCAATCTCCACTGATCGCCTTATCCATAGGCCCTGCCCCATGCCCAGTGGACAATGCCAGTTCCTCCCTGAGCATTAGCACCTTGCACCTTGTTAGAGGCACAGGCTGGCCCTGCCAAGGTACAAGGTGCCAATGCCTGCCGCTTGACCCTCTGGGAGGGCCCAGATTGCTCTCTTGCTCCACTCCACACCACTGGGGTCAGGCTCTTACCTCGCCAGAAGTGATGAGCTGCTCTAAACCTTACTGCTACGAACCACTCCTAGCTGGGAGGGAAGAAACTAGTGGGCTCGGAAGCTTCAGCCCTGGGCTTGCAATATAATATTTAATTATATCAAAATCCCCCTCTGCATACCTAATGCAACTCCTTGCCAATTTCCGTTGCGGAGCTGATGGCACCATCTATCGTTGGTAAAGGCGCTCAGGCCAGATGCCCAGCGTGGATTACGCTAATCCGGAACCACTGAATCTCCTGCTGTGCTAATAAACTAATGCAGTAGGATGGGAGATCACCCCCAGGTGATTTTATTTCAAAGCATAATGATGCATAGTTAATAAATGGCTTGTGTTCTTAAATTTTTGACAATATTTTGAACATGCTGTGTCTGAAAGTATTTGCATTGACAGTTTGCATTATGCTTGAATATTGCACATCAAAGGATTACTGTCAGCTGTAAAGTAGCTGCCGTTTTCCATTCCCACTTATTTTCATTGTGTACCATCTGTTAACTGACTTAAAAGCGAGAGTCAGCAGATTCAAAGCTGTGGAACTAAAGACAGTAAAGGTAATTCACAATAAGGCTGCAGCACTTATTTTCACAAGCCACAAATTTGTAACATACGCTGATCAATATTTTGAGGTTTCTATATTTTCTCTTATGACTATCTTTGAATTCAAATTTATTGCTGGAAATACCCTAGGCAGACATTTATCATCCATGGCAACATAAAATGCAGCATTACTCTGTTTCTCAGAAAGGGCTGGCTTTCTAAAAGATGATCCTACTTTTCAATGACCTCTGATCTTTTTCTTTGGATCAAGCTGCTTTGTACAAGTATTACATGATAATGGCAAAGACTAGGGAAAGAGGCTTTAATAATGAACTGTATTAACAAGATGTACACGAGACAGTTGGATCAGTGGTGCTCTCTGCGTTGTTTTGCGCAAAATTTAAAGCCTTGGCGGATATTTTACGCTCCTATTTTTGTCGGGCGGGATTGACGGTGAGAGCAGAAAACCCCACAGGAGAACCAGAACGGAGGTTGTGCTCTCTGCCCCAGCCAATGATATAACAGAAATCCTGACACTTAATGTCGGAATAATTATTAGATACAGAAGTCTGAGAACATGTACCAGTTGACTTGAGAACAACTTCTTCCCTGCTATTATCAAATTTTTGAATGGACCTAGTATATATTAAGCTGATCTTTTTCCTCACCCTATTTGTAACTGCAACTGCAACACTATATTCTCCATCCTCTCCTTTCTTCTCTCTGTGTACTCTATGAATGGTATGCTTTGTCTGTATAACATGCAAGAAACAATACTTTTCACTGTATACCAATACATGTGACAATAATGAATCAAATCAGGTCTTTATGTCCGATAAGCTTCTCCCTATGGGTGGCATGGCAGCACAGTGATTAGCACTGCTGCTTCACAGCTCCAGGAGCCTGGGTTCGATTCCCTGCTTGGGTCACTGTCTGTGTGGAATTGCACATTCTCCTCGTATCTGCATTGGTTTCCTCTGGGTGCTCTGGTTTCCTGCCACAGTCCAAAGATGTGCAGTTAAAGTTGGTTGGCCATTCTAAAATTACTCCTTAGTGTTCTGAGATGCATAGGTTAGAAGTTAGTGGGGGAATGTATGGGAATATGGGAATGTATGTATGGGCCTGGGTGGAATTGTGGTAGGTGCAGACTTGATGGGCCAAATGGTCTCTTTCTGCACTGTAGAGTTTCTATGATTCTCTAATTTCCCCAACTCCATTAAAATGTCCATTCGCATCAGCGTTGCCAGGGTGGAGAATTTTGGTGGGGGGTGGGTGTATTTGGGAGGCATGTTTTCTATGTTTAATTAAAAAAAAAAAGTGCCTAGATCCTTAAAGTTGCTGGAGGGAGGGCTGAATTGGAGCCCGACTGCCAGCGTGACTTTGTGATGACCTCTCCTTCATTATTTTCCAGTTATGAGTTGAACAGGATGGCAGGGAAAGCCACCACTGGGCTGACGATTTAATTGCCTATTCTCCCACCTACTATGCACTCTGTCTATTTTTGGGATCATTCTGCTCGTAGCCTTCTGACTTTCATGTAGGATGGATTTGCACTTAAAATCTAAAAGAAAATGTGACAAGAGACTCATTCCAGTTTTTCATAACCTATCACCTTCTCTGATCTCTGACTGCACAAAAGGAGCAGGAGCTTAGAACATTCAAGCGAAATGATGATGGATATGAACAGTGTGGATAGGGAGCAGCTGGTCCGTTAGTTGAAGGGTCATTCTTGAGTGGATCCATCTCGTAACATTGAAGATTATGGGTCAAGTGCTGGTAAATGAGATTAGATAGGTAGGTCAGATATTTCTTGCATGTCAGTGCAGATTTGTTGGACCAAAGTGCCTCTTCTGTTCTGATTTCTTCTTATAGTAACAGCATAATAATATCTTCCTGTAGTAAGCAGTTGAATTGCTGTACAAGGCTCATCAGCCAACATAAATTTGATCTGTGCATGAGAACTAATTATTGTATTTATTCTAAAATAGTTTCCTATATAACGTGAATGATTAGATGTGTTTTTGTTTTCAGGGGCAGGAGTCTATGCTAGCAGTGTTTGAACAAACCTGTTCTTTACCTGACGATGTACAATTATACTTTGTGTATGAGGGTTCAAGTCAAATGCATGTAACTGTGGCACAGAGACTTAATGCTAAGACACTGGAGTCGGTTGTTCCAGGTAGGTATGCAGAACTGGATATTTTACTGAATATGATTTAAAAATGCATGCAATTTTTTTGAGTGACCAATTTGAGTTATTTTTAAATTCATTTAATGTGAGTGTAGTTGGCTAGACCTCCCTCCCTAATTGCCCTTGAGAAGGTAGTGGTGGGCTGCCCTCTTGAACCCTGAGGTTTAGGTATATCCACAATGCTGTTAGAGAGGGAATTCCAGGATTTTGACTCAGTGACAGTGAAGGAACAGCGATGATGTATTTTCAAGTCAGAATGATGGGTAACTTGGAGAGGAATGTCCAGATGATGATGTTTGCAGGTAGCTGCTGCTCTTGCCTGTCAAGATGGTAGTAGTCATGGATATCGAAGATCGTGAAAATGTAGATGGTGAAAGTAGTTTTGTTTCCTTGTATCTGAAACTGATATTGAAAATATTGCCAGGGTCTCCTTTATCAAACTCAGCACATGCCATTCATTTAGGGCACTGATAAGGTTAGAAATCTAATCTTCCAAGCAACATAAATAAAACCACATGACACCATCTCATATTTGTAAAGCACAATCACATAATAACATTTCCCAAGGAGCTTCATAAGCACATTATAAAATGAAATATGACACCAAATCATGGATGAAAATCTTAGATAAGATGACCAAAAGCTTGGACAAAGGGGTAGGTTTTAAGGAGTTCACTTAAAGGAAGAAGGTGAAATCTAGAGGCAGAGAGGAAATTACAACGCTTAGGATATTGTGAATTGAAAACAGGTTTACTAGTGGTAGAGCAATCAAAATCAGGGCGGCTCAAGAGGCCTGAGACTGGAGGAGATTACAGAGTTTGGGGAGGATGGGGAGTAATGAGACCCTGGAGGGATTTGAAAATGGGGAAGAGAATTTTAAAACCAAAGTGTAGCCCGAAAGAAAACATAGTCTTTATGTTACTGGGCTAGTTATACAGAGCCCTGGACTAGTGTTTTCGAGACTTGAGTTCAAATCCCAACCATAGTAGTTTGAGAAGTGGCATGGTGGCACAATGGTCAAGACTGCTCCGTTACAATGACGGAGAACCGTGTTCAATTCTGGCCTCAAATGATTGTCTATGTGGAGTTTGCATGCTGTCCATGTCTGCGTGGGTTTCCTCCAGGTGCTCTGGTTTCCTCTCACACTTCAAAGATGTGCATATTAGATTGATTGGCCATACTGAATTACCCCAAGATGTGTAGGTTGGGGATAAATACATGATGTTATAGGACCTGGGTAAGGTACTCTTCTGGAGAGTTGGTGTACACTTGAAGGACCAAATGGCCTCTTGCACTATAGGGATTATATGATCTATGAAATAAATTCTGGAATATAAAGCTAGTTTGGTAACCATGAAACTACCAGATTATCATTCAAATATAACTAGTTCAGTACTGTCCATTTGTCCATTTTTAAAAAGCAAAGCTACTATTATTATCCTGTCAGATTTGGATGTGACTCCAGATTCATGACAATGTGGTTGATTCTTAAATGTCCTCTGAAACACTCTAGTAAACCATCCAGTTATACCAAACTGTGAGGAGTATCGGAATGAACCTGAAACTTTTTGACTCAGGAGAAAATGAGCCAAAGCTTACACTTAAATATATTTATGTTATCTAATATTGCATCATATTTAGTGCTGCATTTGTAATTTTTCTGTTTTAATACTTTTCATGGTTTTTGTTGCAGGTCATGATACTTTGGAAGATGTTACAGTCTCTGCCTGCATGTATACAGAAAGAAATTCATTTTCTATCCTTGGCTGCAGTAAGATAACCTATATTGAGGATATAGCGTCAAAACTAGCTCAGGTTCTGGTTGAAAGCGCTGATGCAATGACTTGCACTAGTCACTTAACTCTGCTTGAACAATTTAACACATCTTTAGAGGCTCTACAGTCTTTAGATGAGAAGGTGACTGCTGCCATTGAACATTTGGAATTACCTCCATCTTGGAATCTGCTTGGCAAGTGGGCAGGACAAGGTAATTATATAGTTAATTTTTAGTTTACACAATGGAGCTGTACACACTTGAAAATGGAATGTTATGCTTCTCAAAATTTTAGCGGATGGAAAGATCTGCTGTGAAAGAAGTTAAAGGTTAAGTTAGATTAAAATAAGCGGTTTATAGTGTGCAGAGAATTGAGAGAATTGTGATAAATCTGAAGACGGGTAGAATTTTGGAAACCAGCAAAGGATGGCCAAAAAGTTGATGAAAAGGGGAAGGCAGAATGTGGGAGTAAATTAAGCATACATATAAAAACAGATTGTATTTTTTTAAAGCAAATAAAATGAGGAGTAAACAAGGCAGAAAGACAGGAGAAATTGTCATAGTGCATGAGGAAAAGACAGGAACATTGAACAAATATTTTGTGTCTATCTTCACAGCAGAAGACACGAATTGCATACATGAAGTAAAGAGGATATTAAGACTGAGGAGTTTAAGGTAGTTAATACTCAGTTAATGATAGGGCTTTGGGGAGAAGTTGGGAGAACGTATACACTCCACACAGTGACTCAAGCCAAGAATTGAATCCGGGTCCCTGGCTCTGAGAGGCAAAGTGCTAACCACTGTCCCAACATGCTTTAAGATTAGTAATGCAGGTGAATTTTGGGTAGTCGCATGAGTTATGTTTCTATAAGATGACAACAAGTTACTCGAATCTTGCTCTCTTTAAACTTTTAGTGAATGTTTAATGATTGTATGAATGTTTGAGCTAATCCATTGACGGACTGTAAGATGCAGATTTTATATGCTGAATATCATTTAATTGTAATAACTCTCAAGTTCTTATCAACTAAACTGAACCATTATCACTAACAATTTGTCCAGTTTACCAAATTTTGCAAAAAGTTTGTCAAATTTTTCTATGGTTTGTCCAGATGTAGTAGATCTCAAGATAACTATATCTGACTATTTTGAGTTTGCATCAATTATGACTAAGAACATGTGACCCTCAGTTGGTCCTGCAAAATTTATATACAGTTGTTGCCATAGCATTTTAAGTCACCCCCAAGGGTGAAAAGGAGACAAAGGTGGTGTATTTCTTATTCATGCATAGGATTGACACTATCCCACCTCTTCTTCTATCTGAGCATCCGGTCACCAAAAATAGCTATGTGCTAATTCCTTAATTCAGACTATGCCGGGTTGTCCTCATGCAGTTGTTCAAGCACTCTTCCACATGGACCAAGAGGAATGATCACTCAATTCCCCACAGTAGATAGCCACCTTGGACATCAATTCAAGATCTCTTTACACATGTTTTCAAATCAAGATTTGTATGATTTGATTTGATTTATTATTGTCACGTATTAGCATATATGAAAAGTATTGTTTCTTGAGCACAATACAGACAGAGTACATCATTCATAGAGAAGGAAATGAGAGAGTGCAGAATGTAATGTTATGGTCATAGCTAGGGTGTAGAGAAAGATCAACTTGATGTATGATGTGTTCTGGCTATTGTTTCTTTTAATATCATATCCATTATCTTCCACTTCACGGGATCATTTCTGATATGTCTCTGACCTTGAGAAACTGACACAAGCAAATTATCTATCAGTAAGAAATAAAGAATATGAGCGAAACGAGTCAGTAGCATCTGCTCAGTAGGTAAATGTAAGCGTGATAATGCATCAACAATGTTGGGGCACTCTAATTGACAATACTTTATATCGTATGAATGTGTAGAAAAGGTCTGTGACAATTTTGCAATTGGATAGCAGCAAATGATGGTATGTCTTTATATAACTCACAAATGATAGTTAAGGGTCAATGATCAGTCAGTAATGTAAAATGGTGCCCATATAAATAATCATGAAACCTTCCCAAACTAATTATTCAGTGTTTCTTTTTCCAGTTGAGCAAAGTTAGATTCAGTACCAGTGAAAACACACAAAGCAAAAGTATTGGTCATTCTTCTCTCAAAGGCACAATATGTGAACCAACTGCCCCTACCCCATAAGGTTAAGTATCTCAAGCAAGCAGTGATGGTGACTTCAGGTTAAATTGAGCCAATACTTCAGACTTCTGCAAAACATCTTTGACATCTTTGTATGCTTTCTCATATTCTGTTGTCCACTCCCATGACTGTTTCACACACAATATATTATGCAGTGGTTTAAGTAGTGTAGCTATGTTATGATCAAATTTGCTAAAATAATTTACTAATCCCAGAAAGGACCTTGTTTGTTGGACGTACTGGTTCTAAAATAACTTCCATCTTTTTAGGTGTTCTATGTATGCTTTTACTATCAATAACATGATCTTAGTACTTGATTGACATCTGGAAAAAGTCACAGTTGTCTTTTTTGATGTTCAGACCATGTGCCTGAGATGCTCCAATGTTGATTTGAAATTATTCAAGCACTCTTGTTCACTGGACCCTGTAATTAGAATATCATCCAGATAACATTGTACATCAGTGAGACCACTTAAAATGGATCTATCAATCTTTGGAATGGAATAGAGTTGGTATGGATGCAATTTCTAAACCAAAACGCAATCTTTTACAACAAAGAAGATCTTCATGTGTAACAATAATAAGCAATGATTGAGATTCAGCAATGACAATTAGCTGTAAATATGTTTGTTAAAAATTAATCTTGCTGAATTTTTGCCCTCCTGACAGCCAGCCAACAAAGTGGGTATTAATCAGCTCACAATACTGGATTAATGGTCCACCACAAATTAATCACACAAATATAAACTGAACCATCTGGTTTCATTACAAGTATGGTGTGGATAACCCAGTAACTCATTGTAATTGGCTCTAACATACTATGTTAATAAGTCATACTTCTTTGACCATTGGATGAATTGCATATTGCACTGGTCTTCCTTTGAGACTTCTTAGTTGAGTATTAGGCATTATCTTGAGTTTCATCTGAACTCACTTCATTGAGTCACGTGTCAAGTCCAACTCTCTATTACTCTGTCCCCAACAGAATACTATTTTTTTTCCAAAGGCTGTAAATCAAGAACACCAAACTTACAATTGCTTCCAAACTCAGGCTTTCCTCTACCTGATGTCATCCAAATCTGTCTTCTGTTTCAGTGACCAGTGCCCTGTTCCAATGTCAATTTCCTTTGTTCCTTTAACTTCAGACTTCCTTGAAACTTCTCTCCATTTCTCTAGTTTCTGTAACTAACTGTTCTTTAGGTTTTTGCTATTGGTTTCCTTGTTCCTTAAAATATTTTATGGCTATTCTTATAGTAAAGCTGAGAGAGAAGTTCCTTCTCACATTGTAAGACTGCTTTTACTTTGTTTCCAGTTAAAATTACACTCAAAGAGGACTTTTCTCTTGCCATATTGGTGAAGTACGAAAATGTGCCTCAGGCTCAGTATATGGCAGGAAGTGGGTCTTTGTTAATATGGTAATATACTGAAAAATATTACATATTACATTGCTGGTGAAGAGTGATGAAAGCCGCTGGCGAGATCCATGGCTTCTGGGGTTTTGCCAGCCTTGAGCTTAGGCCGACACTTCCATGGACAGTAAGTGTGGGCTCAAGATGGTCCTCTGTATATAAGTTTTCTATCATTCCATCACACCAGCAATACTGTAAATATCTTTGGGAAATTATACTTATAAGATTCGATCATTTGAGTTCTCAATCATGAATTAGTTAGAACATGATCAGTGAACATTGTGCAGAGCTCTGCTGAGAAATCTGTACTTGCACTGCATTTGTAACTTTGCATTGTTCAGGTATCCTATACACAGTAGCTCTGCAATTTGTTCCAAAGCCTATCTAAACCACAGATGTTTTCTGGACTCTAGTGAAAATCATATCATACTATAACATTAATCCTTTGATGCCAAATATAGCTCTTATGTTAGTTATTTTTTGCATTTCTCTTTAAGTTGAGTAGAAACTAATAAAACCCACAAATAAGATTTTAAAATTTTTTATTCAACAGAAATTACTGTTGCATTTTTCAGTACCATAGTGTGTCTGAATGTGTTGATCCATTGAGGTGAGTTGGGATACACAAGCATCAGGAGTAGTAGACCTTCAGATCTGCTGATCCTGCTCTGCCATTCAGTATGATCATAGCTTCAACTCCATTTTCCCACCTGCTCCCTCTACCCTTTAATTCCCTGAGATATTAAAAATCTGTCTATGTTAGCCTGAAATGCAGTCAACAATGGAGTATCTACAACTCTCTGGTTTAAAGGATTAGGGATCCCTTGAGTGAAGGAATTGAGTGAAGGAAGTTGGGACATCTTGTTGAAGTTATACAAGACATTGGTAAGATCATACTTCAAATACTGCATGCAATTCTGGTCACCCTATTATAGAAAGAATATTAGTAAACTAGAAAGAGCGCAGAAAAGATTTACTAGAATGTCACCAGGACTTGATGGATTGCATTATAAGGAGAGGCTGAATAAACTGGGATTTTTTTCTGTGGAGCACGGGAGGCTGAGGGATGACGTTATAGAGATCTATAAAATAATGAGGGGCATAGAGAAAGTAGATAGTCAATATCTTTTCCCAAAAGTAGGAGAGTCTAAAACTAGAGGGCATAGTTTAAGATGAGAGGGGTGAGATACAAAAGTGTCCAGAGGGGCAATTTTTTCACACACAGGCTGGTGACTGTCTGGAACAAGTTGCCAGAGGTAGTAGTAGAGGTGAGTACAATTATATCTTTTAAAAAGCATCTAGATAGTTACACGTAACAATGAGTATTGAGGGATATGGGCCAAATATGAGCAATTGGGACTAGTTTAGGGTTTTAAAAAAAAAGAGCAACATGGACAAATTGGGTCGAAGGGCCTATTTCCATGCTATAAAACTTCTATCACTCTAAAGTTAAATGATTGACCCCTTTGAGACTGTGCCTGTATGTTTTGGATTCTCTGACCAGTGGAAACAATCTCTGTGTCTAAGCTTGTCAAGTCCCTTCAAAATCTTGATAGATTTCAATGAGATCATCATTTATCTTTCTAAACTCCAGAGAATAAAGGCCCGATTTACTCAGCCTCTCATCATAGTTTAAGCTCCTCATCCTAGGGGTCAATTCAGTGAACCTTCATTGTCTCCAGCAACTCTGAATGTCCATTTCACAGGTACATACTTAGTCTTGTTTCCTGCCTGTACTGCCGCCAGTGCAAGTATATCCAAACTTCAATATGAAGAGCAAAACTGCACGCAATATTCCAGATGTGGTTTTACCAAAGTCCTGTACGATAGTAGCAAAATTTTATTCCTGTACTCCAATTCCTTTGCAATAAAGGCCAACATACCTTTTACCTTTTGAATTGCTTGCTGTACCTACATGCTAACTTTATGCATTCCTAGTACAGACACACCCAATCTTTGATCATCAACATTTACATGTTCCACACATTTTAAAAAATATATTTCAGCAAAGTAGTAGGTACAGGTTGAGAGATCGTTTTTGTAATCGCTTAATTAATGTATATTAATTATACAGAATTCTGTATGTTGTAACATTATCCCATGCAATGAATATTTGATCTTTGTCCAGAACAATGCATAATTCTTTCATTGTTCCTATTTCATTGTGCATTTCAATTAGTCCTGATTTCTAGCGTCGGCAAACTGTTTTTGTTGAAACTCTACATTACTTTGTTGGCATAATTAGAGTGATTGTTTTTCAGTCCTTTGTCATTCATGTGCAATTATGTTCAAAGATATAATGAATGTGTGCATCAAGAATGTATTAGCCCAGATTTTGCCAACTCTACTGCACAAAGATAAGGCAGGATTATGTGGAAACAGATGATGTTCTGCACTCCCACAGCTCCCCCCAAAACAGTGCTGACATTGTGTTCCAATACACTTGCTGGTAGTTAGCATCAGTGGATGTAGTTTTGTCCATTATTTCATTCTCCTAATAATTTGGAATTGTCAATTCTGACCATTGGCTTGCTGTGCAGTACACAGGATTAAGTATGTCTCTGTGAAATGGACATTCAGAGATGCTGAATGCCAATAAGTATTTTGAAAACCTTGAACTAAACACAGCAACAGAAGAAACAATACATTTTAGGTATTTTTTCTTTTTTTTTTGTTGGAACAAGTGCTCTCATGCGCTATTGTGCCATCTATAGTAAACTATATTTCACCCCGACATCATTATTAGTGCTAAAGACTTTGGAAGAGGAGAAAGACCTATGTAGGGATTATTTTCCTTTAATATTTGATAGGATGTGTGCTTAAAATGCACTGGAGTCTGCGGGTATTTTTGCCTCTCCCCAATTTATCTTGAACTAAGAGGCTTTCCAACCCATTATAGAGGGCAGTTTAAGAGTCCGCCGCATTTCCATGGGTCTGAAGTCATATAAACCAAATCAGGTAAAGATGATAACTTCCTCTTCCTAAAGCGTACCACTGAACCAGATGGGTGTTCACAACTATTGATGATAGTTGTCATAATCACCATTACTTAGATTATATTCCAGACTAATTAATTCAAATTAATTTTCTCCGCCTGCCTTATTGGGATTTGAACTCATATCTCCAGACCCTAGGCCTCTGAATTTCTAGTCCACTGATGTTACCACTGCATCACCGTCTCCTCACAGTGCTACCTTATTACAGTTTCATGCAACATGAATGATGATTGGATGTTGTCATTATGACTGCTGATACAGAGATAGTGATCACTGCTTGATGATGCATTATCTGTTTCTTTGGCATTTACATGCACACCATTGTACACAAATTAAACCTGATTATATGTTTTACAATTTGCTAAACCTCTTGGGTTGATTGTCTCAAGTGACTTACTCTGGTGCTTCACTAGTTGGTGTTTGATCCGTCTGTGGGCCCTTTCCTATTAAAGACTATGATCCTGAAATTACATTATAGGATATTACTGTATGAATACTTGCACCTTTAAACATCCTTTCTCCATTAAATTACCAGCTGTCCTTTTAGGATAGAGTCATGATGTAGAGATGCCGGCGTTGGACTGGGTTAAACTCAGTAAAAGATCTGACAACGCCAATTTTAAATCCAACCGATTTATTTGATAGTAAACCTGCTAGCTTTTGGCCTTTGTGCCTTCGTCAGGTTCCTCATCCGCCTGACAAAGGCATAAAGGCTGAAAGCTAGCAGGTTTACTATCAAATAAATCGGTTGGATTTAAAATTGGTGTTGTCAGACTTTTAGGATAGAGACCAGGAGAAGTTTTTTTTCTCCTGAGGCTTGTGCGACTTTGGAATTCTGCCTCAGGAGGTGAGTCATTGACTTTTAAGACGGAGTTGAATAGATTCTTTTTTAGGAAATCGAAGGAGTTAATAGGAATGTGGAATTCAAAACACAAACAGATCAGCACTGGGCAGACTTATGGGGACAAATTGCCAATTCTCCTATTTTGCCTGTTTGTACACATCAGTCCATATAGATGAAAAGATTCAAGCTCATCTGCATTGTGATTTCTTTGGAGGCCCTATAGATTTTGCTGTAATTTCCCTCTGCATTGATTAAGAATACAGTTATTCCTTGAGCATGTAACTGAGATGAAAAGAGACATGGACTCTTACAAGAGTTCTTTGCCCAATCTAAATTTTGTGCTATTTTCTGAGTAGTTTTGAAAGTGGAGAAGTTCAGCTGATAAAGACAAAAGTGTTGAAATTGTACATCAATGTGAAATCTTTTTTTTCAATGTGCTACTTGTATCTTTTTCTTGAGTTTCTACAGCTTAATCACTTAAATAGGCCTTCTGAGTTTACTTCCAGTCTGCCCAGGCTGGAAGATCTAATTACAGGGTACCAGTATCCTTCTCTCACTCCAAACAGACAAACTGAAAGGCTGCAAATCTGAAATAAGAACAGAAAATATTTAAAGCACACATCAGGTCAGTAAGCAGTTGTAAAAGGAGAAGAAGGATTAGAATATTCCAAGTGCTTTTAACTGATAACCTTTAATATGATGAAGGGTATACATAATCTGTCCTTTGTCTTTTTCCCTTAAAGATTTTCATCCTGAGGATGTTTAAAAATTACAGACATTTGCTCTTCTGCTGATCTCTGACATATAAATAAATATTTGTTTAGGCAGCAGCACTGCTGGAAGTGTGACCACATGGGACTGCTACAATCACTTTGCTCTTGTGACAATCGAATCTCACATTCTGGGCTCTTGGGTATTTTCAGAAGAAGGTAGAAGCTTACAGTGGCTAAAAATTAAGAATCTCACTTCTGACTCATGTTGTTGTGTTGCTTTTGGAAGTTGGGGAACAGTTTTGTGGACCCCATTAGATGGCAAGTACACTTACATGAGGCTGTATTTCCCATTGTCATTCAACAAGGGGAATTTCAAAAGGAGACCACCAACCCGGCAGCCATGATTTTACCTAATGTCAAAATGGATTGGAATTTGGCTAATATTTAAAATTGATCTTTAGTTTGAGCTAACAATTGTTAACAGAAAGAAATCTGAAAGTAGCAGAAATTGCAGTACCAGGCATTATAATTTGATGTAATTTATCTCCTGTATTTTTGTCCATGCCAACGCTGAAGACAGACAATCATCAAAGAGGTGAAAGCTTAAAATTTGCTTTCCAAATAACTGGAGCAACTCTTTACCCTGATTTGTTTTATTGTTTCTAGAGATAATCCACAGGGAGACCCTGCTACATGTTTCAGTGAGATTAGGTCTTTATAAATTCACTCAGTTTCTGCTGTGCAAACCTGGTGGTACCCAAGCTGTCATGGTGCCCAATGAGGAAGGAATGACACCTGTGGACTTAGCATTGCAGAACAGGATGCAATGCCTTGCTGAACTTTTCAAAAAGTAAGTACCTGATATGAAAGACGTCTGTTTTCCAGTTCTAATGTTATAGCATTCATTTTTAATTTAATTAGAACATAGAACATAGAACAATACAGCACAGAACAGGCCCTTCGGCCTTCGATGTTGTGCCGACCAAAATAAAAAGCAATGCCCCTCCAAACTAAACCATTCCCTTCTCTTCCATATACTTATCAATTAACCTCTTAAACGCCACCAAACTTGGCGCATCTACAACAGCTGCAGGCAGGGCATTCCACTCCCTAATCACTCTTTGAGTAAAGAACCTACCTCTGATATCCGTCCTATAACTCATACCCCTTAATTTAAAGCTGTGTCCCCTCGTGCTAGCATTTAAAGCTGTGTCCCCTCGTGCTAGCATTTAATTTAATTTAATTTAATTTAATTATTACAATTAAATTAAATTTCAATATTACAGTACACAGTGGCACAGTGGTTAGCACTGCAGCCTCACAGCACCAGGGACCCAGGTTCAATTCCACCCTTGGGTGACTGTCTGTGTGGTATTTGCACATTATCCCCATGTCTGCATGGGTTTCCTCTGGATCCTTCCCACAGTCCAAAGATGTGCCAATTAGGTGAATTGGCCATGCTAAATTGTCCCTTAGTGTCCAAAGATGAGTAGATTTGACAGATTAGTGGCGCTACAAGAACAGGATAAGGTGCTCTGTCAGAAAGTTGGTGCAGACTCAATGGGCCAAATGGTCTACTTTTGCATTGTAGGGATTCAATGAAAAATATCAGTTTTGATTCTGATAAATGCCCAATTAAGTGTATAATGTCTTACATCTAGAATGAAGTATAAGTAAGGGTTGGGACAGAATTGTAGATCACCTTACAAGTGGGAATATATATGTATTGATATTTATAACAGTTGAAGGCTGTTTTACTGAACCTGTTAATGTGGGAGAAGCAATGGAGGAGGATGATGTGGTTAACCATGTCAAAAAATTGCAGAGGTTTGAAAGCATGAGAATATGAGCTAACATCTCTCAAACTTGGGACAGAAAGCAAAGAGGATAATACGGGGATAGTTGAAGCTTTCAAGACTGAAGTTGATAGATTTTAGGGAGGTGATCATAATAAGGTTAGGTTATAGATTAGCCATAATTTAAATGCATGGTAGGTGCTATCTCCAGGGACTGGATGATCTAATCTTGTTCCTATAGAGAGCAGATTAAATCAGGGCTTAATTTCCTTTCATGCACCACCACTTCAGCCTCCAGTTAGTTCAAAGCATTTCTGAAAATGCCATGCCTTTTAAAGTAGCATTTGCAATATCTGCCTCAAACAAAACTAATGTTGAATGGACCCCCCCTCCCCCGCCTATTCAGCAATTAGAGCACATTAGATGAGTGGACACTTTTAGATGAAGTAGATAAACTTAGCCTGTCTGCTATCTTAAGCACGTGTGAAAAGTTTTATGATGTCAGGTGATAGAGAAGTCTCCAGTGTCTTACCTACCATGTATCTCCCAATCAACATTCACAAAAAAAGACATCGGTTTATGAAGGTTTGCACCTCTATTTGTGGGACATTGCTCTGCTCAAATTAACAATATTGCGTATCCCTACATTTATATCAGTGGTAGCATCTCAAAAGTACCTCACTGACAATGAAGCTCTTCAGGAATTTGTGAAAGTTAATGTAACTCGAAGTTCTTTCCTTTTTTTTCCTGTTTTGAATTGTTAAGATAATTAATTAAAGCTATTGCAAAAGAGGGGTACAATAAAATTCACATTGTTTCTCTTTTTTCTGTCATAGTATTGAGAATTGCCAAGAAACTCTCTCAGTCAGAATCTCTAAGACTTATGGGGATAGCTACATACTACAGAAGTGTATTAATGGACCAAACATTTTCATATTGACCATGGAAAACAAGATAGGGCACTCACTGGAGTCAGATATTCTACTTCTGCAGAGATATATACAGGATGCCAACTTAGAAAATGCGGTAAGTTGAAAATATCTTCCTGCAATTTAAATCTGTTACCATTATTAATGGGAGTATAAGTATGGTGTCTCCTGAATATTGGTGAATTTTCACAAGCATGGTTCAGTATAAGTTTTTTCCATCTAGATTTAGATACTAATAAGGAGGAAGAAATTAGAGTATGAAAAAGAGAATGCTAGAAACGTAAAACAAATAATAAGAGTTTCTACAGGGTATTTTAGAATGAAGTTTGTATTTGAAGTAGTGTTGATTCTCCAGAGAACGAATCTGGGGTAATAATCATGTAAAACAAAAAAATGGTGGGTGAATTGAACAGATACTTTGTATCTGTGTTCACTGTCAGGGATACAAATATCATTCCAGAAATAATTATGAATCAGGAGATGAAAAGAAGGGTGGGTCTTAAAATAATTATTGCCAAGGAGAGAGTGCTTAGAAAATGGTCCTGATGAACTTCATCGTAGGGTTTTAAAAGAGCTGATGAAAGATGCATTTGATTCAATTTTCCAAAATTCTTTACATTCTGGAAGGTTCCATCAGATTGGAAAATAGAAAATATAACTCCCCTTCAGAAAAAAAATCAATAGAAAGTAGGAAACAATAGGTCAGTCTGCTTAAATCTGTCATAGGGAAAATTCTGGAATCTGTTATCGAAGTTATAGAAAATCTCAATCAATCAAGCAGAATCAACATGGTTCTATGAAAGGAAAATCATATTTGACAAGTTCATTGTTTGTTACTTCATTAATAACACCAATATGGATAAAGGGGAATCTGCGGAGGAGGTGTTCTTAGATTTGCAGGAAGCATTTGACAAGATGCCACATCATTGGTTACTATATAAATTAAGAGCTCACAATTTTGGGGATAAAATATTAGTTGGGATAGAGGATTGGTTAGCTAACAGGGAGGAGAGAGTAGGCATAAATGGATCATTTTAAGATTTGTCTCATGTCGACTGCTACAGTGCTTAGTGTTGGGACCTCAACTACTATCAAGGAACTGAATGAAAGGAATGAATGTATGGTTGCTAGGTTTGCTAATGATGCCAGGGTAGAAAGCACAAAAAGTCTGCAAAAGGATATAGATAGGTTAAGTGAATGGACAAAATTTGACGGATGGCGTTTAATGTAAAGAAAATGTTAACTTGTCCATTTTGGCATGAAAAATAAAGCAGCATATTCTTGAAATGGGGAGAGATTGCACTACAAAGGGTCTCTGAGACCTGGTACCTGAATCACAAGAAGTTGGTATGCAGGTACAGTAAGTTATTAAGAAGGCAAATAGAATGTGGTCATTTTTGCATAGGAATGGAATATAGAAGTAGGAATGTTTTGCCAGACAGCATTGGTGAAAGTACTGTGTAAGGTTCTGGTCTTACTTAAGAAAGGGCGCAATTGCATTAGAATAAATTCAGAGAAGGTTCACTTGGCTGATTCCTGAGATGAGGGGATTACCTTTTGAGGAAAGAATTACAAATTGGCCCATTTACATCAGAAGCATCAGAGGTGATCTTATAGTTTTAATTTATTAATTCCTTTTTTAAAAAAGTCATTCATGGAACATATAGAAACACTGAGAGGACTTGACAGAGTGGTACAGAGGCACAGTGGTGAGCACGGTTGCCTCTCAGCACCAGGGATCCCGGTTCAATTCCTATCTCAGGTGACTATCTGTGTGGAGTTTGCAGGTTATCCCCGTGTCTGCATGGGTTTCCTCTGGGTGCTCTGATTTTCTCCCACAGTAAAGATACGCAGGTTAGGTTGATTGACCATGCTAATTTGCCCCTCAATGCATTGGGGATTAACAAGGTAAACACTTGGGTTAGAGGATAGGCCCGGGTGAGATTGTGGTCAGTGCAGAGTCAATGTGTTGAATGTCCTCCTTCTTTACTGTAGGGATTCTATGATTCTATGACTTGCGAGGTGATGCAATTTGGAGGATCAAATTTAGGTGTGAGTTTTATTGTAAATGGCATAATCCTCAGGAACATTAGTATACAGAACGATGGCCTAGAGTTATTATCACTAGACTATTAATCCAGAAACTCAGCTAATCTCCTGTGGACCCAGATTCGAATCATGCCATAGCAGTGGGTAGGATTTGAATTCAATAAAAAGTCTGGAATTAAGAATCTACTGATGACCATGAAACCATTGTTGATTGTTGGAAAAACCCAGCTAGTTCAATAATGTTCTTTGGGGAAGGAAATCTACCACCCTTACCTGGTCTGGCCTACATGTGACTCAAGAGCCACAGCAATGTGGTTGACTTGTTGCTGTCTTCCAAGCCAGTGATGCCCACGTTCCATGAATGGATAAAAAAAATACAGAGGGCTTTGGTTATGCAGGTCCACAATTCCATAAAAGTGGCAACACAGTGGCTAGGATGATTAAGAATCTGGTCCAAACAGGATCAGGCTGAGTTTTGATGCCCACCATGATGTAGTACTTGTTGGCTTTTGTTGTAAGGCTCAAACTAAAGAATGACTGAAGTATTGCCAGTTGTAAAGGAATGGATGGATACCAAAAAGATTGATCAGTTTTAAGAGAGAACAGGAAGGAGGTAATCCATTTTGCAGTTCCACGCTTTTGAAAACTACTTTTGATGTCCCCTCAAACCAATCAATTGAACAGAATAGCTTGATTTCCAGAACAGAAGATGCCCCATCCACATTGTTAATAGCAACACCTTTTTCAAGAATAAATTTTAATTTCATTTATTAATGTATCAAGTAGGCTGATATCAATACTGCAATGAAGTCACTGAGAAAATCTCTCAGCCGCCACATTCAGGTACACTAAGGGAGAATTTAGCACAGCCATTACACCGAATCAACAAGTCTTTTCGACTTTGGGAGGAAACTGAAGCACCTGAAGGAAACCTACATAGACACAGGAAAACATGCAGACTCTACATTGACAGTCGTCTAAGCTGGGAATTGGACCCACGTCCCTGTTGCTGTGAAGTAGCAGTGCTAATCACTGTGCCATTGTGCCACTGTTGTGAGTGAAAAAGATTTACTCAAGATTTCTGTGGTTAGTGAGATTGTGCAATGCACTGAAACAAACTATCTGGCTTATTTAATCTGTGCTGGAGATACGTGTGTCTTTTTCCATCTTCACTTCATTTACAGCTATCAATGTATCCTTCTGTTCCTTTCTCCCTGATGTATTTAAACTTCTTAGACCACCTGTTCGAAAAAGGTTTAACTTGATCTTTGCCAAGTTCTGTATGATGAAGATATCAGCTTTATTTTTAAACCTTGCTACTTCTGTTCTCTGAAAGTAAAATAACGGATGCTGCATTTTCTATTATTTTTCTGTTTGTGAGCTTCAGCCATAAGGATTTGGCAAATACAATTTATCATAGTCCACCACCTGGAAATCTCCCTCAAAGTCACTCACCATTCTGACTTGGATTTATATCACCGTTTTTTCACTGTCACTGGGTTAAAATCCCCCCCAGCAGCACTGTGGATGTTACCTATACCACATGGACAGTAATTCAAGAAAGCAGCTCAACCTTCTCGAGAGCAATTAGGAATGGGCAATAAATGCTGGCCTGGCCAGCGTAGCCCACATTCTTTTAATGAACAGTGGCATGGTGATACACTGGTTAGCACTGGTGCCTCACAGCTTCAGGGACCCGGCTGCAATTCTGGCTTTGGGTGATAGTGCAGAATTTGCACTTTCTCCTCGTGCCTGCATGGGTTGCCCCCGGGTGCTTCTATTTCTTCCCACAGTCCAAAGATATGTGGCTTAGATTAATTGGTCATGATAAATTGCCACTTAGGGTCAGGGAATTAGCAGGGTAAATAAGGGAATGGTACTTGGATGCATTGTTGTCAGTGCAGGCTCGATGGATTGAATGGCCTCCTTCTGCATTGTGGGGATTCTATGATAAAAGAAATTTTACCTGAGCTTCATCTGGCTGAGGAGTTACATAATAGATGTACTGTCTGATACCTCTCTGATCTGAGAAGAAGTACTCTTTGATTGATGTTGAAGTAGGTTTGCAGAGCTAATGTCAGATTTTTACTGCTTGATTCCATTTTCACTCACTACAGATAAGCAAATGGGAAAATGATTCATTTTCCATTGAGTTTCACAACGAGTTACACAATAATGGAGAACATTAAATTGCTGAGATTTGAAATACTGACTGTCAGTAAACAATTTTGTGGGAATTTAAAATGCCTAGTTTATATTGTTCAATGTCTGGTTGAAATATTTTTTCAGCAATCATAAAATCATAATTTTATAATATCTGCATGAAATAGTTTCCTTTACCACAATTATTTTATGACACTAAATCAATACCTTTAGGCACTTACTTGATGTATTCATAAATTATTTAATGTTAAATGTTGCAGCTTTTGGATTATATTAGATTTGATTAATGCTGTTTAATGTTTAGTCATTATTGCAATGCGCTGTTTTTGAAGATAGAGCACTACTTGTAAGGACAATAGCAAAATATTAGGACTGATTTTTCACTTGTCAAGCCAGGTTGACACAGGGTGAATGGGTGGGTAAATTTGAGATAAAATACTTAGTATTGTGTTCCCTATGCACTTCTGCCTATTACGTTTGTAATTGCACAGTTGCCTGAGTCATGAGATCATAAGATATAGGAGCAGAATTAGGTCATTCAGCCCGTTGAATTCACTGCCATTCAGTCATACTGACAAATTTCTCAACCCCATTCTACTGCCTCTTCCCCATAATCCTCAATCTCTTTGCCAATCAAGAACATATTTGTCTCTAAATACACTCAATGACCTAGCTTGCACAGCCTTCTGTGGCAATGAATTCTATTGAGACACCATCCTCTGGCTGAAAAAATTCCACCTCATCTCAGTTCTAAAGATTTGTCCCTTTTACTCTGATCCTATGCCCTCAGATCGTAGTCTCTCTTACTAGTGGGAACGTTTTCTCCATGTCCACTCTATCCAGGCCTTTTAGCATTCAGTCAGCTGAGGCAGAGGCCTCATGAATACATGTATATTGGAGCTGTATGATACATTCAGATCCTTGTTGCTGTTTTAACCATAAATGGTATAAATCTGCCTAGTGCTGAACCTGCCAGTAAAAGTGAGTGGGACTGGTCATTCTAAACAGTTGAAGCAGTGTTTAAAATTGTACTCGCTTGTAAGTAATTGGATCATGACATCTGTGAGCTTCTGTGCTGTTTGGATTGCCTGAAGAGTTTCCAGCTCCCGCATCAGTTCCTTCTGATGTTTTTGCTTAATTATCCTCTGTAAACTTGATCGACTTATAGAGCTGCTGTTATTGCCATGTTTCATTTGGGTAGGTGAAGAGGAGCGGCATCAGAAAACAGTTGGACCTATTAGACGACAGCAGGTGAAGAGGGTAGGAATGCAAATGTGGCACAAGGGATGTGAAAGTCAAAGTCAGTTTCTTGGATCTACCAGAAGAAAAGTAAACAAGGATGCTGCATTCCTCTAGTCACTTCTACAGCTGTCTGCAACAGTACGTTTACTTCAAGTTGCCACTAGCTCATTATAGTTTGTTGAAGGGAGCATCTCTCCAATCTTATTTTTGCATTCTAGTGCGCTCAGAAACAATCAGCACTTATTTGACATCAAATATTCTAAATTGGAATGAGATTTTTTTTTCAATTCATGCATGGCACAGTGGTTAGCACTGCTGCCTCAGAGCACCAGAGACCCGGGTTCAATTCTGGCCTCGGGTAGCTGTCTATGTGGAAATTGCACATTCCCCCACTGTCTGTGTGAGTTTGCTGTGGGTGCTCCAGTTTCCTCCCACAGTCCAAAGATGTGTAGGCTAGGTGGATTGGCCATACTAAATTGCCTCATAGTGTCAAGGATACGAGCAGTGTGACCATGTAGAGTTGCGGGCCTGGATGGATCGTTGTCTGTACAGGCTTGATGGGCTGAATTGCCTCCTGTTGCACTGCATGGATTCTATGGGATGTGGGTTTCACTGGCTAAGTTGGCATTTATTGCCCATCCCTACTTGAGCTGGTGGTGGTGAAGTGCCTTGTGAAAAAACGATCAGAGTAGTGGTATTTCACCGGTGGCCAGAGCCTCCCACTTATTCTACACCTCTCATGTCTCTTCACAGTGTCAGACTAGAGTCAAGCTCAACAGGGTCTTCTTTTCCTGCTGATTCTGCTAAGCCCGTTCCCTTAGCTGTGATTTCACTAGATAGTAGGTAGGGACAGTGGGAATCTCGTTCATCCATTCATGCACATCACTAATTAGATGACGAGGCATTTGGCTACCTTAAGAGGGTCACGATCTGGGAGGTTGTACTGCAAGTTTGCAGCAGACTGAAAAGTTGGAGTATGTGGATGTTAAGAAAGAGGATGTGTTGGCACTTTTAAATTCTATCAAGATAGATAAGTCGCCGGGACCGGATGGGATGTACCTCAGGTTACTGTGGGAGGTGAGGGAAATGATTGCAGAGCCCCTGGCAATGATATTTGTGTTGTCAATGAAGATGGGAGAGGTTCCAGAGGACTGGAGGATTGCAGATGTGGTTCTTATTTTCAAGGGAACAGGGATAGCCTGGGAAATTACTGACTGGTGAGTCTGATTTCAGTGGTTGATAAGTTGATGGAGAGGATCCTGAGGGACAAGATTTATGAGCATTTAGAGAAGTTTAGCTTGATCAGAAATAGTCAACACGGCTTTATCAAAGGCAGGTCATGCCTTACGAGCCTAGTGGAGTTATTTGATAATGTGACTGAACACGTCAATGAAGGAAGAGTGGTGGATGTGGTTTACATGGATTTCAGCAAGGCATTTGATAAAGTCCCCCACCCAAGACTTCTTGAGAAGGTGAGAGGGCATGGGATCCAAGGGGCTTTGGCCTTGTTACCTGGAACTGGCTTGCCAGCAGAATGCAGAGAGTGATTGTGGATGGGTCTATTTCTTCAAGGAGATCGGTCACCAGTGGAGTGCCCCAGGGATCTGTTCTAGGACCCTTGCTGTTTGTCATTTTCATAAATGACCTGGATGAGGAAGTGGAAGGATGCGTTAGTAAGTTCGCTGATCTTACGAAGGTTGGTGGTGTTGTGAATAGTCTGGACGGATATAAGAAGTTGCAGCAAGACCTAGATAGGATGTAAGAACGGGCGGAGAAGTGGCAGATGGACTTCAACGCAGATAAATGTGTAGTGGTCCATTTTGGCAGGACCAATTGGATGAAGGAGTACAATGTCAAGGGTAGGAGTCTAAGCAGTGCTGAGGAGCAGAAGAATCTTGGGGTCTGGGTCCATAGGACTCTTAAATTGGCCTCGCAGGTGGAGGATGTGGTCAAGAAGGCATATGGTGTACTGGCCTTCATTAATCGAGGGATTGAGTTTAGAAGTCGGGAGGTAATGCTGCAACTTTATAAGACCCTTGTCAGACCCTACTTGGAGTACTGTGTGCAATTCTGGTTGCCTCACTATAGGAAGGATGTGGAAGCTATTGAGAGGGTGCAGAGGAGATTTACAAGGATGTTGCCTGGATTGGGAGGCATGCTGTATGAAAATAGGTTGAGGGAGCTAGGTCTCTTCTTCCTGGAGAGACGAAGGTTGAGAGGCGACCTGATAGAGGTTTGTAAAATATTAAGGAATAGATAGGGCGGATTCTTGGAAGCTATTTGCCAGGGCTGAAATGGTTGTCATGAGAGGAAACAGGTTTAAGGTGCTGGACAGCAAGTACAGAGGAGATTTAGGGTTAAGTTTTTCACTCAGAGGATGGTGAGTGAGTGGAATATTCTGCCGTCGGTGGTGGTGGAGGCGAACTCGCTGGGGTCTTTTAAAAGACTTCTGGATGAGTGCGTGGGATTAAACAGGATTGGGAGTTACAGATAGTTCTATGCCCTAGTAAGTATGAGTATGATTGGTGCAACTTGTGGGTCGAAGGGCCTGTTTGTGCTGTAGTGTTCTATGTTCTATGCCTTCTTGTATCCTTGTAGTCCCTTGATTCAAGAGGGTGGTTAGGGATAGATAATAAATGTCGGCCAAGTCAGTGACGCCACATCCCTTGAAAGAATAATCAGAATGTTTGGGTAGAAATAGCTGTATACTGTACGGAAGTTGGGGTGATGCCCCCCTGCAGCAAACTGCAATGAGTCACTGACAGAAGGATTGTGGTATGAAGCAATGAGCTGATTGATTTGTTTGCAATGGGGGAAGAAAATAAAACTCCCAACACTGTAGTCAGCAGTATTTTGCCCATCTTCAACATCAAGTATGATCAAAGACGAAAGGTGCTTGAAGGCAATCAAATGCACACAAACATATCAAATGTACTCAGTAACCTGAATTGAAAAATGCATGAAAATTAAGGCTGAAAATTTCATTTCATTCAGTTTCTTTAATTTAGCCCAGAAGGTCTTCAAACTGCACATTTTGAGAGTGCAATTAACATTTAATTCATTGTATTAATTCATTGGTTGCCCTTTTTAGAATAAAATATGTAGGATGTGAGACAACCAGCCTTGGCATCTCTGTGCCTCCATCCTTCCTCTTCCCCCCCATCCAACACTACCTGGTTCCCTTCTCCCACTTCAATCTTCTCCCCAGTGCCCCCACCCCCAATCCCCCAATGACTCCTTCCTTTCCTTCTCCAGTCTCAGGCTTTCATCACACTCCACCTGCTCCCCACAATCTCTGGATTCGTACACACTGTGCTCTACAACACCCCCACAACATGACAATGTTGGAGTTGAAGAGGGTGTGGAGGGGTGAAGAGAGGGAAGGGAGAGGAAGGGTGAAGAGTGAGGTAGAGAGAGAGATGAGATGGGGAGAAGAAAGGGAGGAGGGAGCAGAGGGAGTGAAGAGTGACAGTAAAGAACGGAGATGGTAGTGTCAAACTGTGCCCACATTTCTGGGTCAGGGCATTAAGCGGGTCACCGATGATTTGTTTTCTGGGGTTGATCAGGACAACATCTTCAAATAAGAATTGTTGATCTCAACAATCAACTGCAGAGAGCCAGTGGATTTATTCCACTGATTGGCTCCTTCATGTTCAGGGCGATGAGTCAGGTTACCAGAACACCAGTCAGCAGCATTTGTCATTAGGAAAGGATAGCAGTCCATTAAAATCTAGCTGGAAGCTGATCTTGGAAGAAGGTTATGCAGGTTTTTGCATGGCACCCAAATAGTCGACATACAATAATCCTTTGACATTCAACTATCCTTCCAACACTTTCTGTTGGGGAGCCAGGGATGTTCTCTATGCATGTGGCTTATGATACCCCCTCTGCAACCCTGCCACACCTGAGTAATGTGTTATATCAACTGTGCATCTATCAGGGTCATTATGCAGCGTATTATGTGGCTGATAAACAGAAATTCAGGTGTTGTTTGTTTCTATGGGCTTCACAGGATGTGCTGCATGAAGCACTTATAATGTCCTAATCTGATATGGAGATGCCAGTGTTGGACTGGGGTAAGGCACAGTAGTAGTCTCACAACACCAGGTTAAAGTCCAACAGGTTTATTTGTTAGCACAAGCTTTTGGAGAGCTGCCCCTTCATCAGGTGAGCAGAGGATTGGGTTCACAAACAGAATATATATAGACACAAACTCAATTACAAGATAACGGTTAGAATGTGAGTCTTAATAGGTAATCAAGTCTTTACAGGTGCAGACAATGTGAGTGGAGAGAGTGTTAAAGAGGTGTGAATTGTCTCAAGCCAGGATAGTTAGTGAGATTTTGCAAACCCCAGGCAAGTCATGGTCATGGGTGTTACAGATAGTGTGACATGAACCCAAGATCCTGATTGAGGCCATCCTCACATGTGCGGAACTTGGCTATCAGTTGTTGCTCTGCAATTCTGTATTGTCGTGTGCCTTGAAGACCACCTTGGAGAACGCTTATCCAAAGATCAGAGGCTGAATGTCTTTAACTGCTGAAGTCTTCCCTGACAGGAAGAGAACACTCCTGCCTACTTAACTATGTTAAGGGTCGTGGGTTTAAAACAAAAGGAAAAGGTGTAGTTTGCACACGTAAATTCAAACCAATGACAGATTTATTCCTGTAAATGTGCCTGTACGGATTACAAATTGAAAATAAAAAGCAGTCTGTGCAAACACCCTAA
The DNA here is from genome assembly GCA_024679065.1 of Sphyrna mokarran. Lineage (NCBI taxonomy): Eukaryota > Metazoa > Chordata > Chondrichthyes > Carcharhiniformes > Carcharhinidae > Sphyrna > Sphyrna mokarran. The sequence continues at coordinate 35,651,543 of JAGIQG010000006.1, read as the reverse complement.
AGACATCAATGTCAAATCATGTGATCAGCTCCATGCAACCTTTTGAAATATGTAACACAGCCCATAACATGAAGATGGTGTGCTGCATCCTGCATAACCTCATCTTACAGAGAAGCCTGCATTTGAAAGACACAGACTAATGGCAGCAATATTTAACAGACTAGAATAACTGGGGGTGGGGGGGAAGGATGTAGTAGATATAGGAGAGTCAACCCAACACTTTGCAGCAAGTGATGTGAGGCACAAGCAAATTGCTCAGTGATTCCAGTGATGCCCTGAGAACTTGTGCAAAGCTCCTCCACATGAACAGCCCTTCTTACATCCTTCGTCACTACCTTCATCCTACTTTAATCAACATTTTAAACAACATTCAGACAAATTTTACAGTAAAGATGCTCTGATGGTGCAGGCTGAGCGCAAATTTGCCAACATCATTAGAGAATGCAGTACATGCTCTTCCTGCTATGGCATTGTCATTCCATGAACTAGGCCTCCTCACTTACAAAGAAATGTGAGAGAGTGGATGCCAGAAAATGAGGCCGTATTAAGATGTCACCAAATTTTTGATTTACTTCTGATACCTGATTTCTCACTTTCAATTTGTTTACTGTGGCTGTTTCTTTAACTCAGAGCACAAACTTCTTACTTTAACTTTACCCAATAGGATCTTGTTCAACTTTTTCTTGTTCCTTTTTAAGCTCTCTTCCTGAGACATTCTTTTTGTCTCAACTCCCCTGGCTTTTGGGCATTCTTTTGTTCTTTTGGGAACTTTGTTTTTTCTTCAGTTTCCTGGCTCTGTCCAACCCCTCCTGGGTCTAGCTTAAAACTAAAATCAAAAGTCCTTTCTAACCTAGGGTGATGGCTGGTTGCTAAGCAATATTCTAGTCTTTCTTAAACCTTGTTTACTTTTCCATTGGAAACCATTTAATAACAATGCAGGCACCATTGGCTGACATGAAATTGACTAAAGTTTTAGCCCTTCCTTATACAGACACACACAATTGAACATGCTTAAAGCTATACCTTGTTTCTAATACCCACAGATATAGGTGATTTAAAACTACCACTGCTTCAGTAGCTGAGGAGCTGTGAATGGTGCTGAATGTTGTGCAATCATCAGTGAATTTTCCCAGTTCTGATCTCCTGATGGAGGGAAGGTTAAACGGCTGAAGATTTTTTTGTTATTCATTCGTGGAACATGGACATTGCTGGCTGGCTAGCATTTCTTGCCCATCCCTAGTTGCCCGAGAGCAGTTGAGAGTCAACCACATTGCTGTAGCTCTGGGGTCACATATAGGTCAGACTGGTTAAAGACGGCAAATTTCCTTCCCTGAAGGACATTACTGAACCAGATAGGTTTTTCCAAAAATCGCCAACAGTTTCACGATCATCAGGAGACTCTTGATTCCAGATTTTTTAAAATTGAATTCAAATTCCACCAGCTTCTGTGGTGGGATTCGAACACGATTCCCCCAGAATATTTCAGGACACAGTGAGTTTCTGGATTAATGGTCTAGTGATAGTACCACTAGGCCATTGCCTCCTCTAAGATGGTTGCGCCTATGCTTGTAGAACTCCTGCATTGACACCCTGGGAACTGAGATGGCTTATCTCTAACAATCACAACCATCTTTTTTTATGTTAGGGCTCCTTAATAACATGTTCTGTCAAATGCTGTCTTGATGTCAAAAGCAGTCACTCTCGCCTTGCCTCTTTTGCCTATGTTTTGATTAGGTGTATACTTATGCCAGGAGCTGAATTGCTGTGATGGAATCCAAACTAAACGGCAATGAGCAGGATTTTACTGAATAAGTGCTGCCTAATAGCACTATGGATGACATTTTCCATCACTTTGTTGATGATTGAGAGTGGACTAATGGGGTTGTAATTGGCCAGGGTTCGACTTAATCCTGCTTTTTATGTACAAGATATGCCTGCGTTATTTTCCATATTGCTGGATAGATGCCAGTATTGTAGCTGTACTGGAATAGCTTGGCTAGAGCTGTGGCTAATTCTGGAGCAGAGATCTATGATACAATTGTTGAAACACCATCAGGCCCATAGCCTTTGCAGTATCTAATATTTTTAGCCATTCCTTGATATCCCATGGAGTGAAATGAGTTGACTCATTAATTATAGTAATGAGTCTGGCATCTGTGATGCCAACATGATGGATCCTACTGCTATAACCATGATATGTTCTGTTGCAATTTGAAGGTTGCTGCTTGGACACAATGAAGCAGTATTATATAAGTTACAAGGAAGTCTTTATTAATAATACTTAACTATGCACATATTTACAGTAGATATGGAGAGAGCGCCATACCAGGTCATTACACATTGCTCCTTGTCTCTAGACTGGTACCAGTTCTAAGTCATGTGCCTTATATCAAATGTGTGGGCAGTAATCTACTCAGCCTTGCACTAACCCTTTAGGTACCTAATACTTCGATTACATCTCCCCCAAGTCTTTATCCCCTGGATAGAGATTGATATTAGTTTACTTCCAGTGTACTTCAAGTCTTGCATTACTATAATTTTAGTGAAAGTAGCAAGGAACTTAAGTGTGGAATTAACAGAGCTACAAGGGGCCATGAAATGTCTTTAGCAAACAGAGTAAAGGAGAATCCCAAGGCTTTTTATGCCTACATTAGGAGCAAGAGAGTAGCAAAAGAAAGAGGAAACCCACTCAAGGACAATATAACGAAGTTATGCATAGAGCTGCAGGAAATGGGTGAGATCCTTAATGAGTACTTTGTATCGGTATTCACCAAGGCGAAGGATATGATGAATGTTGAGGTCAGGGATAGGTGTATGAACACTCTAGAGATCATCAAAAACCAAAGGAGGAAGTTTCTCGTATCCTAAATTTCATTAAAGTAGACAAGTCCCCAGGGCCGGATGGGATCTATTCCAGGTTACTGCGGGAGGCAATGGGAAAAATAGCTGGGGCCAAAACAGATATCCTCACATCTTCTTTGACCACAGACAAAGTTCCAGAGGACTTGAAAATAGCTAATGTTTTTCCTCTCGTTTAAGAAAGGAAGTATGGGTAATCCAGGAAAATATAGGTCAATGATCCTCATGTCAATGATGGGGAAGCTTTTGGAGAGATACTGAGGGACAGGTTATATGCGTATTTGGAAGAAAATGGACTAGTTGGTGACAGGTGGCATGATTTTCTGCGGGGAAGATCATGTCTCATAAACTTGATTGAGTTTTTTGAAGCAGTGACAAAGATTATTGATGAGGGAAGGGCTGTGGATATAGTTTATATGGACTTTAGTAAGGCATTTGATAAGATCCCACATGGCAGGTTGTTACAAAAATTAAAATCACATGATATTTGGGATGGGCTGGCTAGTTGGATACAGAACTGGCTTGGTTATAGAAGACAGGGAATAGTGGTGGAAGGGTGATTATTAGAATGGAGATTTGCAGCTAGGGGTGTTCTGCAGCAATCAGTATTGGGTCCTCTTGTTGTTTATAGTATATTTAAATGATATGGAAGATAATATGAGCGGTCTGATCAGTAAGTTTGTGGATGACATGAAGATTGGTGGAGTTGCTGATAGTGCCGAGGATTGTCAGAGGATACAATAGGATATTAATAGATTGGAGACTTGGGTACAGAAATGGCAGATGGAGTTTAATCCCGATAAATGCCCGATTCAGTACTTCAAAAAAATAAGGAAAAGAGGAGAAAGGTAGTGTTAATAGGGGACTCCATAGTGAGGGGGTCAGACAGGCGTTTTTGCAGATGCAGACGGGAGTTGCAGATGGTGGTTTGCCTCCATGGAGCTGGGATCCGGGATGTCTCTGGACACATCCCAGACATCCTGGGAGGGGAGGGTGAGGAGCCAGAGATTGTGGTACATATAGGTACCACTGACGTAAGCAGGAAAAGGGAAGGGGTCATGAAAAGGGAATATAGGAAATTAGGTAGACAGCTGAGAAAGAGAAACGCGAAGATAGTAATCTCAGGATTGCTGCCTGTGCTGCGGGTGAATGAGAGCAGGAATGGAACGGGGTGGAGGATGAATGCGTGGCTGAGGGACTGGAGCAGGGGGCAGGGATTCCTGTTCCTGGATCATTGGGACCTCTTTAGAGGCAGGTGTGACCTGTACAATAAAGATGGGTGGCATTTGAATCCCAGGGGGACCAATATCTTGGCAGGAAGGTTGGCTAGGGCTACTTGGGGGACTTTAAACTAGAAAGGTTGGGGGAGGGAATCGAGATGAGGTGACTCAGAGCGAGGAAATTAGCTCCCAAGTAGAGAAGGACTGTAGGCAGTATGAGACAGAAGTTAGACGGGTGATGGAGAAAGGTCTGAGGTTATGTCTATTTTAACGATAGGAGTGTAGTAAATAAAGTGGATAAGCTTAGGGCGTGGATTGGTGCTTGGGAATGCGATGTGGTGGCCATTACGGAGACTGGATGTCTCAGGGAAAGGACTGGGTATTTCAAGTGCCGGGATTTAGATGTTTTAGGAAGGACAGGGAGGGAGGCAAAAGAGGTGGTGAAGTGGCACTGTTGATCAGGGACAGTGTCACGGCTGTAGAGAAGGTAGATGCCGTGGAGGGACTTTCTACGGAGTCTGTGGGTGAAAGTTAGGAACAGCAAGGGGTCGATAACTTTGCTGGGTGTTTTCTATAGGCCGCCCAATAGTGACAGGGAAGTTCAGGTGCAGATAGGGAAACAGATCCTAGAGAAATGTAGTAATAATAGAGTTGTCATGATGGGAGACTGGAATTGGGTCGAGAACTGGCTTGGGAGGAGGAGACAGAGGGTAGTAGTGGAAGGCTCTTTTTCCGGCTGGAAGCCTGTCACTAGTGGAGTGCCACAAGGCTCAGTACTAGGTCCTCTTCTATTTGTGGTCTACATAAACGACTTGGAAGTAGGGGTAGGTGGTGAGATCAGCAAATTTGCTGATGACACCAAGATGCTTGGATTGGCGGGTACAGAGGAGCAGTGTCAGGCAATACAACAGGATATAGATAGGTTGGTAGACTGGGCAGATAGATGGCAAATGGAATTTAATCCGGATAAATGCGAGGTGATGCATTTTGGCCGGAAAAATGTAGAAGAGAGTTATAGGATAAAAGGTAAAACTATACGGAGCATAGAGACGCAGAGAGACTTGGGGGTGCAGGTTCACAAGTCTCTGAAGGTGTCCTCACAGGTGGAGAAGGTGATAAAGAAGGCGTATAGTATGTTAGCTTTCATAGAAAAGGGTATAGAATACAAGAGTAGGAGTTTGATGTTGCAATTGTATAGAACGTTGGTTAGGCCTCACTTGGAATACTGCGTCCAGTTCTGGTCGCCGTACTATCGGAAGGATGTGGAGTCCTTGGAGAGAGTGCAGAGGAGGTTTACCAGGATGCTGCCTGGTATGGAAGGACTGTCTTATGAGGAACGATTAAATAGACTGGGGTTGTTTTCCCTTGAAAGACGTCGGCTTAGAGGGGATCTCATAGAGGTGTATAAGATTATAAGGGGTATAGATAGAGTAAATGGAGGTAAACTTTTTCCACCTTCAGAAATGGATAGGACGAGGGGTCATGGCCTTAGGGTGAGGGGGGCTATGTATAAGACGAATATTAGAGGGCAGTTTTTCACACAAAGGGTAGTGGGGGTGTGGAATGCACTGCCGAGTAAGGTGGTGGGAGCAGGCACGCTAGGGCTGTTTAAGGGTCTCTTGGACAGCCACATGAGTGGTATGCAGATAGAGGGATATAGTAGGACTGTTTAACTACGGCTTTTTTCCACAGGTAATTCGGTCCATACTTGACCAACAAGGAGCATGCATTCGGCAGGTGGTGCGAGGACAGCTCTTGGAAGTTGATTCATGGGTTGCCTGGTACTTCATGTCTAAAATGAGTGCTTTATGTGGACCATCTGAAGGGCACCATGACAGCTCAGAGACTATCGATGTGGCTGTGCAGACACTTGGAATCGGGCCGGCGTCTGCGGGAGTTTGCGCATTCTCCCCGTGGTTGCGTGGGTTTTCTCCGGGCGCTCCGGTTTCCTCCCACAACCCAAAAATTCGCTCTTAGGCTGATTGGAAAACAAATTGTCCCTATAGTGAGAGTCTTCCATATTAGGAATAACCTAAATTTATAATAGGATAATGGAATTGCTACTATATAGTTATGACGGCGGCGCGGGCTCGTTGGGCCAAAGGGCCTGTTTCCCGTGCTGTGTTGCTCTATAAAAAAAAAGAATATCCCTAGAGTAAGGGGTTTGGATGGGGAGGATTTTGTTAGATGTGTTCAGGGAGGTTTCCTGACACAACATGTGGATAAGCCTACGAGAGGAGAGGCTGTACTTGCCCTGGTGCTGGCTAATGAACCAGGACAGGTATTGAATCTCTCGGTGGGGAAGCACTCAGGGATGGCAATCATAATTCTATCTTCTTCACGATAGCATTGGAAAGAGATAGGATCAGGCAGGCTAGGAAAGTGTTTATCTGGAGGAAGAGGAAATATGAAGACATCAGGCAGAAAATTGGACAAGAAAACTGGAAGGAGGTGTTCTTGGGGAAAACTACTGAAGGAAGGTGGTGGATTTTCAAAGAATATTTGTCTGGAGGTCTGCACGACAGGGATTTCGGTAGGTCACGGGAACCGTGGTGCACTAAGGTTGTGATGAACCTAGTCAGGAAGAAAAGAAAAGTGTACAAAAGATTCAGAGAGCTAGGAGATGTTAAGGATCCAGAGGAGTATAAGACTTGTAGAAAGGAGCTTAAAAAGGAAATTAGGAGAGCCAGAAGGGGTCATGAGAAGGCCTGGCAGGTAAGATTAAGGAGAATCCCAAGGTGTTCTACAAATATGTGAAGAGTAAAAGGATGAGAAGTAAAGGGATGACTTATAAAAGGTGAAGGGGAAAAGTCTGTGTGGAACGGGAAGAAATGGCAGAGGTGCTTAAAAAGTACTTTGCCTCGATATTCATAATGGAAAGTGACTGGGAGGTTGTACAGCAGGTTTGCAGCGGACTGAGAAGACTGATCATGTAGACGTTAAAAAAGAGGATGTGTTGGAATGCAGTGCATTCCATACCCCCACCACCCTCTGTGTGAAAAAAACTCCCTCTAGCATCCAAATTATACCTTACCCCCCCTCACCCTAAGCCTGTGACCCCTTGTACTATTCAAGTCCATCCTAGGAAAAAGCTTAACCCTGTTTACTCTATCTATACCCCTCATAATCTTGTACATCTCTATTAGATCTCCTCTAAGTCTACGTCTTTCTAAGGAAAACAGTAAGTGGAGTCACAGATGGACAGGGTGGTGAAGAAAGCATTCGGCATGCTTGGTTTCATCAGTCAGGACATTGAATACAGGAGTTGGGATGTCTTGTTGAAGTTGTACAAGAAGTTGGTGAAATAAGACTTGGAATACTGTGTACAGTTCTGGTCACCCTATTATAGAAAGTATATTATTAAAATAGAAAGAATGCAGAAGAGATTTACTAGGATGCTACTTGGACTTTGTAACTTTGAGTTACAAGGAGAGGCTGGATAGGCTGAGACATTTTTCTTTGGAGCGTAGGAGGCTGAGAGGTGATCTTATAAAGGACTATAAAATAATGAGGGGCATAGATAAGTTTGGTCAATATCTTTCTGCACACGTAGGAGATTCTAAAGCTAGAGGGCATAGATTTAAGGTGAGAGGGGAGTGAAACAAAAGTATCCAGGGGAGCAATTTTTTCACACAGAGGGTGGTGAGCACCTGGAACAAGCTGCCAGAGGTCGTATTAATGGCAGGTACAATTTTATCTTTTAAAAAGCATTTAGGTAGTTATGTGGATAAGATGGGTATAGAGGAATTTGGGCTAAATGTGGGCAATTGGGATTAACTTAGGGGTTTAAAAAGAAGGGCGACATGGATAAGTTAGGCCAAAGAGCCTGTTTCCATGCTGTAAACCATATGACTCTATGTCATCTAATAAGAGAGGCGCTGTGTGTTTTGAGTTGCTGGCCTCAACCTCATGGATGGCTTTCAGGTGGTCTGCACATTGCTGGGATCTTCGCTTATACAGCTTACTAAAATGTTCCTGTCTATGACAATGAAAGCCCTGGGCAGTACTCACAGGATGTTGGTCTTTCCTGTGAGGGTGCTTACCACAGTGCGAGTAAGGTCATTACTAACATCTGCATGGTTCTTGTGCTTCTGAGGCTTTATATGGTAGATTGAGATGTGGCTTCTGCCCCATGAAGTGTTCTCTCCTTTGAGAATGACCCTGTACTGGTCATGCAGCTCAGAGAGTCAAATCAGCTGCGCAGCACTGTCGAGGATCAGATCAATTTTGCCTTGGAGGAGGTCAGAGAGAGAGTTGTTTGTTATACCCATCATGCTTCTGTCCTGAATGAATTCAATTTTTAAGATGCTGTATTCACATGCTTCTGCCATGCAGTAGAGATAATCGATGAAGGAATTAACAGGTTCCCCACACTCCTGGGCACTCCTGTTGAATTTGGCATATTCTAGGGTGTCAGGTTGAAGAAAAGTTTGCAAGATTTTAAAACATTGTCAAATTTAGCAGATGACTCATCTGTGTCTTGCCTTGCAATGTTGTCATCTGCAATTGACACTGGAATAAAGTAGTGTACTATCTTGTTCTGCCTCAGATTTTCTTTATCTAGTCCTGCAGCAGTGCCCCACCAATAACTCCAATTTTGGGACTGATTAGGGCCATTTGTGAACACATTGGAGATGAAAATGAAGAACTTTGATCCATCTTTAAAATTCTTTAAAATGTAGAGTTAGCTTTAACAGACAAGAGGCTTCAAGTTGGTGTTGCTGGTTATTGATGAAGAGATTTTTGCACACACCAAGTTTCAACGCAAATTTCAAAATAGCAGAGGTATCCTGATGAAGGAGATAGTTGTTGCGGGTCTTCTTACTCTGCATTGGTGTGATGGCGGTCAGGAGAAGTGAAGTCTCGTTGGCTGAGAGGTCTAAAAATCGTGAGGTACTTGACTTCATGAGAAATTCCTCTCCTGGGTTTTTTTTAGTTCCATTCTGAACTCAGTTGCCACATGATGCAGTTACTGAGTTGTGGTTTGGGCCAGTGACTGAAATTATCAGTAATCTTTCTGTCTTATGCAATTAAAGAGAGGTTTCACAGGATTGGCTCACATGGAAATTTGAAAGAATTTGCTGCTGGCTGTACTTGGCTGAAGCTGAACTTCCACAAGGGATTCACTCAAGTCTTCTGCCTAAGTTTAAAATTTTTACTGCTTCGAGGCTCTCATTGTCTCTGGAGCTTTTCCAATGTCTTAACTTCTGGAGTGAGATTTCTGTACTATTGACAGCACAGAATGCGTCATTTTCCTTGGTTCTTTTACATTGTGGTGAGCATTTGAATTTTTATCCGCTGCTGCTGCCATAATGGATGTTATTGCTGATAGTATGGTTATTCTGTTGTTGTTTTGCTTGAAGGATACTGCTTGGATACCACGAAGCAGTCTTATATAAATTACAAAGGACTCCTTTTTAACAATACTTATCAACATTTAGCACTCCTGCCTCTCAACTCCAGGAACTTTGGGTTTGGTTCCAGCCTTGGGTGATGGTCTGCGTGCAGTTTGCATGATCTCCCTGTGTCTATATGAGTTTCCTCCTGTTGCTCCAGTTTCCTCCCACATTCCAAAGATGGGTAGGATAGATGAAGTGGCCATGCTAAATTGCCCTTAGTTTCCCAAAATGTGTAGGTTAGATGGATTAGCCATGGAAAATGTATGGGATATGGGACAGGGGTGGGCAAGGGGGACTGCGTAAGGTAATTTGTCAGAAAGTTGGTGCAAACTTGATGGATTGAAGGGCATCTTTTGCATTGTAGGGATTCAATGATTTACACCAGGTATGGAGAGGTCTCCGTACCAGATTCTGACATATTGCTATTTATCTCTAAACTGATGCCAGTTCTAGGTCATGTGCTTTCTTACATCAACATATGTGCATTATTGCCCTCAATGCCATAGTAATGCTTTAGATACCAAATTCTTCTACTATGCAGGACAAGTCCAAGATGATCACCCATTCAGTACTTCTGGTTGAAAATGGTTGCAAATGTTTCAGCCGCATCTTCTGCACTTATGCATTGTGCTCCTCCATTATTGAGGATGGAAGTATTTGTGGATTGGCATTCTCTTCTTAGTTGTTAAATTGTCTGACCCAATCATGACTGGATGTGACAGTGCTGCAAAGCTTAGATCTGATCTGTTAAGTGTGGGATCATATTGCTCTGTTTGCCGCTTGCTGTTTCTGTTGTTTGGCATGCAAATAATCCTGTGTTGCAGCTTCACCAGGTTGACTATCCATCACCACCCTCCTATGACACACGCCTCTTTGCATCGCACCTGACTGGATGAACCTCTCCTCTCCCCAAGCTACTACAGTTCAGGATCTACATTCCTCACACTTTGCACGCCTTAATCTAGGATTTACTGCTCCCATTCTCTCAAGCTCCTAGTTCACGGTCTTGGCCTATAGTCCCTCCTGATGGATAGACTAATCCTCCTCCAGTCATGGGCCTACCTACTGTCGCTGAAACTATGACTCACCCACTGCTCCAAACTCTGTGTGTTTGTGTGTGTATGTGTGTGCATCAACTAGGATGGCTGTGAATGGGAGCATTGGAATTGATTAGGACCAAGTTGGATGTTCTATAGATGAACTTGACATTGATAGAAATTTGCATCAAGAGATAATTGAGAATTTGGGTTTTTACCTGCTGAATTTCAAAAGGAGGTAAGAAAGAAGGAGTTTATAACTTAGAAAAGATCATAAATAAATAAGACAAAATTATTAAGTTTTATTTTACCTGGAGTTGATGGCCATAAGGAGAATTTTATATCCTGGGAAAGGTAAATTTCAGAGAAGAATAAGAACAATGAGAAAAGGTGAAAGTGAAATAATATATTTAAAGAAAGGTTGGCAACTGTGTTGAAGTGTGGTCATGTAAGATTTCCTGAAGAAGGTGCTCTGTACTGGGACAGAGCTACAAAGAAGTGAAGTAAGCAGTCTTCAGCCAGCCTAGAGAAGTGTCTGGTTGTTACAGAAAGCAAGGTTCTGTTTTAAAGTCTTGAATTTCCATATTTGAGAGAGAGAGGCGTTATGAAATTCTTTCCCTTAGCAACAGTGGTTTGTGCTTTGTGGTAATATTACTGGAATTTTATAGTTTGAATGTCTATTAGGATTGTTGCCTAAGAAGTTTATTTTTGTGTCTAACCAAGTAAAAATTTTTTGGGGAACTTTTAATTTTTTAAATATAATCTCGTGTGTTTAAGTTTTCTTTTCTTTTTTTAATAAATGTATTAAATCAGTACTTAAAGTCTCCAAAAGTATTACTGTGATTTCAATACACACATGGGCTATAATAGAAATAGAAGATAGTTGTGATTGCTTGTCAAGTTTCTCATTTTTGGGATTTCGCTTGCATGGCATTTACCACCTGCTGGATCATAACATGTTTCAGGATTATGGCCACTGGTCACTCCAGAAATTGTGAATAACTTAAATGAATAATTCTACAAGAATGGAATACAGAATGCGATATTTAATGTTTCCTAATTTCCTGTAAGACTTCCCTTACTGATAATATAGTATAGTCTGAATGTGCAAATGTCAAAGGCTCAAATTTTGTTTAAAGAAGTGTGACATTAGGAATAAAATGATTAATAGTTTGTATTTTCTTCTCACCAAATTTTCAGACAAATGTAGATATACTGAAATTGAATCACTCATCCACAGAGGAAGTCCACAGTGAAGTAGAAGTCGAGCAAGGTATGTTTACGATTGGTTTCATTTTTGGAGTTTAATGTCCAATTAATTAGCAGTTAAATAAACCAACAAGGTGAAGTAATACTTCAATTTTATTTCAGATTGTGGAACTCTGTAAATTTGTATATTCTGAGAGCAGAAACTTCTCAAATTACCTTAGTTGAGGTTTTTATGTTTAAAAAATAGGAAAAGTGCAGTTCACATTGCAAGGTAGCAACTGGGATTAATTGACTAAAACTGTCTTTAACTTGGAGCTTTTTCAGGATGGATGGAAGGTCACATCCATTTATAGTTTGCTTTTCTTCTGATGTTGAATGACTGGCTATGCACTACACTATTTGTTACATTATTGATAGTTTCCTTCTGGAATTCAGTGTAATTGATTTGAGTGTGTGCAATATTTGGGCAAAAAATGGGAATCTCTTGGTCAGTTGGAGCTTTTGAATAATCTCTTACATTTGCATGTGAAAGTGTGGCATACTAGTTCCGTAGTTAATAAAATTCTGTCAGATGTGAAGACATCTGCATTATAAATTATCTTTAGTTTCTCTCTTTTCTCTTAAAATTGTGTTCATGGGATACGGGTGTTGTTGGTTAGGCCAGCATTTATTTCCTAATTGCCCTAAGAAACTGGTGGTGAACCACTGCCTTGAACCATTGAAGTTGTAGGTACACTTGCAATGCCGTTAGGAGAGGAGTTAGGAGAGAATTTTAACCAGTGACCATAAAGGAATGGTGACATTGTTCCAGGTCAGGATGGTATGAGATTTAGAGCGAAATTTGGAGGTGGGGTGTTCCATACATCTAGGAGGTCAAAGTCATCCTCGCTCACTTCATCTCTATCAGACGCATGGGACTAGATTTTCCAACCTTACTCACCTCAAGACCGTAAAATCCTACCCGAAGTCAACAGATCTTTCCATGATCCGTATCCTACTTGCTACAATTCCCAGGGTGGTTTACACATCTGCCCTCCTTGCCGTAGTTTTGTCACCCTTGTTATCCCACAACTCTTTGAAATTTACAATTTATGTTTTATTCCTCATATCAGCTCACCTTTCTTGAACTGGAGTCAGACTGATTATTTCACTGTATAATTGCGAAAAGTCACCTTTGAACATGATTTTATTTTCTAAATGAACGAGTTGCTGAATTCATCAGCTCCATCTCAGTCATACAGAAGCACAAGCTGTAATACTAAGATCTCTTAGGATTCACCAGAAACAAATCAGAAGTACTTTAACATTCATTAGAAATACAGCAGATGGAGCTGTGTACTTCAGTGTGCTTAATATTCAGAGCAATAAAAACTGGAATGTTTAAAGTATATGGCAAAAGGGAAATATAATTATGGTATTCTTCCCTTTTGAAGGGCATTTTCTGCAGCAATGGAGGGAAAAAGTAGATTGTATTAAGCTGAGGTGCTGAGGAACCTCCTGGCTCAGAAATGGCATAGACATTGATTTGTCAATCTTCTGTTTAGCTGTCTTGGGTGGGATGAAATAAGGAACAAATTAGGAACTTAGGAACTGGAGTAAGTCGATGAGAGAGGTGAGTTAAGGGCAATGTAAAGTAGATTTGTATCAATTCAAGGGCATTTTGTGCTACTGAGAAATTTCACCCCTCCTTTACAATCCTCAAATTTGGATTAAAAAAAATCTTCAGAAATCTGTGGTGAAAAACTGAAGCCCCTGTACAAATTCCTGGGAACGTGACTGATCACAACCAAAGCCAGAGAAAGAAATTTTGGTGCTTCTGCTGTTTCCAGCCCCCTTATTCTCCCACCCCATCTTAACCTCTCTCTCAATCATATATGATATTTTTCCCCCTTTCAAGATTTATAAATCAGTTCACCAAACAATTGCAGAAAGGTATCTAGTAAAATGAAAATGCCCATTGTTGACATCTAGGTTACAAATATCTCTGACATGTATGCAATAGGGATCATTAATATTGAGAACAGCAGTGATATAATGGTGTTTGCTTGTTTGTTTCCTATAAGTGATTCCACTGTGACTATTAAACAAACTTTAACTTAACAGCACTGTTTATGCTAATATTGTTAATTTGACAAGAATATATCCCGTTTGTTCTTCAGAATACTGTACAGAATGTTTTGTTAACTGCCTTAACCTTCATTAATATGTTCTGCACATTGCACCATCAGGACAAATTCACATTTGAGGCCAACATTCCATACTCACAACTCAAAAAAACTGCACAAGGTCTTTTCCATTCTGTAGAATAATTAGTAGACTTCCTCGTGCCTTTTTCTTGAATTCTAAAATCAGAATATTTTCCTTGTGTAATCGCAGATCTGATTCATATTCTAATTTCTTTTATATTTAATGTTCTCTTTCTTTAATTGTTGAATTTTGTTCCTTTTCATCTTATTTCAGATTTTTGTTTTCTTTCTTTCCAACTGGAATTTACAAGTTTTCACGCAAGACTCAAATTAGTATCAGCAGATTCCTCATGTGTGGATTTAGCTTATGGAGGTGCAAGGTCAATATAATAATATTCAGACTTGCTGATACCATTATTTAGTAATTTTAGATGATCAACCACTCCTGGGCACATTTTCTTGTGAATAGATATAAGTTGGTGTTGATAGACCCATGAGAAGTGTAGCATAGCAATGGACAAGGACTGGATGCAAAAGGGAAAATCTTCTTTCTAATTTGGGAATATGGCACCCTGAGAGTGTTCCATAGTTATGTACATCTTAATTATGTATTTTTGTCACTTTCTATTGCAGAATTTCATTATTAGTAATGCACAAGGCTTTTTTAAGAACCTACACAGCAGTTTTTGGCAACTAAGCAAATTGTGGAATAACATTTTGTTTTATCCTTTTCTCTTTCAAGTAATTTGTTTTCTTATTTATTTCCCTGTGCCACATACGTCTAAACTTGTCAACACATGCCAAATACAAATTATATGCTTTTGTTTTTCAACATGTACAAGAACAAGGGCAAATGAAAAATCTGTTGATGAAAACTATCTACTAAAGCATGACTTGAATGGAGTTTGCTAATGCCCCTACTGTTGCTTTACAAGTCTTTGGTTTGCATGCCTCCCTTTGAGTTGGGTCAGAGATACAAGACCTTTAAAAATGTGGGTGGAACCATATACTGGAATTCTCATCCTCATTCCTATGTCCAGCTATTTTTGCTGGTAGGTAATAAGTGTTAGGTAGTCAGTAAACATGCAGCATCCCAGACCTTGCTGGCTTCTTTGCAATTTTCCCCTATATTTCAATGGAATCTTGTTAGGAGACTTGGTACATGGCAGCTAAGAGGAGTTATGAACCACAGGGAATCCTAGTTTGAAGTCAATAATTATAACTCTGTTGCGAGGCATTGCATCCTCCCACCCCATCCACCTTAAGACTTACCTTTTCAACCGCCACTGGGAGTGAAGGTCCCATTGAGGAAATGGAATCATAAAATTTTACAATGCAGAAGGAGGCCATTCGACTTATCGAGTCTGCACCAACTACAATTCCACCCAGGCCCAATCCCCATAATCCCATGCATTTACCTGACACCTAAGGGCAATATAGCATGGCCAATTCACCTAACCTGCACATCTTTGGACTGTGGGAGGAAACAAGAGCATTCAGAGGGAACCCACGCAGACACGGAGAATGTGTAAACTTCACATGGACAGTGACCCAATGGGAATCGCACCTGGATCCCTGGTGCTGTGAGGTAGCAGTGCTAACCACTGTGCCACCATGCTGCCTCTTCAATTCACATCAAAATTAGTCCTTTTTTTAGGATAGATGTCTGGCCATCTACCTAACATAGTTTTGATACAGTTCCCAGATGACCTCATTATGAAATCTTGGCTGAGCCCCCAGAATGGTTAAAGGACTCTGTTCAGTAGGGATATGTCTTTTCACTTGCAAAAGGAAGTGCTTTATTTGCGTGATTTAATTATTCTTTACCTTGTAATAACCTTTGAAGAGGTTTTTCAATGCCTATGTGTTTATTTGAATAAGATTAAGAAATGTGAAATGGATTTAAGGTTTTCTCAAAGGGCTGTATGAACATATATAGGAATTAGGATCAGGAATAGGTCACTAGCCTTTTGAACCTGCTCTGCCATTAAGGTAGATCATGGCTGATCTGATTGTAACCTCAATCCTACATACCTGCCCACTCTGATAACTTTTCATTCCTTTGTTAACCAAGAATCTCTCTAGCTGTGCCTTAAAGTATTCAAAGACTATGCTTCCACTACATTTTGAGGAAACAAGTTTGAAAGACTCAGCACCCTCCTAGAGGAAAACTTTCTCCTCACTTCTGTCTTAAATAAGCAACCCCTTATTTTTAAACTGTGGCCTTTAGTTCTAGATAGTTCCACAAAAGAAAACATCTTCTTATTATTCACTCTTTAAGGATCTCAGGATCTTAAAAGATTCAATCAAATCACCTCTTACTGTTTTAAACCTGAGCGGATACATGCCTAGTCTGCTCAACCTTTCCTCATAAGACACCCCATCCATTCTTGGTATTGGTCTGGTAAACCTTTTGTGAATTGCTTTGAATGTATTTACATCTGTCCTTGAATAAGGAGACAAATATTGTACACAAGAGTCCAAATGTGGCCTCATCAATGCCCTATACAACTGAAGCATTACTTCTGTAAACTATTCCATGTTAGAGAAATTTCAAATAGTCAGGGATATAAGACACTGATAAAACTACTGGCACTAAGTTCAGTGACTCCAAATCAGAGCTGCAGACTAACAGGTACTGTTTGCATGAAGACACATATAATCACAGTAAGAGATTTGAAAAAGTATTTCTGATTTAAACGTGTAGTTTGGATTTTAAAAGGTATTTTTAAAATAATCTGTACCCATAGCAGCATGGTGGCATAGTGGTTAGCATTGCTACCCCACAGCACCAGGGACGCGCGTTCAATTCCTGGTTTGAGTCACTGTTTATGTGGAGTTTGCACATTCTCTCCATGTTTGCGTGTTTTTCCTCCAGGTGCTCTGGTTTCCTCCCATGGTCCAAAAGATGTGCAAGATTGGTGGATTAACCATGCTAAATTTCCTCTTAATGTTGGGGCATTAATAGGGTAAATATGTGGAGTTAGGGGAATAGGGCTTGGATGGGATTGTGCTCGAAAAATCTCCTTCTACAGTAAAGGGATTCTACGATGAATCAACTTTAGCCAAAGGCAGGCTGCTCCAAAGCATGATGGGATGAAAACTGAGTGAGATGAACCACATTCTTTGCAACAATGAAACCACAAAATGTGTACATTCTTATCAGTGTAAGTTACGGACAGTATAAGTTCCCAGAGCAATAGTATGAATAGAGCTGTTCAATTTAAATTGATAAGACAATGCTTCTCAGACATGGGAATATCAACTATATGACTTGATCATTGACATAATTGAGAGTTGGTGAGAACAGTACCTTTGAATTCTATAGCTAAGCTCCAGGGTTATTAAGTGACACAGGGAAGAAGCATCTGGATTCCTCAGACCAATGGGATCCCATGATATCAAAGGATAGAATGTAATTGCCTGAGGTATATGACAACTGTTAATAATGATTGATTTGTACTAATGATGCTTGGTTCATAATTAATGGGAAGATGGGAAAAACAAACTTGAAAATGTACAATTGTCCCTGCCTGATGTATTGTAACTTCAGAGTGGCATTGGAATGCTCAAGGTCTTGTCTTCAGAAAGGTGTTGGGCTGCCTCATGCTATCGCTCCTAGTGGTTGTTGGTCAAATAAAGATACGTCTTTAATCAGTATACTGACTTCACGAGTCTTTGTACTAGCTGAGGTTTTTGGCAATACCTAGTTTCTGGGGGAAAAAAAGCAGCATTCCACTTGCCATAAACAGTAATATTCTGTTAGCTTTCCTAATTACTGCTGTATCTGCATACTTGCATTTTGTGATTCATACACTAGGGCACTCAGATCCTTCTGCATATCAGACCTCTATAATCTCTCACTATTTTAGATAATAAGCTTTTTTATCTTTCCTTTGAAAATGGGCAATTTCACATTTTTCCAACTTATATTCCAGATCTTTGCCCACTCACTTAACCTATCATGTCCGCTTCCCAATTTATTTCCTACCTATCTTTACATAGTCAGCAAATCTAACAACCATATCTTCAGTCCTTTCACCCAAGGACTTTTTTGGCTTTTTTTGATTTACAACTTTATGAGGCAATAAGAGCAGCAATGTTCTTCAAAATAAATGTTGAACAGCAATTTTTCTCATGGGCAAGACCTTGCCAGTATAGTTATATGGATCATTGGTTCTGTACCTAGTACATACAGGGTCAGGGACATGGGAGATGTGAGGGTGCACGAAGACAAGTGGTATGTAAGGCAATATGGTAAGTACATGAAAGATATTAGAAGGCATGTGAGAAAGTGGGCATGGAGGGACACGGGAGATATGAGGGGATCTGAATCTGGAGTGGGGATGAGTGATCAGAGGGGCAAAAAGGATGTAAAGGGGAAGGTGACAGTGGAAGGGCAGACAGAGCCTAATGATCCTGATTACAACTGAGCTCATGTCCCATCCTAGTAAATGGAGGTATGTTTTCTAACCTGCCCATCTCGATTGCCGCCTCAGGCACCTACCTGACATAAAAACAGAACCAGGATCAGGAAAACTTCTGACTCCTTGATGAAAGTTAATGTTAAGAAGCTTGGTTGTCAGTGCCAACCAAGTTGTCAGTTGCTGTTTGAAGTGACCTAATAACTGGACAGTTATTGGAACATTATCAACGAAATCAATGAAATATTATTAATGATGATTAAGAGGAATTATTGGATTAAGAGGAGATTTAGTTTTCTGATTAGCAAACTGCAGTTGCATCAGTCAGATATAGAGTAGGCTGGTGTTGGGGGGAAGGTGGTGGTGGTGAGGGGAGCGTTTACTCTTGTGAAAAATAAAATGTGAACTAAGTGACATTTCAATATAAAAAGAGGACACCACTTTATAATGTTATACATTCTGACTTGCAATACTGAACACTTTTACTGAGCTGTATCAAATTTATTGTCCATTTGCCTAATCTAAACTATATGGACTGCAAGTGGTCATGGTGTACCCAGTGTAGGAAAAGACAGAAAATTGTTTTCCAAAATAATAACTTTATACACAAATGACTAATTCTGTCTCAGATTAGTGCTGGCAGTCATTGGCCCCTGAAGGTTTACTCTCATGGGTGATGACATCATGAGAAATCTTATAATGAATAACAACAAGCAATATATTTTCAGTGTTTCAAAATATCCAGTGTTAATTATATTGCTATCTACATTAAGGGATTAATTTTTATATACCCAGTTGCTTTTGTCTTACCATTTTGTTCATTTCCTTTTAGTTTTGTTACACTGCCCAGAAATCTCTATTTCTGCCTTTGGCATGAAGATTATCCATACTGGATGTGGCGATGGATGTGACAGATTGGTTTGGGTTTTGAAAATGCAATCTTCTACTATCTGACTAACTGGTTTGTAATATTTATGTGACTTTGTTATGAGGCAAGCAGCGTAGGCTGCCATTTCTAGCCAATTCATTAAAACTTCAAGTTTCAAGGTGTCCAGATCATCAACAATCTGTCCTGGTACATCCACACTGAAGCTACAGTTAAGAAAGCTCACCAACATCTCTATTTTCTCAGGAGGCTAAGGATATTTAGCATGTCTTCTATGACTCTCACCAACTTTTACAGATGCACCACTGGAATCAGACTTTCCGGTTGTATCACACCTTCGTAAGCTCCTGTTCTGTCCAAGATTGCATAAAACTACAGAGGGTCATGAATGTGCCTAGTCCATTACGCAAACCAGCCTCCCATCAATTGACTTTGTCTACACATCCCGCAGCCAACATAATCAAGGACCTCACACACTTTGGACATATTTTCATCTACCTTTTCCCATGAGGAAAAAGATACAGAAGTCTGAGGTCACGTACCAACTAGCTCAAGAATAGCTTCTTCCCTGCTGCCATCAGATTTTTGAATGGATCTACCTTATATTAAGTTGATCTTTCTTTATGCTCTAGTTATGACTGTAACACTATATTCTGCACCTTCCTTTCCTTCTCTATGTCTGGTATGCTTTGTCTGTGTAGCATACAGGAAACGATACTTTTCACTGTACACCAATACATGTGACAAATAATAAACCAATCAATAAAGCATCACAGAGTAACAAGACAATGATGAAAACTACTGTGCTTATATTTGAAACTTGAAAAATAGATATTTAAACTCTGGAAAAGATGCAAAGCGGACAGTGTTTAATATCCATTTACCAAATCATGTAGCAGAAAACATTCAGTGATTCATGGCTGTTTTATTGTTATTCTATAGTTGAAACACTAATTTCTGTTCTTTCCTCTTGGATTCTCTCTGTGTCCTGACACAGCCTCCTACTGGCAAAAATCTAGCTCTGTCATGCTTCAATAAGTAAAATCTGCTCTCAATTCATTCTGAAACTTGTCCAGATTTACTCTTAAAGGGAACCTCAATTCTAATGTTTGTCACTGAGCACCCAGAAACACAGGTTCTCATTTGCAAAAATAAAAGCTTCTGTAAAGAACAAAGCAAAACAGACAAAAACTGCAAGTGAGACATAACTCAGAAAGGCACACAGAAAAGTACTAATCTGCAAAGAAGCTGCTGAAAAGAGGACAAGAGGAAAACATATGTGGGCAGCAAGTAAAATTACTGACTGCAAAGTGAATGAAAAAGGGAAAACAAACATAAAAGGACTGCAACAAAATTACTGAGTGAGTAAAAATGGCTGCAGTAAATTTCCCAATCTTTTCCTTTCTGCCTGTCTACTCTATAAACGATATGCTTTGCCTGTGTAGCATGCACAAAACAATATTTTTCACTGTATATTAATACATTGATGCAGCGTTGCTGCCTCACAGCGTCAGGGACCCAGGTGGTCTTGAGTAAATGTGTTTACTGTTGTCATTTCTGGTACCTGTCAATGCTGCGCTGTCCATCCTTGAAAATAATATTAATGCTATATGATGGCACAATACTCATTTAGATTTATTTCTCATTCAGTAAGGAGAAATTAGTTTGAAAGCTCAAAGCAATAGCAAGATGGAAGAACTAGATTTCCAGATCACAGACAAAGTACAATGTCGATCTATTTCAGCTGAAGCCAGTTCAAAGCTTGGACTGATAAATCCTGAACATGTCAACAGAGATATACAATATGTCACCGCAAATGACCACTGAACAGATCCTAGAGGAATACATAGATGTGTTTACATGGTTTCGAGGAGAATATCACCTCTAAGTAGCTGGGCATGTAAGACCAATTCAGTATCTGCAGAGAAGAGTTCTAGATGCCCTCATGTCAAACCTAAAGGACAAGATAGAAGAACTGGAAAAATGGGAAGTAATCAAAAAAATGACAATTCCAACAGACTGGATTAGCAGCGTGTTAGCAGTGAGGCAACCTAGAAAGCTGTGGATATGTGAAAACCTAAAGGATCTAAACAAAGCCGTAAAGAAATCTCATACCTCATGCCAATCATTGAAGGAATTTTGCTGCAACTTGCCTAGTCAAAGATACTCTCTGACTACATGGGAACTGCCCAGGAAGTTTCAGCCTCTACTTACCAATTATCCTGTGTCTGGACCTTTGAAAACTCTTGAGTAAGTCAGAGACTTAGCATGGTTCCGATTCACTTAGCAAAATAGTTTCCAGGATAAAGCTAGAAGGATTAAAATCAATTGCTGAGCCGCTTGAGTACTGACCCGCCTTCAACACTTCACTGGAGCCTGTGACTATATTCAACCCACTCATCTACCCATCTGCCATTCTATCCCCTCGTGCACTTACCTTTTCTTCTTGTCAGAGTGTCTTTGGGACACTTAAGTTTACTGGTGCATGGCAACTAATGCCTTTAAAAGGATGTATGGCTTGGCTTCATCCGTTACTCCTGCACCAATGAAGGAAGGACACTGGAAGCAGGTACCTCACATTCCTCAGGAGGCCCACTCAGAAATGTATTTGTATTTATGTATTTGTACACATGCATAACATTTCCTCCTGCCTTAAATTGAATGTCCCCAAAGAAGTTCAAAACAAGTTCAATATGAACAATAGTCAATAAGTCGGTCGCTATTAATAAGTCAGATGGTCTGGAGTTTATCGCTCTCAGAAGGACTGACAGTGAACCTCTGGAGTCTTTGTTTTCCCACTGATAGCATCAGTGGTTGCTTCAACCAGCAATGATATAGGAATTAGAACTTATCTCTGCATCTGAACAGAAGGTGAGATGTTGCTTTCCTCAACAGTGTCTGATAGTTTCGGAGTTGTAGGAAGGCTCAAGTTATGACTTTATAAATCTGATCCTGAATTTTCAACAAGCTCCAAATCTTGCTTTTAAGCATGTTGTTTGGTTACCTCCTTTAATTTTCAGTTTGAGTGTAATGCCTTTCAGGCTCATTAGTTCTCTATCGAAAACAATATTTTGCTACTTTACAAATTCTGTGCAGCCTGATTCTCCATTGGTCATTTATTTTGACTTCAGTCCTATTCAGTGCAGCCTGATTCTCCATTGGTCATTTATTTTGACTTCAGTCCTATTCAGTTGAATCTTTTCCAGCCACATATGACCCATCAGCACTGGATAGTTTCTCATCACTATGTGTAGAGGCAAATCTGCTGTTTGCCCATTTAGTTGCATGGCTACTTCAATTCTAACAGACTGGATTAGTAGCTCCCTTCAGAGAAACCACTTCTTCTGTGTATATCATCAGCATTATCCTTGAGGGCTTTAAAGGAATGTGTTGGAGTTTCTTGTTGTAGGTAGTCTCTGGCACCAGCAAGACTGCTGCCTCAGTATCAACTTCCATCTTACTGGCTGTCCATCCAGCAGTGGAGAATCTTATCAGTCTTATTTCTCACTGACCTTTGTTACTAAGTAATAAATTCAGTGGTGGGCATTGCTCTCTGCTTTCACTCACTGTCTCATGGCTCCTTGTTTTCCATCTCCTCCTGAACTGAGATGCTTCGACTCCGAATATAGGTTGTCTCTTGTTGCTACCCAGACACACAACATTATAGGTGCAACTCACAATGTTGCAGTGCCTCTAAGTTCAAACAGAACCCTATAGTTGTACATGATATTAATGGTAAGCAACTTCATTCATTCCTACCTTCAAGTCTCAGTTTCCTCTGGTCCCTTTGACCTTAGCGGCTATGCTCCCTCCTTTTTCTTCCTTGCCTGGCCTTAAAAGCCTCCCTCCTTCTGACCCCATTGAGGCCACACACCTTGAACAATGGTGCACCTCACTGCTTCCAGCCCTAATAAAGCCTCTCTTCTCCCGCCATGGTGTTACCTCTCTCTTTTTCTCCAACCAAACAACCATCTCCTTCCAATAACCCTCTGCTCCACTACAGCAACCCCCCTCTCTCTCAACCCCAATATAACCTCACTCTCCTCCAGTCCCAATACAGCCTCACTTTCCCCTGGCATCTACCCAACTCAGTCTCATTCCACCCAGCCTTGGCATCTCCATACAGTTTTGCCATCCACACAGCTGATGTCAAAATTCAATAGCAAAACAAGAAAGAGAAAAAAACAAAGAGCTTAAAGAGAAAAAGAAAACTTTAAAAGCTAACGAAAAACTGAAGAGCTCAAAGTTAAAATGAAGAGCAAAACTTCAAATGCTTTAATGAAACTTATTGCACAATTAATGCACTGTGTCATTTCTAAGTGCTAAATTAATGTTTAATCTAGTGTGAGACAAATGTGACACTGCCAATCTGAGTTAGTCACTCATCCAAACTGATGTTTTTCAACTTTTTAATTAAACCGCAGCCTAATAAAGTGGGTTATTGTTATTTTGGATAGCATGTTATGGTCAGGTTAGCAGGTGGGGGGAGGGTGGCTGTTTAAATTCATTCAGTCGTCTTCCTGCTGACTGCTTGCACCTGCCTTTCCAGTCCCTTCCCTGCAGATCTTTGTCTTTTGTAAATTCCTCAAGTGTGTGCATTTGATTAACAATTCTATTTCATTCAGATACCCAGTGCCAGTGATTCACGTTATCTTTAGATTATTGGTTGGATTGATATACAGTATTTGAGTCTGCGTTCTTTGGTTTTGTTAACTCTTATCGACTGTGAACCTTGTAATAAGCAATCAATCAGATATTAGAGTCTACATTCCAGCTAGCTTTCAGCTATTAATTGGATTAATTGCACACTGTTTGTTTCTAGGTTCCATGGTTAAATCATGTTTAATATTTTATGTGAAAGCTGTCCATGTGCTTTGTGAATCTCATATTGAACATGAACATTCTCATACAAATCTGTACTTAACTACTGTACATACAGAATGATTTATTGGTTTGGATGTATTGAAATCGTCCATCTTCAGAAAAGTGAACGGAGTTAATTCCTTGTTAAATGCATTGGGAACCAGTTCATAACTCATATTGAAGTAATATTGCCGTATATCCTCAGGAATGATAACCATAGCAACAAGTGGACTGGCTGCTCACTGCATTCATTCTATGTGGTGAGAAAGTTTGGAGATAGTTTTGCCTTATTTTCTCAAGTGAACAGTTGCTTTCTGAAGGCTTATTTACAAATGCCTCAGTTATTCCTAATGATTCATTGTCTGCCTTTTTTTTGGAATGGATTTGTGATATTGTGAAATGCACCAATATTTTTCTAGATGTTGACTGCTGTATTTGTAAAATTAGTAAATACTTCATGGCTGTTTTTTTTTGTAATACTGGCAACGAAACAAAGTTATTTCCAGAAATGTCTTGCACAGTGTTGGCCTCGACCCTTTCAGATCCATTTCTCAAACCACGGCTCAAAAAATTCTGATGAATTTGGGTCCTGGTGTAGAGAAAAAATTTCAACTCCTTTAAGCTTATTCTCATTGGACCAGTGAGGCTTAATCACTTTTTTTCTTTATTTATTTAATACGCATGGTAAATAACACTGATTTTTATTTATTTTGGGTGGAACATCTTTGGATGTTTGACCTTAAAAACCAATAAATGTTTTTTTCTCTATTTAAATGTTTCTTTAATGATTTTAGCCTTAGATCAAGTCTGTTCAAAGCCACAGTGAATTAGTTTTTTTCAAATGTGGCTTCTCAAGTTCCAACTTCCAAGTCTTGCTGACTGGTTTCCACGAACACTCTTGTTTTTTCCACATTCCCCTCTGTGGTTGCAAACATGATCCAGATGATATTGACTTGGGATATTTCTATTGAATCAAAATTAATTATGCGTCATGGGCTGACTCCAGTTATGATAGTAACTTGCTTATGTTAGGATTTGCTTATGTCAGGATGAGGCTTGAAGGCTCAGTTAGTGCAATGGATAGCTATAGATTAGCCAGGAAGGAGGTAAAAAGTGAATTGAGGAGAGCTAAGAGGGGACACGAGAAGATGTTGGCTGATAGGATTAAGGAGAATCATAAAGCTTTCTTTCGATATGTTAAGAATAGAAGATTGGTTAGGGCAAGATTAGGGCCAGTCATAGACAGCAGTGGGGAGTTGTGCGTGGAGCCTGAAGAGATTGGTGAGGCACTGAATAAATATTTCTCTTCGGTATTCATGCAGAGTGCTGGAAATGTAGCTGTGGAGAGCACTGAGGTACAGGGTTGCAAATTGGGGAGTATTGTAGTAGATAGGGAGGATGTGTTAGAAATTCTCGAGGGTTGAAGTTGGATAAGTCCCCTGGGCCGGACGGGATTTACCCTAGGATTCTCTGGGAGGCAAGAGAGGAGATTGCAGAGCCTCTGGCTATGATCTTCAGGTCGTCGTTGGTTACGGGTGTGGTTCCGGAGGACTGGAGGATAGCGAATGTGGTCCCGTTGTTCAAGAAGGGGAAGAGAGACCTTCCAGGGAATTATAGGCAAGTGAGTCTTACTTCTGTTGTGGGCAAAGTATTGGAGAGAATTATTAGGGATAGGATTTATAGTTATTTAGAGAGAAATGAATTGATTGGGGATAGTCAGCATGGTTTCGTGAGGGGTAGGTCATGCCTTACTAACCTCATTGAGTTTTTTGAGAAAGTGACCAGAGAGGTGGATGGGGTTAAGGCGGTTGATGTAGTATATATGGACTTTAGTAAGGCGTTTGATAAGGTGGCCCATGGAAGACTTCTACAGAAATGCAGATGTGTGGAATAGAGGGTGATTTAGCTAATTGGATTAGGAATTGGCTGGCAGATAGAAGACAGAGGGTGGTGGTTGATGGGAGATATTCATCGTGGAGTTCGGTGACGAGTGGTGTGCCTCAGGGGTCTGTTTGGGGGCCCCTGCTGTTTGTAATTTTTATAAATGATCTGGATGAGGGTATTGAGGGATGGATCAGTAATTTGCAGATGACACTAAAGTCGGTGGAGTGGTAGATAGTGAAGAGGGGTATTATAGTTTACAGAGTGACTTGGACAAGTTGCAGAGCTGGGCCGAGAGGTGGCAAATGGAGTTAAATGTGGAAAAGTGTGAGGTAATGCACTTTGGCAGGAACAATAAATGTGTAGAGTATAGGGCTAATGGTAGGGCTCTTAATAGTGTTGAGGAACAGAAGGATCTTGGTGTATGTGTGAATAGATCCCTGAAAGTAGGCAGTCAAGTGGATAAAGTTGTTAAGAAGGCATATGGAGTCTTACCTTTTATTGGTAGGGGGATTGAATTTAGGAGCCGCAGCATCATGTTGCAACTGTACAAAACTCTAGTGCGGCCGCACTTGAGTATTGTGTGCAGTTCTGGTCCCCACATTATAAGAAAGATGTGGAGGCATTGGAGAGGGTACAGAGGAGTTTACCAGGATGTTGCCTGGTATGGAGGGCAGGTCTTATGAAGAGAGGCTGAGGGATTTGAGGTTGTTTTCGTTAGAAAGGAGGCGGCTAAGAGGGGACCTAATCGAAACATATAAGATGATTAGAGGTTTAGATAGGGTGGACAGTGATAGCCTTTTTCCTAGGATGGAGAAAGCTAGCACGAGGGACACAGCTTTAAATTAAGGGGTATGAGTTATAGGACGGATATCAGAGGTAGGTTCTTTACTCAAAGAGTGATTAGGGAGTGGAATGCCCTGCCTGCAGCTGTTGTAGATGCGCCAAGTTTGGTGGGGTTTAAGAGGTTAATTGATAAGTATATGGAAGAGAAGGGAATGTTTAGTTTGGAGGGGCATTGCTTTTTATTTTGGTCGGCACAACATCGAAGGCCGAAGGGCCTGTTCTGTGCTGTAATGTTCTATGTTCTAAGTAGTCCAGCTGAAAGTCAGATTTCTGATTCTGTATCAAATCAATTCGAATAGAAGGATCATTTTGGCAAAAAGGTTTCCAAGGGGTTTGCAAATCTGACACTATGGGCGGTATTTAATTCAGCTCATTGCAGTGGGAAACAGGGCAAGCGGACCCATTTAATTGCAGGAGAAGCCTTGCATCAGTTGTCTAGGGAAGGGAAGGAGTAGATGTGAGATACTTGCTCACGGCAGAGTAATAATTAGGCTTCTTAGGTTAATTAGGTTAATGAAGAACAAGTTATTAGTGAATTGATACAGAATAGCCAGAATGATCATCTTCCAGTTTCTGTAATATTATAAATGGTGTATGATTTTTATAGGATAGAACACACAAGCATGGAAACTAGAAGCAGGAGTAGATCATTCTGTCCTTTGATCATGGCTGATCATCGAATTCAATATCCTATTCCCCCTTAATGGGCCACATGATGGATGGGCAGTGTTGTTTAAAATGCTAACGTGTTAACTCGGGTGGTTAATACACAAGTTTAATAGACAACGAGTTTGGAGTACAACGTTAAAGAAGTCTTATTGCATTACGGCATTGGTAAAATCATCGTAGAATCCCTTCAGTGCAGAATGAGGCCATTTGGCCCACAAGCCTGCACCAACAACAATCCCATCCAGGCCCTATCCCTGTAACCCCACGTATTAATCTTACCAGTCCGCCTGGCACTAAAGGCAATTTAATATGGCTGATCCACCTAACCTGTACATCTTTGGAGTGTGGAAGGAAACTGGAGCACCCAGAGGAAACCCATGCACACATGGGGAGACTAGAGTAACTAAGGAAAGACATAGCCACCTTAACAGGGAGAATAATGAATGTTGACTAGACTGATCAGAGGAAAAGGGGCTTGTTCTATGAGAAGGGTTCTATTCCCTAAAATTTAGAAATGTGGCAGCCTTAGAATCATAGAATCATACAAATGAAGCCCTTCGGCCCATTGAGTCTGCACCGACACTTAGAAACATCTGAACTCCCACCTAATCCTATCTTCCAGCTGTTAGCTCATAGCCCTGAATGTTATGACATGCCAGATACTTTTTAAAGAATGTGAGGCAACATGCCTCTATCATCCTCCCAGACAGCGCATTCCAGACTGTCACCACTCTCTGGGTAAAAAAAAGCTTTTCCTCTCATCCCCCTAAACCTCCTGTCCCTCACCTTAAACATATGTCACCTTGTGACTGATCCCTCAACCAAGGGGGAACAGCTGCTCCTTATTTAGTCTCTCCATGTCCCTCATAATCTTATACACTTTAATCAGATCGCTCCTCAGTCTTCTCTGCTCCAATATAAACAATCCAAACTTACCCACCTCTCTTCATACCTTAAATGTTCCATCCCAGGCAGCATCCTGGTGAATCTCCTCTGTACCTTCTCTAGGTCGACTGCATCCTTCCTATTATGTAGCGACCAGAACTGCACACTGTACTCTAGCTGTGGCCTCACCAAACTTCCATGCAACTTCAATATGACTTCCCTGCTTTTGTAATTTATGTCTCAATTGACAAAGGCGAGTGCTCTATATGTCTTTTTCAACATTCCACTAACACACCCTTCCGTCTCATAAAACAACAGTTGAAGTTAATTCCACACTCAGCATTATCTGATATGGTTCAGGAATCATTTGGGTGAACACTTGAAAGATGATACCATTCAAGGATATTGGGGTGGCATGGTGGCACAGTGATTGGCACTGCTGCCTCATTGCACTAGGGACCCAGATTCAATTCCATCTTTGGGTCACTGTCTGTATGGAGTTTGCACTTTCTCCTCATGTCTGCATAGGTTTCCTTTAGATGCTCCTGTTTCTTCCCACAGTCCAAAGATGTGCGAGTTAGGTCGATTGGCCAAACTAAATTGACCCTAGTGTCAAGGGATTAGCAGGGTAAATGTGTGGGGTTACGCAAATAGGGATTGTGGTTGGTACAGACTCGGCAGACTGAATGACCTCCTTCTGTACTGTAGAGATTCTATTTTATGGATGTAAGAAAATGGGATTAACATGGTTTTAGTGGCAGTTATTGTCAGTGCAGGCTTGATGAGCTGAAGAGTATTTGATGCAGATTGAGAAAGTCAACTGAGAAGGTTTTCATCAGTTCTGCTATGTAAGTAGTCACCCTCTGTAAGTGACCTGAAGTCTAATGACAGCAACAAAAGGAAATGAAATGTTAAAGCCTATTAATGCGTCAACACCATCCTGTTTGATCCTACTGTAGATCTCAGAGAGTCCTAATGTTGTTCTCCCATTGCTGACCTTCCCCATCATGTTATCACAGAAAGAGGAGATCATACTAGCAGGTTTGATGGTCAGCCTATATTCTATAGTAGCCTAAGTAGGTGGGTGGCCTCTACTCACATGGTAAAATGTCTTGGTGAGATCGATGAAGGTAATATCTAATGGTCTCCTTTATTCATAGCATTTCTTTTGCAATTGCCAAACTGAGAAGGTTTTAACAGTTGTAGATCTCCCAGAAGAGAAATCACACTAGGATTTGCCTAGAATAGGTTTACCTTCCACAGAGTTTGGATGAATGGAATAATAATCCACAATAATCCATAATAATAATAATGGAATTTCAATAATAATCTTATTGAAATATACACTCTTCTTCAGTGAGTGAGATGGTAGATGCTAGGGGTTGTTTCTTCTGGCTATAGAGCATGGAACTAGAATATTAGAGCAGTCTCAGAATAGAGGGTCAGATTTTTAGGACGGAGATGAAGGGAAAATTGTTCACTGAAAGGATTGTAAACTTTTTGAATTCTCTACCCCCAAGAGCTGTGATCGCTCAGACATTGAGTGTATTATTGACAAAGGTCATTATATTTATGGGGAATAAGGGAATCAAGAAAAATGGGAATACTCCAGGAAGTATGAGCAACAATCTTATTGAACAAAGGAATGTGCTGAATGGCCCACTCCTGCACCTATTTCTCATGTTATTATCTAAACTAGGAAAACCGAGATTCAGTTGCAATAAATGGATGACCTTATATTTGGAGGTATAACATGGAAATTTTGAAGATCTCCACTTTGATGTTTTGGGAATATATGCATGTTTCTATGATTCTGGGAGCAGTTTTAGCAGGAGTTATAATTCCTTATGATGGTCCCTCCAAAATCAGAGGTAGGAATATATGAAATAGGAGCAGAGGTAGGTCATTCGGCCCTTTGAGCTTGCTCTGTCATTCAGTAAGATAATGGCTAATCTGTTTGTGTTGAATTTCACTTCATATTTAACCACCCCACTCCCATGACCCCTTTTCTACCCTTCTGAGACAGAGAGTTTCAAAGTCAATGCCACTGTGAGAGAAAAAAAATTCTCCTCATCTCTGTCCTATAAAAATGATCCCAAATTTTATAATAGCGCCCTTAGCTCCGGACTCATCCACAAGAACAAAATCACTCTTTTCGATTCCAACTTGTCAATACTGTTCAGGATCTTATATACTTCAGTCTGGTCATCCCTCGCTCTTTTAAATAAGCCCAGTCTGATCCAACTTTTCCTCATAAAACAACCCCGTCTTTCCAAGTATCAAGGTAGTATATCCCCTTTGAACCATCTCCAAAGCATTTACACCCTCCCTTAATAAGGAGACCAAAGCTGCAGACGGATTTGTCATTCAGTCTCACCCAAAGCCCTGTATAACTGAAGCATAACATCCTTACTTTATGTTCAATCCCTCTCGTGATAAAGGACAGCATTCCATTAGCCAGCTTAATTGCATGATGTATCTGCAAACTAAATCTTTGTGACTCATGCACAAAAACACTTAAATCCTTCCTCACCTCAGAATTCCATAGTTGTTCTCCATTTAAGTAATAATCTTTTTTATTCTTCCTGTCAAAGTGAACAACTTCACACTTTCCCACATTACTTCCCATCTGCCAGATTTTTGCCCACTTACTCAACCTATTTATATCCACCTATATACTTGGTATGTCTCCTTCACAGCATTCTTTCATAATTATATTTAGATCATCTGCAAATTTTATTACCCTGCCTTCACTCCCCTAATCTAAGTCATTGGTGCAAATTGTAAAAGTCAAGGCCTTATGGAACTTTACTCATTGCATCCTGCCAATCAAAGAACAACTTTTGCATATTCAGTTTTCTGTCAGCCAGCCAATATTCAGTCCAGCTAATATGTTACCCCTACACCATGAGGTTTTATTATTTGCAATAATCTTTGATGTGGCACTTTATCAAATCCAAGTGCAGTACATCTCCGGGCTCCCCTTTGTCCAAAGCACACGTTACTTGTTAAAAGAACTTTAGTAAATTGGTTAAACATAATTTCCCTTTCATAAAACCATGCTGACTCTTCCCAATCACCTTGAGCTTGTCTAAGTGCCCAGCTATAATCTCTTTAATAATCGATTGTAACATCTTCCCCATTACAGATATCAAGCTTACTGGCCAATGGTTTCCTATTTTCTCCCTCTCTCCCTTCTTGAACAAAAAGGTTATAGTTACGACTTTCCAGTCTGATCATTTCCGGAATCTGATAAATTTTTGAAAATTAAGAAAGCATCCATTATCTCATTCGCCATATCTTTTGAAAACTTAGATGAAGTCCATCAGATCCTGAAGACTTTCAGTTTGCAGCTCCGTCAGTTTGCTCAGTACTCTTTCCCTAGTGAGTGTAATTATCCAAGTTCCTTCTCCCCTCTATCTTCTTACAGCTATTACTAGAATGTTTGTTGTATTTCCTATAGTGAAGACAAGCAATGTATTTATTCACTTTATCCATCATTTCCTTATTCCCTACTATTAACTCCCATTCTCATTCACAAGAAAACAAAAACTTACTTTACTTTTTTCCTGTTTAAATACCTGTTGAAACTCTTGCTGTCTTTGATTTATTCATTTGTAGTACATAGGCATTGTTCACTGGCTAGTGTTTATTGCCCCTCCTTAGCTGCCCTTGTGAAGGTGGCATCTGTTTTTATATTCCAGCTGGCTTTCTCTTGTATTCTAATTTCTCTTTCCTGATTAACCTTTTAGTCATTCTCTGCTGTTTGATATATTCTGATTGATCATCTGACACGCCACTCATCTTTATGTAGTTAATTCCATGTTTTTGTCTTGCATTTGATGCTTTTCTTAGTTTCTTTAGTTAACCATGGATGGTGGCTCCTCCCTTAGAATTTTTTTTACTGAAGGAATATATTTATTCTAAAATATTCCCTTAAATATTTGTCACTGCTTCTCTATTGACCCGTTCCCCAACCTACTATCCCAGTTCACTTCAGCTAGCTGAGCTTTCTTCTTATTTAAGTTTGAAATACAAGTCTTAGACTCACTCTACTCCCTTTCAAACTGATGTAAAATTCAATCGTATTGTGATCACTGATAGCTAGGAGTGCCTTTATTCTTGAGGTCATTAATTAATCCTGTCACATTACACAGCGTCTCATATAACCTACTCTCTGGTTGATTCCAGAACATGCTGCTCTAAGAAACTATCTCAAAAGCATTCTAAGAATTCCTAATACAGGCTACTACTGCCAATCTGATTTTTCCATCTGTATGTAGATTAAAGTCACCCATTATTATTGCTGTCCCTTTATCATAAGCACCCAATATTTTTTCTTGTATACTTTGCCCTGTACTGTGTTTAGTGTTTGGGGGTCTACTCACACTAATAACGTCTTCCCACTACTATTCTCGATCTCCACTCAAACCAATTCTGAACTCCAGAAAAAAGATCATCTCTAATTATTGCACCAGTGCCATTTTTGATCAACCGTGTTACCCCTTCACTTTTACCCAGTTTCCTATCCTTCTTGAAATGTAAAAGCCAGACTAAAAACAGTCCATTAGTCCTCCTTGTAGAGGACTTTCATTGTGCAAACATTTCTGATTAATCTGATACAGACTTGTAAAGATAAGCATCAACTTCGGAAAACCACAATCTGCTGGCCGTAAGTTACACTGATGGAGCCAAGTATCTTCTGGAAAGACAGCAGTGAATGAAATAGGTTTCCATATATACGCTTGACACTTTTGACTAACCTTGGTACGGTTAGGCTTGGGAGAAGCTACAGTTCTTGTTTTTAGTTTTAATGTGCAGCTTTGGATGTTGTCAGGAACATTTCTATTTTCAGTGGAATTGTAACTCTTATGTTATTTCAAATAGAAAACAAGAGGAAATCTTCTCCAGAATGAGAATAAGTTTCACTTGGCTCTTATGACCTCCTTATTTCAAAAGCTTATCAATTCTTCCTCTTTATATAGGCACATAAAAATTGATCTCTTGCATAAAGTTAATGCCAATCACTGTAAATCATGACTTCTCATAGATGAGTGGGGTTGGAGGGGCATGCGTACTAAAATAGAAGTATTAAACACTTGCCTGTCTTTGGCTCAATCTGTATTTCCCCCCCATTTTTTCACCATTGTGTATGTTTGATCTTATAATCTGTACATTATTTGGTACTTCAAGGCACATAGAATGATTTACCACACATCTTGGTGATTATACAGTAGTTGCACCAAATGTTGACCAGTCTAATTTAGTAAAATTACAACTAAAATTAAACTTGTTACTGGTTCAATAGCCTGAGGAGAGACATTTTGTCTTGAGCAAATGTATTTGGCATTTATGACATCCCCTTTCCCCACTGTTCCAACTCCTGTGATTGTCCAGATTAGTTCTCAACAATAATTAATTATTAGCAATTACCCTGATTCCAACTCCTGTGCCTTTGATAGGAATAGTAATTGCAAAACGTATGGGCTGCAAAAATCTCATTCTGAATGAATTAAGTTTTTATTTGACAACTTTGTGCATTTGTAAGTAATCATTTTGACATTTGTTAAAAATTGAAATATTGAACTATTTCCATGTTTAGAATGGGATATAGAAGAACTGGGGGAAATATAAAGAATATTTATAAGAACTGAGAGAGTTTATCGGGAAAGTTCTTTAAAATTAAAAAACAAGACCTTCCCTAACAGAGGGTTTTTAAATTATGGGGGTATGTAATAAAATCGATGTAAAGAAGATGTTTCCACTTGTGGGATGTTCAAGACTACAGGCAAAAGGCCTGATGTATCCAATAACAAATTCAAGAGCAATGGTGAGAATGTGGATCTTGTTATCACATGGAGTGAATGGTATCTCTAGCTTAAATGCATCTATGGAGAAACTGGATATGAAGGTGAGGGAGAAAAAAATAGAAGAAAATGGTGATTAAGGTGCAGTAAGGAGGGAGTAGGATCATATGTGGGATATATTCACCAGCATAGACATGTTGGACCAAATAGCCTGTATCAGAGGTACAAAATTCAATGTAATTCTACTTTAGTCCTAGGAAATGATTAAGTAAATAAATCATTTAAGTTGCTTATGAACATGGTACTGAAATATTGAAGTATTGAAATGTGATGTGAACAATGATTTAAATACACGGGATGCAACTGGATTTTGATTTCTGAGAACAAATTTATTGGCAGTAGTGCAAGAAGAATTGGAAGATAAGGTACTGCCTTGCTTCTGGAAAGTTACAACTAAACATTTCATTATTAGAGTTCATCTATTTTTCTTTTTCATCCAGGATCTTGTTCTGAGATATATACCGATGAATCTGGTTGGTCAGCGGAAAGCACGGACAAGAAGAACCATGTGGAGGTATTGGATTCTTTCACTGTCTAATGAGATTTAATTACTACAACCCATTTTTCTGAGCTGTCATTGGGATCTATTGAGAAGAAAGAAAAATTTTATATGTTTACTGATAATTTTTATATAGTGTATATAGGTGACTTGAGAGGCTTGATCATTTGATTTTTCTTAAGTGAGAGTTTGTGCCATGAAAAATATATAAATTATATTTTTGATATTACATGGAAACATACATAGACAATGGATGCAGGAGTAGGTCATTTGGCCCTTTGAGACTGCACCGTCTTTCATTATGATCGTGGCTGATCATCAAATTCAATCCCTCCTTCCCCTCCTTGATCCCCAAGAACTATACTGAACTCCTTGAAGTCTTATAAACGTTTTAGCCTCAACTTCTTCTTGTGGTAGTGAATACCACAAGATTCACTACTCTCTGGGTGAGGAAATTCCTCCTCACTTCAGTCCTAAAATGTTTTCCTTTTATTCTCAAACAATCACACACACACACACACACACACACACACGCTCTCTTTTTGAATCTACTCCATCTAATTCCGTTAGAACTTTGTAAATTTCTATGAGGTCCCCTCTTACTCTTCAAAAGCCCAATGAATGTAATCCTAACTGACTTAGTCTCTCCTATATGATAGTCCTGCCACTCCAGGAATCAGCCAGGTAAACCTTGGTTGCACTCCCTCTATAGCAAGAACATTTTTCCTCACGTAAGGACACCAAAACTGCACACAATTGTTCATAAGCATATGAGAACTAGGAGCCAGAGTAGGCCATTTGGCCCCTCGAACTTGCTTCGCCATTCAATAAGTTCATGGCTGGTATTTTTGTGGACTCAGCTGCACTTAACCACCCCACTCACCACATCCCTTAATTCCTTCACTGTTCAAAAAATCTATCAATATTTGCCTTAAAAATATTCAACAAGTTGGCCTCAACTGCTTCACTGGGCAAGGAATTCTACAGATTCACAACCGTTTAAGTGAAGAAGTTTGTCCTCAATCCCAAATCTGCTCCCCCTTATTTTGAGACAAAGCCCCCTATGTGCAGTTTCACCTGCCAGTGGAAACGACCTCCTTGCTTCTATCTTATCTATTCCCTTTATAATTTTATATCTTTCTATAAGATTCTCTCCTCATTCTTCTAAATTCTAATGAGTACAATCCCAATCTATTCAGTCTCTCCTCATAAGCCAAACCTCTCAACTCCAGAATCAAAGTGAATCTCCTCTGTACCGATATATCCATTCTCAAGTAAAGAGACCAAAACTGTACACAGTATTCCAGGTGTAGCCTCACCAGCGTCTTACACAGCTGCAACATAACCTCCCTGTTTTTAAACTCCATCCCTTTAGCAATGAAGGACAAAATTCCATTTGCCTTTTTAATTACCTGCTGCAGCTGCAAACCAACTTTTTGGGATTCATGCACAAGGACAGCCATGTCCCTCTGCACAGCAGCATGCTGCAATTTTTTACTTTTTAAAAAATAGTCCATTTTGCCGTTATTCCTACCAAAATGAATGACCTCACATTTACCGACATTACTCATCTGCCAGACCCTCGTCGACTCACTCAAACTGTCTATATCCTTTTGCAGATTTTCAGTGTCTTCTGTAGTCTTTGCTTTATCGTACATCTTAGTGTTATCTTCAAACCTTGACACCCCAATTCCAAATCATCTTTGTAAATTGTAAACAATTGCGGTCCCAACACTGACCTCTGAGACACACCACGAGTCACTGATTGCCAACCAGAAAGACACCCATTTATCCCCATTCTTTGCTTCTGTTAGTTAACCAATCCTCTACCCATGCTAAAACATTAGCTGTGACACCATGCACCTTTGTCTTATGTAGAAGTCTTTGATTCGATTCCTTGCTGAATACCTTCCGAAAAACCAGATCAACTACATCCACCAGCCCCCATTGTCCACCTTGCTTATAATGCCCTAATGGAGGGCAACAAGATCCAGTTGCAGCAAAGTATCCCTATTTCTGTGCTCATATCTGCTTGCTATGAAGATTAACAAACCATTTTGCAACTGTACAAAACTCTAGTGCGGCCGCACTTGGAGTATTGTGTACAGTTCTGGTCCCCGCATTATAAGAAAGATGTGGAGGCATTGGAGAGGGTACAGAGGAGGTTTACCAGGATGTTGCCTGGTATAGAGGGCAGGTCTTATGAAGAGAGGGTGAGGGATTTGAGGTTGTTTTCGTTAGAAAGGAGGCGGCTAAGAGGGGACCTTATCGAAACATATAAGATGATTAGAGGTTTAGATAGGTGGACAGTGATAGCCTTTTTCCTAGGATGGAGAAAGCTAGCACGAGGGGACATAGCTTTAAATTAAGGGGTGGTGGTTTTAGGACAGATGTCAGAGGTAGGTTCTTTACCCAGAGGGTGATAAGGGTAGGTGGTAAGTAATGCCTTGCCTGTGTCAGTTGTAGATGCGCCAAGTTTGGTGGCGTTTAAGAGGTTAGTAGATAAGTTTATGGATGAAAGGGGAATGGTTTAGGTTAGAGGGTCACTGCTTGTTCCTAATTGGTCGGCGCAATATCGAAGGCCGAAGAGCCTGTTCTGCGCTGTTATGTTCTATGTTCATTTGCCTTCTTTACTGCCTGCTGTACCTGTGTGCTTACTTTCAGTGACACAAAGGTCTCACTGAGTACATCCATTTACCTCAATTTACATCAATTCAAACAATAATCTGCTTTCCTATTGTTGCTACTGAAGAGGCAGTGATGCAGTGGTATTGTCACTAGACTAGGGAATACTCTGGGGACCCAGGCTTGAATCCCACCATGGCAGATGGTGAAATTTGAATTCAATAAAACTCTGTAATTAAAAGTCTATTGTTGATTGTCATAAGAGCCTGGTTCACTAATATCCTTTAGGGAAGGAAGTCTGCTGTCCTTACCTGGTCTGCTTACACGTGACTCCAGATCCACAACAATATGTTTGACTCTTAACTGCCATCTGACTTCATCTAGGAAGCCCCTCAGTTCAGGGGCAATTTGGGATGTGCAACAAATTCTGGCCTAGATAGCGACACCCACATTCCATGAATGAATAGAAGAAAAGTGTATATTGTTGCAGTCACAATGGACCAAATGGTCCCTTTCTGTACAAGAGCCATTCTGTTATATTGAAGATGATTGGTTAGTAGTGTTACCGTATTTCTGTTACACAAATATGTGAAACATTTTGATGAGATTGATATTTCAAAGAAGCAAATATTTGAAAACAGCTAATAGATTCATATCTGAACCAGAATCTAATTCTCTCTCCATATTCTCCTCCCACTGCACTTGTTGAACAAGTGAACAAGCAACAACAACTCCTTATTGCATACAGTGATCTTCTAATGCAGAAGGATTAGATGCAAAAATAGCTGAAGCATGATTTTATAATATGCCTGAATGTAGATTACAAAGCTGGAATCTGTCCCGTGTTTGTGAAGTATCTTTATAAAGTCAAAGTGTGTTGCAAGTTTCCCTCTTAACTACTTTAGAATTATTCATGCATTGTTTTAACATTAGATGAAAAAGTTTTTTTGGTTACTCATTGTAATTAGACTGATTAAACTATTGCTTAGCCCTTTAATAGAACACACTGAAAGCAGCATCAATTCCACACCGTACTGTTCCATGAATTGGCAAAACTATGAGCTCTTTACAATGGTTTCTTTGAGACCTTATCAGTTACACCCATAATTGATTTGTGTGCCTCATTTAGCTACTTACAATTAATCATTAGAATTAGCTTTTAAAATGGTTTCGTATTAAAACAGGGCTCAGAGAATGGTGGCTTTGGATACTAAGGAAGTGTATTTTATTATACTTTGAATGCACAGAATTGTGTAATGCATTGCTGTGAAAGCTTTGATTGAAAGCAGTGAAGCATTTGTGTATCTGATCAAACTTTGATATTCAAAAATATATAAGTTAATGAAGTAAGCCATCAGTTCAATTTGACTTGTGGCTGGAGATCAGTTCCGATGAGGCATAATGTGTACAAAATTTGAAGGACTAAAATTCAAGATAGATATAATGCCAGCATTTCTTTAAGCACTCAATTGTATAACTGTAGACTTAATTTTCTCTCTGATAGAGTATAGAGTTTTAGTTGTAATTTATGGAGCAAAAAGAAGGAATAAAATAAAGAAGGAACAGATCTATTGGGAACCTTGAAATGTATATGCTGATCACTATTTTATAAGGTTCCAAGTTCTAAATCTGATGCTTGAAATACCTTTATAAAATAATTTCCCTTTTGTGCACATACATTTTGCATGAAATTAAGTCCACATTCTTGTCCCTCAATTTCAGGATCATTTAAGATTTACGTTACTTTTTGATTCATAATTTTTAATAATTAATAATTCTTAGTGGTTAGCAGTGTTGCTTTACAGTGCCAGGGACCCAGCTTCAATTCCCATTTTGGGTCACTGCCTATGAAGAATCTGCACGTTCTCCCCATGTTTGCATGGGTTTCCTCCGGGTGCTCTGGTTTCCTCCCACAGTCCAAAGATATTCAGGTTACGTGAATTGGGCATGCTAAATTCTCCTTTAGTGTACCCGAGCAGGCACCGGAATGTGGCAACCAAGAGATTTGCACAGTAGCTTCATTGCAGTGTGAATGTAAGCCTACTTGTGACTAATAAATAAACTTTACTTTTGGTTATTCAACAAGATCTGAGTTTTACTCCTTGACTAAGGCATTAGAAAAAACTGTTCTTCTGGTTGTTGCTATTCTTTAGTAAGAAAGTTCATAGCTTTTTTTAAAAAAACAGTGCTTTGAGGGTATTAATTTGGATTTAAATTAAGTTCAAATTATCCCTACATTTAGTCATAGAATCATATAGATATACAGCATGGAAACAGGCCATTTGCCCAACTCGTCCATGCCGACCAGGTTTCCTAAACAGAATTAGTCCCATTTGCCGGCTCATATCACTCTAAATCTTTCCTCTCCATGTGCCTGTCCAAATGTATTTTAAATGTTGTCATTGTATCCACCTCTACCACCTTCTCTGGCAGCTTATTCCATATATCAACCATCCTCTATGTGAAAAAGTTGCCCCTCAGATCTCTTTCAAATCTTTCCTCTCACACCGTAAACTTATGTTCTCTAATTTTGAATGCCTCTACCCTAGGGAAAAGACTTGTGCCAATCATGTTATCTATGACCCTTATGATTTTACAAACCTTTATCCATCATCCTCTTACGCTCCAAGGAAATAAGTCCCTATCAATCTGTCTCTCCTCATAATTCAAATCTTATCCTTGTAAATCCTTTTTGCACCCTTTCCAGTTTAATAATATCCTTCCTATAGCAGGGTGTACTCCAAATGTGACCATTCCAATTTCTAGCACAGCTGTAACATCTCCTGTACTCAATGCTTTGACTGATGAAGGTAAATGTGCCAAATGCCTTTTCACCACCCTGTTTATTTGTGATGTCATTTTGAAAGAACAATGTACTTGCACCCCTAGGTCTCTCTGCTCAACAACACTCAGGGCCCTACCATTAACTTGAATGTCCTGACCTGGTTTGTCTTATTGAAATGCAACACCTTGCATTTATCTGAATTAAACTCCATCTGCTGTTCCTCGATTCACTGGCCCAGTTGATTAAGATCCCATTGAAGTCTTAGATAACCTTCTTCATTGCCCACTACACCACCAATTTTCATGTTATCTGCAAACTTACTAACCATGCCTCCTATGTTCTCATTCAAATTATTTATATAAATGGGAAACAACTGTAGACCCAGCAGTGACCCCTGTGAGACACCCACTGGTCACAGGTCTCCGGTCTGAAAAACAATCCTCTATCACCATCCTTGGTCCCCTACCTACAACCCAATTTTGTATCCAATTGGGTAATTCTCCCTGGATCCATGTGATCTAACCTTCCTGACCAGTCTGTCATGTGGTACCTTATCAAAGGCCTTTCTAAAGTCTGTGTAGACACTGTCTATTGCGTTGTCCTCATCTATTTTCTTGGTCACCTCTATCAAATTTATCAAATTTATTAAAAAACTATCAAATTTACCATGCACAAAACTGTGCTGACTATCCCTAATGAGTCCTTGCATTTTTAAGTGCATGAAGATCCTGATTCTCCCATGCATGCAGGGCACACTCTCTTCCACTACCTTTCATCAGGAAAAAGATACACAAGGCTATGTACCAATCAACACAAGAACAGCTTCTTTCCCGCTGCTGTGAGCTTTTGAATGGACTTACCTTGCATTAAGTCCATGCTATGCTTGCCCTTCACACTAACAGTAACGTTGACCCTGAACTCTCATTATCTCGCCTTTGAAAACCTTCCATTTGCCAGACTTTTTTAACATGCAAACAGTCTCCCCCAATCAACGTTTGAAAGTTCCTGTCTATTAAAATCGGCCTTGCCCCAATTTAGAACTTGAACTCATGGACCAGATATATCCTTTTCTATAACTATTTTAAAACTAATAGAATTATGGTCACTGGTCCCAAAGTGTTCCCCCAATTACACTTGAGTCACTTGCTCTGCTTTTTTTTCCCCCGAGGAAGAAGCCCCTTCTTTAATAGGGCCATTTACACATTGATTGAGAAATTTTTCCTGAGCACAATTAACAAATTCCTCCCCATCTGACTGCATAACACTTCTATGGTAGTCCCAGCCTATGTTTGGAAAATTAAAATCCCCACAATAGCAACCCCTATTATTCTTGCACCTATCTGAGATCTCTTTACATATTTGCTCTTCACACAAGTTATAGGCGGATGAGAGACATGGTAGGGGGACAGAGGCTTTAGTATAATCTCATCATAGTGATCACTCCCTTCTTATTTCTCAATTCCACCCATACAGTCTCACTGGATGATTCCTCAGGGACATCCTAAGTACTGCCAATCCCTAATTAAAAATGCAACTCCCCTTCCTCTCTTGCCTCCTCTTCTATCCTTCCTATAGCATCTCCCAGAACATTGAGCTGCCAGTCCTGTCCCTTCCTCCACCATGTTTCAGTAATTGCTATGATATCCCAGACCCATTTACCCACCCATGCCCTGGGTTCAGGCTTCTTGCATTGAAATAAATACAGTTTAATTCACCAGCCTCCCCTTGTTCCCTGCCATGCTCATGCCTGCCTTCTGCATTTGACTTGTGCTGTTTAAATTCTGTATTAGTCTCAATGCCCCTCTTGTCTCACTGCTCTTTAGGGTCTCACCTCCCCGCCAGAGTGGCTTAAACCTTCCTGGGTAGCTTTAGTAAATCTTCCCACCAGTATATTGGTCCCCCTCCAGTTGTAGAGTCATAGATATTTGCAGCATGGAAACAGGCGCTTTGGCTCAACTTATCCATGCCATCTTTTTTTTACTCCTGAGCTCGTCCCAATTACCTGCATTTGGCCCACCCAGTTCAAGTGCAACCCATTCCTCTTGTACACTTCGACAGGAAACAGGTTGATTACAACTTTTATAACTGTTTTTTAAAGAGTAGCATGGTATAAAATATTAATTTTGTCTTGCATGAAGTCTTAATATTATGCTTAAGGTTGAATTCCCATTTGCTTATAGCTTAGCATGTTGTACATTTCAATTAATATAAGCCTTGTTGTGTCATAAGTAGATGTGACACACCTTCATGCTACAAGATTTACTTCATTAACTCATTCAACCCAACAGAAAATTACCTTTTGATTTCAGGCACCAGCTCTTTATCTTTGTTCAAAAGACTAATTACTTTTTTTCCTATTCATTTAGCAGGTTAGCACTGTGGGAGATCAAGCAGCTTTATTGCTGGAAGAAGAGACCTCAACCTTAATGGATACAGGTACAAAAGAAAGATGAATTTGTTAATTATTGATGCATCTTATATACATCAATATATGTGGGTACTAAGTGCTCATCTTTAACACTGACTCATTCCTGTCAAATTCTTTTCAAATCCCTACTCTGGGAGGTATTATCCTGAGTAATTTCATTTAATAATTGGTATTGATTCAGAATGAATCTTGTTCAATGAGGGGCTCTAGGCCATCAACAGCAGGATTGTATTTTACAACAATCGGTAAGCTTATAGTTCGGCACATCCCTCACCTTACCATCAAGCTAACAATCCTAATTCAATGCGTAGTGTAGCAGCATGCTAAGAGCAGCGTCAAGCATTTCTAAAAGTGCAGTGCCAACTGAGTGAAGCTGTGGCACGGGATGAGATGCACGTTAAACAGTGGAAGCAACTTACTACAGGTAGCGCCAAGCAATCCCACAACTGGTGGATCTGATCAAATCTCTGTTGTCCTGCCACATCCAGTCAAGGATGGTGGTGGTTAACTAATCAACTAACTGGAGAATGAGACTCCATGAACATCGCTGTTGTCAATGATTGTGGAACCCAGCATGTGAATTGAAAAGACAAAATTGAAATAATTTTGCAATTATCTTCAACCAGAAATGCTGAGCAGATGATCCACCTCCTTTCCTGTAAGGTCTACATCATCATGTAAACCAGTCTCCAGTGTATTTTATTCACTTTATGTGATAGCAGGAAATGGAAGAGCACATTCGATACAGTAAAGCCTGTGGGCCTTGACAGGATTTTGGCTGTAGTGCTGAGCATCTATTCTAAAGGAATAACCATACGTTTAGCCAGGCTATTCCAATACAGTGGAGCCACGTAGTGATTAGCACTGCTGCCTCAACAGCATCAGGGATCCAGGTTCGATTCCCAGCTTGTCTGTGTGGATTTTGCACGTTCTTCCTATGTCTGCATGGTGGTCCAGTTTCCTCTCTCAGTCCACAGATGTGCAGGTTAGATGGATTGGCCATGCTAAATTGCCCCTTAGTGTCAGGGGAACTAGCTAGGGTATAAATGCATGAGGTTATGGGGTTAGGGCCTAGGTGGGATTGTGTCAGTGCTGACTTGATGGACTGAATAGCGTCCTTCTGCACTGTACATTCTATGATCCTATGAACTATAGACCTGGCATCTATTTGGCAATGTACAAAATTGCCAAATATGTCCTATCAGAAAAACTAGGACAGATCCAAACTGGACAATTGCTACTTCTCTCAATCATCACCAAAGTAATAGGATGTGTTCAGTGACAATGTTGTTCAGTGACATGTACGCAGCAAGATCCTTCTCAGAAATACAGAGTTCAGATTCTGCCTGAATCACTCTGCTCCACTTTGATTACAGCAAGTACACACAAAAAAAGCTGAATTCCAGAGGTGTGATGAGAGGCTGTCCATATTACCAAGGCAGCAATTAATTTGATGTGCCATTAAGAAGCCCTGACAAAATTGTAATCGATGAGAATCATGGGAAATTCTCACAGGACAGGACCATAATGAACACTAGAAAAGGTGATTGTGGGAGGCTAATCTAAGTCGCAAGGCTGTATTGCGGAAGTTCCTCAGTGTCCTAGGCCTAACCATTTTCAATGCTTCATCAGTGACCTACCTTCCATTATAACGTCAGAAGTGGGGATGCTCACAGATGATTGCACAGTTTGATTTGATTTCATTTATTACTGTCACATATTAGTGTACAGTGAAAAATATTGTTTCTTGTGATGATATAGAAAGCATACCGTACACAGGGAAGGAAAGGAGAGAGTGCTGAATGTAGTGCTACAGTCATAGCTAGGGTGTAGAGAAATACCAACTTAATGCAAGGTAGGTCCATTCAAATGTCTGATGGAAGCAGGGAAGAAGCTGTTTTTGAGTTGGTTAGTATGTGAGCTTAGATGTTTCCTGACAGAAGAAGGTGCGAGAGAGTATATGCGAGTTGCGTATCTGAGGCAGCAGGAAGTTTAGACCAAATCAAAGAATGGGGTCATATTGAGGGACTAGGCTTCATTCACGATCCTTTGTAGAGTCTTGTGGTCTTGGACAGAGCAGGAACTGTGCAAGCTGTGTTGTAATGAGAAAGAATGTTTTCTATGGTGTATTTGTA
Source organism: Sphyrna mokarran (assembly GCA_024679065.1). Lineage (NCBI taxonomy): Eukaryota > Metazoa > Chordata > Chondrichthyes > Carcharhiniformes > Carcharhinidae > Sphyrna > Sphyrna mokarran. The sequence goes on along the minus strand of JAGIQG010000006.1, from coordinate 35,606,840 downwards.
GAAGTTGGTGAGAGTTGTAGTAAATGTGCCAAATTTCTTAAGTCTCTTAAGAAAGTTTCTTTTTATAAGTCTACGTAGAGAGACCATAACAGGTTGTTTGTGATCTGGACACCCAAAAACTTGAAGCTTTCAACAATTTCTACTTCATGCCCATTGATGTAGGCAGGGGAATGCCCTCTACTACGCTTCCTGAAGCCAATGACAATCTCCTTCATTTTGCTGATGTTGAGGGAGAGATTATTATCGTTGCACCAGTTCACCAGATTCTCTCTCTCTTTCCTGTACTGTGTCTTGTCTGTCATGTTGTCACAATATTCAGTACCATTCATGATTTCTAAGATGGTGACGCATCCCATATCCATATGCAACAAGATCTGGACAACATTCACACTTGTGCTGATAAGTGGCAAAAGACACTTGCATTATACAAATAGCAGACAATGACCATCTTGAATCTCACCATCTCCCATTGACATTCAACAATGTTACCACAATCAAATACTCCACTATCAATCACCTGTCTATCTCTGTTCACTAAAATCTGAACTGGGCTAGTTATAAAACCTATGGCTATAAATCCAGATCTGAGGTTAGGTATTGAAGGGGAATGACTCACCTCTTAACTTCACAAAGCCCGTTTCTGAACAATAAGGATGATAGAAGAAGAGTGATGGAATACTTTCTAACTGCCAATAAACCTTTCCTGTATAATCATTCCTGTGATATTGCATTGAAAGAGTGTCTTACTTCAGTCAACATTTGAAAATTAATTGATAGAAATGTGGAAAATTAAATCAATATTAGTCTTGGTTTATATCAAATAGTTAGGAGAAATATGTATGAATCCAAAGTTGCTTGAATATGGATTTGTAATGACCTTTAAAAAGGAAATAAATAAATACTCGTAAATGGAATAACAATTAAAAGAAAGTGTGAGAGGGCAAGATACTGAGACGAAGTGGATCATTCTTTCTGAGAACCAGTACGGGCCAAATGCCTTTCCTCAATTGTAAATCCCATGGAATGATTCTATCCTGATCCATGACAAATTATTGCATGCATGATTTGATTGGTTTATGGTGTTGTGGCTCAATGTTTCAGATAACTTTGCCAACAATTTTGCTTTGGGTATTTAAAACATTTGGTACTGATGTGATTAGAGTTCAACCTTTTAATAATGATATTTACTATATTGGAGAACAGGGGTCAAACTTAGTCATGTGTCAATCTCATCAAATTTTTGAAGCAACCCAATTTAAGATATATGTATTGACAGTCTGGTGTTTCTCCAGCTCGTGTGGTACAGCCATTTTATAAACAATCACACTCACATGAGTCACTTCGCTTGATCATCTGGCACAAGCAAATTTTGCCTAAAATTAACTAGAACATTTTGTTGTTGAAATAAATACAGAGCAGATTTAAAAGTTATTAACATTTCATCCAGCTACAATAAATCATATCAATGACAACACCAAGGGTTGAGTGATCTTCACCTGTACCATAAATCTCTATGGTTCCGCTAAAATACACTGTTCTGCACAGTCCTTGCCTTACTACCTCCCCATAGCTTTGAGATGCCATGTGTCATTTCTTTTGGTGCCAGAGATTGAACAGTTTGGAAATTTAAAACACAAATGCACAGATTGTCTTTCTGTTAATACTAGCCTAATATTCTTTGTCATGTTTCTGAATCTTAGTAACAGTCTCCACATCCATTTTAGTTCTGAAACTTCTCCCTCTAAATTAGTGCTCACATATTTAGCTATGGTGGTCACTTGATTATCCTCCTTATGTTTTACACTAGTATGAATCTTGCTGCTTTTGGTTTCCTTGTCTTAGCTACATGACTTCCATGATGGAATGGCTCTACGCTGTTTATAATATCAGGTCTGCAGACATTTTGAATTCTTTCATACTGTTTACTTCCTCTTGTTTGGAATAACTAATAATTGCTTTCTGGAATGATCGATTTTGACTGGACTATTGCAATAATTTTCTTCATGCTGAAACAAGCTGCTGTATTTAAATCTGGCCCTTTAAAGATCTAAATGTGTAATCTGGGATAGTTATACGTTGGGTGAACAATAAATCTATTTTTTCCAGGTTTTGAGACACAGAATCTATGAACTGGTGCAACAACAATAATCTCTCCCTCAGTGTCAACAAAACAAAGGAGATGGTCATCAATTTCAGTAAATGTAGTGAAGGACGTGCCCTTGTCTACATCAATAGGGACGAAGTAGGAATGATCGAGAGCTTCAAATTTTTAGGTGCCTAGATCACCAACAACCTGTCCTGATCCCTCCATGCAGACATTATAGTTAAGAAACCCCACCAATGTCTCTACTTTCTCAGGAGACTAAGGAAATTTGGCATGTCTGCTACAACTTCTACAGATACGATCAGAAAGAATGCTTTCTATGGTATATCACAGTTTGGTATGGCTCCTGCTCTGTCCAAGATCGCAAGAAACTACAAAGAATCATGAATGAAGCCTAGTCCATCACTCAAACCAGCCTCCCACCCATTGACTCTGTCCACACTTTCCACTAACTCAGAAAAGCATCCAGCATAATTAAGTATCTCACACATTCTGGACATATACTCTTCCACCTTCTCTTGTAGGAAAAGGATACAAAAGTTTGAGATCATGTACCAACTGACTAAAGAACAGCTTCTTCTCTGCTGCCATCAGATTTTTGAATGGATCTCCCTCATACCAAGTTGATCTTTCTCTAGACTCTAGCTGTTGTTCCCTCAGTCACGTTCCTTGTGAAAAATTATTTTCAGATCATTCGTACAATAGACAAATGTTTATTGGTAAAATGGATGTGCCTGAGCCCTACCAATTATAGTCTTTCTTAAAAGTTTGTAATCTTTTTTCTCTGCAGAATAGCAAATTATTTGTATTACTCTGTTATAACGAGATTAAAACCATAATGAAAAGGTATATGAAAAATATTTGAAACTTGCACCTCAAATTCTTTGAAATGCATCTTTTCTCTTTGAAAAGTATATCTGTAATACTTGGGTATCTTACTGGATTGATGAGTAAACATGTCCCTTACTCTTGAAGAAAACTAAACTGTGAAGAACAAAACTGTGACCGTAAATGGAATCTGAAGAACATTCTTCATGTTGGATTTTCCTGATGTGGTTATGATGTTGTTTAACACAAGAGACTTTATGGACAGGTAATAGAGGGTGGAGTTTGTACATTCTCCCCTTTCTGAGTGGATTTCCTCCAGGTGTTTTGATTCCTCTCACAGCCCAAAGTTATGTAGGTTAGGTGGATTAGCAGGCTAAATATATGGCAGTACAGGATAGGCAGGGGTGGGCTTGGAAAAGATGCTCTGTCAGGGAATGGGTGCAGATCCGATGGACCGAATTATCTTCTGCATTGTATGAATTCTGTGATTCTTTCTATCTAGAGAAGAGATCTGGGGCAAGATCTTTGGGAGCCACTGGGAGTAGGAAAAGATATGAGTGGATACATAATTTCGCAACACCCATGCAGACACAATGGGACAAATGACTGTAACAGGCCTGTGGTTCTGTGAAAAACTCAGTGACGTGCGTTATTTCTGGTATTTTAATCTGCATGGTGGAATTTTTTTCCAGCTACCTGAATCTAGATGTCTGGATAGATTAATAAGTTTGTGCATCATTTAGTATGTTTTGCAAATTGATTTGACAGTCAGAGCCAGGACCTTGCACTCTCAGCCAGGATCACGATTCTGGGTGCATTAGAAGGCCTTCCAGCATTGAAAAGGCAGCAACTGGTTTTACAACTACAAGGTTGAGGGAGGGGCGGGGGTGGTGTAATGTACCTCCAACTTGCAGCTTCATCTTGAGACACCCTCCCAGCACCTTTTACACATTTGAACTAATGCTACTATCATATGCACTAATGAACAGCTAGATTCCTAATTTGAAATCCTTTAGCCAGTTGACAGCCTCCTCAATGGCTTGGTGTATGGCAGTGAGACTGTCACGGAAGCACAGGTCCAGGCTCTTGTCAATTATATGCATCATGCCACAGTTGCACAGAGGTGAATCACGGTGTCTGTAACGAAAGAATTGTTACAGCAGAGCGAAATGTGTTCAGATTGACACTTTTGCTATGTAGGAGGTTGAAGCCTGAGATTTCCAACGTGGGGTCATTAATCAGGTGCTGAACCTGGGTTGTATTGTTGGTGCTGTGCTGCATCTCCTTCCAGAACTGCCCGGCTGGGCAAGGTTGGTCTAGGTTGGCTGCCGTGAGATGAGGTGTTTGCTGGGGTTGGGTGATGTCTTTCTGCCAATGGCAAGTCTGGAATTTTGTGCGCTCTTTCTGACAATTGTGCTGTGCCAGCTTTGTGATAGCGCAGTTTTGCAGAGCACAGGTAGCCAATTTATATTTGTTGACGGGATTTAATCTAAAATATGTCCAGCTACCAGACTATGACTGTGAAGGGTAAAACCCCCTCCATAGGGTGACTTGTGACCTGTGATGTATCAAAATTAGACAGAGACTCTAGAGACTTCCTGGAGTGTCAATATGTCATCTTCTTGCAGAAAATTCCTGTTGGCCTCTGGTTCATGAGCTTAACTGGCCTGTTAATGAGCTTAACTCCTATCCATAGTTTGCAGGCAGGTAGTGATTCTGCCCCAACTCGCCGTCCCAAACTGGCTATGGTTAGGTTGACCAACAAACAAGCATGTGAGCTGATGTCATAAAATGATGTTCCTAATGCATTGAAGATTCAAGTTCCTGGGCAGTTTAAGCATATAAAACACCACCTTGATAAAATTTAGTTTATTCCACTGAGCAGTTTTAAAGAATTAAAGGCTTCATAGTTGTATGACATTTCAGAACTATAATTCCGTAAGTTCAAAGTTGCAAACAGCTCTTTGGGCCTTATTTTACCATTTTGATTCTAAGTACTGGGCATATTTGAAACTGGGAGCATTTCAGATCCTACTTTTAGATCCATTCTTAGATGCCTCCATATGCACTCTGCCTGAAAAAATATCAACAATTCCAAATCGCAGTGCAGAAGCCTGAAATCCACAGCTGCGATTGGTGCCTCCAGTTGCGTATGCGCAGAAAAAAATTATAGAATGCGGCTCTCCTACCACATCACTCCTGGGTCAGATAATGCTCCCCCCAGCCTCCACAAACATTGCTGTAACCCCACAACATTACTGACTCCCTTATCCATCTTTCCTCTCTTGCTACCCGAAGCGATCATGCCCCCCCCACCCCCCCGATCTCAGGCAGAGTGGCAGCGGACCACCCTTTCCCCACCAATCTCAAGCAGAGAGCAGTCGGATGCGCAGCATTTACCTCCTTACTAACTAGAGCGCCCGAATTACACTTTTGTGGAGCATGTCTATTTTGCGCCGATACTGGATGGGCGAACGTGGTGGCAGAGGGGGAAATGACGGTGGGGTTGGGCATGCAGCCCATTAAGTCAATTTAAATTCATGTAAATGCATTTAAATGGCAGTCGTGCTTGTTTCAGGCACGGGTCCCGATCATGGCCATTTTGGGCCTTGGTAAAGGGAGAACCAGCTGAGGGGCGGGTGTGAATTGTGCTATTCACCTCATGCTTGACATTACCAAGTTTTCACACCTGAAAATGGGTGCAACGTGATGGTAAAATCGGTCTCTTTATCTGTAATTTTATTCTTGTGAACAACTGCAATAGAAGTAAGTTTCTTATGGTTTACAAATATCTTTATTCTTTTATAGTCTATTTCAGAACTACCTTGAACACTCTGCAGCCAAAGTAAATTTGTAACTAGTCTTCACCAGAATTTCTGTTAATATTTCAAAAGGCTAAAGCAAAGGACATACCATGACACTTTTCTGCAATATTTATTGGTTAACATGATTAGGAGCACAACTTATAACTTTAATTAATTTATAAACTGAGAAAGCAGCTTGGGAATGTGATTGACCCCTCTTCACTCTATATAACAATTCACAGCAATGTAATCAGTTTAATGCTGAAATATGAAGGGAGAGGGAACAGCCAGTGAACCATAGAAATTACTGAAGTACTGTCTGTACCTTTCAATAATATCATGCAAAATTTAATTGTAAAATCTTTTGTCTCTAACTTTGAGCCTACCACAATTTGAGTCTAATCTTTAGAAAAAACTGTATCTTAATAATAACCAGATTCTTTTGCAAATGACAGAACAGACTCTTAGTGCATTTATTCTGAAAACACCAGTTTTGAAAAGATGAATACTAACACTGAGTGTAAGTCAGTAAGATTGATCGCTGTAATGTTACTTAAAAACACTCTTATTTTCTTAAAATTGAAACTAGCCAAGCTGATGGAATGTTATATAATATATTTATTTCCCTTTTCCTTCTCTCTCCTTGTCTCACTCATGCTCTCTGTCTCCCTCTCTCCCACTTCTACTCCCCTCCTACTGCCATCTCACACTGATGCAGTCAAGGTTACGACTTTGATGTTAAGAGGACAGTTTCACTCCTCCAATTCTGGCCTCTTGTGCATCCCTGATTTTAATTGCCTCACTATCAGTGGTTGTGCCTTAAGCTCACAAGGCCCTAGGCTTCAGAATTCCCTTCCTAAGCCCCTCTATCTAGCTACGTACCTTTCCTCCTTTTAAGATGCTTGCTAAAATCTATTTCCTTGGATAAGCTTTTACTCATCTCCCCCAATATCTCTTTGTGTAGCTCAGTGTCAGATTTCACTGTGAGGAGCCTTGGGATATTTTACTATATTAAATTGCTGCATAATCGCAAGTTGTTGTAGCTTTGTTATTGGAAAAAGTTAAAGGAAGTTACATTTTGCATCTCTTACTGTAACTCACAATGGACCAGTGTTAGAAATACAGGAACTTACTTTCTTAACACATTTTAACCCTTGCATAGACAGTATCAAATGTGTGTGCAGCAAGATAAAATAATTATTTCACATCAGTGGGACACTTATTTATTGAATCAGGAATCCAATCGATTTTTTCATAAGGAAAACATTATGATATTTAAATAATTAAAATAACATTTAAATTTCTCTGCAGCATTTTTGTTGGTTCTTTACAAAACATACTTTCTTAACAGTTTACCAAGAGTTCCCTTACACAGCTCTGAAACATTGGTTCTAATCTCTTTACACGGATGCTGTCAGAACTGCTGAGATTTTCCAGCATTTTCTGTTTTATGCCTCAAGTGTAATTAGACTAACATATTACACAAGAAGCATTTGCCAGATATTAGAAATTTGATAGATTTAATATATTAAGTAAACTGAGGGGCCAGTTTTCCAAGTTACCATCCCATATCGTGAGTTTGATTGGAAAAAGTTGTAAAAGAATTTTGTGTGATTTTTTTTTTTCTAAAAACATTTATGCTAGATTATTTTCACTAGTATTGGTATTTCCAAAACTAGTAACTAGTTCCCCAAAGTAGTTTTCCTTTCCATTTGTACTATCCCCACCCCTCAAGTCCGATTTGTCTGGCAATTTGCAAATGGTCCAGAAAAACCTCATTCTGCGTTCAAGTGCCTTCAATATATGCAGCAATTTTTTTTTTATGGGTATTGCTGGCTGGCTAACATTTATTGCCCATCCCAACTTGCTGCTTTCTTGAAACACTGTAGCCCACATTCTGTAGGTTGACCCACAACAACATTAAGGAGGGAATTTCAGGATTATGACCCAGCGACTGTGAAGAAACAATGCTGTATTTCCAAGTCAGGCATGGTAAGTGGTTTGGAGGGGAACTTGCATGTGTTGTGTTCCCATGTATCTGTTGCCCTTCTCGATGCAAGTGATTCTGGGTTTGGAAGGTACTGTCTAAGGATCTTTGGTGAGTTTTTACAGTGCATCTCGTAGATAGTATCAGTATGTACTATTGAGCGAGCGATGTTTGTGATGTGGTGCCAATCAAGCGAGCTGCTTTATTCTGGCTGGCATCATAGAATCATACAGTGCAGAAGAGGTCTTCAGCCCATTTATTCCTCACCGACATGAGAAACACCTGACTTCCCACCTAATTCCATTTATAAGCACTTGGTTTTTGAGATACGTGATCCCCATCATCCTTTAGGCCGTCATGAGATTGTGAGTTTATGGTTTGGGGCCTCCTTAATCTGAGCAGCCCTTTCCTTCTAGAAGAGGAGAAATAAGCATTCAGAACATGTAAAGTCATAGCAATCAGATGCTTTTGTTTTATTCTCGAGGATTGAGAGCAAAAGAGAACCAAATTATCTAGCAAATACATACCCTGACTGTATTTGCATCCTCCAGTGCCCTTCTTATTCTCACCATTTCTGTGTGGGGTATTGCCACTGCTGTTGTTTGCTGCAACAGCAGTGTCGATAACCTTCATCAGTCTATCACCAGTCTTCATCAATCTCTTGTGCCACTACACAAATGACTCTTCAACTGTTAATGGATCTCTGTGTAGAGATGCCAGAGTTGAACGGGGGTAAACACAGTAAGAAGTCTCACAACACCAGATTAAAGTCCAACAGATTCATTTGGTAGCAAAATCCACTAGCTTTCAAAGCGCTGCTCCTTCATTGCGTGAGTGGGATTTCTGTTCACAAGCAGAGCATATAAAGACACAAACTCAGTTTACAAAATAATCATTGTAACACAAATTTTTTTTAGTGTATCTCGAGAAGTTTTTGCTTTCAAACAAAGAGAAAAAAACATGGGGAGAGAAAAGTGACTGACTGGAAGAGAGCTGGAAAATGTAAATTCAAAATACAAAATCTTATGCCTGCAGAAATTCTGAAGAGGTCAAGAAAATATAAGCTTCTAAACATGTGATCAAGTTCTGGAAAACATAAGGAAATTAATTTAAATTCAGTTTTACAGAATGCATTTTAGATTCCCCTGTCCAATCACTCAGGGCATTTCTAGACAAATATGCAACATGCTTTTAATTTAAGAACAACTGTTGAGATTTTAAATTCTGCCTGGCCTTTTCAGAGAAGAATCAATCCTCTTATCTTTGAGATTTATCTGGGATCTCAAAGATTTGAGTTTTGTAGTGCTCCTGACTCTTTGATCTATTGTGTTCCTTCCCAAGAATTGGTCGATTTACTTGTCAGAATCCACCGCAACATGTACACCTTGCTCTCCTCATGCTTCGATGGACTTAATGTCCCTCACGTTATCAACACCTCAGTGGACTTTATTTATGAGGAATCGTATGGTGGTGAACTTCATCAGCTGTCAATTAGTGACTTCAAATGCCAGTATAAATATTTGAGGTGTTCTGATAATCAGGAAAATATAGACCAATGAATTTGTCCAGCAGCAAAAAAAATTGAAGTTGCACAATTTTAAAACAACTAAAAGCTCTACTAAAAGAGTAATTTGTCTCATTTGCTTGCAGATTTATTAACTGTGCCTTTCAGACACTAACTGTAGCTGTAAATTTCAACAGGAAATGTAAGAAATAAACTATTACATCACTTTACAAAATTTACCATTTTGTGCTGAGTCCATCTCAAGAAATCTTTGCTTTCAAACAAAGAGAGGAAGAACAAGGGGAGAGAAAAGAGGCTGACTACAAGAAAGCTGGAAAATGTAAATTCAAAATGCAAGAGCTTATACCTGCAGAAATTCTGAAGAGGTTAAGAAGAAATAAACTTCTAAGCATGCGACCAAGCTCTGGAAACAGAACAAAAAGAGATCTTTTATTTATGTTAAAAGATATCTGGCTTTTTTCTCGTGTCATGACTGACCCGTAGCAAGCAACGTCAAGGATGTGACAAGACTAAGAGTTGAAAAGCCACCAGCATTTCAAAAGGTATTTCATTGGAGAGACTCCCAGTAGTGAGATGAACAGGTTTTAGACAGCCCAGAATCCCTTGTCCTGCTAATAGGGAATACCTTCTTTAGATGATGGAAACACCAAGGAGTGGTATACGTATGTTAATCTTTTAGAATTACAGAAACTGAGGGGACAGACAGCAAATACACAGAGAGAACCATCAAAGGGAAAAAATAGTATAATTGCCAACCTTTCATGGGAGCAGGAAGGCAATTTCCATCCAACAGACTAGAAGCAAGAGTGCAGAAACCTTTGTGGAGATAGTTCAAACCCATATCTTCACTGAGCCAAGGAGAAACGTTCCCCAGAAAACTCTCAATCGTACACAATTTGGTAACTATAAGCTGGCCTTCATATACAGACCTTTTGAATTGGATGTTGTTTGGCAAGAGGGAAGCCCTGAAAGAGTTCAGATTGCATGAATATACTTTGGAGCAAAATTGCTACATAAACTGCATGGATGTTTTTAGTAGTTCCATTACTGTTCTGTTCGTGTATGTGTTTCTTTACTTGTTGTAAAAAAAAAAGTCTTTAATAGATGTTATATAATGACCAGGCTGCTTACCATTCTCACTGAGTCTTGTACATGACTCCTCGTACCATTCCTCTAAACAAAACATCACCACGAATCAATGTTCCAAGTATGGGCAGCATGGTGGCACAGTGGTTAGCATTGCTGTCTCACAGCATCAGGGACCTGGGTTCAGTTCCCAGCTTGGGTCACTGTCTGTGCAGGATCTACATGTTCTCCCTGTGTCTGTGTGGATTTCCTCCCACTGTCTTTCCTCCCACAGACATGCTGGCTAGGTACATTTACTGGAACAAGTGGTAGAGTGTGGCAGCTAGGGGAAAAGGGCCACCACACGAAGTGCAATAATATTCAGGTTCTCTACGTACATCATGTTGCATTCTTGGGATGCTTCAGTACGGCCAAGGAAACAATTCAAAGGGTCTTTGTTTTTTTATAAGTGATGGAAAGATACTTAAATTGCCTACCTAGAACAAGTTGCACTCTGAGGTGCAATTGTGGTATATGTACTATTCACTACATACATTCAGTGTGAGTCTGCAGTCCAAGGAGATTCTGTACAATTCCACACACCTTAATTCACTGCGGTTGAAAAATCTTAGACAGCAACCTTCCCCATTCCACCTCTGTGGCAACTGCCCCAAGCTCTAGTGCGTCCCTCAGGATGTAGTCCTGGGTCTTGGAATATGCTAGTCTACAACACTAGGTTGGGGGCAACTCTTTGCACTGGAAGACCAAAATGCATCAGAAGGACCAAAAGTCATCTTTTACTTAGCTGATGATCCTTCAGCATCTGCTGATGTTTGTCTCAGTGTGCGTCTTTGTGAACAGTCATCAAGCACAGAGATATTTGTCATGGAGCTGCTTGGGATGACCCTCAACTAAAACCACCTAACCACCTCATCTCTTCCAGAACATCTTTGCAAAGGCACATTCCACAAGGATAATGGTCTCTTCCCCACCATGGTCACCTTGGAGGCAACATGTGGACGAAATGATAAGACCATTAGGCATAGAAGCAAATTAGGCCACTCGGCCCATTGAGCCTACTCTGCCATTTAATTGTAGCTGATATTTTTCTCATCCCCATTCTCCTGCCTTTACTCCTGACCCCCTTATTAATCAAGAACCTATCTATCTCTGTCTTAAAGGCTTTCAATAACCTGGCTCCGCAGCCTTCTGCAGTAAAAAGTTCCACAGATTCACTACTCTATGGGTGAAGAAATTCTTCTTCATTTCTGTGTTACCCTGGACATGTAGGAAGGATCTGACAGGACGGCCTTCCTCACCACCAGCCACACTGTGATCTAAAAATCAACCATATTTCTCTCTCGTTTTTTTAGCTCAGCTAATAGGATGGTTGAAACACAAACTTCTTCAAAAGCAGTTTATGTGATACTTGGCAGTTTGTCAAAATAATTTATTGTATGTAAAAGACTTACGGCTGCCCTGAGAAAGGAGATGTGCTTTCCCTATCAATACATGTTTTTTATTTTATGTTGTCTAAGTTTCAGTTGGGTATATCCACTGGGTAGCCTTTGCCCACTGATTTACATACCTCCTCAAAGAATTCCAACTGATTAGTGAAGCATGACCTTCTGCGTAAACCTATGATAACTACTTATGGACGTGGTGCTCTTTGGAATGCTGTTAGTCATCATCCACGTCATGTTTTCTCCACAACATAGTTTTAGCTAACTGATCTATAATTTAAGAATCAAGTCCACAATCCTTTTCTTCAAATATTGGGAAACATTTCCAGTGTTCCTAAAAGTATTGTCTAAGTAATTTCTCTAATCTCACACCAAAGTAGCTCTCTTGCTGGTATGAACAATGCACCATTATATTTTCCTTTTACCATTTATTGCACTAATTTTACATGTTTTTATTTGATTTTTGAATAGCTCGTGGTTCTAATTTTTGTTTGCTTATACCCTTTATTTTGGTGGCATTTTAGGGATGGCAGTGATTAGCAGAACTGCCTCACAGGGACTCGGGTTCAATTCTAGCCTGGAGTGACAGTGTGGAGTTTGCACATTCCCCTGTGTCGGCATGGCTTTCCTCTGGATGCTCCAGTTTTCCTCCAAAGAAGTGTGGGTTAGGTTGAATGTTTGTGCCCCTTACTGTCAGGTGGACTAGCAAGGGTAACCTGTATGGGTTCCTTGCAGACTTGATGGGCCAAATGGCCCCCTTCTGCACTGTAGGAATTCTGTGATTCTTGGTCTTCTTTTCGGATATACTTCCAAACAACAAATAAAACAGGGGCAATTCTCCTAGCCCACAGTGCAATGGGATGGAGTCACAAGCAGAGGCCTACCAGAGGTTCTGAGTTGCCGGTGGTGGTTTGCGGGGCTGTACATCGGGATGGGGCAAGGTCAGGACTGCTGGGAGTGGGAAGATCAAGGCTGCCCAGCAATCAATGTTGGGACATCACATGGGCAGCAATGGGGGGGCTCGTGGCGCTGGCCAGTGATAGGGAGATTGGCAGCACAGGGCTATTCTGGGGAGGTGATGGCTTACTGGTATTATCACCAGACTATTAATCCAGAAAGTCAGCTAATGTTGTGAGGACCCGGGTTCGAATCCCACCATAGTAGATGGTGGAATTTGAGTTCAATAAAAAAAACCTGGAATGAAGAATCTACTGATGATCATGAAACAATCATCAATTGTCGGAAAAACATATCTGGTTCACTCATGTCTTTTAGGGAAGGAAATCTGCTGCCCTTACCTGGTATGGCCTGCATGGGACTCCAATGTAGTTGACTCTCAATTGTCCTCCAAGGATAACTAGGGATGGCAATGAATGCTGGCCACCCAGTGACACCCAAGTCCCATGAATGAATAAACAAATCCCCACTCAGCATTATGCGACTGGCCTCTCCAGTGGGAATAGGCCCTGCCCACAGATTTTAAATGAGATTCATGCTCGTGCACTCTGTAGTGCACAGAGTGTGAGAGATTCATTTTGAAAATCTTGCTGAAAAAACCAGTGGGATTCACTCCAATTTTTTTGTGAATTTGGCACTTAAAATTTTTTGGGAGAATCCCACCCAACGTCTCTTCTGCCAACAGACCTATTTCAGTGTTTTCACTAGTTGTATGCTTCTCTACTTTTTTAAAGTTTATTTTTAATGGTCTTTTTATTATCTTTTTGTTCATATTTAAAACTTCCATATTTTCAGTTTCTTATGATTTTTTCTAATAGTTCAATTTTAAATCTAGTCATGACAGGCTTCTTACATATGGAACCTTCCTACCTGAGAAAATAGCCCAGTTATCTGCAAGATCAAATACATCCATGTGCAATATTTTAATACCTGTTCATGGATGACAGTTAACTCAACCATTTTTTTTTATCACACTGAGTCACTAGGACAGTCTAATCTCTTGACATGAGGCGGGGGAGGAAGAAAGAATTAACAACACTGTCTGGAGCCAGATCACTCTGTGGAAAAGATTGCATTCATTACTTCCTCTGCCTCAGGACTCCTTCCTACCTCCTCCACAAAAATGTGGCCCAAGATGTTGATGTAGTGAAGCTACAGCATAGGATTACATACATGCTAAACAGTGGAAGTAGTATGCCAAAGCTCCCAGAACCAACTGATCAGATCGTAGCTCTGTAATCCTGCCATACCCACTCATATGGTGGTGGGCAATTTAATTATGCGAGGAAGAGGCTCAACCAACATCTCTATCTGTAATGACGAGGTGTTTATCACGTGAGTGCAAAAGACAAGGCTGATTTTTTTCTGAAATCATCTTTACGGCATGGTGGCACAGTGGTTAGTACTGCTGTCTTAAAGCTCCAGGGATCTGGGTTCGATTCCCGGCTTGAGTCACTATTTGTGAAGAATCTGCATACTCTTCCCATGTCTGCTTGGGTTTCCTCTGGGTGCTTTCAGTTTCCTCCCACAGCCCAAAAGACATGCTGGTTAGGTGCATTGGTAATGCTAAATTCTCCCTCAGTGAACCTGAACCTGCACCGGAGTGTAGCGACTAGGGGATTTTCACAGTAACTTCATTACAGTGTTAATGTAAGCCTACTTGCAACTGTAAACCTTTCAGCCAGAAGTGTTGAACAGATAATCCATGATGCCTGAGTTTCCTCATCATCACAGAAGTGCACTCCTTGTGATATCAGTAAATGGCTGTGTACCTTTATTCAGAAAAGATGATGGGCCCTGACATTGGCTGTGTCTGTAGCTGAGTTTTTCAACTATGATTATAGCATTTGCATCCATTCAACAATGTGGAAAATTGCTAGGTTATGTCCTGTTCACTGGAAAGAAGGGTAAAGCCAATCTGATCAGTTACCACTCCCATCAGTCTAATCTCAATCATTAGCAAAATGACTGAAGGTACATACAAACATATGAACAAGGAGCAGAAATAGGTTATTCAGCTTTTTGGGCCAGCTGCGCCATTTAATAAGATCATGGCTGATCTGATAATGACATGATATCTGATCACAACTATCGCTGATAATCTATCACCCCCTTGCTATCTATCGCTGTCTTAAAAATACTCAAAGACCCTGCTTCCACCACCTTTTTGGGAAGAGAGTTCTGGAAATTCATGACCTCCTGAGAGAAACTTTTCTCCTTATCTCCATTTTAATGGGCAAACCCTTATTTTTAAACGTGACCCCCTAGTTCTAGATTCTCCCTTAAGAGGAAACACATTCACCACATCCACCTGGTCAAGACCCCTTAGGAACTTATTTACCTTAATCAAGTTGTCTCTTACTCTTCTAAACTCCAGTAGATACAAACCTAACCTGTGCGACCTTTTCTCAGAAGACAGCCCACCCATTTATTTGATTAATAGACCTTCTCTGAACTCCAGACGTGATCTCACTAATGCTCTGTGTAATTGAAGCATGACCTCCATACTTCTGTATTCAATTTCTCTCGCAATAAATTATACCACTGTAATATCTTTCCTAATTAGTTACTCTACTTGCATGCTAGCTTTTTACACTTCATGTACTTAGACACCCAGATCACTCTGCATCTCAGAGTTCTCCAATCTCTCACCATCTAGTTAACATGCTTCTCTTTTATTCTTCCTGCCAAAATTTCAGATTTGCTTATATAATACTCCATTTACCAGACCTTTGCCCACTCACTTAACCTATTATGACTGGAATTTCTGCTCTTGTATGCCAACTAGCAGCAGAAATGGAGGATTTGGCATTCAGCTATTCATTGCAGGGGGACCAGGGAATCCCAGTTGCAGATGAGGTTGGAGAATTCGGCCTTTATCTTTTTGTAGCTCCTTATATCCTCTTCGCAACTTACCTTCCTATCTATTTCTGTATCGTTAGCAAATTTGCCAACTCATTCTTTGTAAACAGTTGAGGTCCTGGCACTAATTCCTATCGCACACCACACATTATATTTTGCCAACCTAAAAAAGACAATTTATATCTACTCTCTGCTTCCTGTTAGCCAGCAAATCTTCCATCGATGTCAATACCATAAGCTTTTATTTTCCACAATAATTTTTGAAGTGACACTTTACCAAATGCTTCTGGAAATCTAAGCACAGTACATCCACTGGTTCCACTTTATTCACAGCACATCTTACACCCTCAAAGAACTCCAATAAGCTAGTTAAACTTGATTTCCCTTTCATAAAATCATGTTGACTGCCTGATTCCTTGAGCTTATCCAAGTACCCTGCTCGAATGTCTTTAATAATAACTTCTAACATTTTCCCTATGACAGTTGTTAGGCCTGTAGTTTTCTTCCCTTTTTGAATAAAGAAGTCATATTTGTTTTTTCCAATCTAATGGAACCTTCCCTAAACCTAGTGAATTTTAGAAAATTAAAATGAATGCATCAACTATCTCAAACCCACTTCTTTTATGACACTAGGATGAGGTCCATTAGGATCCAGGGACTTGTCAGCCCACAGCTCCAAGAATTTACTCAATGCAACTTTTGTGGTGATTGAAATTTTTCTGAATTCCTCCCTCCCTTCTATTTCCTGATTGATTGATATAATTGAAATATGTCATTGTGTACTCAGCAGCGACTTGATTTGAGGGTTAATGAATCTTTGGTTTGTGTAGTTTCATTGAAAATGTTTAGAGTTAGAATAATGAAATTCCAAGAGAAAAGAACCAAATCGCAGGTTGTGTCACACTCTAAAACCTTTTCACCTGCCATTGTAAAATGTATAGGTGTTTTTAATTATCCTTTTAAAATGTGTGTTTTATTTATATATGATGTGGAGATGCCAGCATTGGACTGGGTAAACACAGTACGAAATCTCACAACACCAGGTTAAAATCCAACAGGTTTATTTGGTAGCAAATGTCATATGGTTATTTGGTAGCTGCTCCTTCGTCAGGTGAGTGGGA
Organism: Sphyrna mokarran; assembly: GCA_024679065.1. Lineage (NCBI taxonomy): Eukaryota > Metazoa > Chordata > Chondrichthyes > Carcharhiniformes > Carcharhinidae > Sphyrna > Sphyrna mokarran. The sequence goes on along the minus strand of JAGIQG010000006.1, from coordinate 35,590,124 downwards.
GTTCTGATCACAAATAGGGCATATAAAGGCACATGCTTAGTTTACGATATACTGATTAGAATGCAAGTCTTTGCAGTTAATCAAGTCTTAAAGGTGCAGGCAATATGAGTGGAGATAGCATGAAGCATAGATTCAAGAAATGTGTATTGTCTCCAGACAGAACGGTAAATGAGGCAAATCATGGGGGTTACAAATAGTGTGACATGAACCCAAGACCCCAACATCTCACTCACTGTCCTGTCTGGAGACAATACACATCTCTTCACCCTATGCTTAATGCTATCTCCATACACATTGTCTACATCTTTAAGACTTGGTTAGCTGTAAAGACTCGCATTCTAATCAGTATTTTGTAAACTGCATGTGTGCCTTTATATGCTCTGTTTGTGATCAGAACTCTCCAGTTACCTGACAAAGGAGCAGCGCTCCGAAAGCTAGTGACATTTGACTTTTAACCTGGTGTTGTGAGACTTCTTACTTTTATTTACATATCCAGTGATGATACCTCCACATTGGAAGTATCATGAATTAATGTTACCCAGTAATTAACTTTTTTACATCTTAAGACTGAGTAGTGACTTCTCAGTTCCCACTCCTGAGAATGTGGATTTTTACCAAGGTACAGTTTAGTATGCGAATCATTAGTGTCTTAAATTGATGACTGTATTTCTCTATTGGATTATATGTTTGTTCTGCATTATTTTGTGTTCTGCGTTATTGTTTCACATGCCAATTAAAACAATGAATAACCCTTTGTGTTGTCTTTCATTACACAGTGTTCTTGCTTACATTGTCAGCTTCAAGTGCCATGACGAACAGCGTTGTTGCTTTTCTTGCCCTGCCCTTCTTTATAGCTGCTTTGCTACGTTCTTAATGGCCATGGCAGTGACAATGTACCTGCATCCAATTTACGTGTAAAACAAAATCCAATCTTGATTCTTTGGACTTGATTTAGTTTTAATGAACCAATTCCAAGAATCAAATCTCCTCCCCCAGCCCTCTCAATGAAAACAGCTCATGTACAATTGGGTGAAAATGCATCTCAAATATACTGATAGTCTATTGCAATACATTTCCAAATGGAATATTTTCTGTACACAAACATGCCAGCTTGTATATAATTTAAACTGAGTTCCGAATGGTTTTTTGGAGTCCTAGAATAATATTTACAAATGCATCATTGTGGTCCTCTTTGGTGCCTTCAACCATGGAACTGGTTGGAATAGACAGGTTGTATGGTCCAATCAGTTCTAACCTATTGGGATCCTACATTTTTGTAGAAAAGGAGCCTGTCATCTGAGAGAGGTGCGCATGCACATGCACAGTAGGTCCATCTTAAAATGTTGCCTTCCTTGTTGTTGGTGTTAATAGGGTCCTAGTTTACCTTCCCCATTTTGAAGCCACCACCATGCCGTTAACATTAGGTAATAGAAGTGAAGATTTGTCCAGTTGCACCTAAGTTAAATATTGGTGACTTGAATAGAAAACAAAATAGGGAGAGGTATAAACTGGTTTGCTGTGTGTTGTCACTATTTTGGGCTTTTTTGAAGACTAATTCAGCTTCCATTGAGTTTTTTTTTGTGGCTTTTAGACATCTAAGAAATGGGAATTTAAGCTTAGAAGTGAAGAACAACAAGCATAATGTTTTTATTAAAATTGTGGATTAAGGAATGTTCACTGATTGCATTAAATATTCATACATTCAAACATACAACTGTAATTTCTCTTTTTTCTATGCTGCATAGAATGTTGTTACATAATTTACAGTATAGGGTGTCAAATCATGGCAAGTCTCACTTGAACTTCATAAGTCTTATAAGTGGAATAAACATTGTATTCAATGCGTTTTTATGTGCTGATGTCAATATGAGAACTCCATTTGTGGTGTTTAATCTAAAGAATTAAAATTATCTCACCTGCTAGCAGTGGCGTTTTGTCCTGATGTGAATTTTACAGGGAAAGAAAAAAGCTTGCATTTATATAGCATCTTTTACCATTATCAGATGTCCCAAAGTGCTTATCACCAAAGGAAATACTTTTGAAGTGCAGTTGCTATTGTAATGTGGGAATTATGATGCAGTGAGTTAGCTGGTGAATGCTGAATGCTATCATGCGAATAAAAGAAAATAAAAGGAAATACTCCGGATGTTGCAGATCTGAAATAAAAGCAGAAAATGCTGGAAAAACTGAGCAGGTCTGGCTGCATCTGTGGAGAAAGAAACATTAGCGTTAACATGCCTTATGAAGATGGGTTGAGGGAGCTGGGACTCTTCTCCCTGGAGAGATGTAGGTTGAGAGGCGACCTGATAGCGGTTTATAAAATGTTGAGAGGAATAGATAGGATGGATTCTCAGAGGCTATTTCTCCGGGCTGAAATGGTCGCTACGAGAGGACGCAGATTTAAGGTGCAGGGAAACAAATACAGAGGGGATGTTGGGGTAAGTTTTTCACTCAAAGGGTGGTGAGTAAATGGAATTGGCTACCGTCGGAGGTGGTAGAGGCGAACTCACTGAGGTCTTTTAAAAGACTTCTGGATGAGTATATGGGAACTAATGGGATAGGCGGTTATAGATAGGTCTGTGGCTTGGTAGGTATAGACATGATCAGCGCAACTCGTGGGCCGAAGGGCCTGTTTGTGCTGTAGTGTTCTATGTTCTATGTTATCATCTTGGTCAAATATGGCTCTTTGGAATTGGAAACTCAGTCCCACAACATTAACCTTGTTTCTCTCCTCACATACATTGGTGACTGTTGAGATTTTTCAGCACTAACTCATAGATGCTCACAGCATAGAAGCAGGCCCTTCAGCCCAACTTGTCCATGCCACCCCTTTTTAACTACTAAGCTAGTCCCAATTGCCTGTTTTTGAGCCCCACATTCTTCTACACCCATCATACCCATGTAACTGTCTAAACGCTTTTTAAAAGACAAAATTGCACCTGCCTCTATTACTACCTCTGGCATTTGTTCCAGACATTCAGCATCCCTTGTGTGAAAAAATTGCCCCTCTGCACCCTTTTCTATCTCTCCCTTCTGACCTTAAAACCTGTGCCCTCTGGTTTTAAATTCCCTTATCTTTGTGAAAAGATATTGACTATCTCGTGCCCCTCATTATCTTATAGACCTCTATAAGATCATCCCTCAGCCTCCTATGCTTCAGAGAAGAATGACCCCATCAATCCAGCCTCACCTTATAATTCAAACTGTCAAGTCCCGGTAGCATCCTAGTAAATTTTTTCTGCACTCTTTCTAGTTTAATAATATCCCTTCTATAATAAGGTGACCAGAACTGTATACAGTATTCCATGTGTGGTCTTACCAATGTCTTGTACAACTTCAATAAGATGTACCAGTTCCTGTGTTCAATGTTCTGACCAATGAAACCAAGCATGCCGAATGCTCTGTTCACTGTCAAAGAACGAAGAACAAAACGACATGGGAAACAGGCTCTTTGGCCCAACGAGCCCGCGCCGCCACCCCGATGTTCCCACCTTTACCCGTGATCCCTGTCAATGTTTATAGATCTATGGATTAAACACCAAATCTGACACAATTTAGGGAGAATTTGTTTTGCCAATTAGCCTAAGAGCACATTTTTGGGATGTAGGAGGAAACCGGAGCACGTGGAGGAAACCCACGCAAGCACAGGGAGAATGCGCAAACTCCCACAGACATAGGCCCAAATCCAACGATAGTCACTGAGCTGTCGTGTTGCCCATCAAATGGTCCAGGTCAAGCGTACACTAACGACGTGAAGCACTAGGATACTCTCAAAGTTCAAGAACAACCCTCTCACGACCCATTGCATGTATTATCGGCCTATAATTTCCAGGAATATCCCTACTACCCTTTTTAAACAACAGTACAACATTAGCTATTCTCCAGTCCTCTGGGACCTCACCTGTGTCCAAAGAAGAGACAAAGATTTGCATCAGAAGCCCAGCAATTTCACCTCATATCTCCCTAAGCAGCCTGGGATAAATGTCTACCTGCAACTCCACTTTCAAGGAGCTATGAACATGTATCTAGGAATCTAGGGATCTTTTTGATCTATAATACTCCCCAGTGGTCTATCATTAACTGAGTAAATCCTGTCCTGGTTTGATCGACCAAAATGCATCACCTTGCATTTATCTAAATTAAACTTCCACTTGCCCAATTGATCAAGATCCTGCTGCAATCCTTGATAACCTTCTTCGCTGTCTAATATGCCACCAATCTTTGTGTCATCTGCAAACTTATTAATCATGCCTCTTAAGTTCTTATCCAAATCATTAATATAAATGACAAATAAGAGTGGAAACCAGCGCCGATCCCTGAGGCAAGCTGCTGGTCAAAGGCTTCCAGTTGGAAAAAACAACTCTCAATAGACACTCTCATTTGTCATCCAGCCAATTTAGCATTCATTTGGGTATCTCACCCTGGATCCCGTGAGATTTAACCTTATGCAGCAACCAACCATGCAGTACCTTGTCAAAGGCCTTGCTAAAGTTATGTAGACAATATCAACTGCACTGCCCTCATTGACGTTTTTTGTTACCCTTCAAAAAAACTCAATCAAATTTGTGAGACATGATTTTCTACTCACAAAGCTATGCTGACTGTCCCTAATCAGTCCTTGTCTCTCTAAGGGCCTGTAAATCCTGTTCCTCAAAATATCTTCTAGCAACTCGTGAAGCTCACCAGCCTGCAATTCCCAAACTTTTCCCTGCAGCCCTTTCTAAACAAAGGCATGGCATTTGTCGCCTTCCAATCTTTAGGCACCTCCTGTGTGGCTCTTGATGATTTAAGTATCTCTGCTAGGGGACTTGTAATTTTCTTCCTAGCCTCCCACAAGGTCCTGGGGATTTATCTACCTTGATGTGATTGAAGACTCTCCAGTACCACCTTCTCTGTTATATGTATACTTTTCAAGACATCACTGTTTATTTCCCAAGTTCCCTAACATGCATGCTTTTCTCAACAGTGAGTTCTGATGAGAAATATTCATTTAGGATCTAACCCATCTTTTGTGGATCCACACATAGATGACCTTGTTGATCCTTAAGAAGCTTTACCCTCTCCCTTGTTCCTCTTTTGCCTTTTTTGTATTTGTAGAATCTCTTTGGATAAAACTGTTTTTATTTCAGATTTCCAGCATCTACAGTATTTTGCTTGTATTGTAATTCTTCTATCCATTTCTAGCCAGCTTGCCTTCATAACATCCTGGTTACACTCTGCCAAGCAGCACAACTGCAGTCATTAGATTCTCTTCACATGGACTATATGCATAATAATTGCGGGAAATTAAAATTGTATCTCTAGTTCCTGAACAGCTGAGAGTGAAGTAACAATAAACTACTTTCTAATCTGAAATACTATGACAGACAGCCCCTGCTTAAAGAAGGATTTTCATTTTAGTCTACATGCCCCTGTAACATACACATCACCAGTGGATATGTTTTTTCCCTGAATTTATCTGTGCATCACGGAAAATATTTTGCTAAACTGTTATTAAAAACAGATTCTGAATCATCCTGTTCAGTTTATAATTCCTGATCTCTCTTTTCTTGCATGTCTACATGTTTCATAATCTATGTTTCAGAACAAGTCTGTGAAGTGGACACTTGTGCCCAAGTTTGTGAAGAAAGTCTGCAGCAGTGAAACATCCAAGTTATCCTGCACAAGAATTAAATTAACCTTACCCTGTTTAAATTCAAGAGCACTTTAATCTTTTAAGTTTATTTCCAATAAATTATTTTTCAGTGTTCTTCTCCATCCAATGCAGGTTTTATACTGTGTCCTTTTGTGCCAACAGTTCAGTTTTCTGTTGATTAAAGTCCTCTTGTCTACTTTAAGATCTCTGTTAAGGTTATTTCAGCGATCAGCCAAAAAAGGTTTGATATTTTTTAGTCAGGTCACACATCCTGAAAAATTTCCTTTTGCTTTTTGTCCTCCCACTCTGCTTGAACGTTGTCTAATTTATTTTAGCTGGAGCAACTGCTTTTTATTTTGACGTTTTAATTTACATTCAAGAACACATGTCCCACCTCACAGTTTTATGGCATCAGATGGAGCTGTGCTATTTCAAAGCACTCCTTGTATTTGTTTCATCATTAGCTATGGATACCGTTTGTTGTCTACTTTATCACATCTAGTTCATGTTTTGCCTGCATTTTTAATTCAGATACCATTTATTTTTTTCTTTTCAACTTGACGTTCCAATGTACTTTTAAAAAACTGGGTGTAGGCTGAGTTTTTGGATATATCTTTCGTCAAAACATAACTTTCACAGTTGGTTTATGGTGAGTGATGGACCATTTTAAGTTATTTGGTTCTGTTTGTATAACTTCAGTTTCAGTGGGTTTTTTCAAAGTGAAGGGATGTGGCAATAGTTCCTCCTTAGCCAAGTCATTCCTAATAAAAAATCTACGCTATCAAAAGACAAGTTAGGAAACCAACTCCATAATATTCAATCATCTTATAACTATCAACATATAGTATAGCATGAACTCAGAGCTGGAGGCAGCTAGTTATACAGGTCCCTTGTGGTAAGACTAAACCCACAAAAGCCTGCGTAGTGGGGAAGTTGCTAGAGTCCATTATCTGGGATTTCATAACACAGCATTTGGCAAGTAGTGGTATAATCATACACTAAGTCAGTATGGATTTACGAAAGGAAAATGATGCTTGGCAAATCTACTGGAATTCTATTGAGGATGTAACCAGTTGAGTTGGCCAGGGAGAATCGGTGGATGTGGTTTATTTAAATATTCATAAGGCTTTCAATTTACAGCACATGGGATTGTCGATAGAGTTCACATTATATATTAAAGATTGGGAGAGGGAACTAAATGAATTGTCTTCAAATTTGCAGATGATACAAAAGTTGGGTGGGGGGATGAGTTGTGAGAAGAATGCAGAGATGCTTCAGCATGATTTAGATAATTGAAATACTGAATTTATGGCAGGCAGGCAAATCAAAACCACATGCCAATGATATGTTGTAGAATCGCAATTTACCTTTATGAACCATCTGCTTCATAAAGCCACTATTGTCGTTGGCAGTTTCAATGCTGCTTTTCCCATTGACGTAAAGATGCCGGCGTTGGATTGGAGTGGTAAGAACTCAGTAAGAATTTAGCAACACCAATTATTAATCCAACCGATTTATTTGATAGTAAAAAAGCGAGCTTTCAACCCTCCCGTGTCTTCATCAGGCAAGTGCAGTGTTCTGGTCTGCAATAGCACACATCAGCACAGACAGTCAGAGATTGCTGATTAGAATGCGAATCCTTACATCTAACCTGCTATTCAAGTGTTAAAGTGGCTAACAATGTTGTGAAGGGAATCCTGAGCATTGGTTAGAGAATTGTGTATTTTCTCCAGACAGCACAGTAAGTGAGGTTTTTTGCTAACCCAGGCAAGTTACGGGGGTTACAGATAGTGTGTCATGAAGCCAAGATCCCTGTTAAGACAGTCCTCATGTGTGCGGAGCTTGGCTATCAGTCTCTGTTCAGCGACTCTGCGCTGTCGTGTATCACGAAAGCCCCCTTGAAGAACATTTACCCGCAGGTCGGAGGCCGAATGCCCATGACTGCTGAATTACATCAGTGAGAATGTTGTTTCCCAACTCTCACAGGATTTTGGGTCCACATAGCCTTTGACGGTGATGGTGAACGTAGGCTCACAATCACCCCTTACAAGCAGACTTTCTCCAATATTGGCAAACTCTGATGTCAATGGGAAAGAACTCAGTAAGAATTTAGCAACACCAATTATTAATCCAACCGATTTATTTGATAGTAAAATAGCGAGCTTTCAACACTCCCGTGTCTTCATCAGGCAAGTGCAGTGTTCTGGTCTGCAATAGCACACATCAGCACAGACAGTCAGAGATTGCTGTAACCCCCGTAACTTGCCTGGGTTAGCAAAAAACCTCACTTACTGTGCTGTCTGGAGAAAATACACAACTCTCTAACAATGCTCAGGATCCCCTTCACACATATTGTTAGCCACTTTAACACTTGAATAGCAGGTTAGATGTAAGGATTCGCATTCTAATCAGCAATCTCTGACTGTCTGTGCTGATGTGTGCTATTGCAGACCAGAACACTGCACTTGCCTGATGAAGACACGGGAGTGTTGAAAGCTCGCTATTTTACTATCAAATAAATCGGTTGGATTAATAATTGGTGTTGCTAAATTCTTACTGAGTTCTTTCCCATTGACATCAGAGTTTGCCAATATTGGAGAAAGTCTGCTTGTAAGGGGTGATTGTGAGCCTACGTTCACCATCACCGTCAAAGGCTATGTGGACCCAAAATCCTGTGAGAGTTGGGAAACAACATTCTCACTGATGTAATCTCCTTTCCTGATTTTTTTTCCCCATTCCTTGCTGGTGACATAATGAGGCTCCGGCTCAGAAGCCCCACCTTGCCGGCTCTATCTGGCCCACCCCACCAGTGTGAACTATGTTCCCAGATTTTCAGTGCACTGAGCGCAAGAAAATATGGCCTGAAAACTCGGCTCTGTATTTGAAGAGCTACATGCAGGTTTTCAGTTCGAACCTGACACATGCATTGAAATCTTGCTGCCATTCATATCAGTGGGATCTCATGGTTCCACTTATAGTGCACATCCCACCATGGGTTTCTTGGCAGGGAAACACCGTTGACAACACTGGGACCATACTGTTGCCAGCGAGCGGCGTGCTGTCTTCTGCTGCATGAAATACACCGTGGAGAGGGAGAAAAATTCCACCCTCTGACAAATTATGATAAAATTCCCCCTGTAGCCTCTGTAATTGTGATTAGATCAATATCATTAAACTCTCTTTTGCCATCAATTCACCTATCTTATTGCAGATGCTTCGTGCATTCAGATAAAAGAACATTTAATTTCAGATTTTTACTTCTATTCCCTGCACTGACCTTATTGACCAATGACCCATCCTGTCTTATGTTGTTTGTCTTGACCCACATCGCTTTATTCTTCGGACGCCTCAAGCTTTATCTTTGGATTTCTAAATTTTCCTTTACAAAACCCTCCCCCTCCACATCCGCATTAGTTTAAAGCCTTGTCCTCTGCCCAAGTTGCATGATTGGCCGGGACACTGGTCCCATCCTGGTTCAAAGAGTGCTTATCCCAGTGCACAAGTCACTATTCCTTGAGTACTGAGTGGCTCATGAATCAGAGGCCCTTTTTCCTAAACTGCTTTTTGAGCCATGCATCTAATTTTCTAAATGAGTTGCTTGACCCTATGCCAATTGGCTCGAAGCTCAGGTAATAATCCGGTGATGATTACCTTTGATGTTCTGCATTTTAATTTGGTCCTAACTCCTCAAATTCTCTTAGCAATACATTATTCCTCATTTTACCTATGGCATTGGTTCCCCTGTGATCTGTGGTATTTAGATCGTCCTCCCTCCCACTCTGCATTCCCATCAGAGGAGGCAGTGACATAATGGTGTTATTGCTGGACTAGTAGTCCAAAGACCCAGGGCAAGACCTGGGGACCTGAGCTCAAATCCCACTACCGCAGATGGTGAAATATGAATTTCATCAAAATCTGAATTGTGACAATGAAACCATTGTCAATTGTTGTAAAAAGAAGTCCATCTGGTTCACTAGTGTCCTTTAGAAAGGAAATCTGCCATCCTTACTCAATCTATCCTACATGTGACTCCAGATCCACAACAATGTGATTGATTCACAAATGCCCTCTGAAATGGAGGGCATTGAGGGGCAGGCAACAAATGCAATGTCTACATCCTGTAAGTGAATAGAAAACAAATACTTATCCTGCCACAGGGAGAAATCCTTAGCCCTATTATCAAGCAGTGCTCCTAATTGCAGCTGCAGAGAACAGCCTCCTGGCCATATTATCTCCTTTCACTGTCACACTCGTCTTAGAATCATACAACCTGACAGTGCAGAAAGAGGCCATTTGGCCCATCAATTCTGCACTGACCACCACCTCAACCCAGGCCCTATCCCCAAAATCCCATGCATTTACCCTAGCTAGTCCTTCTGCCACTAAGGGGCAATTTAGCATGGCCAGTCCACCTAACCAGCACATCTTTGGACTGTGGGAGGAAACCAGAGCATCTGGGAGAAACCTACTGTTTCTCCCCCTACCTAGGTGGCATTCTTCACTATGGTGCCATGGCCAATCCGCTTATCCATCTTGCAGTCCTCCTTCTCATCCCCACAGCTGGAAAGCAGCTTGTGACTATTAGACAAAGTTTGGAGCTGATGTTCCTCCATCGCTATGTGCTGATTTCCCATACTGCAGATAATCGTAGTCTCACCCTCTTGTCCCTGATTATTGACCAATCCTAAGGGGTGTGACTGCCTCCTGGAGCAAGATGTCCCTTTACAAGCTCCCTAATGCCTTACAATGTCTCCAACTCTGATTCCTGCTCAGCAGCTCTGAACTGAAGTTTTCTAAACTGCAGACATTTTCTGCAGGTTTGATTGTCCCAGACTGTGATGCATTCCACAAATTCCAACGTGCTGTAGTCATGGCATACCACCAACCCTGTCATTCCTGTCCAATCTCTTCATTTAATCAGTCAATTAGTTAATAATTTATGCTAAAGTAATAGAAAGCTAGCTTGGAGATAAGGAAGAATACTGACCAATTGGAAGCTGAAAAATAATTGATATAGGAGCATCTTTTATCGCTTCTGCACCAAATTCCGACCTGAACCAAATTTGCAACTACGCACACTCTCCGTTTTATTCCAGGGTAGTCTCCTTTCTGTGCATTCTCTTCTGGTGTAAGGTTTGAAAAACCTGTCTGCTTATATAGAGCTTCTGATGTGTAACCAGCTAGCCTCATTTCCTGCTACAGTAAGTAACACTGTTTGAACCAACAAATTTCAGGTGACTCAGATGATTGCCACTGACAAGCAGGTCCTTGTTTAACAAGGCCAATTAATTAACTTGAAAGTTCCCATATATCAGAGCCTCACTCAAAATCTAAATTTAAATTTGAGAAAAAAAACTTACTGGAATTTATCACCTGAACCAAATTTCCAGCTCTGACTTCGCCTGCAGTTGGGATTCTTTGGTCTCACTGGAAGTGAATGGAGATTTGACTGAGCACCGAATTCTCCCATTCTCACTGGCAACAACAGCGGGGCATGAATGGCCAGAGAATTCCGGCCTCTGTCCATGTCTCAACGTGATGCATTTCCCTTTGTGCGCCACCTTACTCCAGAATTGTTTCTGGCATATGGATGATATTGGAATAGTTTAGGTTAGAGGGTCCGCTGGCCGGCGCAACATCGAGGGCCGAAGGGCCTGTACTGCGCTGTAATGTTCTATGTTCTATGTTCTATAGAATGTCCACCAAACCTCCTTTGGGATATTCTGTTTCCCCTTAGACTTAAAGAGACGGTTTAAAATACAACTATCCTGTAAAGTTCAACATCTGTAATAAGAACAAAGAGAACAAAGAACAAAACAGCACGGGAAACAGGCCCTTCGGCCTAACGAGCCCGCGCCGCCACCTCAATGATACCACTTCTACTCGTGATCCCTGTCTATGTTTATAGATCTAAATAGTGTGCAGTAAAGTGCTTTGTTATTCTGGAAGTGACAGTGAAACTATTGCAAACTGATTTTGGGGGAAGAAGTATAAAATACTGGAGTCACTGGAAATCTAAAAAAAAAGTCAGTAAAATATTAGAAATACTCAGCAGGCCTGACAGCATGTGTGAGAGAGAAATCGGTCAAGAGATCTTTCATCAGAAACGATAACTGATAAATTTGTGTTCAGTGGGTGGGATCTTCAGATTGTGCTCGCCCCAAGACCAGAAAATCCCACCAGACTTCAATGGACCCCTGCATAGTTACTCCCCTTCCACCCACCTGCCTGTAGTGGGTGGACGGGAAAATGCCCTTCACTGTAGCATGGTAACTATTGATGAAAAGTTGCGTTACGTTTACAGCAGTAACAGCAGCTGAATTTCTTACCTGATGAAGGAAATTTATCCAATCCTCCCAAACATTTGGAAAGAGTGCTATCAATGTTGATTAATCGGTGGGGCAACGTGTTACTGTACAAAACTCCAGTCATACAAAAAGCCTTTGTCTTCAGTCCTCTGTGTAATGTGTAAATATTTTTGTCCTTGCATAATCGTCGAAATGGCCTAATAGTTTGCTGGAATTTGCAAGTAAAATTAACTGAAATGTATTGGGCTGCTGTATGTGTGTGTGTGCAGTGTCAACAAAAACTGCTAACGAATGGGTAATTTCAACTCGGTACAGAAATACTACTGTAAACTGCAGTGGGTTGAAAAATAATTGAACTGAAGTGAGGAATGTTAACAAGCTCAAATGTCAGTCTTCAAAAGCTGACATTTAAATCAATCTGCACATTCAGTCTCCATCTTTACCCAGCTTCCATGAGTATGTACACAACATGAGGCTTGTGTTTCCTTTCTTTAAAGAAATAAACTCTGTCAAGTTTAACAAATGATGAACAAATTATTCTGTGATTGCTAATGTGTGACCGTGATTAGACACGCAAAATCTATGAGAAACATGCTGGGGGGAGGGTACTGAGACCTTGCTGAATACTAATTGCCTGCAAGTTGTTCAGAAGACTGTAAGAATGGAGGATTTGTTGTAAATTGGCCACTTGCTCTATTGTGCATAGCTGAGAGGTTAGACCGGTGCTGTAAAGGTGCCAGGCTAGTAAAATCCAGCAGTAGTTATTGATTTGGTGAATAATATAGTAAGGAGGGGGCGGGGGTGAGTCTGTGAGATAGCAACTAATTTTTGTTTGAATCTTGCACTCTAATGTTTGAACTGTTTGTTGTTTTGCCTTGAAGTGATAAGTGTGTGGACCTTCAGATTGTCAGTTTATCGAGTAGTAGTTCTTGGTGGAGAGGTGTTATCTTGCTTTATCAGCTGCCAACTCTCTGTGTCTGCCAATGTTTGCAAGTGTCTCCGCACTGTGCAGTTTGACAAAGAACTCGAACAGTCCGGCAGAGGACCGATTGACTGACCATTCTGAGAAGTTTAGATTATTTATTTAACCTCTGCCTTGAACTTCCTATCAAGAGGTTATAGAAACTGTTCCGTAAATAAGTGATTTATTTGATGTTTACTTGCAAATAATTTCTCAAGTTGTATTCTGTTTACCTTTTTTTCTGGAAAAGGAAGATCTATTTTAAGATTGTTGAGTAGGCTTTGGGGAGAGGGGAAGTGAGGGGGAAGCGAGTCGAGGGGCTTGTGAGAATTAGTTTTTGTTTTGTTTCTGATTTACGTTTGCCCTCACATGGCTGGTCTCCATGGGAGTTGTATTTGCATAGAAATGAAAAGGTGGGTTAATGAGTTATGAGCTTAGGCTGACCTTCCAAATACATATGGATAGTGGTTGCAGCTCCCCTTACATTTCCTGATTTAACATCGAGTCCTGCCTCGTTATTTACAGCCCATCTACATGCCTGATTGCCTGAAGAAACCAAACATTTTACTGCTACACCCTCCCCTCAGTTGCAGGGCAATTTGATCCCAGCCTCCTTCATTCTTTTATTTTGCATCACAGCTAGACTCGAGTCATTTGTGTGTACAACAAAACTCCTGCTCCAATATGTCAGATCAATCTGACGTGTTTATTTAAAGTCACGAAAATGGATTCAGACTCCGATTCACCTTTCAATTACTCCTGGCCATCTTTACCTAAAATGAGGATTCAACACAGGGCATCCAAACAAGGTAGAAATTATATGCAATCTCTTTTTGTTTTAAAGTTTAAACCTTTTTGGTACTCTTTGTTGAATTTTATTTCTTCTTGCCACAGTAAAAGTGTGTGTTTAAGGAAAAGTTTCTGATGTGCTGTAAATAACAGTTTACTGATTAGCAGTGCATGTTTAAAATAATGTCTGAAGTATGCATATTTAATAAGAATTTTTTTTTAAATCAGCAATTTTTTGTAGGATATAGATTTTAACAAAGATTGTTTGCAGTTAGGATTAATTGGCTGAAATGTATTTTGATCACCACCATTGTCTTCTTTGACCACATGTTGTTTTAATTGAGCATCTGAGCTGTTTACTCCAGTGTTCAAGTTACATAACAAATGATGCTCATGATATTTGCTAATTCATAAGTTCAATCCATTAACCAAAGCCAGCTTTGGATGGTGTAATGTGAACATCGCCAATAGTGGCACTTGAGTTAACTTGCAAATATGCAATGTTCTGCAGATGTTGCAAATCGAAAGCCAAAACAAAAGAATTTAGAAGAAAGATACACATCTGGAATGTAATATTTCCTTTTTTCTCAATTATGGGTGGCACAGTGGTATAGTGGTTATCTTTGCTGCCTCATGGCACAAGGGACTCAGGTTTGATTCCTGGCTTGAATGACTGTGGAATCTGCAGATTCTCACCGTGTCTGTATGGGTTTCCTCCCACAGTCCAAAAAACGTACTGGTTAGGTGCTTTGGCCATGCTAAATTTTCTTGCAGTGTACCCGAACAGGTGCTGGAGTATGGTGACTGAAGGATTTTCACAGTAACTTCATTGCAGTGTTAGTATAAGCCCACTTGTAACAAGAATAAATAACTTAAACCCTACAGATACTAGCTGACCTTTTAATGCTATTCAGTTAATACTACATCTCACATAGAATTAACTGTTTTTGTTAAAAAAACACTTGCTCAAGTAACTGAACTTCTCTTAAGTGTGTGACAAATTTTTGCATATATTTCGTTTCAAGAATTTGAGGAGATCCATGTTTTTGCTGTGTAATCACAGCAAAATGTAAGGCCTGAATTTTCAGATCCTGTAGGGTTTCGTGCCTGAACCAAAATCGTACTAGAATCCAGATCCCATAAGCCTTGTCCCTGAACCCGGCACTCACCACTTTCATTGTTCTTTGGACATTAGTTGTTCACAAAGGTTAGCTTATTTTTTAATCATTCATCGAATATGGGCATTGCTGGCTAGATCAACATTCATTACCCATCCCTAAATGCCCATTTGAGAAGGTGGCGATGAGCTACCTTCTTGAATTGCTGCAGCCCATGTCATGTAGGTACACTCGTTATGCTGAGCAGTTTGCTACATTGTCAAAGACATTGCTGTGAGCCTGGAGTCACATGCAGGTAGAGATCAGGTAAGAACAT
Source organism: Sphyrna mokarran (assembly GCA_024679065.1). Lineage (NCBI taxonomy): Eukaryota > Metazoa > Chordata > Chondrichthyes > Carcharhiniformes > Carcharhinidae > Sphyrna > Sphyrna mokarran. Next base: position 35,574,997 of record JAGIQG010000006.1, on the reverse strand, counting down.
TAATGAACCAAATGCAATTCTCAGACAATTGACTTCATGTTCATCGTCAAAGTATAATGGGATTCCCAGAACATTACCCTGGGATTTTAGATTACTAGTCCAGAGGTAATGACACTCTGCCACTGTCCCCCATGCACATGTAAATGTGCAGTGGTCTTCAAACAGCTGGAATTATTTAAAGGGACAAGTGCCTTTTCTGAGAGGTTAGATGGTCTTTGAGAGAAGTCCAATAGCCCTTTGGGTCTGTTAAGGAGTTTTAATCTTAATTGCTAGGGGAATGGAGTGTAAAAGTAGGTAAATGTTATTACAGTACTATAGTGCATTAGGCACTGGGTACGTTTTTGGATTTTTTATTTAAATTGAGTAGATAGGGGGGATATACATGAATGTTCATAAACAGTGGGTAAACTCAGTGAAGTTATCAAGTTATTTAAATCTCCAGACCCTTGAATTTTTTGAAGAAAAAAACCAGTCTGCTGTTAAAAAAAAAGATATTTGCTATTTCAGAGCTTGTTTGCGAAAAGATTAGTGTTGCTTGATTGCTTCTGCAACCAATCATTATCACGGTGGGGGCCTGTAATTTTGAAGTTTTATTGACAGCTCCAGTTATAAAGAGATTAGCTGTATTTGATGTCAGGCTATGGTTACAAATATTTGTTTTAAATGTTATCAATGAGAGTGTTTCTTTAAGCATAGTGAAGTCTGCAATGGACACTTAGAACTTCATTTTATTTCCTAAGGTCTAACCTTGGTGGCTGCTGGATAGTTGACATGTTGAGACAAAGATGATGGATGAAGGAACATGCGTTGGCATGTGTTAGCCTTGAATAGTCTCTATGTCAATGGGAATAAGTTGGGAAGTCATGGGTTGTTACGAGTTGGCATTAAGTTGGCTTGGGACTATAAAGAGCATGGAATGAGTGAGGCTCACAGGTTGGCATGGAATGGAGTGGAGACCATGAGGTGATATGAAAGAGACATATGGAACATACAGGGATGGAAAACCGGAGGGCTTTTGTTATTTTTATTGTAACTGGGACAAAGTTCCAGAGCATCAAAGTAGGATCTTTTAAACTGCCTTTGTGGCTGCCTCAGAACTCTCTCTAGCATTAATGGGCCTGATTCCTGATTGCATTTGGCAATCCCCCATTTCCTGGAATGATAATTTTTCTTAGCAAAGTTGATAGTCTCACATCTTCCCACATCTTACTCCATCTGCCAAATGTTTGCTATTCACTCAACCTATTTATATCCCTTTGCAGACTCCTTCATTTAAAATGTTGGATCTCCCCAAAGTAGGTAACAGGGGTGAAGGCTCCTGAAAATAACAGTACACACCAGTATGTCAATTTCAAGATGCTGTTCCTGGTGTTTGCAATTATCACCAGGTTCTGGGAGGGCAGAACAGGGATTCTGCTTTCTGCCCTATTTAAAAACTTAAGGGATTATCAGGATTTGAAGTTTGAAATTTGAAAGGGGTGAACTGATTACCTGTGACTTCACATCATCTGAAGGGTACAGAGTGGAGAGCAGGCATGTTGCTGCTGGGCATTGTTGCTTAAGATGATTAACCAAACAAAAGGGGGATTGACAACTGGGGAAAAGATTAATAGTGGTAGTGTCACTGGATTAGTAAATCAGGGATCCAGGTTAATGCTTTGGGAAAATAGGTTCCAATCCCACCACAGTAGCTGGTTGAACTTAAGTTCAACTATTGAGGAATTTCTTCAGCCAGAGGGTAGTGAACCTGTGGAATTCATTGCCAGCAAGGATTTGGAGGCCAGGTCATTGAGTGTATTTAAGATGGAGATAGATAGGTCTGTGATTGGTGAAGAGATCAAATGTTATGGAGAAAAGATGGGAGAATGAGGTTGAGAAATATATAGCCATCATCGAATGGCGGAGCAGACCCAATGGGCGAATGACCTAATTCTGCCCTCTATCTTCTTATGAATTTATAAATCTGGAAATAAACATGGGTCTAATGATGGCCATGAAAGCACTGTCAATTTTCATAAAAGTCCATCTGGTTCACTCATATCCTTTAGAAAAGGAAACATGTGTCCTTACCTGGTCTGGCCTACATTGTGACACAAGACCCACAGCAATTTGGTTGATTCATAATTGCCCTCTGAAATGGCTGAACAAGTTACTCTGTTGTATCAAGAGGCTACAAAGTTGTGAACACATAGTGACGTCAGTGTGTCACAGTTACAAGATGCACTGCAGCCGCTCATCAAGGCACTTTTGTCAGCACTTTCCAAACCCATAACCTTTACCATAGAAACACCACCATCTGCAAGTCCCTTGCCAACCCACACACCAGCATGACTTGGAACTATACCACTGTTCACTATGTTTACTGTTGCTGGGTCAAAATCCGGAACTTCCTTCCTAATAACACTGTGGGAGCAATTATACGATATGAAGGACAACAATGCAAGAAGAGAGCTCACCACTTCCTTTCTAAAGGCAATTAGGGATGCACAGTAAATATTGTCCAGGCCAGTGACACCCACATCCTGTGAATGAATACACTTTTAAAAAGGTGGTTCCCTTAGCATGCATTAATCACCTGAACTGCAGACATTAGTCGCTTTTCAAAAATGAATGCACCCAACTATATCTTGCTGGTCACTGATTCTTTGGGAAAATATTCATTTAATGACATACAGAGCCTCAAAAGGAAAGAGGGTTTCACTTTAATTTCTTGATTTCCCCAAGAGCAAGGTACCATCAACTGTGGCCTTGTGGCTGTCAATGCACCCAGCGATTCCCACTCAGATTCATCAAGAGAATGGCTTTCAATTCTTCAATATTCAACTTGTCTGTGATCACGACAAGAGATTCCTTCAAGTGTGTGCTCACCTTCCAGACAGTTTCTATGTCTCCTTTACCTTTGGTCAGTCTTGACTGCCTCAGATTTTCTCTCCAGCCTCCAGGATGTGTGGATGGATCCTGGTGGAGAACGGATCTCTTGCAAAAATGGCTAGTTAACCCCACTATGTGACTTAGAATAGTAATGCAACTAATGCTACTAAGTAGGATACCCATTGAGCATTGGGCTCAGAAGATGCAATTCCTGTGCCTGGACTGGTTTGGTGTTGCCCTTTAATACCCTCCTGTAATGGTCTCGCTCATTGCGGTGGTCTGCTGTGCTTTCCATAATGTGGCTGTTTAGAGAAACACACTTTGTGGAGGATGAAGACAGCTCATCAGAGGAGGAGCAAGAGCAGACGGTGGCATAAAAGAGATGGCATTGAACAGAGTGGTGCACATGCAGCATCTTCCTGCCATGTTCCAGGAAAAGGCCTCCCCTCCCTCATGGCCTCCAACATTAGATTCAGTCGACATTGTTGAAGCAAAGGGCCATTCTGTCCTGATGCCAGGTCTTCAGCTCCTCTGTGACATCTCACTTCTCTTTGGTAAAGTGGAAGGCTTTGCTACACATTGCAGATATCTCACTTAAGATGGCTGCCATGGAAGTCTAAATGAGTTGCACACTTCATCTGACCCATATCAGTTCCTACTCCCGCTGGTTCCAAGTGGAACAGGAAACCTCTCTCCATCAAAGGAGGATACAAATAATCTACCCAAAATGTTGGGGAACAGCAGGTTTAGTGCGAGGGAGAACTGAAAGAAATTGACATGAGTAGGTGTGATGTTGGGGAAATTGATGGGATTGAAGGCCGATAAATCCCCACGGCCTGATAATCTACATCCCAAAGTACTTAAGGAAGTGGCCCTAGAAATAGTGGATCTATTGATAGTCATTTTCCAAGATTCTATGGACTCTGGAGCACTTCCTACAGATTGTAGCTAATGTAACCTCACTCGTTAAAAAGGGAGAGAAAAAACAGGGAATTATAGATAGTCAGACTGATGTCGGTAGTGGGGAAAATTTGAGAGTGAAAGATTTAATAGCAGACCACTTGAAAAACAGTTACTGGATCAGACAGAATCAGCATGGCCTTATGAAATGAAAATCATGCTTGATAAAATTGCTGGAATTCTTTGAGGATGTAACTAATAAACTTGATGAGGAGAAACCAGTGAATGTGAATTATTTGGACTTTTCCATATAAGAGATCAGCTTGTAAAATCAAAGTGCATGGGATTGGGGTAGTGTATTAAGATGAATAGAAAATTCATCATAATGAATTAAGATGATTCATTATCAGCAGACAGGAAACAGAGAGTAGGAATAAATAGGTCTTTTTTCAAATGGCAGGCAGTGAGTAGCAGGGTACTGCTGGCATCAGTGCTAGGTCCCAGTTATTCACAATGTATTTTAATAATTTAGATGAGGGAAAGCCCATCAATGCCTCTACTTCCTTAGAAGACTATAGAAATTTGACATGTTAGCTGTGACTCTCACCAGCTTTTACCGATAGAAAGCATTTTTTCTGGTTGTCTCACAGCTTGGTATGACTCCTGCTCTACCAAGACCGCAAGAAACTGCAAAAGGTTTTGAACAAAGAACAAAGAAAATTATGGCATAGCAATAGGTCCTTTGGCTGTCCAAGTCTGCACCAACCATGCTGCCCTACTGAACTAAAACCCCCTACCCTTTCAGGGACTACATCCCTCTATTCCCATCCTATTCATGTATTTGTCCAGACGCCCCTTAAACTCATTATCATAACTGTTTCCAGGCACCCACCACCCTCTGTATAAAAGACCTGCCTCATACATCTCCTTTAAACTTTGCCCTTCTATGGCTCCTAGGAATTGACTCTTCCACCCTGGGTAAAAGCTTCTGACTATCCACTCTGACTGTCCATGCCCTGCATAATCATGGAGACTTCTATCAGGTTGCCCCTTAACCTCTGTCATTCCAGTGGGAAACATCCAAATTTCTCCAACCTCTCTTCATAGCTAATGTCCTCCATACCATTCTCTCTGCTCAAATCTCCAAATGATTTATATCCTGCTGTATCCTCTGATTGTCTTCGTCATTATCTGTAAATCCAATAACTTTTGTGCTATCCGCAAACTGACTAATCAAACCAGTTGCATTTTCTTCCAAATCATTTATTATATATTATAAAGAGTAAAGGTCCCAACACTGATCCCTGAGGAATGCCATTTGTCACAGCTCTCCATTCAGAAACGCACCGTTACCCTCTATCTTCTATGACTGAGACAGTTCTGTATCCGACTTGCCAGCTTACCTCTGATCCCATGCAACTTCATCTTCTGCCGCAGTCTGCCATGAAGGACTTTGTCAAAGATCTCACTGAAGTCCGTGTAGACAACATCCATTGCCCTACCTTTGTCAATCATCTTTGTCACTTCCTCAAAAAGCTTGATCAAGTTATTGAGACACAATCTCCCATTCACAAAACCATGTTGCCTCTCGCTAATATGTCCACTTATTTCCAAGTGGGAGTAAATCCTGTCTCAAAGAATCCTCACCAATAATTTTCCTACCGCTGATGTAAGGCTCACCGGCCTGTAGTTATCTACAGAGATTAGGATTATAGTCGCTGGAGTTTAGAAGAATGATGGAGGTGGAGGGGGTGGTGGTAGAATCTCATAGAAACCTGTAAAATTCTAACAGAACTAGACAGGTTAGATGCAGGAACGATGTTCCCAATGAAGAATGAGTACAGAAGAACCAGAGCTCACAGTCTAATGTTACGGGGATAGGTCATTTAGGACTCAGATAAGGAGAAATTGCTTCACCCAGAGAGTGGTTAGATCATGGAATTCTCTACCACAGAAAGCAGTCAAGGCCAAAATGTGTGTTTTCAAGGAGGACTTAGATACAGCTGTTAGGGGCTAAAGGGATCAAAGAATATGAGGGGAAAGCAGGAACAGGTTATTGAGTTGGATAATCAGCCATGATCATAATGAATGGTAGAGCAGCCTCGAAGGGCTGAATGGCCTATTCCTGCTCCTATTTTCATGTTTCTATCACAATCATGGGTTTAGCCACATAAACATCTAACTTTAATCGATTTCCCCCGGAATAGGGTTTCTGATCTGAAAATAAACACCTCCATGACAAAAAAAAATCAGTGTTTTGTGTCCACTTCACAATTTGCTTTTTCACCTGTCTTTGTATTGTTGAGAAAATGTAGCTAATTTGCACTCCACCTCTGCATCCAAGTTGTTGTACGGAATGTGAACAGTTGGTGCCATAGAGTTGTGCTGTGTGTGGCAGCCACTAGTTACAATTTATTAATCTGAAAAATATAGAATCATCTTGATTCTGTTTTCTGTTAGTGAGCCAATTCTCTATTTGTGCAAATCCATTTTTTTTTTCATGTATTACCCCCAACAGAAATGGTTATTTTCTTGTGCAGTAATCTTTCATATGACGCCTTATTGAATGTCTTTTGGAAATCCAAATACACAACATCCACTGATTTCCCTTTATCCACCCTGCATAGTACATCCTCACAATGCTTTTAAAATTTATTAGGGTTCCATTTTCCTATCATGAAATCTTGTTGATTCTGCCTGATTGTATTATGATTTTCTACATATCATGTTACTATTATCTAATGGACTGCAGCATTTAATGTTAGTTGGCCTGTAAAATCATAGAATGCCTACAGTGCATAAGGAGGACATTTGACCCATCGAGTCTGCACCACTCAGAATCTTACCCAGACCAATTTAGGACATGAAGGGGCGATTTAGCATGGCTAATCACCTAACTTGAGCATCATTTGACTGTGGGAGGAAATGCTTGCAGACACAGGGAGAACATGCAAACTCCACAAAGACAATTACCCAAGGCCAGAATTGAACCTCAGTCCCTTGTGCCATGAGGCAGCCACCATGCTGCCACTTTATTTTCCAGTATTATTATACATGTGATTTTTTTTTCCACAGGAAACATTTTTCACTCCTGATTCTAAATGAGGTGCAGTTGCCCTTTCAGCATCAAATTGACACTACCAAGTTATTGCTACACAGGCTTTTTCCCCCACTTACGAAATTGAACACGGAACAATTGCTGTATCGTGAATGAATAGATCATTAAAACACTAAAACATGTATGGAATGTACGGTGATTTTGTATGCATATTTGTTTTAATAGTGTCTTCTCTTTTATACTCTGCCCTGCATGACTGCATTCACTGCAACTGAGGGTGACTTGATTAGAATGCAACCCCACAGGGTTTCTCACTGGGAGCTATTCCCAAGTTGTTAATGTGCTGGAAGCTTGTCATTGTATTACCTGCCCTATGCATTGACAGTATTCCAAAACTAAATGCAATTGGAGATTTGTGTGACTGGCAGTTAATTTGCCTGATAAAAATTTCCAGCTACGATTTAGGTCGGCTCCTGGGACCAGCACTTCAATGTTAAGTTGCAATTTGCAAGTATATTATTACTTTGCCTTTATTTGCCAGTTCTATATAAACATATCAATAAGATGCAAATAGATTGCCATGATCTAGCTATTGCAGAGAATAAAGCAAAGGCAGAATTTGCAATTAAATAGCTCTTTTATGAGTTCTGCTGACATCCGACTTTGCAGTTAGTGAAATAATTTAGAAGTGCAGGTTCTGTTATAATCCAGAAAATATACAATGTTGTGAATTAAAAAGGATGCATTACTCTGGAGGAACACAAATTCCCTCCCCCTTCTAGATAAAGGAACAATATTACAAAATCTCTCTTTTTGAATAATTAGCCAAGATTGTAATACTGTATTTTCTTCTCCCACCATTCACACCATTCACATTTATTGCAAGCAGTTACCTAGATAATGGCATTTGGCATTAAATAGATCTATTGATTTCAATTACAAAAATGCTCCTTTAAAAACATTGAATACAATAGCTATTTTGGGCAGTTGAGGATGAATGGTGGTCATAACTGTTGTGTTATTGAAGTATGGGATCAGAAAGATGTTGTGCAATATTACTCTATCCTTTATCATATTTCATTTTATGTTATACATTTCACAAGGTCATAATTCTTGCAACTTGAGTAAATATTACAAATACCTGCCACTTATTGATAACAGTATTACCATTTACAGACAGTTTACACTTAGGTTCAAATGAGAAAAGGCTGATAAATTCTCTTCTGTTCTCATAAGAAAACAAGAAGCTTTTTTAATTAAAAGGAATTTTCCATTGCTAAAATTTCAGTGGTGATTGCATTGCTAAGCAAGTCTGCTGATTCAGATTTTGTATTGAATTGATTGGCTGCAATACCAAAGACAGATAAATCTTCTCAGTTACGGTTCACTTCTCTTAGCAGACAAATCACACCTGAAGTAAGTGATAGAAATTCTGCTTACATGCCCTCAGATAAAGTTCTCTTAATTTAATGTTCTGCCATAAAATACAATATAATTCTCTAAATTTGTAGCCCTTTATTGTGGAATCCATAAGATGTAGACTTAGGTAGATGAAGGATTGGAATGAGGCACTCATTGAGTGTTAAAATGGGCGGTACGGGCTTGTAGGGCCAAAGGGCCTGTTTCCTGTGCTGTGTTGTTCTTTGTTCTTTATAACAAACTTTCTGCTAATTTTTGGTAAAGAGAGCTTCTTATAATATGTGCTCTGTTTTAAAATATAGAAAGAATTCTTAATTCATGTGCTGTATAATCAAGAAAGTGTTAATCTTTTGGGAAAAATGCTGGTTTTGATTTGATTTATTATTGCCACATGGATTAACATACAATGAAAAGTATTGTTTCTTGCATGCTATACAGACAAAGTATACCGTTCATAGGGAAGGAAAGGAGAGAGAGAGAATGTAATGTTACAGTCATAGCTAGGGTGCAGAGAAAGATCAACTTAATGCAAGGTAAGTCCACTCAAAAGTCTGACGCAACAAGGAAGAAGCTGTTCTTGAGTCATTTGGTATGTGAGCTCAGATTTTTTGAAGGTTTGAAAATGAGCTTCAGCTTTTTAACATCTATGGGTATAGTGAATGACCAGCAGGCATTTCAATTTGTAGAATTCATTGTGTAGCGATCAAATCTGGACAAAACAATTAATGTTGAAAGCTTTAAAGTTTAAAACTAGTGTGTTATTTAAACAATTTCTCAGAAGCAGAACAAATTTATTATTCTTCCTTCAGCCAGTTGTTGTTTTGAATTTGAATTGTTTCATTGAGCTTTTAATAAAGACCTTTGGTACCTTAGCATATCAGGGTGGGTTTTGATCAGAAAAGGTCATTCAGTTCACCTAACTTGTCCATTATTCCACCACACAAGTAGAACTTAGAATATTTTCATTTTTCTCTACATGGCTTATTCAAGAATTTGACCATTTATTTTTGAATTAAGAATTTAGAACATAAAAAAAATTCCCTTTGAGCTTGCTCCACCATTCAATACAATCATGGTTGATCTCTGGCTTCCGTTTCCTATAAGCTCTCCATATTGCTTGATTCCCTCAAAGACCAAAAATCTATTTATCTACTTTAAATAGGTTCAACGATTGAGCATCTGCAACCCTCTGTCATAGACAATTCCAAAGATTCACAGTTCTTTGAGGGAAGAAATTCTTCCTCATCGCAGTCCTAAATGACTGGCTCCTTATCCTGAGATGGCGTAGTTCCCTGACTGGGGGGGTATTTTTCCCATCCCACCTGCCACAGGAATCGTAGTGGGCGGGAGGAGGTGTGGCGAACCATTCAAAAGTCCGATACCTCAGGTGGTTTTTTTTTCAGTTTTGGGGCATGCGCAGCCAGGAAATCCCACCCCAGGGGCTTGACTTTACCACCAAGTGGCATGAAAACTTGGTAAAGTTGGACATGAGGTGAGTAGTGCAATCTGTAACCACCTCTGTGCCGGCTGTGCTTTTACCAAGGTATGAAAATGGCCGCAATCGGGACCATGCCTAAAACGGGTGCAGTGGCAATTTAAATGCATTTGCATGTACTTAAATTGACTTAATAGGCTGCAAGCCCAAGCTTACTAGCACTTCCCCCTTTACTACCATGTTCATCTATCCAGAATTGGCACGAAACAGACATGCTCCACAGAAGTCTGATTTGGAGGCTACAGTTCATGAGGCCTGACAACTCTCTGCTTGAGATCTGGGGGGTCCGCTGCACTCTGCCTGAGATCATTGATGGGGAAGGGGGGCCTGCTGCCTTTCTGCCTATGATCAATGAGGAGGAAGGGATGGGTCTGCTGCCATTCTGTCTGTGATCAGTGAAGGGGAAGGGTTGGGTCCGCTGCCATTCTGCCTGAAATCAGTGAGGGGGTAAGGGGAGCTCCACTGCCAGTCTGCTTGAGATTAGTGAGGGGAGAGGGGCCCATGATTGGGCTGGGTAGTGGAGGGAGTGGAGGGGATAAGGGGGTCAAGAATGTTGTGGGGATGGCGCAATATCTGTGAGGTGAGAAGGAGACATTATATGGCTCAGGAGCAATTTGGCAGGGGAGCCAATTCTACCTTTTTTTTCTGCATATGCGCAGTTGGAGACGATCAGAGCTACAAGGTTTCGGGCACGTTAAGGTTCACCCACAGGTTTCTGCAGCTCAATTTGGAATTGATGATATTTTTCAGGCAGAGTACATATGGGGGCGCCTGAGAATAGATCTAAAAGTTAGATCCGAAACACTTGCAGCTTCAAGTTCATCCAGCACTTCGAATCAAAATGACAAAGTAGTGCTCCAGGACTATGATCATTGTGCAGTGGAACTTAAATAAATCTGCTAAATGTTTCAAAGGCTGAGAAAAGTTAATATTTTCTTTCCAGTCACCCATTTACATAATACTCTTGAATGATGTCACAAGGAAGATGTACTTAGCTTTTGTATAAATGCTGATAACACTCAGTTCATCTTTATCCCTTCTATCAAATGGTGGTTGTTACTCTCACTCGTTGCAGACTTGATAATAAGCTGAAACTTCCTCTAGCTAAATGATGGGAAAATGAAAACCATCATACCACTCCCCATCTCAACTGCATCAATCTCTCTGGCTGTTGCCTGAGGCCAAGCTAAGAGTTCTGAATCTTTGGCTGCCTTGCTTGTGTGTCACGTTTGATCTATTCTCTTTGTCGTCTCTCGGAGAGATTTCTACAAACATTTCCTTGTCAGCCTCTGCAATCTCATCATCCACAAACACTTGTGTGCCTCCCCTCCTCCTCAAAGTTAGGAACAGAGACAGCAGTGACTTGAAAATATTCGTGCTGGATGGCATGTCAGTTACAGGACACAGTTCCCAGCAGTGATCACTACAGTCAGGGAGAGCAGCACAGATTTTCACACACTCCATCCAATTGAAGCCAGTCAAATCAGTAAAGAGGCTTAAGAGCTTTTCGAGGTTGGGTAATGAATTATTTATTGAGATACATATATTACATGTGCTAGCTGAAGCAGATTGGATTAAGGAAGGTAGTTAAAAAGTGGGTTGACAGTCACGATTGCCTAATGGTGGGGTGTAATTGAGGCAAAGTGGGCCAGGGCACTTAGTAAGGAAGTGCTCATGCTGTGCTGCTGTGCTGATGGAAGGAGGAGTGGACACTTGGTGCCTGGGTATTAAATGGGGTAGCACCTCCCTAGCACTGGACAGACAGCAGGGCTCAGCTGTCAATCGTAATGGGAGTAGCCAGAAAGGAATGTCAGATCATGGACTGACTGGTGATGAAGTAGAAGGCCTGATGCAAATAGCAGATTCCTCCCTTTAGATAACAGTAGCCATAGTGTTGGAGTCATTTAGATGCCCTTCATCTGAATCATCTCTGTTCCCAGCCCACTGGTTCTATATGGACAGAAAACCAATCTCCATCATAATTAAGAAGTCATTGATGCGAAAATCTTAATTTTAATCAGTTTCCCCCTGGAGGCAGCTTTTTGTTCAGGTAACAAAGCCTCCATTGGTGAAAATTCAATCCAGAGTTCCAATAGCTCTTTGTCCCAAAGAGATTACTAAAGATACCAAACCTCACATTTTAATTCAATATAGCCTTTCCAATTCTATCTCAATGTTCTCCTACACTCATCTAAAAACATGTGGACTTTCTTAAGTTGAAGATTGAGTATATTAATTACTACAGGCAAGGGAATGGTGAAACATATGCATAAACATTAATACAGATTAGAAGGGAGAATTTAAAAGTAAATAAATATTAAAGAAAGTTATACAGAACAATCCTTGACTCTGAGGCTTAGATGACTGTGGCTGTTGTGATTTGAGATTCCAACAAAGTTGGTTTCAGTGAGTGAATAATCAATTTCGAGGTTCTAGTAGAGTTGACTTCAGCAGGTGAATAGTTGATTTTTATGATTCCAGTATTCTGTAGTTCGGTGGAGAAGCTTCCCAGTTTTCTTTTAAGCAGTGGTCACTGCTCCTTGGCTGAAAGAGAGAGATTAAGATATACCTGAAAAATCATACCTCCCCTAATACAGAAGTAAAAGGTGTATAGGGAGTGTGCCTGTTGGCTTTTACTTCTGTGTTAGGGGAGGTATGATAGCTTTAGCGTGCCGGAGGCTCTGGTTTGATTCCAGCCTTGGGTCACTGTCTGTGTGGAGTTTGCACATTCACCCTGTGTCTGCGTGGGTTTTTTCCCACACTCCAAAGATGTGTGTGTTAGGTTGATTGGTCATGATAAATTGCTGTTTAGTGTCAGAGCAGTTAGCAGGGTAAATATGTGGGATTACAGGTATAAGGATTGGGTAGAATTGCTGTTGTCAGCGCAGGCTTGATGGGCCAAATGACCTCCTTCTGTACTGTCGGGATTGTATGATTATATGACCAGACTTGCAGCACTTGTTCTCACACAGTACACACACCAGCAACCAACTGGGTGTCTTTTCAGCTGGCTTTCAATTGATTTGTTGTATATTCCAAGTGGGAAGGCAAATCTGGGCATTACATAGGGAATCTTTTGATGAAATGGCATTATGTCCCATTGTCTCCACTGGAGATGGCAAATAGTTTCTGAATGCTTTTTAGAAATATCAGGTTTGATAACAGATTGGGCGGAATTCAATTGTCACTTGGAGTATCACTCTGCAGCAACTCAGCCAGTGGCTTGTGTGTCCATTTTTTAAATATTTCCAAATGTAATTCTGCTTTTTCTTTCATTATTATGACACTACACCGCATCAGAAAGAATTGAAACCCCTGTTCCTGTAACTAATTTGAAATTCATCCTGTAGGCCTCAAAGATGTAGTGCTAAAACTGCCTAAAGAATGAGTGGTCATGTGACATGACGTACTAATGGTTAATGGCAGCTTAACAATCTGTTTCCGTGTTGCTGGCCAGAATTCCATTGTTTCTCCTTAGGAGAGAAACAACTTAATTATTAGCATCTTTTCCAGTTTAACAGGTTTTGATCTTTCACTTTTGTGATAGTTAAAGTTTTTTTAAAGCTAAAGTTTTTTAAAGTTTATTTATTAGCGTTACAAGCGGGTTTACATGAAGTTACTGTGAAAATCCCCTAATCGCTACACCCCTGTTTGGCTACAAGGAGGGAGAAATTAATATGACCAGTGCAGCTAACCAGCACGTCTTTCAGACCTAGGGAGGAAACCAGAGCACTGGAGGAAACCCATGCAGACGTGCGACAACGTGCCGACTCCACACGGACAGTGATCCACGCCGGGACTTGGTTCAACTCAGACCTTAGGTGACTGTCAGTGTGGAAGTTGCAGTTCTCCCTGTGTCTGTGTGTGTTTCCTCTGGGTGTTCTAATTTTCTCCCATGGCTCAAAGATGTGTAGGTTAGGTGGATTATCCATGTAAATTCACCAGGTTATGGGGTAGGGAGCTGGCCTGGGTGAGGTGCTGTTTCAAAGAATCAGTGCAAATCCGCAGGTTGAATGGCCTCCTTGTGCACTGGATTCTGTGATACTAATTGCATGGTAAATGTGATTCCATGGCAATTACTTTATTTCCATAATGTAATCTTAATGCTCGTGTGATGCTGATGGGTGTGGTTTTGGGAGTTGGCAGTAACTACTGTTGGGGTTCGGACCCCTGACTGGAAATCCTGCTTTTTGTGTATGAGAAACATCACTGAATTGTAAAATTATTAATTGTTATTTATATACAAGACAGTCTCTTAAGTGAGCATCCTGGACTGAACATCATTTAAAGTTCATACTCAGTTATAAGTATATTTAGATGATGTTACAGAGTGAGTGCAGCCATTTTGATCTCTCCACCAGGTAATTTTTGAAGAATTTTGAACACTTTTCTAATTGTTACCACCTGATGGCTCTAGCAGTCTGTTTGTATGGCCAACAACGTCATAGTTGCAGTGAAGATTTGGAATTTTGACAAAATGTTATTGTAGCCTACATTACAAAACCAAGACCAGAAGTGAACAGTAATTACGTTTGAATTGACCTTGGTGGTATTGTAGGATCTAGAACCAGGCTAAACTATAGATTTAAAGACTCATTATTGTATGATGCATAATTGCACACAACAATATGATTAGTGTACTGATGCAAGTTGCAGAATATCAGTTGAAGTTAAACATTAGAGCTTAAGATTTGTTATTCAAACTTCTAAGCATTTCATTGTAATACATATAATGTGCAATTACGGTGTGTAGGTTTGTAATTTGCAATGAATGGTTCTATTGAGCATGTTTGCTTAGATTCTCATAAGTTATTTGCCTAGATGTTGTTGCTACAAATCTATAAGTTATTTTAAGACATGGAAGTTGGTTGGTAAGGATTAGAAGGTACATTTGTGTACGTTTATAGCACTAATTTCACAGAGAGCCATGGAGTTTTGTTCCTATAATCCATTGTGACTGAAAGCCAATTACATTTTCAATGTAAGCACAATAATATTTCACAATTCAAAACAAATTATATAAAAAAATTAATGTTATTAAAACATAGAAAATAAAGATGAAGCAACTTATCCTTTCTTAATTCATACAATTCTTGCAATGATGTAAAATAATTAGGGATGCAGTGCTAAAACTAGTAAAACCGGTCCACATCATTTAACTAAAGAAAGAGTTGTGTTTCAATCACATCTTTCTTACGCAGAAGGCATCCCAAAGTGCTCAGCCAATGAATGACTTTGAAGCATATTCACTGTTATAATGCAGGAAACTGCTGCAAACAGTAGAGTGATAGTGACTTGTTAGGTCTGAGTTAAGGAAAAATTCCTTCACTCAGAGAGTGGTAAATGTGTGAAATTCGCTATCATGAAAAGTGATTGAGGTCAAAACATTGTGTGATTTCAAGAAGGAGTTGGATATAACTCTTGGGATCAAGGAATAGGGGGGAAGGTGGGATCAGGGTATTGCATTTGATGATCAACATGAATGACGTAGCAGGCTTGAAGGGCTGAATGACCTAATCCTACTTCTCTTTTCTATGTAAGTTCCTATATATGTAGAGGGATGTCCTCTCTGAGGGTAGTGATTCTGTGGAAACCTTTACTGTAGAGGTCTGTGGGTCATTAAGGATATTCAAGGCTGAGACAGACAGATTTTTAATTAGTAAGGGAATCAAAGGATAAGATGGAAAAGTGGAGCTGAGCATTTTATAGATCAGTCATGATCTCATTGAATGCAGAGTAGACTCAAAGGATCAAAAAGTCCATTTCTGCCCCTTCATCTTATGGTCTTATGAATATTGGGAATAGGAACACAGAAAATTATTGGGGATAGGAATATTGGAAATAGGAGCATAAGTAGGTGTTTGACTCCTCAAGCTTACTGCACCATTGAACTAGATGTTCAACTAGATGGCTATTACCCCAAAGCCATTTTCCTGCACCATCCCCATCCTTTGCTGCCTTTAATTTAAATCTGTTTTAAATATGTTCAGTGACTGAATCTCTGAGGGTGAGAATTACAAAGACTCAGTACTTGCTCAAGAAAAAGATTCCTTCTCATCTCATTCCTAAATGCTTTCCCCCCTTATTTAGAGATGGTGAGTCCTTGTTCTCGAGTCGCCCAATCACCCCTAGGACAGTTCTTCTTCAAAATAGTTCTGTTGGATCTGGCAGGGCAGACAGGGCCTCAGTGTAATACATCATTTAAAATTATATTTATTTTTGTAGAGTTTAATCTTTGTAATTCTATTATTTGCATATTCTCATATGATAACTGCTGAATGATGAGGATTGTACTGATAGTGATTGACTTTTGATTTATTGAATTTTTTTATTCATCGCCATGTTGCATGGTGTTGAGAGGACTGGTCCAGCCTGATTTTTAAGACAGGTATGAAGGATTCATTCAACTCCATTCAGTTCCTAATTCTGCCATTTAAGGAGGGACAGCCTCAGTTTTGGTAGAGGCAATTAGGAGGGCAGGAATAAAATGGAAAACTTGAGGGAAATTTGTTTTTTGACCATTTTCTATAGACCATAAGATATAAGAGCAGAATTAGGCCATTTGGCCCATTGAGTCTGCTCCACCATTCAATCATGGCTGCTATGTTTCTCAACCCCATTCTCCATAACCTTTGACCCCCTTACCAATCGAGAACCTATCTATTTCTGCCTTAAGTACACTCAATGACCTGGCATCCACAGCCTTCTGTGGCAATGAATTACGTAGGTTTACCATCTGGCTGAAGACATTTCTCCCCATCTTGGTTCTAAAAGATTGGCTCTTTAGTCTGGGGCTGTGCCCTCGGATCCTAGTTGTACGTACTAATGGAAACATCTTTCCCACGATCACTCTATCTAGGCCTTTCCATAATCAGTGAAATTCCCCCTCATTCTTCTAAACTCCGTTGAGTACAGACCCAAAGTCCTCAAATGCTTCTCATGTGTCTGGCCTTTCATTCCCAGGATCATTCTCGTGAACCTCCTCTGGACCCTCTGCAAGGCCAGCACATCTTTTTTTAGATATAGAGCCCAAAATTGTGCACAATATTCCAAATATGATCTGGTCTGAGCTTATAAAGCCTCAGCAGTACATCCCTGCTTCTCTCAAAATGAATGCTAACATTGCATTTACCTTACTAACTATCAATTCAACCTGCCAGCTAACCTTAAGAGAATCCTGAACTAGGACTCCCATGCCTCTTAGTAACTGGGCAAACAGCAGCATTGGTGAAGGCAATTCAACAGGCTATCCGATTGTCTTTTCCACCATGAGATGTGCATAGATAGAAAAATCAAAGAAATATTTGATAGCTTCTTGAACAATATTATGTGAAAGTAAAATTTCAGTGACAATTTGAGTTTCCAGGATGTTTGATTGCAGCCTTGTGTTTCTTTTAAAAGATTGTTTTTGATCTGATGGCCAGGATGGACCCACTGGTACTTAATACCAGTAAGGTACATCTTTCACAATTGATTTGTTTGACACGGCAACATCGTAGCTCGGATCCCTCCACTCCCATTCACATTCTGCAATTAAGAATTCTGCACTTTGGTAAACTGGTTTGTAAACATTCTTGTCTGACCCTCCTGTTCTTCTTTTGAAACTCCTTATAGCATACATGATTATATGAACTAAGTAAACAGGCCTATCCCAGTGCCTTATTGTGTATAGTCCTTTTGAGATTTTTGAGAACTGCGTGGGTTGAACTTGATCTCTGACACTCCCTTTATGCTATTGGGACTTAGCTGACTTCTATTTAATGCTCAATCTGAATGACTATAAAATAAAGAACTTTCTACATAGGATTATTTCAATTTAAAGCAAAAGAATTGTAGAAGTTTTGCTTCAGAAAATATGCAGAAAACCTGCCTCATGTCTTCTGTGGGATCTTCCTTCACATTATGATTGGTTAATCTCTAAGTTGTTCCATAAATGAAAACTATATGAGAAAGCTGTAGGAATATTGGAATTCTGAAAGATTTTGGCCATATCGTTGCAGGTTATAAGTTCATCTTTCATAGCAGGGAGAGAATTAAAGAGAGGATTGAAAGTGAATATTTCTTCAGTCTATTGCAGACCAGACATGGGTGACTTCAACATGGAGAAAAAGCAATCTGTCTCCAATAATGAGGAAATAAAAAAAGAGGGAGGGACCATCAAGCACTCCCTTGATCCCTAATTATAGGGTAAAAACAAAGTCAATAATAAGAACAGTGTTTCAACTCAAATTTTGTTCCTTAGTTACGGGCAATCACAAGGATGTTACACAATATTAAAGCACAATCAATTCTTCCCATCACTTTAAGCTGATGAACTTTATGTTCTCTCTTCTGTGAGACAAAAATGTGAATCCCATTGCAGTCATTGTCAGGTTTCTACTAGGTTTGTAATATTGAATCAATACTTATCCACAAAGAATCTATGGGGAGCACCTCCTACTTCTATATCAAGTATGGAAGTAGGAGGTGCCTGAAGTAGGTAATTTTTACAAACTGAACTCTTCTTATCTCCTGCAATTTGACCAGTAATAACACACCAGGATAAAAGCAATATCCTGTCCTTAGCCTTCAATACCTGCTTCTGGGCAGCAGTCTTGACCCATTTGTTTTGCTCCAGTCAGCTGTCATCTTTAGAGCACCCTGAAGATCCAGAGGCTTGCTGCTATTGGATAATAAATGGCACCCCCTTGCTACCTGGCTGAGGATTCCCCTCTGCTAACCAATCACATGTGGACAGTACAGCTGCAATGAGAATCATGCATCCTCCAAGAACATCTTGGAGCAAACCATTGACATTCTGAAACAACTGCCTAAATTGCTGTGAGGCAGCTGTGTGTGCTCACTGGAGTGTGCTTCCAAGCATCTGGTGGTCTGCTCCATTCTTCACAATATTACTTCTACGAGGGCACAACCTTTGCCAGTAGGTCTTTGCAATTCACTTTGAAGGGAGGAAACATCTGGGTCCCATTCACTCTGTTCAGGCTGTCAATGAGTTTCGCTGAGAGCTCATCCCTTCATTACAGTTGCTTCACAACTTCACACATTTAATCCAAGTATGGGTTGGTGTGCTGATAGAGTAACCACCCTTCCAATGTTAGAAAGGATGGGTTTGAAGCTGTTTGAAAGTCTTTTCTGAATTGGAGAAGGACTCTGACATATCCCATGGTGAGTGCAGGCTTTCTGACAGGCATCCCAGTGCACTAGATATTTAGTTATGTATAACTCAACCTCCTTCTGTAGCCTAAATTCCTATGTAAATTTCTGCAGTAGGATCAATGTGTAACCTCGGTCTTTGAGTTATTCTCTTTTCCATCCTTGCTTCCAATTGTGCCCAGTATCTCACCACATATAGAGCACTCTTACATCTAGCCTCCAAAAGGAATGAGGCTGTAAACTGGTAGCTGAGATTATAAGAATGAATGCCAGTGATTCTTCATCTTCAATGCCTTCTTCCTCCACTGACTGGGAAGCCTCTTGTTCTTGGTAGAAGGATTAGAGTTTCATTGTTGTAGGAGAAAAGGGGAAGTAAATAGTGCATGCTTACAATAACTGATGCTTAAGATGGAAGAGATTGTGAAATGTGGGAGAAGTGGGATGAGAAAAGAAGGATTAAACATGTAGCTACCCTCAATATCAATCACTTTAGCCCCACTAATGGCCATGGTCTCAGTGAGGTACCTTCCCAGGGTAGCCAGCGTTGTTTGATCCAAGAATGTTAAAACGTGCAAGTGCATTTGTCTTTCTTTTATTCCTTCCTACTGTTATTCCTAACTCTACTTCTGGGTCCTTTATTTGCATGAAAGATGGGAATGCATCAGTGAGTGGCCTGCAATATGTTTGGGTGATGTCGCAGCCATGGTTGAATAGTTGCCAATATACGTGTGCTATGAGTTGCGGGTGCAGGGCTTTCAAGCTTGTGAGGATGAAATGAAGTACACTGATTTTAAGGTTGTGTACTGATTGTTTTCTGCACTGCTTCTATATTCTGGATGAAATACTCCTGGCTTTGTCTTCCACTGTAACTTGTTCCCAGTGCCTCCTAAACCTTGGCTGGAATTCATGCACAGCCTGTATTAACTTTTAGGGAAAAAAAAACTCCAATTTCTTGCAGCCATGATGCATCTTCTCTTCAAGAGATGTAAGCTGTTGTTCTGGTTTCTGATAACTTCTGATACACTGAACTGAGCAGTAGGACAGCCTTAACAAAAGACAGGCAAGGAAATAAAGATAGTGACTACTGGTTTCAGAATGTTTGGTTGAGGGAATGGCAGAAATAGCACATTTAATGGTTTTTTAAAAAAAGGTTGAAGATGGGGTGGGATATTACAAGGGAGAACAGATTATGTGGAGTTTTTAAGGAGACGTGAGTAGCCAGTGCCTGATACGTTTGAACAATTTCTAGACATCAACTTGGAGGAGCAGGAAGGAAAGTTGGATTAAATGCATAGTGGCAAATTAAATTAGTTTGATTTCTAATTCTGTTCACCAATTTGGAACAAAGTATATCAAGAGAGTACTTCCTGGGGAACCCTTTTCACTAAAATCAATTCTGATTGCCTTAAAAATGCCAGAAAAGAAAATGAAATATGAACTTGTACAGTCTGTTTAAATGTTGAACCTGTGATGTTCAAGGAAACGTTTTATTAATTCTAACATCATTTCTCTGTTTAACAATGTCTAATTATTAAGCTTTGAAAATTTAATCTTGTCAGTTGTAATCTCATTGGGACAATCTTGAAACAGGACCCAGAAGTAGAGTTATTACAGTATCACTTGACTAACAACACGGAACAATCTTTGTTCAACAACACAATGAAGAATTACAGCATTGAATTATACATATTGTGATATCATTGTTTTGTCAAACACACAAGGTTCATTGTAACCAGTTACCAATGTGGGAGGTCTGCAGGGAAAGAATCAAATATTCTGAGACAGCAACTTTTGAGGAAGATTGTACTTTACCAATATCTGTCTGGCAAATTTAATTGAATCCTAAAAGCTCCCCTCCAAGCCACTTACCATCTATTGGCATTCTTTCACTGTTGCTTGGGCAAAATCCTGGCAGTCCTTTCTGAACAGCACTGTGTGTGTGTAAGTACTCCACATGATGTGCAGTGCTTCTAGAAGGCAGCTCACCACCTTCTTGAGGGCAGTGAGGTTGTTCAGTGAATGCTGGCCTAGCCAGCAAAGCCCACATCCCTTCAATTAATAAAATAAATTTGAGGTGGATGAGCATAGTGGGTAAGGGAACACATATGAATGCTATCTGCATGGATATTCAGAAGGCATGTCTTGTTCTTTGCCCAAGGGCAATTCTCCCAAAAAAGTTCCAAGAGCTGAATTCATGGGAAAAGTTGTGTAAATCGTGATTGTTTTTCAGTGGGAGTTGAGACTCGAATCTCCCACGCTCTGTGCAATGCAGAGGTTACATCGTGAATATCATTAAAAGCTCGGGGTCTGGGGCCTATTCACGGCAGAATCTGACAGTTCTGGAACTCTGCGCATGCACAGTGGCCCCAAACTGTCAGCTTCCGGATCATTGGCCAGCCTGATTGTTGGCCAGTCCAGGACCCTGGCACTGCTGACCCCCAAACCCCCACCCCCATCCATTTGTGGGCCAGCCCCAATCTCCATCCCGTCATGGAACTCCCCGATTTCTAGTCCTATCCCCTTGCACTGATGCTTTCCCCAACCCCTGCAGCCCTGCAGACTCCTCCCCGCCTGCCCTGATCGCTGGCCTCCCTCTAGGCCCAGTAGAGAGTGGCTGCATGATTCCCCTATCCCCACCAATTGCCCCTGTCCGCTAATTTCCAATCCCTTGTCACTGTTGATGCCTGGTGGGCAGTGCCAAGGGGTCCCTGGTCATGGGCATTTTGCCCCTTGGGCAGTGCCAGGGGCTCAGGCTGGCAGACAAGGTACCTATGCCCGGTGGCACCCCCCCATGCCCAGAGGGCACCACCCGCCATCACCCAATCCCCTGGGTGGGGCTCTGATTGACCCCCTTCACTCTAGTGAGGTCTCCCACTCGTTCTCCGAAAGTGGAGAGCTATCTAAAACCCACCAGAGTGAATTTGTACTGGCAGAGTGGGAGAGGCTATCGGGCCTGGAGAATTCAATCCCAGGCCCGATAATCGCTTTTAAAACACGTTAAAATAGATTAAAATGACTTACCTGGTGTTCCAGCTTCTTTCCTGCATGGTTCCAACTGCAACAAATAGTCGGGAATACATGCGTGAATCCTGCAAGTCAGTGCATGTGCACTTCTCCCGACCCGTCAAAATAATTAGCAGGCCAGAATGGGAAAATCACTGCCTACAAGTTTACTATAGTAAATAAAAATTGGACTGCGTGAATTATGAAGCAGCACAGCTTACTCTAAAATATGCAAGTACATTATCATCATTCACTGGATCACAGCATGGAGGCTGATCAAACTGAGGGAAGCATAATTATTTTTAAAGTTTCTATTCTCCTTAGTCACAGTGACTAGTGACATTCTTTGGAGTAGAGGCATCACAACATGCAGCTTTTACAAACTACAACAAACAGAACTCGTTTAAGACTGGAACTGCAGTAATTGCTGCTGAAAATGTGGTGATTTTTGCAACAAAATGCAGTTAGCAAAGGATAGTTCAAATTGTGTGTAAAGTCAGTCCAGTTACTTCTACCAATGAGTAATTTTGATGGCTGAATTGCCCAATCTGGTTGGAAATATCAGTGCCACGCATATGCAACCTTGTTTACTTTGTTTGAATGCACATTTTCTTCAGAAGCCTTCTTAAGGTCAAAATAAAGTCGGTAGATGATGAATCACTATCTTAGTGGCATGATGCTTAAGTTGTCAACAATATATTTTGAAACCAACTTTTGAGTCTTCAGTCATGATTCTTTGCCAGGTTGGACCAAATCATTCCTTTAAAGTTCTCAACACAGGGTGTTGTTTTATGGATGTGATTCCAATTTAATCTTCTTTTCTAGGTACTAAACCCCTTTGTTTTCTTCTGGTTGTCACAGAGTGCAAACATTCTTCACAAGAACTCTTCAAGAAGTCAAAGCCAGGTCGATCAACCTTTCTAGCTGCAGCAAGACTTTCTTCCATGCTGAATGGCAGAGAGGAAATTTATGCCAACTGTATGGTTGTAGACCAGGTAAGGTCTGCCAAAATATTTTGGCCTATTTTCAAAGGAGGCTGAAGTTATTTCCAAATAATTTAAATAAAGCAGATGTCCATGACCTTATGTTATCGATGCATGCATATTTTTTTGTACCTGGAGTTAAAGTGATGAAGATATTATAAAATAGCTCCATGATAAAATCCCTTAAATTTCTTGCTCAGCAACTGTAGAACTGTCATTAATCTAGAATAAAGCGAAGTGAAAGAATTTCATCAATTGACCTGTGGTGGGAAAGTGGTAAAAGCTGAGTTTGTGCCTGGACTATTCAGCTCCTTGACTTCTTAATCTCATAGAAGATTAAGACAGTACAGAACCACAAGAAACTCTGCAACCCAACTGGCCACTACCAAAAGCTGTCAGCCTCATGTATCTATCAATATCTGGGTTTCTAGCTATAGCCTCCTACCACTTGTATGTTTTGCACCCTCTATCCAGGCTGTAAGTTTGAGCATTTGTTGGGTTAGAATCTGGAGCAGATTATTTAAATGAGTCGCAGCCATTAGGATCATCCATGATTGTATTGAATGGCAGAGAAGGCTCGAGGAACTGAATTGCCTACTCCTGTTCCTAGCTCTTTTGCTGTTATTATATTCTTATGGATTGACAGTATCACCATGACCCTGGCCATACTGGGTTCTCCTCACCTTATTCCACACACTTCCCAAACCCCAGTAAGCATTAGGGTCCATGTGTGTCTGCCAGTGCCAGTCTGTTTAATCTGTTTTGCAAAATATCTCGGTTGTTGCTGAATGGAATTTAATGAGGTAATTTTGATATTTTCGTGCCTTCACTTTGGTAAACTCGGATTGTGCTTGACATCAGGCTGGCAATTTCCATATAGGATATGAAATTATGGAGAAGTAGAAGTAGATTTTAGTATTTCTGAATTACAGTGGAACACTAGAACATTTGCATTTTCAGGAAATACACATATTTAGAAACTTAGGTTTATGTGATTGTGCATTGCTTGTACTTCACTTTATGATTTGTATTTTGTTTGATGATGGGCATACTGAGTACATTACCTCAAATTGACGAGCTCGTTGTGACTAACGTTCTTTGTGATATTTTCCTATAAAACTGAGTACTGTTGTTATGAGAGGATATATCAGCAACATGCAGGGTGCAGTGAAGGCAATTTTTCTGTAATGTAGCAACTATTTTGAATTATGAAGGGTTTTAACGTGGTGGATAAGTGAAGAATATTTTCTGCATTTGGGAACTCATTAAAAAGACAATTAATTCAAAACCGTTACTGAAAGTGAGAAATAATTTCATTAGCTAGAAATTGATTCATGAGTGGTTTTTCCACCAGATGCATTGAAGCAGAGATGATAGTGTCTTATAAGGAGAAAACAGATAAGTATTGAAGTAGAAAGAATTTCATTGTTAGGGGGATGCAGTAAAGCAGTAGGATTAGTTTTGGATTGTTCTGGGCAACCTAAATCACAGTGGACCTTAGGTACTGTGAACCTACAGTTCTGTGGTTAATAAAATTGTTTATTGCTCACAGTCTTTGTGATGGAACGTGTGGTGTTTAATATAAGTCATTCAAAATTGTGCAAGTTTCTTGCTTTCTGTCTGAACCAAGTGGTAGTCCTGTATTCTTGAATAAGACCCTGAGAATAACAGGATGTGACTATAGGATAATCAAATTTGATTTGGAATGTATTTAGCAAATAAAGTGTGTTATGTGGTACTGCACTGCACCTTCAGTCCTGTTGCAGTTAATGAAATATGTTCTTCTTTATAGGTGGATGAGAATGATATAAACTATAATAGTAATAATCTTACTATTGGAAATACCAGCACCACTAATGCATTGTGCAGAAATTCATCTGAGGACCAACTTTGCCAGGCTTATAATGCCTCTCGACTTATGGAACCCAAAACATCTACATCGGTAGAGGATAATATACCTAGAAAGCATACAAGTGAATATCCTGAGGATCAAATAGACACTCCTATTCAAAAGGAAGATCAAGATGATTTTGCGGAACAAGTTTCTGATTTATCTTTGCCTGATAATATTTTATGCCACTCTTTAGTCTTATCTCATCACCATGGTTGTGTCAAAGCAGAAAGTCCTTCCATGAGCATTAACAGTAAGCAAAGGTAGGTTATTTTAGATTATTGATAAATTTGATTTCAAATACATTATTATTGGCCATTTCTAAAATTTGGTAATCCAATTATGCTTCAGGAATGCCAAACATTATTAGTAGAATGTGTTTAGATTTTATTGCTATGTATGTGTTTTGCCACAATTGCATGTCATGGAAAAGATGGTAATGCGAGGAAATGATTAAAAAAAAGAGGAATCCTAATAGTGATGTTTGTAGTCAGCAGTAATATAAAAATTGCTTGTCAACTTCCTGTAACTTCTAGCTGTCTGTCTTTGACTTAATTCCATTTGCTTCTATTTTTATTGTTTTCTTTAATTATTTCCCTGTGAATTTCATTATTTTCTGTGAATAGTTTTAGATAAAAAATGTTGTAAAGGATTTTTAATAGTTTAAGATCTTATGGAGGTCCCAGCGCTCAGATGCATTTCTTTGTTCCCACTTAATAATAGGATGTTGTTCTGAATCGCACCCAGTACTACATCACTTAAGAGATAAGAAAGAGAGAGTCACGTAAAACCAGAAAGATATTTAAGCAAACAATGAGCTAACCAGAATTGTAGAATCCCTACAGTGCAGAAAGAAGCTATTTGGTGCATTGGGCCTACACCAACAACAATCCCACCCAGACCCCATCCCTGTCACCTCACATATTTACTCTGCTAATCATTACATTCTGCATGCCACCATTTCCTTCTCTATATACATTATGCTTTGTCTATATAGTGTCCAAGAAACAATACTTTTCATGTATATTAATACATGTAACGACGATTAATCAAATAAAATCAAAAACCTCTAAGGAGCAATTTGGCACATCCAATCCACCTAACCTGCACATTTTTAGCCTATGGAAGGAAATGGGAATACCCATACAAACCCACAGAGACACAGGAAGAATATGCAAATTCCACACAGACAGTTACCCGAGGCTGGAATCGAACCTATGCCGCTGGCGCTGTGAGGCAGCAGTGCTAATCACTATGCCACTATGCCACCCGAAAGATTGTGCACTTAATCAAGGAAATTATAGTAATAAAAATGTAAAAATGTTTGTAATGTTATGTGGAAGTTGAACAAATGCAAAGGGTAAGACAAACTGTGCCTAATCAAGGGGCAATTTTAACTGTCAATGAATTTCCATTGGGAAATGTTTTTTAAATTCATTTACTAGACATGGACACTAATGTCTGCACCAGGGTTTATTGCCCAGCCCTTGTTTTCCTTTGGAAGGTGATGGTGAGCTGCCTTCTTGAACAACTGCAGACCCTGAGATGTAGGTAGATCTACAGTGCTGATAGAGAGGGAGTTCCAGGATTTTGACCCACTGACAGTGAAGGAGTGGCATTACATTTTCACGCCAGGATAATGAGTGACTGGAGGGACACCAGGTGGTGCTGTTCCCAAGTATCTGCTGCTCTTGTCCTACATAGTAGCGGTCATGGGTTTTGAAGGTGCTGCTTAAGGAACCTTGGTAAGTTCCTGCAGTGCATCTTGCAGATGGTACATATACCTGCCACTACTCGTCACTGGTGGAAGGGATTGAATGTTTGTGGAAGGGGTAATAATCAAGCAAGCTGCTTTCTCCTGGATGACGTTGAACTGCTTGAGTATTTTTAGAGCTGCAATCATCCAGGCAAGTGGAGAGTATTCCATTACACTCCTGACCTGTTTTTATAACAGACTGACTACTTGAGGCAATTTAACATTGCTGAATGGGTTTCATGAATAAATGTCTGTTTTCAAAATTACCTTGTTGAGTTAATTTAGTCTCCCATTCAATCATGGTGGTAGGAGGCTATAATCTTTAAAATTACCTGAGCTTATTAATCTATGATGATCCACTTTCCAGCTGGGAAAATAGGAAATAGGCAGGAACTGAATGCTAGTCCTGAGAAACTGAGTTGGTTTGTGTATTAAGTGTTAGGAAGAGATTCAAGGGGATTGTGGGGAATTGGGGTTGACAGCTTGTTGTAGGGAGGTGGGGGGGTGCAAAGAGAGCAAAGGCAGTGGAGGCCTGTGAGAGAACTCCTAACCCCATACAGTATTTTTAAAGTTTATTTTTTAGAGTCACAAGTAGGCTTACATTAACACTGCAATTAAATTACTGTGAAAATCCTCTAGATGCCACACTCCACCGACACCTGTTTGGAGAATTAGCGTGGCCAATGCACCTAACAAGCACATCTTTCAGACTGTCGGATGAAAGCAGAGCACCCATAAAGGAAATTAAAAAATTGCTTGGAGACCCAATTTCTTGCTACCTTAACACTGATCTGGCAGAAAAGCAGTCACTGATGCCACACTCAGGCCAAAGTTAAAATCATAGTCTCCACTTGGTTAAAAAAGGATTTGTTCAAGTTTTATGTAATAATCTAATTATACCAGGCAGTAAGAAGATCTTTGACTTAGAGCTGAGGTTTTATCATTGAGGCGGGAAGTTTGGGTTGCAAAATTTCCTGACTTTGCATACATGTCTCCTTTAAAAAGGTTTTTTTCCCACAGGAGTCAGATGAAGGGAGTTAGGAGAAGGCAGACGAATGTTGAGGCAGACTGGTTAAAAGGCCCACTTCAGATTTCTCACACTTACTTCATTGTATAAAAGGCTGTTAAGCCCTCTGATCCCCCATACCTTCTTCTTGACCGTTCATACTACACCATGTCTCCTCATACTTCCATGTCTCATCATAGCCACACGCTATCACATATGCCCATGTCATTTCAATTGCCACTTACCCATTATCCACAATGGATAAAGCTCAGGAGCCACATGAAGATGAAAAATATATAAACTTATAACAGCCTAAATAATATCTAAATTGATACAAAATTTGCTTCTTAACAAAAGCCAGAACGAACAAAGAACAAAGAAGAACAAAGAACAAAACAGCATGGGAAACGGGCCCTTTGGCCCAACGAGCCTGCGCTGCCACCCCGATGTTCCCACTTCTACCTATGATCCCTGTCTATATTTACAGATCTATGGATTAAAAACCAAATTTGAGACCATTTAGGGAGAATTTGTTTTGCCAGTTAGCCTAAGAGCACATCTTTGGGATGTGGGAGGAAACCGGAGCACCTGGAGAAAACCCACGCAAGCACAGGGAAAATGCAAACTGCCACAGATACACGCCCAAATCCATGTATCTGCACAGCATAGCGATAGTCACTGAGCTGTCGTGTTGCCCATCAAATGGTCCAGGTCAAGTATACACTAACAACGTGAAGCATTAGGATACTCTCGAAAAAAATCCAAGAGCAGCCCTCTCATGACCTATCGCGTGTATGCCCCTTGTTAGACAACAAGGTGGACCAAAGCACCTGTAGGATAAAAACAAGTACATCAATATCATCATCTATTTACACACTTGTCAGGGACTCCCAAGGCTCATGATCCCTATTTTAAATGAGTTTTCTATACCCCTCCATTCCCATTCTGTTCATGTGCCCATCTAAGTATTTCTGAAATAACTCCAGAGTGCCTGCCCCCACCTCTTTACTTGGCAGCGCATTCCATACCCCCACCATCCTCTGTGTGAAAAAACTCCCTCTAGCATCCAAATTATACCTTACCCCCCTCACCCTAAGCCCGCGACCCCTCGTGCTATTCGAGCCCATTCTAGGAAAAAGCTTAACCCTATTTACTCTATCTATCCCCTTCATAATCTTGTACACCTCTATTAGATCTCCTCTAAGTCTACGACTTTCTAAGGAAAACAGTCCCAATTTGCCTAACCTCTCCTCGTAACTCAGACCTTCCATGCCAGGCAGCATCCTGGTAAACCTCCTCTGCACTCTCTCCAGAGTCTCCATGTCCTTCCAGTAGTAAGGCGACCAGAACTGGATGCAATATTCCAAATGAAGTCTAACCAACGTTTTATACAACTGCAACATTAAAGGCCTGCTCTTGTACTCTATACCCCTTTCTATAAAGGCTAGCATACCATATGCTTTCTTCACAGCCTTCTCACCTGCTCTGCCACCTTCAGAGACTTGTGCACCTGTACCCCCAGGTCCCTCTGCGTTTCTAGTGATAATAAATTGATAATAGAGAATTGTTTTTCAAACAGGAGGCCTGTGACCAGCACTGTACCTCAGGGATCAGTGCTGCGTCCACTGCTATTTGTCATTTATATTCCTGATTTGGATGAGAGAATAAGAGACATGGTTAGTAAGTTTGCAGATGACACTAAGATTGGTGGCATAGTTGACAATGAAGAAAGTTATCTCCAATTGCAATGGGATTTTGATCAATTGGGCCAGTAGGCTGATGAATGGCAGATGGAGTTTAATTTAGACAAATGCAAGGTGATGCATTTTGGTAGATTGAACTAAGGCAGGACTTACTCAGTTAATGATAGGGCATTGGGGAGAGTTACAGAACAAAGAGATGTAGGGGTACATGTTCATAGCTCCTTGAAAGTGGAGCCACAGGTGAACAGAGTGGTGAATAAGGCATTCGGCATGCTTGGTTTTATCGGTCAGAACATTGAATACAGAAGTTGGGACATCTTGTTGAAATTGTACAAGACATTGATAAGGCCACACTTGGAATACTGTATGCAATTCTGGTCACCCTATTATAAAAAGGATATTATTAAATTAGAAAGAGTGCAGAAAAGATTTACTTGAATGGTACTGGGACTTGATGGATTGAATTGTAAAGAGAGGTTGATAGAGTAGGATATTTTCCTCTGGAGCTTAGGAGGCTGAGGAGTGATCTTATAGAGGTCTATAAAATAATGAGAGGCATAGATCAGATAGATAGCCAATATCTTTTCCCAAAGGCAGGGGAGTCTAAAACTAGAGAACATAGGTTTAAGGTGAGAGGAGAGAGATACAAAAGTATCCAGTGGAGCAATTTTTTTTTACACATAGGGTGGTGAGTGTCTGGAACAAGCTGCCAGAGGTAGTAGTAGAGTTGGGTGTAATTTTGTCTTTTAAAAAGCATTTAGATAGTTTTACATGGGTTCAATGGGTATAGAGGTTATGGGCCAAATGCAGGCAATTGGGATTAACTTAGAGGTTTTTTAAAAAATGGCGGCACGGACAAGTTGGACCGAAGGGCCTGTTTCCATGCTGTAAACTACTATGACTATGACTCTAACCTCAGAGAGTTTTCACGCAGACAACAGATATTTGGTTGTGGACAACAGATATTTATTTTCGAAACCCATTCAGAAATACTAAATTGCCTTAAATGGTCAATCTGTTGTTAAAACAAACAAGCTTCTATTTATTAAGCATATCAATGACAGCTATTCCGTCAATAGCCTCAAACCGTCAATCAAAATGTAAACTTATCCCTTAACTGCTGAGATAAGTGCATTTCTGGCTTTCGAAACTCAGCCATGCGTTTATAATGGGCTCAGCTGTAATAACACTTCATGGGAAATATGAATATCGAAACTGCAAGAACAGTTGGCTTTCTTTATAATTTACATCAAGTATCCTTAAAGTTACTGCACTCCAACAGTAGGAATTTTCTTTTATTCTTCACCTGAAAGCTGTAACCTGTTTTTTCATATTTAAAGGTCAGGAGTTTTAAATAACTTCAGATCACCTAAATAGAGTTTATCTGCTATCTGGGAGCATTCTCCATTAATATTTGACTCCCATATTGTGGGTTAAAGCCCTATGAACAGCAAAACATGGTGTGTTTGAACTCAACACTGACTTAAAATGGTCTCATAGAGTTTGGGTTTTTTACCCATACGATTCATGTCTCAGCCCTTCCCCCATCATCAAAAATAGAATCTGCTAGAATTAGAGGGCAGCAGCTCTTCATCTAAGATCTTCAGAATCAACATGTCATCATTTCTAATATTTCCTCTTTGTTGTCAGCTTATGTCTCATTATGCACCCATAAGGCACTTTGAAACACATTCCTAGTTCAAATTAAGAATTAATTATTCTAGCACTCCTTGCTGCTCTCCCCCATTCTGCTTTCCATAAACCTAAACACATGCCTCTGTCTTAACTTACAGCAGGGCCTGTTCCCTTATCACTTCTGTGTTCCCTGAGCTACAGTTGGATCCTGGTTAAGCAATGTCATGATTATAAAATTCTTATCTTTGTTTTCAAATCCTGCCATGGACTTGCCTGTCTTTAACTCCACAACCTGTTCCGGTCTGACAACTTTCTGAGATATCTACATGCCTCTAACTCTGAGCTCCTGTACATTCCCAATTATGATTGCTTCACTAATGATGGCCGTGCTTTCAGTTGCCTTGGCATCTAGCCCTAGGACTCCTTTCCTACACCTTTTGACCTCACTTTCCTTATTTCAGACACTTTTAAAAAAAAATCTTCCTTGTTGACCATACTTTTGGTAATCTGACCTTGTATCTCCTTATGCAAGTGTCTTACTTTGCTTCATGGAGTTCCTGTGACGTCCTTTGAGATGCTTCATTACATTAAAGATGCTATATAAACATAAGCAGCTGGTGTTATTGCTAAGTATGTTTTCTAAATGCAAGCTGTTCCTAAAAGCAGCTGAAAGGTTTACTCTATTGTACAGATAATTCTAAATACTGACTGAATATGTTAACATAGGTGAAATGTCAGAAGCTAATGGACTACATGATCTTGAAAGATTAGCATTGTAATGTCTTGAAGTATTCTGTGGAGGATCTAAGGTTATTATCCCCAACTGGAGGATGAAAACTGTAACTAGCTAGATTACTTTTTGAACAATCATTTCATTAAATTAGGTATAGGAACACAGAAAATAAGAGCAGAACCCTTTTTCATAGCAGCGATTGTAATGTTTGTTTATAGAACATAGAACAATACAGCACAAACAGGCCCTTCAGCCCACGAGTTGCGCTGATCACATCTACCAATCCACAGACCTATCTATAACCCCCTATCCTATTCTTTTCCATATACTCATCCAGAAGTCTTTTAAAAGACCCCAGTGAGTTTGCCTCAACAACCTCCGACGGCAGCCGATTCCATTCACTCACCAACCTCTGAGTGAAAAACTTACCCCTAACATCCCCTCTGTATTTGCTTCCCTGCACCTTTGTTTCCCTCCTTTGTTCACCCTGATCCAGGCCCTGTTGAGGCAGATGGTAGGCAGACTTGGTGCTGTCTGTCTGTCAGTATAATTGACAGTCGAATCCTGCCCCCATGTTAATGGTTCTGGAAAGGGACATCCAATCTTATAATAATATTAGTCCACAGAGTGAGCATTGGGAGGAAGGCACAGATTTTCACTTGGCACAATACCTTGCCTTTTGGTTTTCTGATGAATATTCCTCTCTCTACCAACACCACTGTGTTTGCTGCTTTATTTACATAAATGAAAACAGCTGGTGCAATTACAAATAACAGTTGGTTATCAAGTGTTTTGAAATGTGTTGGATGTGATGAAGTGTTGGATGGAGAATTCAATTTTCAAGTATTAAATTCATATTCATTCTCTATCTCTCTCTTTCTCTCAGTACTCTCTGATACTTTCTTTTCTGCCATTCCATCATCAGGCCAGAAGATTCTTGGGATGAGCACAGTTGAAAGAAGGAAGAAAGTCATTCTCCTGGATCTTAGGAAAGGCTATATTTTTCCATTACCATTTCTATCTCTCAGCCATTGAAAGACAAGATGAGATACACATCATTTTTCTGCATGTCATTAAACTAGATCACCATATTCTCTTACTTGTTTGTTCATGTCTTGAATTGAAATTGTAGAGGGAAAGATTTCCTCTTATTGAGGAAATTTTGTCTGGCGTGAGGAAGGATGAATGGAGGAAACAAATGTTTCCAAGATAGAAAAAATTCCACTCTGCTCATGTAAAAATTAATTTTTCCGAGTCATCCTGGTGATCCTTGAATCCCAACCCCTGATGCTAAAGATCTTTTTGCTTGGTGTAATTCAACCAAGGTACCTTTCTTGGAAACAGTTTCTTTCTGATGTGATGTGGTGAGGTACAGCAGAAGTATGCTTGGAATTTCAAATGTGACAGCACATTCAGAACTCAATCAACAGAAATTAGTTAGAGAAGCTTTGAAAGAACTGCCTGGTGGATTTAGCTCCAAAGTATGATTGGAATTTGAAGTTCAACAGCATTTTCACACTTGAGTCGCCAAACTTATTTCTTAAAAACAATTGCTTCCTGAACCTTTCCAAGCCAAAGCAATATGTGAAAGTCAAGATTTGGTCTTGTATTCTGTAAGACCATCAGAGCTGCCCTTCAAAAAATTGATTTTTAAAGGGTTTTAAATATAGATATCCTGGAATCTAGCATTTCAGAGAACAAAAACAAATCAATGGATAATATCCACTAACTGAGTTGGGGAGGAGGGAGACTATACACTAAGGTATCAAATTTAATAGACTATATGGCAGCAGAGAACAGGAAAACATTCATTTTTAAATAAAATATTGATGCAGTATTGCACATGTACTTTTTCACTGGTGGCTATCATATTGGAAAATAAATATTTTAGCAGCTCAGTTTAACCTTGTGTTCAAAAGCTTTTCACCATTGAATTAAATCAAGCTAAACCATCTAGCAAAGAGGCTTGTTGATCTGTACCAATAATTAGATTGATCTTCTCTGTCGAAAGGCATATTGCACTCTACTCCAATTTTCATTTTCAATTGGCCATATGGATAAATATTATCATTGATGATTAATTACCATCAGTCAACTCCGATTTCTGATTTCCCATTTCAAAATATCCAGGCCTTTACCTGTAATGTATTGTGAGTGAGCTTCTGGGAGTAGAACACGGGATGAAGGTCTGTTTGGAAAAGGGTAAAAGTATCATTAATATTAAATTAATTTTAACATGTTATATAAATCTATGGCATATTCTTGTAATGCCCTCCTACTGTTGCCTATACAAGACTAACGCTGCAATCAATGTTGTTCCATGCAGTCAGCATTTAAAGAGATATCAGCAATTAAATATTATAATCATGGAAAATTACTGCATAGAAGGCACTGCATGAAGTCCCTCACCCCTGAAAACACCTGGTAAACCTCCTCTGTACTCAGCCTAAGGCCTTTGGATCATCCCTGATCATCCCTGAAGTGAGGTGTCCATAATTCTCCATCTGAGGCCTTACCCAAACAATAAAGAATAAAGAACAAAAAAGTACAGCACAGGAACAGGCCTTCTTCACCACCTCCTTGGCAACAGGTTCCAGGCATCCATTATTCTCTGAATGAAAAGCCTCCCCTACACATCACCCTTAAACTTACCCTTGAATCTGAGCCCTTTTGTAATTAACAATTCTACCTAGGAAAAAAATTATGCCTCTCATAATTTTGTAGACCTTTACCAGGTCTCCTATCAGCCTACATCTTTCAAATGAGAAACAATCCTAATTTATTCAACTACTCCTCCTAGCCAACTGTTAAGACCAGGCAACATCCTGGTGAACCTTCTTTGCACTTTCTCCAAATCTTCCACATCCTTCTGGTAGTATGGCGAGCAGAATTGCATGCAGCACTCCAAATGCGGCCTAACCAGGATTTTATATAGCTGCAAATGATACATAAATTTCTAGAGTATGATCTCTTTGCTTCTATGTTCTATTCCTCTATTTATAAATCAAAATTATTCATATTATTTTTCAATCACCTTATCACCTTCCTATGCAATCTTTAAAAGATTTGTTTCAATGGATACTATGTTCTGTTTGCTTATCTGGGTTTTATGTATCATGCCATTTATAAAATAGTGTATATTCATATTAGTCCTCCCAAAAATCATCAATTCACAATTGTCAACATTGAACTCTGCCATGTTTCTCATCATTTCATCCATTTGAAGCCTAAAAACTTTTCATGTCACTATCTCCTACTTTGCCAGATTTTGTGTTAGTTGCACATGTTACCATGTTACTTTTAAAACCTGGGTCTCTGTCATAAAAGAAAGAGTATTGGATTCAAAACTAGTCCTTGGGGAACATCACTGCAAATACATCGCAGTCTGAAAACATCCATCCAGTATTTGCCTCCTGTTGCTAGGCCAATTTTGTGCCCTTAATGCCACTTTCTCTTAATTCCATGGGTTTGCATCCTTTTAGTAAGCCTATGTGGCACTTGTTCAATGCCTTTTGAAAGTTCAGTAGATGCATCTACTGCGCTACTGGACAAGTCAGATTCTGGAATGAACCCTGGCTTGATAGATCTTAACATTTTTAAAGAAATTGTGAAGTTACAGAATAAATTTACGAGTCTCTGATTAATTTTTAACACAAAGCATAAATATTTACCAAAAGAAAAAGAATGAACTATGTATTACACCAGATAAAAAGGTTGACAAGATCTCAGTACAAATGCGAGAAGATGATTCAAGTTCCCACTTTTTGTTAACCCAGCAATAGTTTTACAGACACACAAACCAGTGAAGAGTTACCATTAGCACACAGGCTTACACACAGGCTTTTCACTTGGGACAAGCACAGCTGCAAAGAGCTTTCTCTTGGCAAATTCCTGAGCATTTGCTGGAAGTTTCTCAGCTAACTTGTATCTCTTCCTGCGACACCCAAAATCTGCACATTGAACACACTATTTCCTAAACTGCATAGCAAACAAGTAAGTTCCCTAAACTCAGTCTTCCAGTAGCCTCATCCATTAAATTGATCACTTTGCTGAGTTCTATTATTTATTATTCAACCGTCATGCTAGCCTTTCAGTTTTTTTCTTCTTTGAGAACCTTAAAGTCTTTTCTCTGTACATGCACTCAAGTGTTCCTCTCAATTACTGTGTTTTCTACATCTATGTCACTGGATCACTGTCAGTTGGCAGCAGTAAATCTTTTCTACTTTTTTTCCAGAATAACTCACTTTCAACTTCTTTAGTTCATTTTTTTTAACTTAAGAGGTTGTAAAATCTCATTAAAAATTTATATATATGAACAAACCTAAAAGACCTGAAATGTTTTAGTCACAAGTCTAAATAGGCTCCCAGATGTCAAGGTTTATAAACAAAACATAAACTAAACTGTGACTAATTTTACCTTTCTCAAAATGCAAATGTATTTATAAATTCAACTTAAAATTATATATTGTTCATAACATACCTCATTAAAAAAACTTATATATATAAGTTGGAAAGTGAACTGGGAGATTGCACTGCAGGTTTGAGGCATACGGAAAAGATTGAGTACGTGGATGTTAGGAAAGAGGATGTGTTAGACCTGTTAAATTCTATCAAGATAGACAAGTCGCCGGGACCGGATGGGATGTACCCCAGGTTATTGTGGGAGGTGAGGGAAGTGGTTGCAGAGTCCCTGGCAATGATATTTGCGTCTCCCATGGAAACGGGAGAGGTTCCAGAGGATTGCGGATGTGGTTCCTATCTTTAAGAAAGGGAACAGGGATAGTCCAGGAAATTACCGACCGGTGAGTTTGACTTCAGTGGTTGGTAAGCTGATGGAGAGGCTTCTGAGGGATAAGATAATATGAACATTTGGAGAAGTTTGGACTGATTAGAAATAGTCAGCATGGTTTTGTCAAGGGCAGGTCATGCCTTACAAGCCTAGTTGAGTTCTTCAAAAATGTGACTGAACACATTGACGAAGGAAGGGCGGTGGATGTAGTGTACATGGACTTTAGTAAGGCGTTTGATAAGGTCCCACATGCAAGGCTTCTGGAGAAGGTGAGAGGGCATGAGATCCAAGGGGCTTTGGCCTCGTGGATCCAGAACTGGCTTGCCGGCAGAAGGCAGAGAGTGGTTGTGGATGGGTCTTGTTCTGTATGGAGGTCGGTAACCAGTGGATTGCCCCAGGGATCTGTTCTGGGACCCCTGCTGTTTGTCATTTTCATAAATGACCTGGATGAGGAAGTGGAGGGATGGGTTAGTAAGTTCACTGATGATACAAAGGTCAGTGGTGTTGTGGATGTTCTGGAGGAATGCCAAAAGTTGCAGCGGGACATAAACAGGATGCAAGACTGCACTGAGAAGTGGCAGATGGACTTCAACACGGATAAATGTGTAGTGGTCCATTTTGGCAGGAATAATGGGATGAAGGAGTACAATATAAGGGGTAGGAGTCTTAGCTGTGTTGTAGAGCAGAAGGATCTCGGGGTCCGAGTCCATAGGACTCTTAAATCGGCCTCGCAGGTGGAGGAAGTGGTCAAGAAGGCGTACGGTGTACTGGCCTTCATTAATCGAGGAATAGAGTTTCGGAGTCAGGAGGTAATGATGCAGCTCTATAAGACTCTTGTCAGACCCCAGTTGGAGTATGGTGCGCAGTTCTGGTCGCCTCACTATAGGAAGAATGTAGAGGCTATTGAGAGAGTTCAGAGGAGATTTACAAGGATGCTGCCTGGATTGGGAGGCAGGCCTTATGAAAATAGGTTGAGGGAGCTGGGACTCTTCTCACTGGAGAGACGTAGGTTGAGAGGCGACCTGATAGAGGTTTATAAAATGTTGAGAGGGATAGATAGGGTGGACTCTCAGAGACTATTTCCCCGAACAGAAATGGTCACTACGAGAGGACACAGATTTAAGGTGCAGGGAAGCAAATACAAAGGAGATGTCAGGGGTAGGTTTTTCCCTCAGAGGGTGGTGAGTGAATGGAACCAACTGCCATCGGAGGTTGTTGAGGCAAACTCACTGGGGTCTTTTAAAAGACTTTTGGATGAGAATATGGAAGAGAATAGAATAGGGGGTTATAGATAGGTCTGTGGATTGGTCGATGTGATTGGCGCAACTCGTGGGCCGAAGGGCCTGTTTGTGCTGTATTGTTCTATGTTCTATGTTCTATATAAGTCAGACATGAGCTGTCTGCCATTAATCTGTGCTGGATATCCTTGATTAATCCGTAACTTTCCAAATTAAAATTGATTTATTTCTGATAACTATTTCCTGTAACTTCCTCACCATTGATGTTGAGCTGGTTTATCTTACGTAGAAACATAGAAAATAAAAGCTGGAGTAGGCCATTCGGCACTTCAAGCCTATAACTGCCATTCATTTTAATCATTCTCCTTGTTGCCCTTTTTTGAACATGATATAACATTAGCCACCCATCAGTCCTTGAGCACAACTCTTGCTCCAATGAGGACTGAAAGATTATGACAAATGCTTTTGCTGTTTCTAGTTTTGCTTCCTTCAGTAGGTTAATATATATTCCATCTGGACCAAGCAACTTACCAATATTTGCTAATGCCAGTCTTTTTAATATTTCTTCTCTAAT
The DNA here is from genome assembly GCA_024679065.1 of Sphyrna mokarran. Lineage (NCBI taxonomy): Eukaryota > Metazoa > Chordata > Chondrichthyes > Carcharhiniformes > Carcharhinidae > Sphyrna > Sphyrna mokarran. Next base: position 35,536,790 of record JAGIQG010000006.1, on the reverse strand, counting down.
TATTACTGTCCCACCATATAAGGTCACTCTCCTCTTTTAGGGTAACCTTTATATCACCTGGTTACTTTGTGGAGACAGATGCAAACTACTCATTTAATCTAAAATAAAACAGAAAATACTGAACAAATTCAACAGGTCTGGCAGCATATCTAAAGAGAATAGCAGAGTTAACATTTTGAGTCCAATATGATTCTTAATTGAAACCCACTTAACTCACTTAGTATTTAACCCATGTCATCTGCCTCTACATGAAAATTTCCCTTTGTGTCCTTAATAGGCTGAATATTTTCTCTTAAACGCTTGCACTTAGTAATAAAAATTTATCAAATTTTTAACGTTCAGTTTAATGTTGCCTGCTAATCTTTCCTCACAATCTGTTTCAGCCTCCTGAATTAACATTTTTTATTCCTTCTGGTATTTGCCTTAAACTGATTAAATTTTGAACCTGACTTTTGTCATAAACCTTCTTTTTTGTTTTATTTTAATTTTTATTACTTTTGTCATCTAATGGACATTGGCTGTGGATGTTCTACCCTTTCCCTTCAAAGAAACATGCCTAGTTTGTGCTATCTCTTTCCCTGAATATTCTTCATTGCTCCATCGATGCTTTACACTGCAATTATCTTCTCCAATATACCTGTGCTAGGACCTTTATTTCATTCCAATTCTCTTCCCTATTTAAACTCTCTTCCTTATTTAGCTTATTTAAATTCTGTCCTCTGTGATAGAATTCAAGGGGTGTAGATGTTTGGGAGTAAGTATCCATAGAATCCCTACAGTGCAGAAGGAGGTCGTTTAGCCTATTGAGTCTGCACCGAGCCTCTGACAGAGTATATTGTCCTCTCCCCACCCTATTTCCATAATCCCACATACTTACCATGGCTAATCCATCTAACCTGCTCACCTTTGGACACTAAGGGGCAATTTTACTATGGCCAATCCACCTAAGCTGCACTTCTGTGGGAGGAAACCAAAGCATCTGAGGAAACCCACCCAGACATGGGGAGAATGTGCAAATTCCATACAGTGATCCGAGGCCAGAACTGAGCATGGGTCCCTGCCGCTTGAGGCAGCAGTGCCACCCTAGTAGTGCCCTTTCTTTTCCTTCTCCAGTGTTGTGTCAGTTGTTAAGCAGAAAGTGCCTGGTCGTAAATACTTGTTCCAGTGCTTTTTAAGTAGAAAAACAGAAAATAATCGTCTTGGTTAAGAAAGACAGTTTGACATTTTGGGTGTGCAGACTGTCATTCTAGCATTTTCTGCATTTTATATTCCGATTTCCAGCATTTCTATTTCTCTTGCTCTTGTATCGTTTGTGCAATTATAGTTGATCATTGAAAGTTTTATGAGATTTTTCTTAGATTAGACTGTAGATAATGGAGAACTGTTAAATAAAATGTTGTTGCCTAAGCAAAATATTGAATGAAAATGATTAAAGATGCATGTTGTGTATTCAAATTCATCATTGGCTACCATTTGCTCAGTCATTAAGAACTGTTAACAATGATTCACTGACTCATGAGCTAGATACAATAAAAAGATAGAACAGTCATTTAAAGGGATATTGACTATAATTGGCAAAGCATCTTCTTGAGCTAAGATAAGTATCCTATGTGATTAGTATTGAATAATGAATATGCTTTTTACATATTACAATTATTACAATTATTATTACATATTACGATTATTACATCTCACTGATTGCTTTTGCAGTTTCAGCTTCGATGGTATTGATGCAGACAGTGAAGGAGAAGAGGTCTCAGACAGATCATGCACTCCAAAGTCCCCAAACTCTGGTGCATTATTTGCCAGCAGCGGAGATGAACTGGACTCTTTTGAGGCTCACCAGGAAACTGAGATAAATGCCAGGGATTCTGAATCCAAGTCTTCATGCAGCAGTGTGTCGCCAAAGGTACTAGAACAAATTCTATTGGCTGGGCGGAAAGTCGGTGTTAATCTGGGCAACCTTGATGTCTCAGTGGAATACGTTGTCTGCTCCAGCTGGCAATGTAGCAACACGCCATTGGCAACTTTGGAAAAAGCTTTTTGAGGTTAACTAATGTTGATTTCTTTTGGGAAGGTTGTAACACATGAAATCAATAAGAAATTTAAAAATAGATGGTTGGTCAAAACAGGAAGCTTGATTTGACGTGAAAAGCTTTTGTACATTCATGTGTTTGACTTGATTGTGTTTTGCAAAATTGCAGCAGCACTATTGAGGCTGGAGTGCTGACCAAAAGCAGTTAAGTAAACAATTACAAAACTATTGTGGCTCATGCCTTTTCCACCTTGTGTTATCCTATTTTAAAAGCAAAACAACTCGGGTGCCAGAAATCTGAAATGGGACGAGGTGCTGGAAAAGCTCGGCAGTTTCTGTAGAAGGCTCGTATTCGACCTGAAATGTTAACTGTCGACAGTCTCTCTTCACAACTGCTACCAGGCCTGCTGAGTTTTTCAGCTCTTTCTGTTTTTATTTATTATTCTACCAATCTCATGGAAAACTACTTAAAAAAAAGCTAATTCAAGAAAATGGCTGGATCCAAGCCCCTAAAATCCATAATGTTATTGGAAACACTTGAAGTTACAAAGCATGTAGCTCTTGCATAACTTATTTTTCCGTTAGTAATTATAGTCATTTTAGATAGGGTATGTTGGTGATATTTACCAGCCACATTAACCTCTCAATTAACATTAACTGTAATCTTATAGCACTTGCTAACTTGCTACAGAAATATAAAAAGCAGGCCAGTGGCTTTTACAAAATTCAATCAGGACTTTATTACTGAAGTGAGGCAACAGTCCTTAAATATACTCAGAGAAGGTTCACTATTAACCTTGCCAACATTCAAGTAGAATTCAATCCATTTTCACAGTGTTCATTCAGTTGTTGTATTCATAGTATTCATTTAGTCATTCAGGGCAGAATTCTCCCATCTGGAATTAAGTCCCATGGCAGATTCAGGAATGTGGTGTGTTTCCTAGTGTAGAGGCTGGTGGGAAATGGCACCATATCATCTGACCTTGATCTCATTAATTATGCACCTGGGACTTAACATCATATTCTGTGGCAGGATGGGCATGATGGCAGGAGTCCCACTGTCCTATCTGGATACCATATTGCAAAGGTACCCCCAATATCAGTGACCCACTATTGAAGAAAGGAGATGGATATCCAGGATCATGCTTGAAGCTGGAAGTTCGACCTCCTTGATGACACTGGGTCTGGAAGATCTACTTGTAGATGCTCCCTCACACAATACCCACCACGAAACAGCATCCTCCCAACCCTCTCCCCTGGCAGTAACAGGGCATGCATCTCTGTAACAGATTTGGGGGGGGGGAGATTATCTGGAGTAGAGGTTTGATAATCAGATGTCAGTTTATTGGGATAGATTTAATGTTAGAATTTCCATTATATCACTGGGCGGGGGAGAGAGTTGGGGAGATGAACCGTGCTTTTACGTTGGCATGAAACATGATTTGGGCCTACTGCTGGTTTTTCTGCTCCTGGTGCTGACGAGCTTAAAAATGGACAATTCCCCGGGACCGAATGAATTGCATTTAGGCTGCTGTTGGAGGCAAAACAGGAGATTACGGGGAATCTGATGCAATTTTTTCATTCTTCTCTGGCCACAGAGGATGTGCCAGAGAACTGGAGGGAGGCTAATGTGGTTCCAGTTTCAAAAAGTATGGAACCACGGAATTACAGGCTGGTGAGTCTCATGTCAGTGTTAGGGAAAATTGATAAGGAAAATTCTGAAGGAGAGAATTAATCTCCTATTGGAAGGCATGGGTTGATTAGGAATTGTCAGTGTGGCTTTGTCAGAGGGAGGTCATACCTAACAAATGTGATAGAACTTTTCCAAAAAGTGATGAAGTGTGTGGATGAAGGAAGTTCAGTTGATGTAGTTTATACAGAATGTGACAAAGCCTTTGACAAGATCCCACATGGGAGACTGATTGAGACAATTGAAACTCGTGGAATTCAGAGAAATTTGGTGAGATGGATCCAAAACTGGTTTAGTGATAGGACTCAAAGATTGGTGGTAGAAGGCTGTTTGAATGACTGGAAGCTGGTGTCCAGTGGCATACGACAAGGATCAGTACTGGGTCCTTTATTGTTTGTTATGTACATAGTTGATATAGATAAGAATGCAGGGAGAATGATACCAAGATTGCAGAATGCACCAAGATTGGTAAGTTGGTTAATAATGAAGAAGATCATTCGGTACAGGAAGATGTAGATGGATTGGTCAGATGGGCAGAGTAGTGGTAAGTGTGAGGTGATGCACTTTGGAAGAAGTAACAGGTCAAAGGAGTTTTTAATGAATGGCAGAACATTAGGAAGCATTGAGGAACAGATGGATCTTGAGATACATGTTATAGATTCTTGAAGTTGGCAGAGCAGATGAATAGGGTAATTAAGAAAACATATTGGACACTTGCTTTTATCAGTCATAACAGAATATACGAGCAAGGACGTTATGTTGAAGCTGGACAGAGTGTTGGTTAGGCCAGAGCTGAAGTAGTGTGTGCAATTCTGGTCACCTCAATAATAGAACATAGAACATTACAGCACAGCAAAGGCCCTTCGGCCTCAATGTTATGCCGAGCTATGTCCAATCCCAGGGTCAAGCTATCCCACGCCTTATAATTCTGTGTGCTCCATGTGCCTATCCAATGAGTGCTTGTAAGTTCCTAAAATGTCCGACCCCACTATCACAGCAGACAGTCTATTCCACACCCCAACCACTCTCTACCAGAATCTACTTCGGACATCCCTCCTATATTTCTCACCATGAACCTTATAGTTATGCCCCCTACAAACAGTTACATCCACCTGAGGAAATAGTTTCTGCACATCTACTCTATCAGTCCCTCTCATCATCTTATAAATCTCTATTAAGTTGCCTCTCATCCTCCTCCACTGTAAAGAGAAAAGCCCCAACTTCCTCAACCTTTCCTCATAAGATTTACCCTCCAAACCAGGCAGCATTCTGGTAAATCTCTTCAACACTCTCTCCAATGTTTCCACATCCTTCTTATAGTGAGATGACCAGAACTGAATACAGTATTCCAAATGTGGTCTCACCAAGGTCCTATATAGTTGCAGCATAATCCCATGACTCTCAAACTCAAACCCTCTGTTAATAAACCTTCTTCACGGATCTATCTATTTGAGTGGCAACCTTCAGACATCTGTGGATATGAACCCCAAGATCTCTCTGTTCCTCCACATCCCTCAGAATCCTGCCACTGACCCTGCATATTTTCAAGAAAATCCTTCTATTCCACTCAGTGCAGTGGGAAAGCTAGTTGATTTTTTTTGCATCTGAAATAAAAATGTGAGGGTTCTTGAGCCCGATCCTCTGCATACGAAATCACTGGGACTCAAATTCCTGCCAAAATAGGAAATGGCAAATCTCATTGGTAAGATTTTCCTCTGCTGGCAACATAATCAAGTTCACACCTATAATGGGCATGAACTTGATTTTAATATATTTCAATAAATTTAAATATAATTATACAACTTCCTCAACAAATTATTCCCCTCAATAAATTTCCATACACTGAGGTTTACAACAGGTTCATCCAGAGTGAACCTATTGAGGGGATTCCCTGAGGACACAATGGCAAGTGTAGCTCCCAAGGGAAGGGATCGTGGCCTGGCAGGGCTCTGGCACTTCCCTTTGACCTCCGGGGGCCTGAGGGCAGCCTCATGTGTGGGATTTCATCCGTTTATGCGGGTGCGGAGGGGGGAGAGAGCAGGCACTGAGGGCAATGAGGAATGGCCGGGGGTTTGGGAGAAGGCGGTGAATGGGGATATTGGAGGTGGGAGAGGATGGGGCTGCCGGGAACGATCAGGTGGAGCGATGGGGATGATCAGGGGTGGCAGAGGATGGGACTGCCAGGATGATTGTGTGGGTGGATGGTAGAGGGGGGCTCCGGGGTTAATTATTTATGATCGTGTCGGGAAAGGAATTTATTATTATACACAAGGTTCCCCGATTTCCATGGAGTCGGTTTCTGGCTCTAAGAGTCTCTCCTCGCCAGACTGACGGTGCAAACCACTGTCCACTGTTTTTCTTTCAAAATGTGAAGATCAGGAGAGAAAACAGGCCGGTGGATCTGGAGATATCTGTTTTCTCACCAGAAGTGACACTTCGGCAGATTCTCATAAGATACTCCCCAATATCTTGTTTTTGAGTCGAGAATATTCTGTTTGATACAGTTTCCATTTATCCTCTTAAAGGAGTCAGAAGACACTGGGATTCGGCTGAGATCGTATTCCCTTTCCTCACCCAAAGTCTGTCAAAGCAAGTCTCGATTCATACGGGATTTTAGTGTGTTTGATTCCACAAGTGAAGGTTAGTGTCGATAAAAATTGAATAAGATACATTTGAATAACAAAATCTTGCTATTACTTTAACAAAAGTATCGATGTTATGCCATTGGCTAAAAAATGGCTCCTATTTTGAGTGATCATCTGCAAAGCCTCTCCATTTTACATTCATTGTCTTACAATTAACAAATTTCATGTAAAAATGCTTAAAGCTAAAGTATAAATGTATTCTAATGTCTAGGTATTGTCTGAGCAAGCAGCTTGTTTTCTAACTTATATTATTAGCACGTTATGAACAGTTTTGGCTTAATAATGAGATATTAAGTAGTCGAGTGTGTGAGCTATTACAGCACTGTGCTATTAAATTGTTTGTCAGTCACAACTGGATTTATTTTTTCCAGTCCTTTGCATTATTAAATGGAACATCATCTTCCACCTTATGGCCTTATCTATTATAGAGGGGAAGGGTTAAAATAGATGCTTATGTCTTGTACAACTGTTGGCATTCTCCTGTCATCTGACTGTGAAAAAGGCATTGACAGTGGTCGTATGTCAAAATGACAAAGTAGAGTGCATTGACAAAAGACCAATGCAAACCTAGAGACATTTAATTGCTTTTTTTGATCAATGAACTTCAACATGCTCAACAATTAACAACACTTGTATTTAATATTTATGGAATTGACAGTGACCAGACTTATGATATCTTAATACCAGATATGAATAAAACTTGAGCCAAATTTCCAGCAAAATGTAGCCTCAGACTATTTTTAATTTATTTGCTAATTATATTGAATCATATCTATCACATGATTTGCCATCATGTGATAGACATAGTTCATGTGTGTTGTGTGTTTACTTCACAGTACTGGTAATGTGCCAAGTAAGGTCTCCTGGTCGCCTGCCGTGGCACATCTGAACATTTGTAGGTAGCCAGAAATGCTACTAGCACATATAAAAGATTAAACTGAATACATTAAATTGTTTAAAAAGCAGTTAAAATATAGTAGAAAATAGTGACATAGAAATGGGATTCATAAACTGTGCATAAACCATCCTAATGATCTGTAGTTGCTTTTCACAGTACCTGTCCATTGTTCTATTCTGATAGATATACTGTAGATCTGCATTATATACTGCATTACTCACAGCAGTGAATGAACACCCAAACAGATGTTGTTCCTTTGATTATTATGAGTCTGTCCCTGCTCTGTAGATGGTGTTTTCAGCAGTGGACGGTCCCTTCTTCAAGCACTCTCACTGTCTAAGTCAGTTTCTCTGCTACACCATAGTAGTAAGTACCACTCATAATCAGATAAAGCTGTCACAATTTTGCATGAAACTGCCTGCTATTCTTTCACATCCCTGTGCCTTGTTGCTGAACTGATGTAATTCATTTTAACCAATGTTGTCTGAATTGGAGTCAATTGCGGCTGCTAAATTGTCTCTTTTTAATTTAAAGCCTGCTGCTTGCTTTTATTTGATTGCTTAGAGATAGACTAACTTTAAAGTTTAGAGAAGCCCGGTAATTAACAACTGAGATTCCTCATAAGCATGTGATGGTTAGTGTGAATTCTACTGCAAACCAACACTTTAGTCCACATAACTTGAAGAAATTTTCAGCAATGGGTTGAACATGTAAATACTCTCTCCATTTCTCCCTCCATCACGACATCTAATAGATGCACAATAACTGTTTTCATCTACACAATTCTGCCTGGAAGCATATTAGATCTACTTTTCTAGTATATGAAACATCCTGCACACCCCTCACTAGTTTGAATATATCCCTCCTATCCTAACTTGAATGAATGCTCTGACCTAAACTTTATCTTTATTGTTGAATATCTTCAACAATTCTCTAAGTTCCTTAAATATGGAGCAGCATGATGGCACAGTGGTTAGCATCGCTGCTTCACAGTGCCAGGGACCTAGGTTCAATTTCGGCCTCGAATCATTGTCTGTATGGAGTTTGCACATTCTCTCTGTGTATGCATTTCCTCCAGTTTCCTCTCAGTTTAAAGATGTGCTGGTTAAGTTGATTGACCATGCCCCTTAATATCAGGAGATTAGAGTATAAATATGTGGTATTATAGGCTTAAGACCTGGGTGAGATTGTGATCCATTCGGACACAATGGGCAGAATGGCCTCCTTCTGCACTGCAAAGATTCTGTAAAAAGATCATCTTTAATGTTAAAGAGTCCAGTTTCTCTCTTCTAATTCAGTTCTGTGACATTGACGGTCAATCCTATAACTTTTGCTTCATTGTCTCCAGAACTTGAATGTGTTTCCCTCCTGCCTTGTTCACCAAAACTAATGACCATCTCACCAGAACGTGATATATACTGAACCTAAATGCATTCTTCCCAACCATCAATTTAAGCAGACAAAATAGATTAGTCTCTCTGCTGAAGTTTAACAAGTTCATTTAATAAATGTTCATGCATTTCCCAACAATATTTCAACAACTTCCAACTGTGAGACCTTTTGTGTCATTTTCTAGCATGCATTCTGTAGCAGCTACTGGATTAATGTCATCTTGATTAACAGTGCTGATTAGTTGATGAAATTATTTTTCATTAAATTATGAATGTTTGTTATTCTGTTAGTGCTGATATTGCTATGTTTTATGGAATCTTTACAAGGATGCTAGTGAACAGTATGATAGCAGAGGTTGCAACTTGTCAATTGTTGTTAGATTGATGTGATATCAGTTAGAATTACACTCCACTAGAATGCTGATCTCAATCATGCTGCTTATCAATAGCAGAAACCAGATCCCAATTTAACTGTTTCCACTTAGTAGAGGATGCATTAGGATGAATGGCTGTTAGTATAATGTCAGTCACTGAATCCCTCTGATCATATTGTTTTCCCACAGTGTGGCAATATTAGTATGGTAACACACAAACAGGAAGGAAGTGGAGTTCTTTTTTAAATATGCAGATCAGATCCAATACTATCACTAATATCATCAAGACCTAATTAACAATTTGAACCTGAGACCCAAACTAGAGAAGAGAATCGGTTCCCACGTCAAACAAATCTGCTGAGAGCTGGGTCATGGATCAAAAGAGGCCCAGCAGAGAAGGTCTCTTTATGGGCCAGGAGGAGTTAGACTGCTCCTTTAGGCCTTCCAGGCAGGTCTTGGGCTTTCCTTGCAATTGATATTCTGCGTGTTGAGTTTAATATATTGTGCTATTTGGCGCTCAAAGAGCTATTATTGTGTAACCTCATAATATAGATATTAGCACTAAACAATGTTTATTTTTGGGGAAAAAAATGATTTCTTTCATTTCAATCAAACAATAACATTGGTCCTAATTTTTCATGGAATAGTGGTCCTGCCAGTGGCTGAAAAGCTGAGGGTGAGTCTGTCTCCGCAGAGGCAGGGAGTTCAGGATTGATTTACGGACCATCAGTCTGGCAGGATGTCCCTCTCTAAGAGCTGCCAGCCAATCAGATGGCCAGCCGCCCTCCGGTCTTATCAGCGCCACTGGGAGCAGTAGCCAGGCTACAAATTCAGTGGGGGAACCGTGTGAAATTGAGGAAGTTCTATTGGGTCTGCAGCAATCTCCCCCAAAGAATACCATAGAGGCCAGATTGCAAGGTCAGTCAGGATGGCATTGCCAGGCCCAGTCAGGCGGACCCCAGCAAGGAGAGTAGAGGCTGTGATTGCAGGGCCAGGGTTGGGAAGAACAGCAGGGCCATTGCTAATTGTTGAGAGGCCGTAGAGTTCCTGAACAGGAGTGACAAACCAACCCCATCCCCAACTCTTCAGGTCACAGCCAACTACCGAGAATTCCCTGTCCAACTCTCCAAGTATCATGGGCATCCTCTTATCGCTGTTAAAATACCAAATGATGGAAAGAATTGGCCCTTCCTTGACAACATAACAGCCTCACTTGACTCAAATGTGACTGCCTGTCTGATATCTTCCCTGCCATTGGCAAAAAGTCAGACTGTTTGCCTGCTTCAGGGCTAGGAAAGGATGTAAAATTCTGACCATTACCTTGCTAAAATAAAACCCAACTTTGGTATCCAACTCACAAAACCACTTCCAGTTACTTCATAGCTTTTTGAGTGTTTATCTACTAGGAAACAATTTCCTCTTGTCTCCTGGAAATGCATTCAAATTATAACTCACAAGACCTGTAAATAACATGGTGTGCATCAATCCACCAGTTGGAAACTACTTTGTAATTGTGAACAGAATGTAGTTTGAAGTGTCTTCACTTCAGCATTTCTGCACATCTGATCAGCGTAGACTTCTGATGTCACACCTGTCCATCCCAGATAAATACAGCGACAAAGGCTTCCAAAAGGCACACAATGAATAAGTAACTTTTAGTTATAAAGATACACGGTGCAATGGATATATACAGTTTTAAATCCAACTGTTATTAAACGTGGCCCACTATTCAACCAGGCATTAAGTTATGAATCTTGCTGAGAGAAGCCAAGACTAACTTCAGGAGATGCTGTTGTAAATAAAAATGCTATTTTGGAACTGCAATATCTTTAGATGCAGAATAGAGAGAGACTTACTGTGCTTGAGGTACTTGGAGTGTGCTGTTGAAACTTTTGTGCTAAACATGGGAACAAAACAGTGATAGCCTTTTAGCCTTTTTCCTAGGATGGAGAAAGCTAGCACGAGGGGACACAGCTTTAAATTAAGGGGTGATAGTTATAGGACGGATATCAGAGGTAGGTTCTTTACCCAAAGGGTGGTTCGGGAGTGGAATGCCCTGCCTGCAGCAGTTGTAGATGCGCCAAGTTTGGTGGCGTTTAAGAGGTTAGTTGATAAGTATATGGAAGAGAAGGGAATGGTTTAGTTTGGAGGGGCATTGCTTTTTATATTGGTCAGCGCAACATCGAAGGCCGAAGGGCCTGTTCTGTGCTGTAATGTTCTATGTTCTATGTTCTAAAATGCAATTTCTTGGAACAAACAGCCCTTAATATCACATAAGGGCCTAATGCTATTATTGAATATTGATATACAAAATCATATGTTCAATTACAAACTTCTAATCAAGGCTTGCATAGTCCTATATAGAAGCTTCTTTGAAAAAACAAATCATAAGCATGGATTTAAGGGAAGTTAGTTATTTATTTGAAGGCAAGTTGATTTTTCTACTATTGCTTCTGTAGTAAACTTTTCCATATTGCTTTATTTCAGAACAGCGAACCTTCAGCCTACCTGAGCACCCGAAAGAGAAAAGGTACAGTACAGCATAACATTCATCAGTCTTGCTGGCACACTAACTGAACTAGACATCCCAAAGCATGATTAAATCAGCAGGGTTAACATACCAACCATGGAAACTGTCTACTGAGGTGTTCAGAATGCCACTGGGATGGCATGGTGGCACAGTGGTTAGTTTACTAGAGTCATAGAGCTTTACAGCATGGAAACAGGCTCTTCGGCCCAACTTGTTCATTCTGCCCTTTTTTTAATCACACTCCTAAGCTAGACCCAATTGCTCACATTTGGCCCATATCTCTCTATACCCATCATACCCATGTAACTGAAGTACAATGCTGCCTCACAGTGTCAGGGACCTAAATTCAATTCCGGCCTCAAGTGACTGTCTGTGTGAAGTCTGCACATTCTCCCCATGTCTGAGTGGGTTTCCTCCAGTTTTCTCCCACAGTCCAAAGATGAACAGTTTAGGTGGATTGGCCATGCTAAATTGACCCTTAATGTCGTGGGATTAACAGGGTAAAAGCATAAGGTTAAGGGAATAGGGCCTGGGTAGGATTGTTGTCGATGCAGGGTCTATGGGTCAAAATAGTAGGTCAATGGGCTGAATGGCCTCCTTCTGCACTGTAGGGATTCTATGATTCTATGAAAATCCATACTGTTGCAATCACAAAAATTTGTAAAGAATGTAAGTCCCGAGAGGCAGTTCAAACTACATTCATTGTGCTTTGCTAAGTGAATATGTCAACATTTGTATTTATAGAATATTCACTCACATACTTAACTATATATGTTTATTCTCAAATAAAAATAGGAAGAATGGTAATGAACATGAGTTCTATTGCTTAAATCTTCAATTCTAGCACACAATTTAGTGCCATTTATCAACATGTAAAAAGATAGGACGAGATACTCTGGTCTTGACTGTAATGGAAGCCATTGTGTGCAAGAAAAGAAAACCCTAGTCAAAATTCCATTCACTTTCAGAGGCTTCAGAAAATCCCAGCTGTGAACAAAGGCAGAAGATTTTGGCCACAGTTAAAAAAGCTTTGTAACATGTAGTAGATGTACACAATGTGCCTTCACTTGCATTGGAAAGGATAAAAATATGAATCTATAAAAAATCAGATTTCCCAAATGAACCAACTATGTTAATTGACAATAATTTCATAGCCATTACTGATTTATTCTTTGAATTCAGATTCTACTAGCTGCCATTGTGGGATTTGAACCTGTGTCCCCAGGACATTAGTCTGGGATTATCAATCCAGTGTCTTTTCGACTACATCACGGACTCCCTGAATGAAGATGAATAGATCATTTTCAGGTTGACAAGCTGTAATGAGTGGAGAGCCAAAGGGATCAGTGCTGAGGCCTCAGCTATTTAGAATGTCAATGATGTGGACGAAGGGACCAAATGTATTGTTGTTAAATTTGCTGAAAGCACAAAGAGTTAATTATGGAGAGAATATTAGTCTGCAAAGGGATAGAGTTAGGTTAAGTGAGTGGGCAGAAATTTGGCAGATGGAGTACAATTCAAAAAAATAAGAACTTGCTTATTTTGGCAGGAAGAATAAAGAAGCAATATATTATTTAAATAGATAGCGTTTGCAGAACTTTGTGGTACAGTGGAATCTGAATTACCACTACAATAATCACAAAAAGTTACTTTGCAATGCTATAAATGATTAGCAAGGCAAATGGAATCTTATCATTTGTTGCAGGGGAATTGTGAATAAAATGAAGGATGCTTTGTTTCAGTTGTGCAGGGCCTTAGTGAGACCACATCTGGAGTTAAAGTGTTCATTTCATGGTATGTCAACACACTGTTTCCAAGTACATGACACAAATGCTCTGGGTGCCAATATGTGTGTGTATGCGAAGATTTCCAAAACACAATTAGAACATAGAACATTACAGCGCAGAACAGGCCCTTCGGCCTTCTATGTTGCGCCGACCAATTAGGAACAAGCAGTGACCCTCTAACCTAAACCATTCCCCTTTCATCCATAAACTTATCTACTAACCTCTTAAACTAAATTGACGAGATGTCACATGAAAGGTTACAACATAAAATAAGTGCTCATTTTGTAGGGGATCAACAGATAAGTTAATTAACGGGAAGCAGAGTGTGCCACAGAATTCTGTTCTGGTACAGAAGGAGGCCATTTGGCCTGTCGTGTCTGCACTGGTTTTCCAAATGAGCATCATGACTTAGTGCCATTCCCCTGTCTTTTCCCTGTGTCCCTGCACATTGTCTGTGTACAGTTTTGGTGTCCTCATTTGCAAAGAGAAGAGAATAACATGAGAAACAGTTTAAGGAAAATTCATGGACTAATTTCTGAGATGATGGGCTTATCTTACAAGGAAAGATTGGACAGGTTGGGCCTTAATTGATTAGAATTTAGAAGGATGAGAGATGATCTTATTGAAACACATAAGATCCTGAGGGGACTTGATAGGTTGGATACTGAAAGGATGTTTCCCCTTGTGGAAGAGACTAGAACCAGGGGATGCAGTTCAAAAATAAGGGTGTTTGAATTAAAATAGATATGATAGTTGTTCACAAGTGGAATTCTCTTCCTCAGAGAGCAGTGGAGGCAGGATTATTGAGTGTATTTAAGACTGAAGTAGATAAGTTTTTGATTGATAAGGGAGACAGAAGTATTAGGGGATAGACAGAAGCAGAGTTGTGGCCACAATTGGATCAGCCATGACCTTATCAAATGGTGGAACAGCTTGAGGGGCTGAATAGCCTATTCCTGCTCCTAATTTGAGCATTTATGTGTGTTTAATACTGGGAAAGAATGGCTTTTGATAAATGCAGGTCCAATTGCTGTTTATTGCATTGGCTGTGCCTGCTATTTATACTATTAGCCAGTAGAACAAATATACACATGATGCTTTTTAGGAAAACTATGACCAGTTCAATAGAAGTCATTGGCTGTTAGCTGGCTTCAAGATTGCAAAATATGAAAAGGCCGTTTGGAGCATGAAATCCACTCCTTCCACAGACATTGTTCAGTTTCTCTTTTCTTGGCCTAACTAAATTTCATCCCATGGATTTCAAGGATCGCTGGCATAGCAATGGTACTTGCTGACCTCCAAGAAAACTGTCTCTGAAGATCTAGCATTCGCAGTGGCCTGGATTTCCTCTTTTCCAATGTTTGGCGAAATAAGTTAAGGGGATTTCCAGGAATCCAGAAGCAGTGATGTCACTAAATTAGGAAAACAATTAAATCACAGTGAAGCATTTTCATAGACAGCAGGGGACAATTTACCTGCCCTGTTAGCCCCAGGAACATAGATGAATTTGGTGTTTATATTCGATTTCATGTCCCATTAACTCTTACAAGGCTTTGGGTTTTCTGAGATGCTTAAAAGCTTTTACATTTTTTACATTCCATTTCACAGTCCATTAATTTTTACAAGCCTCTTGAGCAACACTGCAGGGTTTTTCAAATAAGGCTCTGTTTATTTATGCAGCAGTTCATGGTACATTAACTCTGAAGTGCTTCCTCTTTTGAGCAGGTGTTCTGTCTGACTGTATTTTTTTCATAGGGTTTTTTTCTGGTCAGAAGTGCTTCCAAGAAAGAGCAGGTGCACAGCCTGACCACATTTTTTATTAGGGGATTTTTTTTCAACCTCTTATGCCTAAACAGCATGCTTGCATTGGCAGAACTTTTCCATTAAATAAGCAGCTGGCACGACTCAGACACTAAAGCGTAAGGGTTCCTCAATCACAAACTTCTCTCAGCTTCCTTTGTATTCTCTGGATAAATGTGATGAGCATGTGGGGCATTTGGAGGCTATTTTATTCCCTGGGTTGTCAGGGACTTGGCCAGGTAGTACACTGGCAGTGCCAGCCTCAGATCACTCTGATCCCTGTGTGCTGTGTGTTGATGGAAGAGGTGAAAAGTGATCTGAGCATTTAGTGATAGGAGGGAGGTTGCCCTTGGTCAAGCTTTGGGGTGTTCCCCATTTCTGCGGGGAGTGGGGAAGTCATGATGTTTGGGACAGGGAGGGGTTGTGCATGTGGGAGAGAGGCCCCTTTACTTTGAATCTTGATCTCTGAGCACCTTGCCTTACCAGCTCCTTTAAGTCCTGCATATGTCTTTAATAAGATCATAAGACATAGGAACAGAATTAGGCCATTCAGCCCATCGAGTTTACTCTGCCATTCAATCATGGCTGATACTTTTCTCGTCCCCATTCTTTTGCCTTTTGTCCGTAATCCCTGATCCTCTTATCAATCAAGAGCCAATCAATCTCTGTCTTAAAAATACTCAATGATGTGACCTCCACAGCCTTCTGCAGCAAAGAGTTCCACAGATTCAGCACTCTCTGGCTGAAGAAATTCTCCTTTACCTCTGTTTTAAAGGATCATCCCTTTAGCCTGAGGTTGTGCCCTCAGGTTCTAGGTTTCCCTATTAGTGGAAACAACCTCTCCACATCCACTCTATCCAGATCTCGCAGTATCCTTCAGTAAGTTTCAATAAAATCGCTCCTCATCCTTCTAAACTTCAATGAATACAGACCCAGTATCCTCAACTATTTCTCATATGACAAGCTCTTCATTTCTTCGATGGACCCTTTCCAAGGCCAGCACATCCTCCCTTAGATATGGGGCCTCCTACTCACAATAGTGCAAATGGGGTCTGACCAGAGCCTTATACAGTCTCAGGAATACGTCCATTCTCTTGTATTCTAGCTCTCTTGACATGAATGCTAACATTGCATTTGCCTTCCTAACTGCTGATTGCACCTGCACATTAACTTTAAGAGAATCTTGAATAATGACTCCCAAGTCCCTTTGTGTTTCTGATTTCCTAAACATTTCTCCATTTAGAAAATCATCAGTGCCTCCATTCCACCTTCCAAAGTGCATAACAAAGAACAAAGAACAAAACAGCACGGGAAACAGGCCCTTTGGCCCAACGAGCCCGTGCCGCACCTCGGTGTCCCCACTTCTAACGTTATACTTTTCCACATTGTATTCCATCTGCCACTTCTTTGCCCTTTCTCCTAACCTATCCAAGTCCTTCTGCAGCCCTCCTGCTTCTTCAATACTACCTGTCCCTCTACATATCTTTGTATCATCTGTAAACTTACCAACAGTGCCTTCAGTTCCTTCTTCCAAATAGTTAATAAATATTGTGAAAAGTTGTGGTCCCAGCACTGATCCCAAAGGCACCTCATTAGTCACTGGCTGCCATCCTGAAAAAGATCCTTTTATCCCCACTCTCTGCTTTCTGCCAGTCAGCCAATTCTCTATCCATTGCCAGGATCTTATCCATAACACCATGGGCTCTTAACTTACTTAACAGTCTCTTATGCAGAACCTCGTCAAAGGCCTTCCGGAAATGTAAATAAATCACATCCACTCATTCACCTTTATCTAACTTCCTTGTTACCTCCTCAAAGAACTCTTAACAGATTTGTTAGACATGACCTCCCCTTGACAAAGCCGTGCTGGCTCAGTCCTACTTTATCATGCACTTCCAAGTACTCTGTGGTCTCATCTTTAATAATGAACTCTAAAATCTCGCCAATGACTGAAGTCAGGCTAACTGGTCTATAATTTCCTGTCTGCTGCCTCCCTCCCTTCTTAAACAGCTGTGTTACATTAACTATTTTTTAATCCTCTAGTACCCTCCCTGCCTCCAGTGATTCCTGAAAGTTCACCACCAATGTCTCCACAATTTCCTCAGGCTTCTCTTTTGGAACCCTGAGTGTAGTCCACCTTCAGACCTTTCAGCTTCCCCTGAATCTTTTCCTTAATGATGCCAATTTTCCTGGAGCTCTGGCATCCCGTTGGTGTGTTCCACAATTTTCCTGGAGGTCTGGCATCCCACTGATGTGTTCCACCATGAAGACTGATGCAAATTATTCAGTTCGTCTGCCATTTCTTTGTTTCCTATTATTACTTCTTCAGCCTTAATGCTGCAAGTCACCCCCAACCTCAGAGAAAGTATGAATGGATGGTGATCAGGATCCTGCCATTACATCTGGTGGAAATTGAATTACTCATCACACTTAGAAATGTTTTGAAAGAACTGCACCCAGCAAACTGGGAAGCAGAATACCCTGATATCCTTACAGAAAGCAAAATAAATGATTGCAACACACACTTGAGATTAAGTAGAAGCGATTTCTCAGCAGTAATTAGGCACTTAATTATGCATTTACAAAAATCCAGTTACCTCTCATTCAATAAAATGTAACTTCCTTGAGAGTTTTTAACAATGTGACTGCTAAGGTAAAAGGGCAATTTTTCATCAATTCAGTGATGTTAACCTGATGTCAGTCTGGAAGGACAATAACAGTGCAATCACTGTACCCTAGGAAGAGGTGGAGAACCATTGACAGTTACTTTTGGATTTTCACATTTAATTGTTCACGTGCAGTATATTGAAATTGCTATCAGTCTGAAACGAGCAATGACAGTGAATACTAACAATTCTTCCATCATTATTACCACAAAGCCCAGGTAACGTAATCCCCTGAGGATTCTGTTATCCATGTCTTAATCCAAATGTACTCACCTATCACCCCTATACTCTCAGACCTGTATTGGATCCCAGTCTGGGAACAAGACTAATTAAAAACGTTCATTTCTATGTTCAAGTCCTTCTTCGGCCTCTAAATCAATCTCTAGCCCTATAACCCTCTGAGATCTATTTTTCCTTCCAGTTCCAGTCTCTTGGCCACCCCCTATTTCCTTCGTTTTGCCATTGGCAGTCATGCTTTCAGTACCTGAGCCCGAAGCTCTGGAATTCCATCCCTAGGCTTTTCCAGCTCTTGATCTCTCATGCTTCTGTTTTAAATTGCTTCTTCAAACTACACCTTTGACAGCTTTTGGTCCACTGCCTTAATAGTCTCAAATTTTGTTTGATGTTGATCCCATGTAGTGCCTTGGTACGTTTTATGACTTCAAAGGCACTATATAAATACAAGGTGTTATTATTGTTGTTTGACTATTATATAAATAGATCTCCAGGCTTTATTATGGTTCTCTGGAGTTTGAGTGAAAAAAGTCAGCTGTGAGCAAGTGTTAGTTTTCTGTGGTCAAAATTGAAATTTATTTTTCAAACATTTTGGATTAATCATGTAATATCAGCAAAACAAATTTGTAAGAAAGAAACAAAATAATTTAACAATATAATGAACTGACAACTGTCTAACTGTAGTGGTAAAAACCGTTGATATACATGTTTGCTGCTTACAGCACCTTGTGACCGATTTCAAACTTCATGCAGAACTTAAAGCTAATCTTGTACATTGATACAGGTCCCTTATAAGAAGAAAAACAGTAACCTATGTCTACCTTGGCCGTAGAATGCACTCAGTGATGACAGAGGGAGGGAGGGAGGCCAACAATTAGGGCTGGCTATTGGAGTGGGGGGTGATGGTGGAGAGACGGCTGGGGGGGGGGAGTGGTTGTGGTTGGGAAAGCGGGATTGCTGGGGGTGAGAGACTGAATTGGAGAGGGTGCGATTTCAAGGCTGGTCTGGACACTTACAGGAGGCCTGCGATCGGTCTGTAGTGGAGGGGGGGATCAGAGGGGCAGTATTGCAGGCTCGCGGGGGTGGGCAGTATGGGGCTACTGTGCATGAACTGATCTTCACTCTGACAGATTGGCACATAATGCAGATTGGCATGCATAATGCATGCTTTGGACTGGGGTAAACATAGTAAGAAGTCTCACAACACCAGGTTAAAGTCCAACCAGTTTATTTGATAGTAATCCTACAAGCTTTCGGAAACCCTGTTCCTTTGTCATGTGTGTGGAAGGTTCACGTGCACAGGGGCCTGTTCAGGCTATGCTGTTGGTGTCTCCTGTGGGAATAGGCCCCGCCCCTGATTTTTAATGAGATTCACACTAGTGAGTGCACTCTGCAGTGCGCAGAGTGTGGGAGATCAATTTTGAAAATCCTGCTGATAAAAGCAACAGGATTTACTCCAGTTTTATGTGAATTCAACACTTAGAATTTTTTGAGAGAATCCACCTGTGGTGTCACCAGTACCTTGTAAAGTTGCAGCAAGACTTTCATGCACTTATACAGCAACTCCCTTGAATTAAGAGTCAACATTTCATTAGCCTACTTGATTACCTGCTGCACCAATGTGCCAGCTATCTGTGTTTCATGCTGAAGGCCCCAAGTTCCTTTGTATTACAGCTTCTGCAGTTTTTCTCAATTTAAATAATACACTGTTTTATTTCTCTTTCTTCCAAAATGAACAATTTCACATTTTCTTACATTGTACTCCATTTGCTAACTTTTTGCCAACTTACTTAACCTATAGTCAGAAATAGGGAAATGTATATTAGGGGACAAAGAAATGGCTGAGCAACTGAATACATATTTGGGTTCTATCTTCACAAAATAGTGAAGAGGGGTGTTATAGTTTACAGAGTGACTTGGACAAGTTGCAGAGCTGGGCCGAGAGGTGGCAAATGGAGTTTAATGTGGAAAAGTGTGAGGTAATGCACTTTGGCAGGAACAATAAATGTGTAGAGTATAGGGCTAATGGTAGGGCTCTTAATAGTGTTGAGGAACAGAAGGATCTTGGTGTATGTGTCAATAGATCCCTGAAAGTAGGCAGTCAAGTGGATAAAGTTGTTAAGAAGGCATATGGAGTCTTAGCTTTTATTGGTAGGGGGATTGAATTTAGGAGCCGCAGCATCATGTTGCAACTGTACAAAACTCTAGTGCGGCCGCACTTGGAGTATTGTGTGCAGTTCTGGTCCCCACATTATAAGAAAGATGTGGAGGCATTGGAGAGGGTACAGAGGAGGTTTACCAGGATGTTGCCTGGTATGGAGGGCAGGTCCTATGAAGAGAGGTTGAAGGATTTGAGGTTGTTTTCGTTAGAAAGGAGGCGGCTAAGAGGGGATCTTATTGAAGCATATAAGATGATTAGAGGTTTAGATAGGGTGGACAGTGATAGCCTTTTTCCTAGGATGGAGAAAGCTAGCACGAGGGGACACAGCTTTAAATTAAGGGGTATGAGTTATAGGACGGATATCAGAGGTAGGTTCTTTACTCAAAGAGTGATTAGGGAGTGGAATGCCCTGCCTGCAGCTGTTGTAGATGCGCCAAGTTTGGTGGCGTTTAAGAGGTTAATTGATAAGTATATGGAAGAGAAGGGAATGGTTTAGTTTGGAGGGGCATTGTTTTTTGTTTTGGTCGGCACAACATCGAAGGCCGAAGGGCCTGTTCTGTGCTGTAATGTTCTATGTTCTATGTTCTAAAAGAGGACACAAGGCAAATACCAGAAATGTTGGAGAATGCAAGGTTTATTGAGAAGGAAGAACAGAGGGAGATCAATATTAATAGAGAAATGGTGCTGGGAAAATTGATGGGATTTAAGGCAGATAAATCCCCAGGACCTGATAATCTACATTTCAGAGTACATAAAGAAATAGCACTAGAAATAGTGGGATGCATTCATTGGTGGCCATCTTCCAGGATTCTGTAGACTCTGGAACAGTCCCTGAAGATTGGAGGGTAGCTAATGTCATTTCAATATTCAAAAAGGGAAGTAGAGAGAAAACTGGGAATTATAGACCAGTATGCTTAACATTGGTGGTGGGAAAAATTCTCAAATCCATTATCAAGGCCTTAATAGCAGAGCAATTAGAAAGTAGTGATAGGATCAGACTGAGTCAGCATAGATTTATGAAGGGGAAATCATGTTTGACAAGTCTGTTGGAATTCTTTGAAGACGTAACTATTGGAGTTGGCAAGGGGGAGCCAGTTGATGTGGTATATTTGGACTTTCAGAAAAGATCTGACAAAATCAAACTGAAGAGATTATCATTCAAGATTAGAGCGCATGGGATTAGGGGAAGTGTATTGAGAAAACTGAGAGGAAATGAAGAATCGGAATTAATGGATGCTTTTCAAATTGGCAGGCAATAACTAATGGGGTGCCACAGGGATCAGTGCTGGGACCTCAGCTATTCACAACATATATTAATAATTTAGATGAGGGAACAAAATATAACATCTCGAAGTTTGCTGATGATACCAAGTTGGGTGATAGGGTGAACAGTGACAAGGATGCAGAGATCCTACAGAATGATCTGGACAAGCTGGATGAGTGATCAAACCAAAAGCAGATGCAGTATAATTTGGAGAAATGTGAGGTTATTCACTTTGGACGCAAAGGCAAGAAGGCAGATTACTACCTGAATGACTGTATTTTGGAAGAGGAGAATGTGCAGCGGGACCTGGATGTCCTTGTGCATAAGTCACTAAAGGTAAACATGCAGATGTAGCAAGCGGTAAAGATGTCAAATGGCATGTTGGCCTTCATTGCAATAGGTTTCAAATACAGGGATGTATTGTTGCAATTATACAGGGCCTCGGTGAAGCTACACATAGAGTATTGTGCACAGTTTTGGTCTCCTTTTCTAAGGAAGGATGTTCTTGCTCTCGAGGGAGTGCAGCATAGGTTTACCCAGGCTGATTCCAGAGATGGTGGGACTGATGTATGACGAGAGATTGACTAGGTTAGGATTGTTTTCACTGGAGTTCAGATGAATAGGGACAGATCTCATAGAAATGTATAAAATTCTAACAGGACTAGACAGGATAGATGCAGGGAGGATATTCTTGATGTTGGGGGAGTCCAGAACCAGTGGTCACAGTCTGAGGATTCAAGATAGACCATTTAGGACAGAAGTGAAGAGACATTTCTTCACCCAAAGAGTGGTGAGCCTATGGAATTCATTACTCCAGGAAGTAGCTGATTCCAAAACCTTTGAATATATTCAAGAGATGGCTGGATATGACACTTGGGGCGAGTGGGATCAAGGGTTATGGGAAAAATTGGTGGCTATTGAATTGGATGATCAGCCATGCTCAAAAGACCAAATGGTCCCTCCTGCTCCTATCTTCTATGTTCCCATGTTTCTATGTTTCTATCAATATCTCTTTGTAAATTGCTTATATCCCTCCCACTTGTCTTTCCATCACCTGCAAATTTGATTATAATATTTTTGGTTCCCTCCTCCAAGTTATTAATGTATACAAACAATTGCAGTCCCAGCGCAGATCCCCAGAGGTTACAGATCATCAAACTGAAAAAGAACTTCTTACTCCCACTCACTGTTTCCCGCCCATTAGCCAATTCCCTATCCTTGTCAATATGCCACTTCCAACGTCATGGAGCCTTATCTGATGGCTTAATCTTTTCTGAATGCTTTGCTGAACACCTTTTGGAAGTCCAAATACAACACATTTACTGGTCCTCCTCTATCCACTCTGGTTGCAACTTATGCGAAAAATTTTATAAATTATAGTCAGGTTTCCCTTTCATGAGCCTACACTGACTCTGTATCACCATGCCACTTTAAGACTTAACATTTCTAGGTCCAACTGATCACTTAGAAGAACCCCCGTTTAATATGTCAATTAAATAATTGCACTTCTAACAATGCAGATTGTTACAATAACTCCCTTTGTACTGCACGGCACTAATGTGTCATGCTGGATTGTATGTTCCAATATTCACAGTTGAGTTTGATCCCATGACCCTGTGCTCCTAGATTTGAAGTTGGTGTCCAAAAGCTCTGATGACTTGAATTGGATTTCAGTTTAGTTGACCTTTTCTACACTGCTCCAGCACTTGGATATTTCTCCTGTAGTATGATGAGCAGAATTGCACAAAATAACTTGGCTGGACAATGTTTATTGTACATATTCATTTTCACCTTTGAGTGTTTTTGGTCCATGCATATGACTATGCATTGCAAAACCTGGTTAATCTTCCTTGCTGCTACTCATATCATGTTGGTTTCAGTTGGCTTTCCATTAATAGTCCTTAAATCCTTCATCTTTTCTTATTTTTGTATCTGAGAGCTGTTTATATTTATACCATTCATTTGCTATCTGTGGGCTTATTATCTTGCAATTGTTCACATTAAAATTTAAAGTTTATTTACTAATATCACAAGTAGGCTTAATGCAATGAAGTTACTGTGAAAATGCCCCAGTCGCTGCACTCCGGTGCCTATTCGGATACATTAAGGAAGAATTTAGTATGGCCAATGCACCTAACCAGCATGTCTTTTGGACTGTGGGAGGAAACCAGAGCACCCAGAAGAAACCCACGCAGACATGGGGAGAACATGCAGACTCCGCACAGACAGTGACTCAAGCCAGAAATCCAACCCAGGTTCCCTGGCGCTGTAAGGCAGCAGTGCTCACTACTGTGCCACCGTATCACTGTTTGCTACTCATTCTTCCTACTTCCCAACCAATTCAGGTCACCTTATATTTGATTTGCCTCTTCTTCATGATTTCAAATCTCACCTCCTCATTTGATCTCAGCTGCAGACTTAGGTGGATTTGTATCTGCCCACAGCTCCAAAACATTAACATGCACTTTCAACAGCAGTGGCCCCAGCACTTTGCGGTACCATGCTAGTCACACTTTGCCATATTCTCAAAAGGAGAGCATACAGCAAAAGAGATTGATTGGTTGGGCAAATAACCTGTTTCGGTCTCCTGGGTATTTCAGCATGTTCCCTTGGCTTAGACACATAACAGTCTAAGCCCATTTGAGACACCTGGCTCAAATTCCATACTTAGCTCTCTTGTGGACTGATCAATTGTGTGACTTGGGATCAAAGACCATTCTGTAGATTTATTTCATTTAGATACCTTTGACTGTATCACCCTCCCTTACACAAATTACCTGACCACTTGTCTTAATATTGCCAGCAGATTTTATAATGTTCCTTATTAATCATATAACATTACATTGACAATTTGAATGCAGACCCAGAAGAAACTTTGATTAACATTAGACAACACATATTATCCACAATGCCAGGTAGCTGCAAATAGTCAATTAATATTCTATTTCAATTACATTATCCAGATAGAAGATCCAGTAAGCCTATTGCCACCAACATGGCGATTTGCATTGAATTTCACAAAGGAGGTTTTTGGAGTTTCATCCCAATGTTTGAGAATAAATTTCTCTATCACATAATCTGTGGCAATTATGAGCAACATTCTAACTGCACTATGTGAAAGTAAGATCCTGCAGTTCTGTCAGTTATACTATGTATTGCAGCAAAATTTCAGGCATTTATCATTTTCTGTAGGGAACTTAGTTTTCGCAAACGGTCACAGTCAGCTGATGAGGAAGGCTGTTCGGAGTTAGCAGACTCGCTGCAGCATCTGACTTTGTCGGAGTTTCTTAAAGAGTATGTTTCAAATGTCTAATAAATATGTGTGTGTATGTATGTGTACATTGCATGTGTGTGTCTGTGCATATGTGTGCGTGTGTTGAAATAATGTCCAGCTAACGTTAACCCCATTAAATAACATACTAACATTTACAAACTGGAAAACCTCCCACTGAGGCCTTTTACATGAAGCTGCTATGCTGGAACAGATTTTTCCGTTGACCAACTTTCAGTGTTTTAATGAACAACGGGTAGAATTGTTTCCCTATCCATAGTCAGTGGGAGAGAATTCCACTCATCTTGCCTGAACTAATTGATGTGATGGTACGGGGCAGTTTAATTGCTACTTTAACAAGATTGGAGAAGCTCAGTCTGGAATGCAGATGCTTGAGACCAAATCTTCAACATTTCAGAAATTGATAATTTATTTCTTCTTGAAAACAGCAACTTAAAAATAGCTACTTGTGTTTGTCTGATAACAAACCCTAGAAGTGAATAAATTTAATTTTTGATAAATAATATATTGTATCTTTTGGCGATGCAAATATTATTTGAATAAGCATCAGTCATAGATAAATGGGTGAGAATTATCATTGACTTCATGTAAACAGCTTCATTGTAGGCCTGACTGCAATAATCAAATTGTGACTTGTAATATGGAAATGTTCGTACAATAAACATTGCATACAAACAATGTCTGTGCAGGAATGTTAAAAAAAAACTCACCTAATTCAAATGAAGGATGAAAGCCTTCCACCTGCTACAAAGTTTAAAAATGGTTAACACTAAGCAACACAAAATCCTTTAGCTAAAAGCGAGTGGTTATCATCTGGCCAACTGGAGTGATAGGAAGATGCATTATTCATTTTGCATATTACAGTAAAGATATTTATTAGCAGATGACTTCACTCATCTACCCAGTCCTTTGTATTTATTTGTGAGGTGGGGAGGGGGAGCAATTTGTAGCTTACAGTGTTTCTGGACAAGGAAATGAGAGTTTTGCTGACTTGTTGATATGGAAATGCAGGAAGAGGGAGCCCGAACTCCTTTACAACTAACTCATTTGGAGAGATCATCCTTGTAAAGTTGGACATGTAGCTGGCCCCAGAATCCAGTCTTTTTGGGTAATTAGCTCCAGTTATGCAGTGAGGCAGCAGACTGTTGGCAGTGGTTTGTTTGCATACCCTTGTGTAAACTTGCCTTTTCTTTCCCTATTAATCATAAAAATTGTGCTGTTGTAACAAAGCCACGAATACGCCTGTAGCAACTATCTATACACTGAAACATGTTTTTCAAATAAAGGTAGCCCTAAATTCTTGTTAGGAATTAGTATCAACATGATTCAGATCTGCTCCTAAAATAGGCTTCATAACATTGGTGATTCACATGCTTGACAGTGCAAATATGTGACTGAGCCAATTGCTACTCTTCCACTAATCCCACACCAACTGCTTTTCTTTATTTACATATTATGGCCGGAACTCTTATCACCTTGACTGTCATGGAATTGGAGCGGGTAAAGGTCCGACAACGGAAATCTCCACTGACCTTGGGCAGGAATTTCTGATCTCAGCCGAACAAGGCTGTAAAATCCCTCCCTATGTTTCTGAAAAACTGCATTTGCATGAACTTATCTTTATAAAATCTTACTTCTGGCGTGATTTTTTTTGACATATACTTGTACTGAGTTTTCAATTATGATTCTATACATTAACATTTAGAATGGAAAGCATCTATGTAATTTTTTCATGCTGTAATTATACATCACACAGGATACATCCCACTAGGCTGTAATGCTTGACGTTCCATCTTCAAGGCAAGTGATACTGTGCCACCTGCCATCAAATCCAATAGAAATCAGTCCATCACTTGACATGCTGTGAGCAGAGGATGGAGAAACTTGGTTTGTTTTCTCACTGAAACAACAGAGGTTGAAGGGTGATCTGATAGAAGTCTGCAAGATTATGAGGGGCATGGAAGAGTGGGTAGCCAGAAACTTTTTCCCAGAATGGGAGAGTCAATTACTGGGGGGCATAGGTTTAAGGTGCAAGGGCAAGGTTAAAAGGAAATGTACAAGGCAATTTTTTTTACACAGAGAGTGGTGGTACCTGGAATCTGCTGCCAGGGAAGGTAGTGGAAGTGACTTTTAAGGGGCATCTGGGACAAATACATGAATAGGAAGGGAATAGAGGGATATGGTCCCTGGAAGAGATTTTAGTTCAGGTGAGCAGCATAGTCGATGCAGACTTGAGGGCCAAAGGGCCTGTTCCTGTGAAGTAGTTTTCTTTGTTCTTTGACACTTTTGCTTTTGCCTCTCAATGAGCTTAAGCCTTCAACTAATCCTTTTATCCCTGCACTGTGAAGTATCCATTTTTCCCCTCTGCTTGTTATGCAGCACTGCTCTCTTCTCTGTTCTGACCTTGTTCTCAAAAATCTGCTGTGCCAACATTGTCAGGGAATTGTTGGATTTTAAGCTGTTTCACATTTTACATTTTTACTATAGAATTGGCTAATGAACTTGATGTTATTAAACATTTCCATAAGTTGATTCCATGTCCATGACACAACCTGGAGAATGTGAGTTGGAGGATCCCTCATTGCTCTTACTGGGCATTGTGATTTGACAGTGTCCTCAATATGTGTTTCCCTTGCCTGGAGGTGGTGAATTGATGAGCGCAGTAGTGAAACTCGACAAGTTCACTGACAAATTGGTTTATTTTCCATCAAATACATTAATCTCAAAATATACAATTTCACTCTGAGAAGTATTTAATTTCTACCACTCATATTAACAACAAATAAATGAATTCTGTTAGCTTTGCCTCTGATGTGAGCTGTGTCACCGAATTGGCTGCTGGTAACTTCTGAAAAAAAGAGAGTTCTCTGTCCTTTTCACTTTCCCATTCCCAAAATGGGGCAACAGTTTTGTGTTCCAGGCTTTCCTGAATTTCTTAATGAGCTTTATTTGACTGTTTTACCTTCTCATGGCTAACGTGCCTGCTCTTCTAAAACCTCAATCTACACAGTCATTTGCTCCAAAACCTTGAGATTTTCACTTGGCCCTTTATCTTTGGTTTCCTGGCATTGTGAGCTTAACTTTTGCTATTGAGTCATAAAATATCCTGACTTAGAAGGCCTGCTTCAGTTTAAAGGGTCCTGTTACACCCAATCTTTGCAGGGAAGGCTAGAGTCTGGTCTAACAGCCATGGGAGTAGATTGTAAGCAGCCATTGGTGGGTTTAGGGGAATAGGGGAGTCGAATGGAAGCAAGCACCGAGAAAGCCTAGTTAGAAGGCCTGCCTTTGTCCTCTGGAGTTTGATCTAGTTGTTTTAAAGTTGATACACACTTTAACCCTCACCCCTACTCTCTCCTCATACACCCTCCTGCTCTCCATCCACCCCCAATGCTGTTGATGCACTTCTGTAACATCTGATATCCTCATGCTACGTCCATAGTCACTCACCCAGTATCCATTATGGACAAGTCTCAGGATCCATGCGCAGTTGAAAAACTTCCAATAGCGCTTGCACTCATACTCACTTGATGTTACAAAAAACCTTTCCCATTCCTGAAACCCATTCAGAGATTTTTAAAGCCTCTGAAGTGAGTAATTTGTTATATAAACAAACACTTCTATTCAGTAATCACTTCAAAGTCAATTAATTTTTTAAAAGCCTCTTTAAACTATCAATCAAAATGTGAATTCCGCCAAGCATTCATGATAAAACTCAGTTTTAATAAAGGCTATTGGGAAATTTCAGCAAATAACACATTTAAAATTGCAAGAACAGATGCTAATGATTTTTCTCTAACCTTTATCAGATGATCCATCAATCAGTGCATAGAACATAGAACATACAACATTACAGCACAGAACAGGCCCTTCGGCCTTCGATGTTGCGCCGACCAATATAAAAAGCAATGCCCCTCCAAACTAAACCATTCCCTTCTCTTCCATATACTTATCAACTAACCTCTTAAACGCCACCAAACTTGGCGCATCTACAACCGCTGCAGGCAGGGCATTCCACTCCCGAACCACCCTTTGGGTAAAGAACCTGCCTCTGATATCCGTCCTATAACTATCACCCCTTAATTTAAAGCTGTGTCCCCTCGTGCTAGCTTTTTCCATCCTAGGAAAAAGGCTATCACTGTCCACCCTATCTAAACCTCTAATCATCTTATATGTTTCGATCAGGTGCAGTCCAACAGAAGTTGCCTTTTTAAACTACGATAACTTCAACTTGTTTTTTTTTTCATCAATAGTGGTTCATTTAAATAACTTAGGATCACAACACTTAAACTTATCTGCCCTTCAAGAACCTTTACTTCTACTCTTCGAATATCACATGTAAGCAGAATATATACACACACATAGAGAAATTCATGCCTGTAGAGCTACTCAGTAAGACAAATGGGTGGCTGCACTAAATCAAGATTTTTGTCAAATGCAGCAAAATTAAGTATCATATTTGATTAGCCCACAGTCCTTTCATGTGTATTCTAATTAATTGAATCATGTATAATTATCATGCAGAAAGTGCTTTTCCAATGCAGCTTCGAGCATGCTTCTGTGAGCTCATTTGTTTCAAAGAGCACTTAATTCTAGACTCCTGAAAAATAGAAATAATATCCTCTAGTCTGTGAGCAGTGGACAGTATACTGTGATGTTAATCAGAAATGCTATCTGAAGTGCATGTATGTATTTATTAATTGTGGTTCTTCTAGGAGTAAATTATTTTTACAT
Source organism: Sphyrna mokarran (assembly GCA_024679065.1). NCBI lineage: Eukaryota > Metazoa > Chordata > Chondrichthyes > Carcharhiniformes > Carcharhinidae > Sphyrna > Sphyrna mokarran. Next base: position 35,507,292 of record JAGIQG010000006.1, on the reverse strand, counting down.
TGCTAAATACAAATATTTCATAGTTTACATTGTTGTAGTTAAAGTAAGTAAATTTGTCACTTTTTAGGCACACCACCTGCACCCAAGTCTAAAATCAGACAGAAATGCTGAAAACAATCATTGCAATTTAAAATTAAAATGGCCAAAATGGGCAGTAGTCACAAACAAAATAAACCATGCAACACTTTTTAAGGTTCCAATGTTATGAGAACTGCATCTAATGAGCCAGAAGTGCACCATGTTGGTGCAGAGAAGAAAAAGAGGCATCCACAACCCATGAAGTGCCAGGCATCTTTTACACATGCGAACAATCAGACTAATAATGTTTGAGCCAGCTGCATTCAGGAAGACCAGGCTCAGGTGCTGTCGAACATCCATTCCTGAAAGGGATTGGTACAGGTTGCCATCACTAATGCTAAATGTTTAAAATGAGTTTACCTAAATGTGGAGATGGGAGAAGAGAGTTTCTCTCAAAAGCACATTAAAGTCTTGTGTTATCCTTCCTGCCATCTACTCACCTGACTCTGATCTCTCTGAAAATGTAAGGTGGGGTAGGCACAGGCATTGCTCATTCCACCCGCACATACCAGTGCCTGCTCCAGTATCTATTGAGGCCCTTATGTGGTTTCAGTCCACTGCCAGTATTTTAGCTGCAGCCAGGATATGGGAAGCATATCATGTTCAGGAAGTCCTGCTGTTTCAGCTGCAAGGCTGGTGTCAGGCAGGAGGATGAACCCTCCTTTTAGGACACTCTAAGTTAGCAGTATCATTCCCATCCAAATCATTCTTCCCCTTAACCATCCCACTCTGTCCAGAATTTGGTGTCCTAATCCCTCACCCCTATTGCCCAGACCCTGACTCCAGACTAATCTGCACTCCTTGATGGGTGGATTGCCTGTAGCCCCATCAGTGGCCATTGCCTCCATTGGCGCTTTGAGGACTGTGGCCATCTAATTGGCTGGTGACTTTCCAACATGGGACCTTCCTAAGATAGGAACAGAAGTCTTGTCTTAAAACCATTAATTCTGTCCCCAGTTTTAAATTTTGGAGGGGGGGCAGCAGGCTGGTGATAGGGGTGGTGGTGGTGGTGGGGGCAGGTGTCATGAGCGTGGGCTGGCTTTCCCTCTGACTTTGGCAGGAAGACAAGAAACTCGACAGGCTGAACATTCCAGCCTCTTGTGTCCGTAAACGCAACACAGCAAGTGAACATACAGCTAACACAAACAGGAAAAGTAGTACAAGGTTGTAAGTGAACCATCAGGCCTCTAGGGATATTTTCCCCTTTGTACTAATTTTGCTTCTGATCTTCAAAAGCTAATGTTTTGTGAGCATGCTGTGCTTGCAGCAAATTGTTGTGTATCAGCAGTCTCTTCATGGCTTGACCAGCCAATGTCACTCATCCTAAAATTCTGATTTGTTTGCAGTAACTGATGATCTGTAATAACTGTGTACCACTTGCTGATAGTTAAATGTAAGACTTATCATAGAACATAGAACAATACAGCACAAACAGGCCCTTCGGCCCACAAGTTGCGCCGATCACATCTATCAATCCACAGACCTATCTATAACCCCCTATTCTATTCTTTTCCATATACTCATCCAGAAGTTTTTTAAAAGACCCCAGTGAGTTTGCCTCAACAATCTCTGACGGCAGTCAGTTCCATTCACTCACCACCCTCTGAGTGAAAAACCTACCCCTGACATCTCCTTTGTATTTGCTTCCCTGCACCTTAAATCTGTGTCCTCTTGTATTCACCATTTCCGTTCGGGGAAATAGTCTCTGAGAGTCCACACTATCTATTCCTCTCAACATTTTATAAACCACTATCAGGTCGCCTCTCAACCTACATCTCTCCAGTGAGAAGAGTCCCAGCTCCCTCAACCTATCTTCATAAGGCCTGCCTCCCAATCCAGGCAGCATCCTTGTAAATCTCCTCTGAACCCTCTCAATAGCCTCTACATCCTTCCTATAATGAGGCGACCAGAACTGCGCACAATATTCCAACTGGGGTCTGACAAGAGTCTTATAGAGCTGCATCATTACCTCCTGACTCCTAAACTCTATTCCTCAATTAATGAAGGCCAGTACACCGTACGCCTTCTTGACCACTTCCTCCACCTGCGAGGCCGATTTAAGAGTCCTATGGACCCGGACCCCGAGATCCTTCTGCTCTACAACACAGCTAAGATTCCTACCCCTTATATTGTACTCCTTCATCCCATTATTCCTGCCAAAATGGACCACTACACATTTATCTGCGTTGAAGTCCATCTGCCACTTCTCCGCCCAGTCTTGCATCCTGTCTATGTCCCGCTACAACTTTTGGCATCCCTCCAGACCATCCACAACACCACCGATCTTTGTATCGTCGGCGAACTTGCTAACCCATCCCTCCACTTCCTCATCCAGGTCATTTATGAAAATGACAAATAGCAGGGGTCCCAGAACAGATCCCTGGGGCACTCCACTGGTTACCGACATCCATTCAGAACAAGACCCATCCGCAACCACTCTCTGCCTTCTGCCGGCAAGCCAGTTCTGGATCCACGAGGCCAAAGTCCCTTGGATCCCGTGCCCTCTCATCTTCTCCAGAAGCCTTGCATGTGGGACCTTATTAAACGCCTTACTAAAGTCCATGTACACTACGTCCACTGCCCTTCCTTCGTCAATGTGTTCAGTCACATTTTCGAAGAACTCTACTAGGCTCGTAAGGCATGACCTGCATCAGTATTACCAACCTTATTCCTTGAAGCATCTCAAAACTGTGTCAATTCGGAATTTGTAGGATATGTTTGAGACTAAATGCATTTTCCCATCTCTTATCATACTTTCACTTTCCCCCACCACCAAACTCATTGACTTCTTGCTGGGGTCATGAAGCTGTGGCAGCAATATCTGCCTTGCTGTTATAAAGCTTTATTTATCTGTGAATCTTAGTAATGACTGTTACCAATCTATCCACCCATGAGCATCATCAAAGCCAATCTCAATCTGTTCTCACCCAATGGCCACAGCAACATACGTCCAGCTGGCTAAGATTCTCTGATTAAAAAATATAAAGTCAGCCCATATTGCCATCCTGACTGAGATCAGGTATATAGTACAAACGAGGGAATCAAATCCTGGACCATTCTGGTCTCTGTAGTTGAATTGCACACTAATTTAAGCTCACTGAACGAGAAAGTACATGTGTTTTGTTTTACTTTGAGAGAATTAAATCCTAGAGTGGACTTTCAAATTTTAGTCAAAAGAACTTGGCCTAAAACTATTTATCCTACAGAATTGAAGAGGAGGAGTGGGACAAGTATATTATTCCTTCAAAAGCAGAGACTGAGAAATATAAAGTGAGCCGCACGTTCAGCTTCCTCAAAAACAGAATGACAAGCACCAGAAATAAGGGAAAGGTAAATAATCTTCATTATTCAACTATAGCACATTCTCTTGAGCACTGCAATTGGAACTGGTCAGCAAATTATATAAGATGGTAATATATCAAATGTCCTTGTAAATTTTAAGATTGCCATGTAAGGCATGGACATGTGGCTAGTAATTTATTGTTGGGGCTTGTGAGGTTTAATCTTTTAAGGTATGAAAAACCTTTCTAATGAACAAACGCTTGGGGTGGATTTTATGACCTTGTTCGGGTGAGATCGTAAAATCCCACCTGAGGCAAATGGAGATTTCCATTCTCTGAGCCTTGGGGTGGGTGAGGCAGTAAAATTCCAGCCTTAATTTCTGAACTTATAAGCTCTAGCACTAGAGGCCTCAGTTGTAATTGACCAACGAGCTATGAAAAACTGGTATTTATGAATCAAGTAGAATTTATTCAGCAAGATTTTACTTGTACTTCATAAGAAGCAGTGAAGACAACATAGATGTTTCTCAACTCTCAAGATCTCAGGAACTCTTGGTATCGTCGGCACAAACAACATAAGCAGAGCAAACCGGTAAAATCATATGAGAGCCGAGAAATCAAAATCATGCTCCATTTCTCGCCTCTTGCAATCTTACGAGATCTAGATTTCCAGCGAGAGGGTGAACAAATATTTAATAATATTATAATGTTAATTTACATGGCATTACTGAGCCGGGTGCTCAGTCATCCCGGCTCATTTGCCTTTACGGCCTCGCTGGGAGAGGTTCTCTCTGGTGAGGAGAACACCTGCTTTCCACGAATGTGGTAGAACCAGAGGCCATTAAGGCCCCCTGGGATGTCCGAAGGTAAAGGAGGGACGGCTCATTGGGGCAACGCCAGCCTGGCATCTTAATAATGCTTATGGGGGCGGAGCTAATAGATGTGGGGTCTGTGGGGCCGGGGTCTATGGGGGCAGGGTCTATGGCATATGAAGCCTGAAGAGAATGGGACTTATGGGGGCAGGCCTTACGGGGGTGGGGCCTTTGGGATCAGGGAGAGAGGGAACCCACTTCCATACTTCAGGCTATCGGTATGGGGGAAGGAGATCCGCTGCCATTATGCAGCTCCGATCAGTAAAGGGGGAGTGGCATGATCGGTCTGGGCAGTGTGGGGCTCATGATCAGCCGAGGGCCCACACAATTGCGGGTGAGGATGGGATTGTGTTCAGGCTGCCTGCAGCGGCAGAGGCCCTGACAGTTCTCTCTCTCAGACACAAGAGGTCTGCACGTGCACAACTGCTCCCTCTGTAGGCTGGCTGGTGAATTAAATGATGTAGAGATGCCAGCGTTGGACTGGGGTAAACTCAGTAAAGTTTCAAAACACCAATTTTAAATCCAACCAATTTATTTATTGGTGAATTAAACACAGCCTACTGCCTGTAGCAGCTACAAATCGTCTAGTCCATATTTTTAATGTCTAAATTCATAAGATTGTGTGTGAAAACTCACTCAAAAACAGATCTGTAACTGTCCCATTTTCACACTAGCTAATAATCTTAGAATTATTCTCATAAAATTCTGCCCACTGTCTCTATTCTTTGTCTTTGAAGTGATGTCTCCAAAAGAGACATATCCCAGAAGCCATGGTATACTGTGCACTCAAGGAACACAATTTCTCACTTTTTATTCCTCAATCTCTCATTATTCAGTCCTATTTTGGAGATGATCCCAATTCATCTCTCCGATTGATTATAATATGCAAATCATATCATGTCACCCCACCTTTGCCATCCCTGCTTTATGGATCATAAGCTGAGACATGGCTCAATAACTCACTTCCTTGGACCCCAAAAGTAAACATTCCATTACAAACAAATTATATATTTCATTTTGATACCAAGCAGTCAGAAATAAAATCACATTCTCTTGTCAACAAATTTTAACCCAAGTCCCACACCGAAGCTATTAAAATCAACAGTTAAAACTACTTCCGAACATTGTTTCAGAGATTAAAGGTTTCCTCTGGCATAGATCAGTTGTAGCAATCATGATTTGTTTAAACATAAAGGGAGTGATTTCACCATTTTGATTCTAAGTGCTGGGTGGACTAGAAACTCGGAGTTTTTCAGATCTGACTTTTAGGCTCGTTTTTAGTCCCTCAGATATACACTCTGCCTGCAAAATTTTGAGCAAGTCAGATTTGTGTTGCAGAAGCCATTGGGCAGAGACTAATGCACCCAAAAGACATATTGCATATGTCCAGGCCTGAGGAGCAGGAGTCTGACAAAAAAAAATAGAGCTGCCAGGCCCCTGCTTCTGTCAGCTGCCTGAAGCAGCTCCCCCCACTGTAATCACAGAGGCCTGGTGGGCATTGCCGAGGTGCTATTGTGATACTGCAAGTCTGGCACTGCCTAAGGGGCAACCCCCCCAGGCCCCTTGTCCTTGACATCCCCGGTGGACCTTGGTGGCCTCCAGTTCCACAGGCAAGGCCAAGTTGACTACTCCACATTCATGGGGAGCAAGTACATTCCTTGCCGGCAAGATCATAAAGACAATTGAGCGCTAGGTTCGCTAAGCAGATGCAAGTGCTATTTTAATAAATTTAAATATAAAAAGCTGCTTCTTGCCCATGTCTGGCGAGAGGCTGATTGGCACCCATCATACTCAACACTTTATTGCTCACTTTATCATCACGTTGCATCCATTTTCGGTTGCCACGTGATTGTAAACCATCTCCAAAGTGTCGTCTTAAGGTCAGGGTACTTTTAGCTATTCCTAATTGTATTTGGCCATTAATACAGCTGCTGCAACTCAACACTCAAAGACATTACATCATAAAATCTCAAAACAATGTTTCTTCACAAGCAATACTTTTCTAATTCCCAACAACTTTGACTGTTAATTGTCTAACTGAAATTCAAACTGATCCTTTTTTTGAAAGTGGTTAAGGAATGAATTCCAAATATGTTACGGATTCTAAAAATTAGTAGAATTATCAAAATCTTCTAGTCTATAAATATTCTATCTGATGTAGTATCAGAATGTTATTTTGTTGAACATTAGAAATTGATTGAATAATATGACAACCCTTTTAATCAGCCTCACTTTTATAACAACCTCCATGGAGCTTCGCTCCCTGATCAATATAATAATAGTAGGATTGTTTTAACGTCCCTTCGACATTTTTAAATTTGCTTGCTTGCTCAAGTTCTTACCCAATTCTAGTTCTGTGGCTTCTGATTTCATCCAGCAATAGAGCAAAAGAGGTCATTTGGCTCATGGAGTCTGTGCCAACTCTCTCAAAGACCAATCCAGCTCCTCCATGCTTTCCCCATGTTCCTGATGTTTTATTTTATGCTTCAGATATTTATGTACATTTGGGTCTCACTTAAAGCTGTGGTTGTATTCCTGAAAGTCGTAACTTTTCAGTAAGACAGCATTAAGTGAATCATGAGTTCCCATTGGAATCACAGCTGGAGGTGCGTCCCTTCGGACAATTTTTGTACAGCCTTTTCGCTGTACAAGTGAAATGCGATACTGAAATGTGCAGCACTGTGCATTCCCAGCTGGAGTAGCTTGTAAAATAAAATAAATCACTGAATATCACAGAAATACTATATAAATTCAACTTAGATAACAGTAAATCAACCAAACAAGCCCTAACTAGCACAGCTTCTGTATCTCACTCCTGAAATTCAGGTCAACGTTTTCTTAGAATAACAGAATCCTTACAGTACAGAAGGGGGCCTTTCAGCCTATCAAGTCTGCATGGTTCACTGAAAGCACGTTCTATCTAGTTCCACTCTCCTGCCTTATCTCCGCAACCTTGCAAATTCATTCTTATCACTTAGCACGCTCTCCTATGCCTTCACATCCTTCCTCAAGTATGCCTCCCAGAACTCGATGCAGCACTCTAGATGAGGCCTTACTAATGTTGTTTCATGTTTAACATGACCTCTCTACCTAGTATTCAATGCACCTATTAATAAAGCCCAAGATACTATATGCTTTATTCATTGGTCTCTCGAACTGCCCTGCCTTCTGCAGTGATTTATCCATCTCCTTTGAAGTTTGTCACTTTATTTTATACTGTCTGTATTCTTCCTGTCAAAATGAATCATCTCATACTTCTCTGCATTGAACTGCATCTGCCACGCATCTGCCAAACTCATCAAACATAGACTATCCTCATCACGGTTGACAATGTTTCCAGTCTTTGTATCATTTGCTGTAAACATCACAGTTTAGGTCATTAATATATATCAAGAAGAACAACAGTCTGAACACTGACTGCTGGGGAATTCCATTACAAAACCTTCCTCCAATCCAAAAAACAATCATTTAACATAACTATGTTTTGTGCCACTCAGCCAATTTCTTATCCAAGCACTTACTTTCCCTTTCATTCTAAGAGCTAGAATTTTGTTCAGAAGTTGGTTGTATCACACTGTATCAAATGCCTTTTGAAAATCCACATCAACAGCATTGCCTTTATCAGTCTTCTCTGTTACCTCCTCAAAAAATCCAATTTACTTGCAGTGACTGGTATATGATGACACCGTTTTGTTGCGCATTCCCCTGTCACTCATAGTCAATTAGATAATCTATCTTCCTGTTTTTGCTACCGAAGTGGATAACCAAACATTTGTTCACATTATACTGCATCTGCCATGCATTTTCCAACTTCGTCAGGTTGACCAAATCACAATGAAGCATCTTTGTATCCTCCTCATAGCTTATCTTCCCTGTATGCTATTCAGAAAAAGACTCATTTATTTCTACTCTTTTCCTGTTTGCCAACCAGTTTTCTAAACATCTTAACACACTAGCCCCAATCCCATGCACTTTAATTTCACATGCTAATTTCTTCTGTGGGTTTTGTCAAAAGCCTTCTGAAAGTCCAAATAAATCACATTCATCGGCTCCCCCTCATCAACTCCACTAGTCACATCTTTGCAGAATTCCAGTAGATTTGACAAGCAAGATTTCCCTTTCATTTGCTGAATCTGCCCCAGGTTCTCCCAACTACCAACATCAAGCTAACTGGCTAAATAGGCTATCCTGATTCTCCCTTCCTCCCATATCCTTTGATTCCTTTAACCCCAAAAGCTATATCAATTTTTTCTTGAAATTAGACAATTTTTTGGCCTCAACTACATTCTGTGGTAATGAATTCCACACATTCACTACCCTTTGGGGAATCTTCTCCTCACTTTAGTTCTAAAATTAGCAACCTCTCTTAATGGCAGTGAATGTTCCAGCCGAGCCTCTGAGTCTGTCTCTCTGCCCTGCTCACAGGACCTCAGGTTTTGCTCTCTCCCTTCAACCTTAGCCTCAAGACAAGGGCAGCTCCAGCATGAGAACACAGCAGCAACTAGCCTAGAGTGCAGCAAGTGGGGAGAGAGAGGCCAAAGTGCAAATAATAGAAAAGAGAAAAATGGTGTGTAAATCGTAAAATAGCTTCTAAAGAATAAATGACAGTGAAGCAAAATGACTTTAAGCAAGACAACTTAAAGCAAGGACTTATTTGAAGCTTACAGTTGAACTTTTATCCACCATTCTTATCAGGCAGTGCATTGCAAATCTTTTTTTAAGAAAACAGTCTTTGATAACCTGGAAATCCTAGCCTTTTTTTGATGCTTTTAATTCATGTCCAGTAATCATGCCATCAACCACATTGTTTATTTCTTCACATGTGGTATCAACTTATGGTTGATTAGGGGCAGCATGGTGGCACCGTGGTCAACATTGCTGCCTCTCAGTGCCAGGGATCTGGTGCAATTCCAGGCTTGGGTCATTGTCTGTGTGGAGCTTGCACACTCTCCCTGTGTCTGCGTGGGTTTCCTCTGGGTGCTTTGGTTTTCTCCCACAGTCCAAAGATGTGTTTATTAGTCTGATTGGCCATGCTAAGTTTCCCCTTAGTGTCAGGGGTTTAGGTTACCGGGATAGGGCATGGGTGGGATTGTTGTCGATGAAGACTCAATGGGCCAAATAGCCTCCTTCTGCACTGTAAGGATTCTGAGTTCAATGGGTAGATCAGAATACAGACCTCCTGAATTTGTTGTGTTTGCATGTTCTCTGCAATGAGACTGAATGAACTGTTATAAATTTTTTTATTATTTCCATTGCAATTTTGAGTCTTTACTGCTTCTAATTCTCATTATATTTACAGTGATAAGAAAGGCAAAGTAACTGAACTAAGACACTGACCAAGGGAGTTGGTGACTTTAAACTGGTTTCATCAATAAAAGAAAACCACCTCACTGCCCCAAGGCGTAGGTTTCAAGGCCACCAATGGTAGGGTTTAAATCCCAGCCCTTGCTGTCAAAATTATTCACAGGCTTTTAGTTATTAAATACATTTCCATTATTAAAGATACGCATTGCTTTGCTGAAAAGAGGGAGAAAAATCATTTAAGCCATGAAATTGGATGTGTGATATATGAATAACTAGGGTCTGGTCAAGCATTAAACCGTAGACGAAACCTGACTGAAGCCATCCTCTGACACATAGTTTTGTTAACTTGCCTGCTGTTTGGCCAAGGCTGAGTGAATTAAGTGAATGAAAACTAAGCCTGGAACTTGATGTCTTCTTGGCCAATAATTTGGGAGGGAGGGAAGTGAACTGTGACAGTAAGGACAAGAATTTTGAAATAATGGCAAAGCAGTGGACAGTTCACAAGCCTCAATTGTATTGAGAACAATGACCTTATACTGCAGAACATTTCAGTTTGCAAATATACATGAATAGGATGGAAATAGAGGAATGTGATCCCCGGAAATATTATTTCAGATGGGCAGTATAGTCGGTGCAGGACTGCAGGACTGAAAGGCTTGTACCTGTACTGTAATTTTCTTTACTCCTTGTATGCTATAAAAGTTAGTTGATGTAAAACTGTTTCATGCAAACTTCAACTGTGTGTGATTTTTCACCCCGAAAACTTTTACTTTAATAGGGGAAACATAAGGATACCAAGGAGAAGGAGAAATGGAACAATGGCCATCTCTTCATGGCAGGGATTATTTCAGGGACAGTGCAGTGCATGGTCTGTGACAAGCTTGTCGGTGGAAAGGATGTTCTACAGTGCTTCAGTGAGTAGCAACCTTGCAGGTTATAGAGACAAACATTGAGTTGGTGTCCATGATTCAAAATGTTGCATGGCAGAAATTCATGATTTGCATCCCACATAAACTTTACTACCAGTATTCCCAACATGCACACCCACCAGAATGATCTCTGAATTTGGAATATTTACTTCAATTATTGTACATCTACGTTATTATTTCATAAAGTAACATTTATTTTTCTCATTTTAACATCTTAAAGCAACAAAAGATCCTATTAATCTGACTCCTTCCCTCCCACTCCCAAGAATGGCCATTTTTCTACATGCAAAGATCAAGAAAAGGGCTGGAGACCAGCCTTGCTCAGAGTCCATCTCTTTTCAGTTAGTATTTTAGAATGTTCCTCCAGGATGGGGCAGAGCTTCACTTGTTCTAAGCAAAGGGCTGTCAGAGCCAGCTTAATGAGAAAGAGGGGTCACCCTCCTACCTTGTGTTCTTGCTGAGGCAGCTTGACTAATGTCTTACCCCAGAATCCAAGACATTGTAGCCCACATCCCCTTCATAGTAGAGAATCAATGGAGATCCTTGCCAACAGAGTGCCGTTTTAAAGAGACAATTGCAATCTTCCACAGATCCATGCATTCAGTTGGAGCTTTCAATTGTTTGTCTCCATTTGCAACCACAAAGTTAGTGATCCACAAAGCCCAATATGCAACTGCAAAGCATTTCACCTTACTTTCCTGCCCTTTCCATTGATAATAAGCCTTTTCAGATAACACACCTGAAGCTGCTCCCAGATCACGTATGTATTACTGCAAGCATGCTGTGCCCATCTAGAATTGGAATGAGGCAGAGAACCAAGGAATATCTGATCTAAAACCTCCTATTTTAAAGAACAGAATGCCTTGTAAAACCATCATGGTTTTGTCAAGTAAGAGGAAGCCAGGATAATATTTAGGTTGTGTATCCTACAACAGAGATAGTTTAGAAAGTAGATTGATAACTAAATGTTGACCAGGAAATGATTAGCATGTGAATTACCTCGTGGTAGTTCAGGGATTTAAATCATTTAATAAATACATCTGGAATTCATAAAGAAAATGTCAGAAATGGTGATACCAAATTGTCATAAAAAATCTACCCAATCTTGTATGCCCTGTTGGGAAGGAAATCTGCCATCCTGTCAAAGTCTGGCCTATGTGTGACTCCCAAGTGTTATCTCTGAAATTGCCCTCAGTTAAGAGCAATTAAAAATCAGCAAGAAACGTTGACCTGCCAGAGGTGCTCACATCCTGTGAATGAATTAACAGACTCTGGTACTACCTGAATTTATCATCCAATGTGTTTCTTTTACAGGTTTCTGTGATTGAAAATCGTGATTCATTTTTAGTTTTGCCTAAAAGAAATTGTTCTCTTTTTTAGATTGTACCATGAATATTCATAAAGCTTGCAGAGATTCTGTTCCCATGTGTAACAAGGTCAAGAATCTAGTAAGTACTGGTCTTGGAATAGGAATTAATTAGGATTCTTGAAAATATAATTTTTAATAATTTATTCTCAGGCTATGATTAGCATTGGGTTAACTGCATTTTGTTACTCATATCTAGTTTCCTTGAGGTGCTGTTGCTGGATGTTCTCCTTTAATCACTGCAGTCATTGCACTGAACATCAGTCAGTAATTATGTAAGCAGGAAATTCCCATATCTTGATGCAAAGACAATGAATGAATGATGATATGCTCTTGACATAGAAGCACTGAAGAATTTCAGTTATTTATAAGAATGATATTGGTCCTGAATGATATTAGCTATCAGAAAGATTGAACAGTGTAGGAGCTTTATTTTTTAGAAAAGAGAAGATTAAGTGGTGATCTGATGCAGATATTGAAAATTATGAATGGATTTGATGGTAGATAGGAAGAGAATCTTTTCACTTGTGTAGGGAACAAGCGAAAGAAATTCAAAAATAAGATCTACAAATCCAAGATAGTTACTACTGAATCTAATAGGAAATAATGAATTCCTTTAATCAGGATTGTGGTTAGGATGTGGAACTCACTGCCACAGGAATTTCTGATAGGTTAATTGTTTTCAAAAGGAAGCTAGAAGCTACACCCCCACAAATAATCTTGAGACAAAACATCCCGAGACCTTGTTCATCAAAAGTCTGATAACAGCAGGGAAGAAGCTGTTCTTGAGTCGGTTGGTATGTGTCCTCAGACTTTTGGATCTTTTTCTTGATGGAAGAAGTTGGGAAAGAGAATATTCTGAGTGCGTGGAATCCTTGACTATGCTAGCTGCTTTTCCGAGGCAGTGGGAAGTATAGACAGCGTCAATGGCTGTGAGATTGGTTTGAGTGATGGACTGGGCTTTATTCGTGATCCTTTGTAGTTTATTGTGGTCTTGGACAGAACATGAGCCACACCAAGCTGTGATACAACCAGAAAGAATGCTTCCAAAGGTACATCTGTAAAAGTTGAAGAGAGTCATAGTGGACATACCAAATTTCCTTAGTCTCCTGAGAAAATAAAAGTGTTGGTTGGCTTTCTTAAGTATAACATCTATACGTAGGGACCAGGACAGGTTGTTGAAGATCTGGACACTAAAAACTTGAAAGTCTTGACCATTTCTACTTCGTCCCCATTAATGTAGACAGGGACATGCCCTCCACTATGTGTCCCGAAGCCAATGACTATCTCCTTCGTTTTGTTGAGATTGAGGGAGAAATTATCATTTTTGAACCAGTTCACCAGATTCTTTACCTCTTTCCTGTACTGCATCTCATCATTGTTTGAGATCCGACCCATAATGATGGTGTCATCAGCAAATTTGAAAATTGAGTTGGAAAGGAATTTGGCTACACAGTCACAGGTGTATAAGGAGTGTAGTAGGAGGCTGAGAACACAGCCTTGTGGAGCGCTGGTGTTGAGGATGATTGTGGAAGAGGTGTCGTTGCCTATCCTTACTGACTACGGTTTGTGGGATCCAGTTGCAGAAGGAGAAGCCGAATCCCAGGACACAAAGTTTGGAAGTGAGTCTTGAAGGAATAATGGTGTCAAAGACTGAGTTGTAGTCAATAAACAGGAATCTGACATTAATGTTTTTGTTATCTAGGTTTTCCAGGTTTGAGTGTAGGGCCAAGGATATGGCTTCTGCTGTGGACCTGTTATAGGCAAACTGTAGTGGATCCAGGCAGTCTGGGAGGCAGGAATTGATTCATGCCATGACTAAACTTTTGAAGCATTTCATAATGATGAATGCCAGAGCCACTGGGTGATAGTCTTTAAGGCATGCTGTCTGGCTTTTCTTTGGTACCAGGACAATGGTCGTCTTCTTGAAGCAGATAGGAACCTCAGATTAGTGTAAAGAGAGGTTGAAGATGACTGCAATGAAGATGACAGCCCTCGCCAGCTAGTCCATGCAAGATCTGAATGCTCATTTGAGTACCCTATCTGGGCCAGTCGCCTTCAAAATGGGCATAGAATGCAACAGGGAGGGGTGCACTTTTTTTACCTGCCTTCATTTTGTAGCCTGTTCCATCTTGCAGACATTGCCATAGTCTTCAGGAATCCATGTGGCTAGACTGGGATTCTTTCTCCATGCCCTAGCTATGATCTTTCTCTGCACCTTAGCTATGACTATAGCACTAAATTCTGCACTCTCTCCTTTTCTTCCTTATGAACGGTATGCTTTGTCTGCACAGTGCGCAAGAAACAATACTTTTCACTGTATGTTAATACATGTGATAATAATAAATCAAACCAAAAATGAGCATGAGAGAAAATGGCATAGAAAGATAAAAGCAAAATGCTACAAATGCTGGAAATCTGAAAGAAAAGCAGAAAATGGTGGCATAGTGGTATTATCACTGTAGCAGCAGCGCAGAGACCCCGGCTAATCCTCTGGGGTGTGTAGATGCTGACGTTGGGCTGAGGTAAGCACAGTAAGAAATCTCACAGTAAATAAGTAAATAAACCTGTTAGATTTTAACCTGGTGTTGTGATACTTCTTACAATCCTCTGAACACATGGGTTCAAATCCCATCACGCCAGCTGATGGAATTTAAATTCAATTAATAAAAAAAGGAATATAAACCTCATCTCAATAGTGGAGGCTGTAAAACTATCGTCAGTTGTCAGAAAAAGCCAACTGGTTCATTAATGTCCTTTAGGGATGGAAATCTGCCACCCTTAGCGACCTGCCCTACATATTACTCCAGTTTCATAACAATGTGTATATAAAAGGTTCAGAGAGCTAGGGGATGTTAGGGATCTAGAGGAGTATAAGGTGTGTAGAAGGGAGCTTAAAAAGGAAATTAGGAGAGCCAGAAGGGGTCATGAGAAGGCCTTGGCAGGTAAGATTAAGGAGAATCCCAGGGCCTTCTACAAATATGTGAAAAGTAAAAGGATGAGAAGAGAAGGGACAGGGCCTATAAAAGGTGAAGGGGGAAAAGTCTGTGTGAATCCAGAAGAAATGGCAGAGGTGCTGAACGAGTACTTTGCCTCAGTATTCACGGTGGAAAGTGAACTGGGAGATTGCACTGCAGGTTTGAGGCATACGGAAAAGATTGAGTATTTGAATGTTAGGAAAGAGGATATGTTAGACCTGTTAAATTCTATCAAGATAGACAAGTCGCCGGGACTGGATGGGATGTACCCCAGGTTATTGTGGGGGGTGAGGGAAGTGGTTGCAGAGCCCCCGGCGATGATATTTGCGTCGTCCATGGAAATGGGAGAGGTTCCGGAGGATTGGAGGATTGCGGATATGGTTCCTATCTTTAAGAAAGGGAACAGGGATAGTCCAGGAAATTACTGACCGGTGAGTCTGACTTCAGTGGTTGGTAAGCTGATGGAGAGGCTTCTGAGGGATAGGATATATGAACATTTGGAGAAGTTTGGACTGATTAGAAATAGTCAGCATGGTTTTGTCAAGGGCAGGTCATGCCTTACGAGCCTAGTTGAGTTCTTCGAAATTGTGACTGAACACATTGACGAAGGAAGAGCGGTGGACGTAATGTACGTGGACTTTAGCAAGGCGTTTGATAAGGTCCCACATGCAAGGCTTCTGGAGAAGGTGAGAGGGCGTGGGATCCAAGGGGCTTTGACCTCGTGGATCCAGAACTGGCTTGCCAGCAGAAGGCAGAGAGTGGTTGTGGATGGGTCTTGTTCTGAATGGATGTCGGTAACTAGTGGAGTGCCCCAGGGATCTGTTCTGGGACCCCTGCTGTTTGTCATTTTCATAAATGACCTGGATGAGGAAGTGGAGGGATGGGTTAGTAAGTTCGCCGACGATACAAAGGTCAGTGGTGTTGTGGATGGTGTGGAGGGATGTCAAAAGTTGCAGCGGGACATAGACAGGATGCAAGACTGGGCGGAGAAGTGGCAGATGGACTTCAACGCGGATAAATGTGTAGTGGTCCATTTTGGCAGGAATAATGGGATGAAGGAGTACAATATAAGGGGTAGGAATCTTAGCTGTGTTGTAGAGCAGAAGGATCTCGGGTTCTGGGTCCATAGGACTCTTAAATCAGCCTCGCAGGTGGAGGAAGTGGTCAAGAAGGCGTACAGTGTACTGGCCTTCATTAATCGAGGAATAGAGTTTAGAAGTCAGGAGGTAATGATGCAGCTCTATAAGACTCTTGTCAGACCCCAGTTAGAGTATTGTGCGCAGTTCTGGTCACCTCATTATAGGAAGGATGTAGAGGCTATTGAGAGAGTTCAGAGGAGATTTACAAGGATGCTGCCTGGATTGGGAGGCAGGCCTTATGAAGATAGGTTGAGGGAGCTGGGATCTTCTCACTGGAGAGACGTAGGTTGAGAGGCGACCTGATAGAGGTTTATAAAATGTTGAGAGGAGTAGATAGGGTGGATTCTCAGAGGCTATTTCCCCGAGCCGAAATGGTCAATACGAGATGACACAGGTTTAAGGTGCAGGGAAGCAAATACAGAGGAGATGTTAGGGGTAAGTTTTTCACTCAGAGGGTGGTGAGTGAATGGAATCGGCTGCCGTCGGAGGTTGTTGAGGCAAACTCACTGGGGTCTTTTAAAAAACTTCTGGATGAGTATGTGGAAAAGAATAGGATAGGGGGTTGCAGATAGGTCTGTGGATTGGTCGATGTGATCGGCGCAACTCGTGGGCCGAAGGGCCTGTTTGTGCTGTATTGGTCTATGTTCTATGTTCTAATGTGGTTGACTGTTAACTGACCTCTGAAATGGCTGTGCAAGTCTCCCTTTTCAAGAACAACTGGGGCAGTAAATGACATCCACATCCCATGAAAAATTAAATTTAAAAAAGACAAAAGAAATGTTAATGGCAGCATGAAGGACTATAGAGATTGCTGATTAGATGGAAGAATGTGGTACTGGAAGCGCAAAGCTCAGCGCCAATGAAAGCAAAATTGAAGAACAAGTGGCAGATGGGCATGGTGAAGGGGAGGTTTGTGGGTGTTGGAATAAAAAATTGTTTGGATTTAAATAAAGAGTCAAGATGGAGGAGGAAAATCATAGTCTAAAGTTGTTGAACTGAATGTTGATCCAAAAGGCTATAATGTGCCCAGTCCCAAGTAGCCCTTGAATTGAGAGACCCTGTTAGACCATTTCACAGGACATTAAAAGTCAGCCACATTGTTGTGGATCTAATGTATCATGCCGAGCAAACAGGTAAGTGATTTCAGACAACTGCATTCCTGCCTGTTGGCTGTAAAAATTCTGAAGTGGCCAGGTCATTTTAACCTCCATGCCCCCCTCATCACCTGGCAGGATTTTAAATCATTGCAGCTTTCCATTCTGCAGCAGAGCTTTTTTTTCCTCCCTGTCAGAAGCTGCAGGTGTGAGCAGACCTCTTTAAAGTCCTTTGATTGAGAAGAAATGCCAGTTTCACTGGCAGGAACAGAAGGATGGGGGGGTGGTGATGATGGTAGAGGGAGGGGGAGGAGAAGGGAAGTATGGGGGGAGAGGTGGCAGATCGGGAGAGAGGATCCAGTCTGCACAACTGTGCACTCGGCCCCCATGTATGATTTGAAGGTATTGAGGCTTCCTAGCAAGCAGAAATTGTGCAACTCTCTCCAAAGCATGCAAAGCCTTTGATTTGTAACAAATTTCAGCATACAGTTTTCTTGTAAAAGCTCAATGGATTGCGACCATTCTCCAGTCACTAGTGTTTATTTTGATACCCCTTTATGGTTCACTGCACCTCAAGTACCCCATTTATCCTGACTGCAATGTTGACAGAGTCTAAACTGGAATGACTGTCTGTGGTTATAAAAGAAGTGAAACCACAGAGTATGTCAGGCTGTCACTGTCATATTTAGTTTATAATACTCCTGTAAAGAGCCTTGGGAGATTTCATTGCATTAAAGGCACCATATAATTATCAGTTGTTGTTACTTATTCTTACAAACTTGGTGTTTCTCTTCTGCAGAATCCTCAAGATAAATGTTATATTGTGTCCCGAAGCAAGCCAACTCACTGTGTGCACTGTAAGTATGAATAAATTTATTGAAAAAATTGTGAAATTAAATCTATTTATTTGTTGAAACAACATTTGTTAAAGTTACAGGGAGATTTTCTGGTATTAAGGCAGGTAGGCAGCAGTGGGAATGGGATAGAGAACTGTAACACTGGATGTCCATCGATTTCTCTCTCTCTTCCACTTTCCAGCAGCTAGTGGAAGTGCGCACAATGGCCTTGAGGTGACAATTAATCTAGTGGTTCCACATCCTTGTTTTTGGTCATTTCTGCATTATTTGTATTGATTTGCATTCCATATTAGACTTATGTGCCCAGCATCACGAGGCAACATGGATAGAAAAATAGTCCTGAGACCACAATTTAGCACTAAAAGATGTAGTAAGGAGACTATATGATTAATTCTCTTGCTCTAAAAGGAACACTCTCATAGAAGGTGTAATCAACCAGAAGGATGGTTTTGGAGACCTTCTGCTCTTCCCATAGTGCTCCCCGCAGACAGACCATCATTAGACCCTCCCTTGTTTCCTCTAATGCTATAGCTCTGACCAATGCAAATCCAAACTTTTTGACATGCTTCTGATGTTACAAGAAGCTAAGCTGTGATTCTTTGTGATACATCGATACTCTAACATTGTGAGCCGACAGAAAGGAGGCACTTTTGGAAAATTACAGAGCTGCTGGAGTAGGGTAAGGTTTTAGCTCAATGTCTGATAGGGATTGTCAATAAGCTGATGCAGAACCATTTCAGCTATGGTTAAAAAAAGACATTTTGCTTGATTCTTTTGATTTGTTATGAGGCTGCAAAGAAATGAAGGGGGGGGGGAGGTAGCTGGTGGCCCTTTAGATGTTTTATATGAAGGAGGTGAATGATCTGGAAGCACTGCTAGAGGAAAAGTTTGCTGACTAGTAGGAACCCAGTTGAACAAATGTACAGAGCAAGACTAACTTTCCTAGATTTCTCCCAGAAGCAATTCTTTCAGACCACTATTTCAAAAGGGATATAACCAGCGAACTATTTTCACCGGCTGAAAGAGGATGTGACACTATAATCCTGAAACTCCATAGCACTTCCTGTACCAGTCAAAACTACAATAGCATTTGACTGCTAATATGTAGGAGTTTTTCAGGCAAACACAAAAAATGTATCCTGTATCGACTGACCTGCAGTATGTCAATGCATTCATCAAGTCTCCGACGCCGTATTTACCAGTACTGATTGCGTCATCTGCTTGACTTGCTGAACATTAGCCTTGTTATCTGTTTTAAACAATTAAAGTTTTCTTATTTCAATAGCTAACTCACTTAAGGATGCTCCACAGTCAGCGTTCCAGTCACTGAACACCACCTCCTCGTCTTTGCCTGTTGGTCTTACTGCTCCCAGACGGGAAGCCTCACTACAACAACAGCAATTATCAAAAAGTGCTTCAAGTATTAGTGTAGACAGGTAAGCAGAATATATCAAAATTGTTTCCGTTATAAACACAGTGAGCATTTTCCAAAATATTATGGTTTTCATGTGAAACTATTGCTTTCTAGAAGAATCATGGAGTCTATGGACATGGAGGTGGATAGCTATGTTTCTAAGAACAAATCACAGTCCGAGGAATTACTTCAAACAATGGGGTCATCTCCTTCGACAGAATCGCTTGCATTAGAGGGTGAGCATCTTTGAATGGTTGCATGTGGAGAGAAGAACATTAAATGGCCAATGGTGTAATCTGATTTTAGTCTCGTGGGGCAAAAAGATAGCTTTGTAAAAACCTAAGGAGTGGAAACAGAGTAGTTCAGCTGACCCCTCGAGCTTGTCTGTTATTCAATAAGATCATATCTTAAGATACACCTTCCCACGTTATGCTCTTATACCTTAATTTGCTTGGTTTCCAAAAATCTGTTGATTTTCAGTATCCAGAGCCCCAGAGTTTGCAGACTTCTGATTGAAAAGATTTCCCATCTCACTTCTAAATGGCTGAACACTTTTTCTGGATAGTGCCCCCTTGTTCTAGGAGCTTTGGTTAGAGTGCCCATCTTCCTCGTAGACTTCACTCTCTTTCACACAGACAGCAAAAATCTTGAGCCTTTTGTATAACATTGAAAGTTGGAGATTCTCCAGTGTTGCACCTGGAGTCCCCTTACTTGCCTGACTTTTAGTCATACCATCCCATCCCTAACTCATTAAAACAGATCTCTCTCATTACCTTACCTAAGGTTTGTCACTGCCTACTAGGTCAAAACATTCAGTTAATTTGCTTCATCCCTGATGCAATGTAATGTCTGTGACATGGATTCCACCTCAACAACTCTGAGCTGAATTTTCTGCAGGATGCAAATATTTGCTGTATTTGTCTGAAATTATAGTGCTTTCCATCAAAACTCCACATACTGCATTTACAACTTACCTCCTGCAATACCAAGCTATTTATTCACTTCATTAGTGTTAATGTATATGATTAGTTTCAAAACTAATTAGCTGATCTAGTTTAAATTACTGACAGATTCAATATGTACTTGTTCCAAACCCCTATTGCCACCTCTCCCATCCACCCCGCTGTAACATCACCTCATGATTTCTTTTCCCAGTCAGATGTATTTTGGGAGATAAGGATAGTTGGTCATGTGTTGATGACAGCTGAAAGAATCATTATAGGAGAACGATTTGTGTGAATTTATTTTTGTTATTTCAGTTCCCCAGTGCGTCAATACTTACTTGAGGTCATACTGAGAATATAGGCATCTTCTGTACAAAACCAAGATGTTGATGCCTCTGGCAAGGTTGAAGCAACATGGTTGGGCGATTAGATGTTCTGTCCTTCATTAGTCTCTTTTGCCATTGTGACATATATAATGCAATTTACATAATTGTTCTATTTTCACTTCAATGGTAAATCCTTGCTAAAGATCTTTTATTGGTGCAGAATTGTATGGATATTATTGTCAGTTTCTTTCATATCATACATAAATAGTACTTTAAATTAGAAACACAAGATAAGCATCATATTTGTTCTCCTTCTAAAGTCACTCAACCTTTCTGGTGGAATTCCGAGGAGGGGACTGAATCACTGTTTAGCTTTCCATGGGACCTATTGCCGTGCTAGTTACCTCCATAGCATAGACAGGACCATCTGCCATAAACTCCCCCACCCCATACAAATAATCAGCCTGCATTTCGCCCTTGCTGTAGTTCCTGTCCAGGACCTGATTGGTAAATAGACTCTGGAAGTTGGTGTCGAGCTATTTCATTCAAACGTTGTATGTTTACATAAACAAACTTTTCAATTGCTACACCCATTCAGTGGCTGACAAACCTCAAAAGTGTTAAATCATCATTCCATAGCTGTCAGAAAACGGGAAGAGGTCATTTAGTATCTGCCCCTTGTTCCCCCCATCTTCCAGATCAAGGTCTGGTGCAAGGCACTGTGGCATTTTGTTCTGCATCTTCAAAATGCTCAGTTTTTGAATCCTCACTGGTTGGACCATATCAAGAACTTTTGGACTTTGTTCTGATCTTCCAAAACTATTCATTCTAGAAAGGCTCTGGAATGAAATTTAAATCGACGAGGTTCCATGAAATTATTGCTTATCATAGAATCCTACTGTGCAGAAAGAGGCCATTCAGCCCATCGACAACAATCCCACCCAGCCCCTATATCCATTTACCTAACTAGTCCCCCTGATACTGTTGGTAAGTTAGCACAGCCGATCCACCTAACCCGCACATCTTTGGACTGTGGGAGGAAACTGGAGCACCTGGAGGAAACTCGTGCCTACCATGGGGAGAATGTGCAAATTCCACACAGACAGTGACCCAAGCCAGGAATCGAACCCAGGTCCTTGGCGCTGTGAGGCAGTAGTGCTAACCACTCTGCCACCATGCTGCCCACAATACTTTTTCAGTATCCCCATTCAAAAGGGCTGATCATCTGTTCATTTATTTAACGGTCATCAGTTTATTTAAGAATGTGAAAAGAGAGATCGCGAGGACACTTGATAAGTGGGACTTGGCACTGTATACACTCAGAATCACCAGGAGCTCTAGACAAATGTTTACTAATGTTCAGTAAACTTTCCATGTAACCTATTTCCTGGATGTCATTGGCTTTAAGTCCCTCTTTTACCAGATAATGTGGTTCCTTCCATGCGTGGAGACCTTGAGTTTGATGCACAGGAATTTAAAGCTGAGTCCTGGAGCCTTGCCGTTGATCATGCATTTAGTAGCAAACAACAGAAAGATCTAATAAAGAGACAAGATGTGATATATGGTGAGTATACATTTTTAATCATAGAGGATTACTGGTTGGTTGTGTACCAGCTGACATCCCAGGTATTTAGTTTTGTATTGGAATGTTACAAAGTTAAGGAAGTGTTAGGAGCTATTTGGTGCTTTCAAACTATTGGAAAAGATTGTTGTCCAAGCCATTTTTTTCTTTCATTGTTCATTCTGAAAATTTTAAAGATTATATTTCCTTCACATGAGGAAAAACCATTTGACCCAAGGAAATTTATCATTTCATTATTTTAGTTATTCCATTATCATCGCATCCAAGATATTTTGCCCACACAAACACACCAGGTAGATTATTCAAAACATAAGTATTTGATAAAAATATTTTTTGGCAGTTGTTTCAATTTACTATATGTTAATTTGCACTTGTACCTGATCTGCAAATTTCTAGCTTTTGTGTGTATCCAATAACCAGTACTCGCAATTTGACCTCAATTGATCTAATTTGGAATGAAATTGGCACCCAATTTGATGGTGTACCCAAAGCTAGCATGCTCAAAGATACTCAGCGTGCACATCAATTTATATTGCAAAGATGTGAAGGGCAGTGAATGTTGTCTACGTGGACTGCAGTAAGGCCTTTGACAAAATTCCTCGTGGCAGACTGGTGCAGAAGGTGAAGTCGCATGGGACCAAAGGTGAGCTGTCAAGCTGGGTACAAAAATGGCTCGGTCAAAGAAGACAGAGGGTAGCAGTGGAAGGGTGCCTTTCTAAATGGAGAGTTGTGACAAGTGGCGTTGTTCAGGGATTAGTTCTATTTGTAATGTATATAAATGATTCGGAAGAAAATGTAACTGGGTTTGATTAGTAAGTTTGCGGACAACACAAAGGTTGGTGGATTTGCGGATAGCAATGAGGACCATCAGAGGATATGGCATGATATAGATCAGTTGGAGATTTGGACAGACAGATGACAGAAGGAGTTTAATCCAAACAAATGTGAGGTAATGCATTTTGGAAGGTCTAATACAGGTAGGAAATATACAGTAAATGGCAGAATCTTTAAGGTTATTGATAAGCAGAGGGATCTGGGTGTACAGGTATACAGGTCACTGAAAGTGACAATGCAGGTGGAAAAGGTAGTCAAGAAGGCATACAGCATGCTTGCCTTCATTGGCCGGGGCATTGAGTTTAAAAATTGGAAAGTCATGTTGCAGCTATGTAAAACCTTAATTAAGCAGCACTTGGAATATAGTGTTCAACTTTAGTCGCCACACTACCAAAAGGATGTGGAAGCTTTGGAGAGGATACAGAAAAAATTTATCAGGTTGTTGCCTGGTATGGAGGGCATCAGTTATGAGGAGACATCGGAGAAACTTGGTTTGTTCTCACTGGAACGACGGGGATTGAGGATCGATCACATAGAAGCCTACAAGATTATGAGAGGCATGGACAGAGTGGATAGTCTGAAGCTTTTTCCCAGGGTGGAAAAATCAATTACTAGGGGGCACAGGTTTGAGATATGAGAGACAAGGTTTAAAGGAGATGTACAAGGCAACTTCTTTACACAGAGAGTAGTGGATGCCTGGAACTTGTTGCCAGGGGAGATAGTGACTTTTAAGAGGCTTCTTAACAAATACATGAATAGATGGGAATAGAGCGATATCTATGAGTGGCACGGTAGCATGGTGGTTAGCACTGCTGCTTCACAGCTCCAGGGTCCTGGGTTCGATTTCCAGCTCGGGTGACTGTCCGTGTGAAGTTTGCACATTCTCCTCGTGTCTATGTGGGTTTCCTCTAGGTACTCCGGTTTCCTCCCACAGTCCAAAGATGTGTGGGTTAGGTTGATTGGCATGCCAGAAATTGCCCCTTAGTATTCAGAGATGTGTACGTTAGTGGGTATAATATGTAGGATATGGGATTAGGGCCTGGGTAGGATTGTGTTCAGTGCAGATTCGATGGGCTGAAGGGCATCTTTCTGCTCTATAGGGTTCTGTGATTCAATGATATCATCCCTGGAAGAGTGGGAAGTTTTAGTTCGGTTAGGCAGTGCGGTGCAAGCTTGGAGGCCTGTCCCTATGCTGTAATTTTCTTTGTTCTTTGAAATTAATCACTTCTATTTGAATTTATTCCAATTTTCACTTAGTCCAAAAAGATTGTTCCACTATACGCTATAATCTTGAGAGCACCAGCTGAACCCATCTGCTCTTAATACATTTTAATCTCAGGGTCTACATGTTTCATCCACCCACTCCCCAGGACTTGTGGTTTAAACTGCACCTATCTGCCCACCCCCTACCACCCTTCCCCTCTCGATCCCCCCAATATCCCACCACTGTTCACCTCCAGTCACGTGGTCTAAACTTTGTCTGTCCCTGTAGGCATCGTAAATCCTCCCCACTCTGTCGACACTCTCTCCCCACATCTCCACACACTTTCACCACTCTCCCGAGTCTCCACCCTCTTCCTTCCCTTGCCTGTCACAAGTGTCTTTTCCAGTCTCCCCTCCCTCCCCCTCTATCCCCCAATCTCAGCACTCGCCCCTTCCCCAATCTGTGTGAAAAAAGATAGCTAAACAAAGTGATAGCTAACAAAATGATAAATGAATGAAATAAAATGCCAGCCAGATGATTGTTTGTGAGTGTAAGTGATTTCAAATGATGACAAAGTGATTGCAGTTGAGTGCAGTTGATGTTGCATATGAGATGTGGAAAGCAAATTATTTCAAATGGTATGAAAATTTAAAGATAGGGAAAGGTATACTTTTCATAAAATAAGAAATATAAGCCTACTCCACCATTCGAAATTATCACAACTGAACTGTCTAAACTCCACTCCTGCTCAACATATCCATTGATTCACTGAATCGGGAAAATAACCTCAGTATTTTTGAGGCTCTGATTCTGTGGAAGATCCAAAGTTTGAAGTCTCACAACACCAGGTTAAAGTCCAACAGGTTTATTTGGTAGCAAAAGCCACTAGCTTTAAGAGTGCTTGCTGCCCCTTTATGAAGTGAGGAGAGAAAATAACTCTCAGTAGCCTTAACTCCTTATTACTTCTTTTTTGTTTATGCCTGTGGAAAAGGTAGGACTCATTGATAGATGCTTCAGATAACCTTAAAGTAGTACATGAGAAATTGTAGCTCGTGGCTTTTGCTACCAAATAAACCTTGACTTTAACCTGGTGTTGTGAGACTTCTTACTGTGTTTACCCCAGTCCAACACTGGCATCTCCACATCTGTGGAAAATCTGGCAGTGACTTTGCAACTACCTGATTAACATGTCATATTGGTGGGTCTTTTCAGAGAAATCAGCATTGGCCACTTGTTGGATCTCAATCTGGACATTTTTGCTTCTATTCAACTCCCTCCCTCCTGCACCTCCACTAGCTTCCAAATAGTGAGATCTATGCTGCAAAGCTGAAATTATAACTTGGCACTGATAGCTCTCATCACCCAAAAATATGTCCTGTTATTATACTGACATCTGCAGTACCATAGGGTGGATATCGAGTCTCGAGTTCTCACTTCCCTAAGTTGTTTCTCTTTCCCTTACAGAACTGATGCAGACGGAGATGCACCACATTCGCACTTTGGAGATAATGTCAGAAATTTTTCGGAAGGGCATGAAGGAGGAGCTGCAGTTAGATCACAACACCATCGACAAAATATTTCCCTCTTTAGATGAGCTTTTAGAAATTCACAAGCACTTTTTCTTCTGCTTGAAAGAAAGACGGCGGGAGTCCTTCGAGGAGGACAGCGAAAGGAATTTTTTTATCAATAGGATTGGTGACATCCTTTTACAACAGGTAAATTAAGAATAAGTAGAGCCAGGGTGTTTGCAAATTAAAAATGAAATATCCTAAAAATAAACAAGATATGAATGGAGCTCATGTGATGGATTGG
Organism: Sphyrna mokarran; assembly: GCA_024679065.1. Taxonomy (NCBI): domain Eukaryota; kingdom Metazoa; phylum Chordata; class Chondrichthyes; order Carcharhiniformes; family Carcharhinidae; genus Sphyrna; species Sphyrna mokarran. The sequence goes on along the minus strand of JAGIQG010000006.1, from coordinate 35,481,278 downwards.
TCAGTGTGGAACTGAACCATAAAGATGAAAAGGCTGCAATGCTTGCTCACCAAATGATGCTAAGTTAATTGATACCAATCCTTACACAAATTTCTGCCTGGGATGCTCCAGCTGGATTCAGCAGCTTGATTAGGGCAGGGTGGGGAGAAATGTCAGCTGGAGTCTTAACTCTGGTTATTACTCAGTCATGCTGGAAAGTGTAGATAGCAGCTAAGGACAAGCGCAGACTTGCCTGTGATGTCTTCTGTAGTTGAATACTCTGCCAGCACGTTGTTCTCACTCACGTATGGACAGTGCATTGCCACCTGCAGGCACTGCAAGGTGCCTGATACCTATGAAACTGTCCTCCATCACAATTCCAGGCAAGTGGGAGAGAAAATAACTGTCAGTAGCCTTATTCTTTATCAATACTATTTTTGTTTACGCCTTTGGAAAAGGTAGGACTCATTGATAGATGCATTCAGATAACCTTGAAGTAGTACATGAGAAATTGTAAAGTTCCAACTGAATGACCGTCATAATACAATGCTGCCATCAAACCAGAAAGACATTCTGCCTAGTACACAGATGAGTAATGTATACATGAATTTTAGTGCCTATGTGATGCCAGGTATATAAGTCATATATCCCAAAGACTGGTAGATCATATCGAACAGCGTGTCCCAGCTGCTGTTCCCAATGGGCAAGGTACAGGCCATACGCAACCAGCCCGTGCTTGCAAAGCTCAAAACACAGTGTCCAATATTAGGTGTGATTCTGTGATTGGAGACCATTTACTAAATAATCCTTAGTGGACTAAGAATTATGTTGACAACTAATTTAAGATTGTCAGCTGGGCTCACAGTGTGACCAATTTACATGTACTGGAAACTGTATATATTAAATCACCAAGCCATGTTATCTGCAGGCAGAAAGAACAGGTACACACATTGCACCGGTTTCAGCTGAACAAAATGACATCCATTCAATGAGTCATTCCTCAGGGCAATGCCTTGACCAATCAGAGTTAAACTGCCTGGTTTAAATTTCAAACAAATTATCAGTCACACAGTGACACATTGGATTCTCCATGGCAATACCTCTAACAATTAGATCTATGTTTGACTTTTAAGGGGCATCTTGACAAATACACGAATAGAAAGTGAATAGAGGGATATGGTTCCCGGAAAGGTAGGGGGTTTTAATTCAGTCAACATCATCGGTGCAGGCTTGGGAAGGCTGAAGGGCCTATTGCTGTGCTGTAATTTTCTTTGTTCTTTGTACTTGCCAATCAGTCAAAACACTCTTCTCACAAGTATAAATTGTGGTCCTCTCCTTACATTGTAATCTTGCAAAATATCCTGATGAATGCAGGATACAAAGCTTTAACATATCTCTTTTTTCAATAGTATTCAAGTTGTGTACTACAAAATGACAATTTAAATACCAGTCAATTTTCTATCCTTTAATCTGTCTTTGACTAGCCTGATTACAGGATCAAGCAGGGAACTCTCATCCAGACATTTTGTTTGGAAATGTATTAATATTTAAAATCCTAGGTGATTGCCCCTTTAGTTGATAATGAACATGTCTTGTGCTTAGTTTACAGATGAAAATGGCAACAAGTTGAAACAAACCTATGGTGACTTCTGTAGTCATCACAAAGAGGCAGTCAATTTTTTTAAAGAACTGCAGCAACAAAATAAGAAATTCCAAAACTTTATCAGGGTAAGTTCTCCTTAATCACTTTTCTCCGCAAAACCAAGTATGTGCAAACAACAAAAAAAAAGCTTACATTTGTTTATCCTTTTTTAGCAACAGAGCAACAATCTGCTGGTACGACGTCTTGGTGTCCCAGAGTGTATCTTACTAGTTACTCAGCGTATCACCAAGTACCCAGTCCTGCTTGAACGAATACTGCAATATACAAAAGGTCAGTCCGAAGGCTGGTCAATTCAGCCTCATGTATAAAATTAGAGTTTCTTACTTCATAGCAGTGACTACATGTCAAAAGCACACAACTGGCAACAATGCATACTGAGGTGTCCTGAGGTCATGAAAGGCGCAATAAAAATGCAGGTCTTACTTATCTTAAAGATGAGAGGCACTTTTGGAGTAAAATATGCTGTTGTGTTAGCTACTAATTAACAAAAGAAGATGCTGCTCACATTGTTGCAGAACACTAAATTACAAATTCATATGTGTTTTATGCTTAGGGAATGTCACAGGAGGTTATCTATGAGATTCTTAAAGTACTGGAAAAGATAAAGAATTCTAATTTGGTTTCCTTTATGAAATGAACAGCATCTTCTGAACCTGTGACCTCTACCATCAAAGGCAGTGGTTGTCTGAGGCCATTAATACCTGCAAGTTTGCCTTCAAGCTACACATCATTCTGACTTTGAAATATACTTATTTCATTATACTTATTACGTTCCTAAAATCCATTAACTCCTTTGCCTATCAGTGCTGTGGGTGTACCAACAGCAGATGGATTGCAGAGGTTCAAGAAGTCAGCTCATCACCACCTTTTAGTTTGGTACAAATAGTGATGAATACTGGCCTAGCTAGCAGCATTCACATCCCAATAACGAAGAAAAGGAATGACTTTGAGAAAAACTGTAAAACTAGTGATAGCGAATCAGCAAACTCCCAATTATATTTTTTTGCTGACTTTCTCCAGTATAAAGAAGTGAGGGCAACATGCTATTTTTCTCTCTACACCCTTGGAAGGGCAGTACTGCTGGTGACAAATGTCACTGATGGTTCACTGTTGCTTGCTATTTCCCCTGTGTTCAGACTCACCACTTTGACCACCACATACATCAGCAATGTAGTTTTTACATTGTTGGCCTAATTGCAGTTTTCTCATGTGGTGCTAAAGGCACATGGCTAGGGAATAAAATCATGACAGGGCCTATTAAACAGTAGCACAGTTGGTGAGTGTCACCCTTAAGGCTCTGAAACCTGACATGCGACTTAAATTGGGAATACATCATTGTTTAGTGCCAGTAGCAGAGTGAACAGAACTGCTTTTAATTGAAGGGATTCTGTACAGTGTAAACACATGGCTGTAGCTCAACAACCAACTGCTGGTTCGCTTTTGGACCTGTTGCAAAACTTTGTAATTCTTATTTTGTATCATCTGCAGGAACAATTTTCTGTCATTTATAGAAAATACAAAAGCTATGCTCTCTAAAATTCTATAAATGTACTAATTTTATGTGAACATTTTAAGTGTAAATGTATCACAATAGCCACAATGCAAAGGGGAAAAATTGGTTAAGGCTCAAAAGTGGGCGCAGGGATGCCAAGGCAGGATTAACCTGCAGCCATTCATTGTGATGCCAGATTTGAGGCAAACAAGGGCAGCACAGTGGTTAGCCTCACAGTGCCAGGGAACGGGATTCGATACCGGCTTGGGTTATTGTCTGTGCAGAGTCTGCACACTTTCGCTGTATTTGTGTGGATTTCCTCCGGCTACCTCGGTTTCCTTCCATAGTCCGAAAGACTGATTGGGGGCATTGGCCACACTAACTTTTCCCTCAGTGTACCTGAACTGACGTCACAACCAGGGGATTTTCACAATAACTTCATTGCAGTGTTAATGTAAGCCCTCTTGTGACACTGATAAATAAATAAACTTTGTGCTGCCTGCTAAGTTAAATGAGAGTAGTGTGAACTCAATGATAAACATGCTGCTGTGTGGCTACGTGCCTCAGTAAGGGACTAGGTTTATATGAAGCTAGCTGCACTTAAAGCCAGCTAAAGAGGAAGTGCTGGAAGTAGCGAGGGAAGAGACTCCAAGTTGAAAGACTTAATGGCTTAACAGGGCGGAGAACATGATCCAAGGTTCCTTGTTGCAGCACTGGTGGCTTTAATGTAGGATTTCAAGAGAGGGAAAAAGATCCTCTATTCCCAAGGGATCAGAGGAGTTCAACTTGGATACTGGGAACAGAAAACTGTGACTGCTTGGGTCTTTTTGGCAGATTTTCAGAGTTGTGAGAATAGGTTAGCGAATGGTCAAGGGTTACTGCAAGGAAGATGGGGATTGGATCATGCCACACTCCATCTCCACAAGAGGTGACAGTTCAGGGTGTGGTATACCTAGCGATTTTCAGGATTGAATGCAGAGACGATGGACTGGTTTCAGCTTCCACTTGTAGAAATATTCAGCCATTTTCGACAGGTGACAATTTACTGTGACCTTCTTATCTTGGAAAGACCTTGCCTGAGTTATCAAGGCAATATTGTTAAGTTCTGCTGAATACTGCAGGTGTAGTGGACTCGATGGTTCTCCGTCTGTGCCATAAATGACTCCAAGGCTCCTCTAGATAGTACAGACAGTGAAAGAGTTCATTGAGTATTCCAAGGCTTAATTTATGTTTCAGCCTGGCTTTCTTTATATGCATACTAACTACATTTTGGCCGAGTTGCACACTGGAGTCAGAGGCAGAAGACCAGTAGATAGTCAATTTTGCAGAGCAGCCATCTTCTGGTTTGACAAGATGACTGAAATACAATGAATTCACAGCAACTCATTAAGCTTCCTTTGACAGCACCTTCCAAACCCTCAACAAGTACCACCAAAAAGACAAAGGCAGCAGATGCAAGGGAAAACCACCCAGTTTCCCCTTCACCATCTTAACTTGGATATATATCAGCGTTCCTTCATTATCACTGGGGTCAAAATCTAGATGGACCACTGTGCTCACCAGCACCTTTCAAGAGCAATTAGGGATAAGCAACAAATGCTTGCCTAACCAACGACACTCGCAGTGCATGGCATAATTTTTATAAAATTTTGGATCAGGCCAGTAAAACACATGCTGCACTTGCCTAATGAGTCACGTGGTGAGAAAGACTGTGCAAAGTTGGCCACTGGCCTAATTTGTTTATTGCTGTCCTTATGACCATGACTGGTACCCGTAGCTGTGGCACGTTGGCTGCCAGCTCAGGAAGTTTCAGCAATCTGGGAGGGCTGGTGTGGAAGTGGGATGGAGTGGGGAAGGTCCTGGGAAGGTTGTTGGGATGAAGGTGAGTGGTAGCCAACAGCAACCCTCAAATTTAATGTGGAGCTGTGATGAGCACTCTGTTAGTTTTTTTGTTTGCCTCAAACAGATTTCAGCTAAAGGTGTCTAACTGAATAATGACGCACTGAAATTTTGTTTTATTATTCACAGAAGGAACAGAAGAGCATGAGGACATAACTAAATCTCTTAGTTTGATAAAGGATATAATAGTAACAGTAGATACAAAAGTCAACAAATATGAGAAAGAACAAAAACTACTGGACATCTTAAATAAATTTGAAAACAAAACATATGCCAAGTTAAAGAACGGCCGCATGTTCAGGAAGCAGGACCTCAACAACAGAGGGAGGGAGTTACAGCATGAGGGTTCCATGTATTGGAAAACAGCCACAGGACGATTGAAAGGTAAAGCAGCAATAAATTCAACGTTCTACCAAAAATTACACTTCATTGCATATGAAGTACTTAAAAAATTATCTCTTTAAAACTGGATCTGGGAAGCTTGCATGGTTATAAATCTTTTGACACATCCTCAGCCCTAATGTTGCCTTATGCAACTTGGTATTAACCTTTGTTTGATAATGGTCCTATGAAATAGCTTGAAATGCTTTACCATGTTAAACATGCTGAATAAATACTATGTAGAACTGTTGTTTTTGTGTTAAAGTTATTCTAAGAGGCTTCACTATGTGCATGTCTCTGTCATATTAATGACATTGGCCACTTAGTCCACGCTGGACAAAATTTGCATCTATGTTGTGTGTAAGCCCAAGCTCAAATTGGAGTTGGGTTTGCACACAATCCTGCTGGTATCTTCCTCCATTCACCTACTATATCTTGAAATTCATCAATCTTTCTTTGTAGATTGGATCTTCAATAATTATGAGTCAATTTTCAGCAGAGCTAATATGTGATCTCACATTCCAATGAGCTGACACCAGTAACCTTTTATCCTCATGTCCAGCTCCTGCATATTTATTGTCATTGTTTCACCATACAAAGACCTCTCTTGTATTATATCTTTTAAAGTCCACAATATGCCTATCTCTATACTGCTGCTTGCTTGGATTAAGTTTGCTGCATCTTGAAAGTGGGGTGAAATGGTAGAGATTCAGTTCCTACACAAGACAATTAGATTCAACGATTTGCATCTCAACAGCATTGGGTAGATTTGAATCCAAAGCATAGAGAGAACAGTCAGTGTCCAAGCTTACTGAATCACTCAGATTCACAAATTAACATTTTTGGGTTTAGAATGCATTTCAGAAACTTTATCGCAGTTACATACATTGCTATCAATAATACTTGCATGGACCCAAGAAGCAGATGATGCCCCTGTGTTCATATCCTGAACTAAAAATTCAAGAGAAATTTGAAAATCTGACGCACGGATGAATGGTACAACTAATAGTACCAAAAGGATACCTGAATTCTATGTTTTACAATACTTTAACTTTGTTTCAGATATCACAGCTCTGCTTCTTACTGATGTACTGGTTTTCCTGCAGGACAAAGACCAAAAATATACTTTTGTGACTGTGGTGAGTTCAACTTATTTTATCTTGGAACATATTAAAGCTGACTTACCAGAAAGTAAACAGCCACTTTTCTGAGGTTACCATTGATCCTCTATTGAAGTTGCGAGAGCGGGACAATGTTGTACCTCTGAATGTACAGTGTTCCTTCTGTTTCTGATAAATATAGTAGAATTTGATGAGGTGCCAATTCATACAGTTCATTGTTTTCCTGCATTGACCAGCTACGTCGGAACTACGTTTTTATGTCTCTACACCTATTTGGCCACAGTCATATATGTCTTCTGCTGAAATGGGAGAGAGTTAAGCTGAGCTTCCACCAAGCACCTATCCTTCTGCCTTTTTTTCGCATCAATATGCAACTCTTTTTCACAAAATCTATAAGCATGGGCTCAGCTTCCACAGGCATAATGATGATACCGAGTAGTGATAGCTCTCTTACATTTCTTTCATTCTTGCAGGCCTTTGTGTGTTGCTTAACCTACTTCAATTTTCAGATAGATCATTACATCCTCAGTTGAATAATGATAAGATCAGAGCCATGGTTTTCAGACCATTCCACTAGTCCGTTCTCTTCACATTGTCTTTATTTCTGCCTTGCTTCCCACTTGGGTTCAATAATCTTGACAGTCTCTTTGAACTTGAACTTTGTTTCAAACTCAGTATTCTGCCCAGAACCATAACTGCTTGTTTCCATCCCCAAAATCTCTCCTTATAAATCAGATTCCCTCTGCACAAACATTCCTCAGGATTTTTGATACCTCTATATCAATTATTCCAGTGTTTTCCTTGCCAAACTTCCTTGGATCACAGCCCTGTGGACCTTCCTTGGATCACAGCCCTGTGGACCTTCCTTGGATCACAGCCCTGTGGACCTTCCTTGGATCACAGCCCTGTGGACCTTCCTTGGATCACAGCCCTGTGGACCTTCCTTGGATCACAGCCCTGTGGATCTTCCTTGGATCACAGCCTTGCTTCCTTGGATCACAGCCCTGTGGACCTTCCTTGGATCACAGCCCTGTGGACCTTCCTTGGATCACAGCCCTGTGGACCTTCCTTGGATCACAGCCCTGTGGACCTTCCTTGGATCACAGCCCTGTGGACCTTCCTTGGATCACAGCCCTGTGGATCTTCCTTGGATCACAGCCTTTGTTGGATCACTGGTCTGTGGACCTTCATTGATCACTGGTCTGTGGACCTTCCTTAGACCACAGCCCTTTGGACATTCCTTGGACCACAGTCCTATGGACCTTTCTTGGATCATAGCCCTGTGGACCTTCCTTCTGCCACAGCCTCATGGACCTTCCTAGGACCATGACCCATGGACCTTCCTTGGGTCATGGCCCCATGAACCTTCCTTAGACACAGTAAGAAGTCTCACAATACCAGGATAAAGAGCACCAGGTTTATTTTATAGTAAACAACACAAGCTTTCGGAACGCTATTCCTTCGTCGGGTATGTGGAAAGTTCCAATCAGAAGCAGAGCATATAAAGGCACACACCGTTTATAGAATACTGATTAGAATGCTTGTCTTTACAGCTAATCTGCTATTCAAGTCTTAAAGGTGCAAACAATGTGAGTGGAGATAGCATTAAGCGTAGGTAAAAGAGATGTGTATTGTCTCCAGACAGGACAGTTAAAGTGAGATGTTGCAAGTTCAGGCAAGTCATAAAGGTTACAGATAGTGTGATGTGAACTCAAGATCCGGTTGAGGCTGTCCTTGTGTGTGCAGAACTTGGCTATCGGTTTCTGCTCAGCAACTCTGCCGTGTCATGAAGGCTGCCTTGGAGAATTAGCTGTAAAGACACACATTCTTATCAGTATTCTGTAAACTCTGTGTGCCTTTATATGCCCTGGTTCTGATCAGAACTTTCCACCTGACAAAAGAACAGTGTTCCGAAAGCTTGTGGCGTTTACTATCAAATAAACCTGTTGGACTTTAACCTGGTGTTGTGAGACATCTTACTGTGTTTACCCCAGTCCAACACCGGCATCTCCACATCATGATCTTCCTTGGACCACAGCACTGAAACACATTCACCTCTGAGCGAAATGGTTGTGCGTTCAAATTCCACTTCAGAGACTTGAACACAATATTTAGGCTGACAGTTCATTGCAGTAATGTTGAAGTGTGCCATCTATTGGATGAGGCACTAAATTGAGGCCCTTTCTGTCCTCTCTGGTGTGTGTAAAAGATCCAAAGGCACTATTTGAAGAAGAGAGGTGAGTTCTCAGTGTCTTTGCCAATGTTTTTTTCCTTGACCAGTGTCACTGAAACAGACTTCATAGTCATTATTCCACTGTTCCCTTCAACCTTTGGTTTCTTGTCTTTCCCACCACTGGTGTTGGAACTACCCACAGCCTAGACCTTGCCCTCAAGAACTTATTCCTGACAAGAACCCTCTGCCTCTCTTTTCCTTCAAAGACCCTCTCAAATTCAAATGTTTTCTGCCAAGTCTTTTTTTCAACCAGTATGAAGTTTACCGTGGCTAAAGAAATAATTCCAGCAGAGTGAAGTGGTTAAAATACCTGTGATGTATCATTTTTAAAATATGGAAGTTTATCTCATGGTGACAAATAATTTATATTCTGCTACTTATCTCTTTCATTTAGTAATTACAAATATTTACCTTTTCGTTCTTTTTGTGTAAGTACAGGAACACTAGACACAGCTAAAGATAAATTAAATTGCAATATAGTTTTTCATTTATTTTCACGTGGTTTTGAATTATTCATATTAGGACCAGAAGCCAGCTGTCATCTTGCTGCAGAAATTAATTGTCCGAGAAGTCGCAAATGAGGAGCGAGGAATGTTCTTGATTAGTGCTTCATCTGCTGGACCCGAAATGTATGAAATGCACACAAACTCAAAGGAGGACAGGAATAATTGGATGAGATTGATTCGAATGGCAGTAGAGAGGTATAGAAACACTTTCTCATTTCCCATTACAGATGTAATAAACTATGGTGAAAGAACAAAAATTACTCAGGAAGTGACACCATATTCTGTAATTTATTGTTTCTATTGTGAATGATATCATGTTTAATGCACAGCATTTTATTCTGTTTATTTTCTGTCACAGATGTTGCAAAGCACACCTGGAAAGAAATAATGATAGTTTTTTTTCTTTATTCTTTCATGAGATGTAGGTGTTACTGACAAGGCCAACATCTGAAGCCCATCCCTAATTGCAGTGGAACTGAGTGCCTTGCCACATCATTTCAGTGGGATTTTAAGAGGCCATCACATTGCTGTGGATCTGGAATCACATGTTTGCCAGACTGGGTTAGGGCAGCACAGTTGTTTCCCTAAAGAGCTTTAGTGAATTAGGTGGGTTATTACTACAATTAATGATTGTTGCCACAGCCTCCATTACAGAGTCATGCTTTACATTCCAGATTTATGAATGAATTGAATTTAAATTCCACCAGCTGCCGTAGTGTGATTTGAACCCACATCCCCAAAGAATTAACCCGAGCCTCTAGATTACTATTTCAGTGACAGTACCATAACACTCCTATCTCCACAAAAGCACTGAATATGAGCTCCACTTAACAGGATTAAAAAATGATTAAAAATACCTGTTACTAAGGATGAATGAGAGAGATAAATGCGATCATTAGAGTTGTTGACAAAGAAATGTCTGCTGGTAGATACTTTCTTGCATTTAACTCCAACAGTTTTTCCCTTGCATGGCCTGAATATGTTTTCTTGTGAGTTGACGCACAAATCTCTTTACATACTTATACAATAGGACGTAACAATAACATTTGCTTATGGCATGGACCAGGTATTCATTTTCAGTCTTTCTAATAGCAGACCACATGAGTGCTTGGTGACATAAGCTTGATATGAATTGCTAAGCTGCTTTAGTTCCTGCCAGTGGAACATGTGGAGGAAAATTACAACTGGATTAATGTATTCTTGTCAACACAATGGGTAGGAGTCTTTGGTTGGTCACTGGCAATATGATTCTCTGATCTTGCCACCAATATGCCCCTATTCGCAAGTATCCCAGTGGCATGGAGTGGCTTCAATGGCAAATCCCATTTTTGGCACTGGAGCCAAAGAATCTCACCACCAATAAATGGCTCACCGTCTCCCACCACTAAGGGACATGTACTTGGAACCAGAGAAACCCACCCAATATGTTTTTGCATATAAATACAAGAACACTATATACTCCACTTCATTGGCTATCTCAGAATCATAGAATTGTATAGTACAGAAGGCAGCTGTTGTGGCAATGCTGCCTCTTAATTTGCCAATTAATCTTATTCCCTGCTCAAATTCCTGTAAATATTTCCACTTTAAGTCTTTTTTATCGAATTTCTTTTTAAAAGTTATTATTCAATTTGCTTTCACCACACTTTCAAATCATCGTAACTGACTGAGTTAAAAAAAAATCCTCTCAAGTGACCTCATCTATTGTTTGATAATTACCAATCTTTCTGCCACAGGAAACATTTTCTTCTCATTTACTCTTTCAAAATGATTTTGAACACCTTGTCACTTACTCTGCCTGGAGAAAGAACAATCCCAGCTTCTCCAAACTCTCCACATAACTGAAATCCCTCTCTCTGCTACCATTTCAGTAACTATCTTGATGAGATGATGGTAATGCCACTGAATGTCATGGAAATATGTTCAGACTCTTTTTATTGGAGATGGCCATTGCCTGGTCATCAGTGTTAGTTTGCATTCATAAGTTCAGAGCCTTGAAGCTGTCCAGCTCTCATTGCATATGGACATGGTGCTTTGTTGTCTGCAGAATTGTGAACAATTAAGCCATGTTCAGTCGTCAGTGAACATCCCCATAATTAGCTGCGAAGTGTGCTGGAATGCCCTGAGGTAATAAAAGAATACTTTGTAAATGCATGGTTTTTTATTCTTGCACTTGTTGATGCTGGTAACTGTTAAGGTGTATCTAGGTGAATATATGACAAAATAAGGCTGCCTTCTTCAGTGGGAACGTGGAAAAAAACAGCAAATGAGTTACCTGGAACTAACACGTAGCATAAAGTTTGAGAACAGTGGTGGCCTTCATTTCCACTGGTAATGAAGATTGAGTGTTCTTTTCAGTCATTGTAAACTTGCTGACATAAATAGTTATTAAACTGTGAATGTGACTTGCTTCATGTAAGCCCCTCTATCGTGAGTTTGTTGTCTGAGGTAGCTTCTCCTGTAAGTATTTGTACCTTGTTTACCCTCCAAGCTTTAAAGCCACCCTTTGTTGCTACAGTGAGACACCTCGCCTTGGCAACTGTTTACAAGTTGTGTGCCAAGAAACTCTTTTATTACTTAGTTCTGTGATTACTATTTACTTCCCTTAGTGCACAGTAACACTTGAAAATCTCCTTTGTTAGGCTGACTACAGCTAGCTGTGACCTACAGTTCAGTGCTCCCTATTTTTGAATCCTTCCTTTGTCAACCTGCACAAGTTTCTCATGAATGACTTTTAATAAAGCTCTCACAAGCAAAAGTCTTGTTTTTCTTCTTGCGTATTTCCCAGGAATTCAATTTTGAATAAAAAGAATTCACGAGCAGTATGGAACATGACAAATAGTTCATTATGTTTGGCTCTCCAATTCCACTGCCCAAATCACCAGTCGACATTCTGCCCTTAACTGACTTTTGGATTGACCCCCAGGAAATTGAGTCATTGATACTCTAAGCTGGCTTCAGTAGTCAACCTGCTGCCACTCCAGACTTGAAATTTCGACTTTTGGAAATAGTCTCTTCCCTGGCCTCTATTTGCAACTAGGGCATGTCTCTCATAATCTCTGCCATATCAATGCAAGCTTTTTTTCTATTCATTTATGGGATATGGGCATCGCTGGCTGGTCCAGCATTTTTGGCCATCCTCAGTTGCCCTTGAGAAGGTAGTGATAAGCCGTCTTCTTGACCTTCTGCCTGAGATGTAGGCACACTCACGGTGCTGTGAGGAAGGCAGTTCCAGAACTTTGACCCAGCAACAATGAAGGAACAGTGTTTTATTTCTACATCAGGAGGATAAGTGACTTGAAGGGTTTCTTCCAGGTGATGACGTTTCCAAATGTCACTTGATCTTGATCTTTTAGATGGTAATGGCTGTGGGTTTGAAAGTTTTGGACTTCTTGCAGTGCATCTTGTAGATAGCGCACACTGCTGCACGTTTATGGGTGGGGTGTCAATCAAATGAGTTGCTTTGTCCTGGATGGTGTTGAGCTTCTTAAAGCTTGTTGAAACTGCACTCCTATCACACTCCTGAGTTGTGCCTTGTGGATAGTGGACTGTATATGGGGAATTACTTATTCGTGTAGGATGTTGACCTTCTCTTGTCGTCGCAGTATTAACATGGCTAATCTAGTTCAGTTTCGGCAACGCTAGCATGTTGGTAGTGGTGGATTCAGCGATAGTATTGCCATTGAATGTCAAAGAGCAATGGTTAGATTCTCTCTTGTTAAGATGATCATTGTCTGGTACTTGTGTAGCGTTAATGTTACGTGCCATTTGTCAGCCTGAGCCTAGATGTTCTCGAGGTCTTGCTGCATTTGGACATGGACTGCTTCAGTATCTGAGTCATAAATGGTGTTGAACATTGTGCAATCATCAATGAACATCCCCACTTTTGACCTTATGATGGAAAGATGGTCATTGATGAAACAGCTGAAGATGGTTGTGGCCTGGAATGTTATCCTGAAGCTCTCTTGAAGTGATGTCCTGGAATTGAGATGATTGACCTCCAACCAGCACAACCATCTTCCTTTGTGCCAGGTATGATTGCAACCAGTGGAGGGCTTTTCCTCTAATTCCAAATAACTCCAGTTTTCCAACGCCTCTCTGATGTTAAGGGCAGTCACTCTTACCTCACTATTGGAATTCAGCTGTTTATCCATCTTTGAACCAAGACTGTAATGAGGTCAGGAGCTCAATGACTCTGGCAGAACCCAAACTGAGCATCAGTGAGCAGGTTATTGCTAAGTGATGCTTGATTGTACTGTTGATTACCCTTTCTATCACTTTACTGATGATTGAGAGTGGATTGATGGGCCAGTCATTGGATGGGTTAGATTTGCTGTGTTTCTTGTGTACAGGGAATACCTAAGCAATTTTTCACATCTAGAATATCTGTTGACTCCATTCATTTGTACATTTTATTTGCTGTGGAATTGAACTCATTATTTCTTTCTACTTTTACTTCCCTGTTCTGATCCGTCTCGAGCCCTTTTTGTCCCACTTTTCCCTTCTTGCCACTCAGTCACGTCATTTTTCAATGCTACTCTCATGGGCACTTTGCCTCCTAATTCCCAGCTAATAATCACTAAACTTCTATTTTGCAATGGCTATTCCAAGTTTCAATCCAACTTAAATGGGCATATATCTACCTCCCATATATCTTTTCACCTGCTGCAAAGGAACAATTGATGTATCTTTGATAGCTAGTTGAAAACCTCAAATATCTCATTGTTCCCCCCACCCCCCACAACCATTGTCATCCTCTCATGACCAGAAAGTTCATTGACTAATTGTGTCAATCTCCTTCCCATTGCAATTATCCCACCTTGTGCTTCTCCCTTAGATTTTGCCAGTAGACCAGCAGTCAGTACTCCCTTTCCATCTTTCTCTCCAAATCTCCGTTCACAGACAAACAGATCTTTGCCATCCATAGCCTTATTGAGGATGATAGCATTGGCATCAATTTGTTTGGGAATGATGAAACTTGCCCCATTCTGAAGCTTTCCCACCCAGCTGTAGTTTCAGCTACCTGCCCAAACTGCACTAGTAGCAGGGTGACTTATCACCTTTTTGTCATATCACATCCTGGTCAGTCCCCCTATCCCTCCACAGATATAATTCCTCAAGAAACATCCCATCTTAGTCCAATCATCTTGTTTCTCTTACAGAAAAATGAATTTCTGTTGCCTGTTTGAAGTCCCATGCCATGTTTCTGACTGAGATACCTCCTTTCCCTTCCTCCCTCAGCCTTTACACTGAATGTCTCCTCATTCTCAGTGGTTTACATTTATATCTTTGTTCTTTGATTTCACTATTCCTCCCTCCTTCCAATTAAACTCTCATCCACTTCCATGGATATTCCTTCAATCATTCTCTTTCTCATGGACTCTCTATTCCCATTGTCTTGGTTGCTGACTGGGTCATCTCCAACCATCATCTTGTACCAGTCAATCCCCATATCTCTGTCTACCCTCTTTCAACTTATTCATCCATCCCTTGGAAAGAAACTCCCCAAATTGCTTTAAAAACTCAAACTCTTACCTGCCCAGCTGTTGGCTTTTGACCATGCAATTCCCACGAAATGATCCTAACTGGCTTAACCATCAATGATGAAACATACCACAGTCTAGTCTTGCTTTCTTCAGTTACAACTGACTACTATTCCAAGATTAGCTTCGAGAGCAACGGTAATCCTTGGTTTTTTCTCACCACTACCAAATATCTCTTTAAATCTGTTTTATAAATGGGAATCATTAGGTGCGATCTTACTGCCTGTTCATACCATGCTCCCACTGTAACAAGAATGGAGAATTTGATAACAAACCAAGTTTCCATTCCCTGCAGTAGGACAGGAAAATCCTGCTGGTGTGAACGGTCAGAAAATTCCAGCCATTTTTTATCACAACTAAGAAATATGCACGACACCATTTTAAATCAGTAGATAAATTGGCAACAGAATATTTTCATCTATTTTGTGCCACAAACCTTTTCCCAAATCCAGCATAACAAATTGCTTCAGGGTTTTTGCTCTTTAAACTGATTTCTTTGATACCTTTAATCTAGGTGCATGCCACAGTACTTGAAAATAACATGAATTGCTTCTTATTTTGATCACAGCCTAAAAATATCTTTAGGCAAACCTGCTAATCATAGGCTCAATGATGCATTTCAAATATGGTACTAGTTGATTGAATAAGGTTTACATCTTGCATGTCCAATTAATGCTCTGTGCTTTGTCAAGCTGTATTTGCATCAGTCTTGCAAACAGCATTCTACATCTGACTCATCTACAATGAAAAGCACCTGAACTGTTTCCAAAATAGTTTATTCTGTCTCTAGAACCTGTTCAATAGTGTTTTTCTTCAAAGAATTCATAGTTCAGAAGTTATTGGGTCTAAATCCAGTTAAACATGATGATAAACTCATTACATCCTTCAACAAGAAATTAATGGGTAACATTTTACCCATTTGGGCAGAATTAAAATTTCATACTACAGTTATGATTTTCTGATATTGAAACTTCCAGTTCTGTCACAATGAAGGATTTTTTTTGAAAGAGGTTGACATCATTTATCGAAAATGTATAGAAATTTTTTGGAGCAATCAACATTATTTTAGGAGCAATAATCATGCCCTGCTGATTATTTAATTTTTTAAGGACATCACAAAATTAAAAGGTTACTATTATTCAGTAGATACAATTAGTCTGGACATTTAGAACCTATTTAATAAAGTTCTGTATATAAGGAGGATTTGATTTGCATCAAATTAAAGACAAATTAGTTATTTTGATGGTGGAATTTGAATTCAATGAAAATATCTGGAATTAAGAATGTACCAATAATGATGATGCCATTGTCAATTGATGGAAAAATCCATCTGATTCGCTAATGACCTTGAGGGAAGGAAATCTGCCATCTTTACCTGGTCTAGCCTACATGTGACTCCAGAGACACAGCAATGTGGTTGACTCTCAATTGTCCCCAGGCAAATAGAGATGGGCAATAAATGCAGGCCAGCCAGCCAGAGATGCCCATGTCCCACAAAAAAGGAAAAGCTTGCCCAAATGTAGTACCTTTCACAACCATAGAACATTTCAAAGCATTTTACAGCCAATGAAATCTTTTTGAAGTGTAATCATTCTTGCACTGTAGGAAACGCACTTCGAATTTATGCACAGCAAACTTCCACAAACAGCAAAGTGATAATGATACTTTCTTCTGTGATGTTGGCCAGTGTGGGATGGCTTTAGTGGGAAATCAGAGTGTTTTGGCATCCCTCCCATCCCCCAGGGATGGGTTGAGAGCCTGAAAACAGTCCTGATCCTACAGGAAGGAAAACCCTGCTCAGGAAATCATCCCTAATGTGGTGCAAATCTAGTATTCATCCTCTGGGTAAGTATCTGGTGACTGCGATTAGTAAATGCATTTTGTATGAGAACACCATAAAGCTTGGCTCAAAGAAAAAAAAACTTCTGTTCGTTGAACGCTTGATTATTTACATGGCTTAGCTTACTCTTGGAACTTATGCATGCATCTAATTGCCTCAGAAGATTTAGTAAATCACAGATTGTATACACTCTGTTGGAGTGGACGTAACTGGATAAATACCATTTGTGTTCTTTATATTTGTTTGTTCTTGTTATTTGTTTAGCATTGATTTGTTCAGCACCTTTAAAGATTTTTTTAGATATATCACGTTTAGCATACCATAACTTCTTAAAAAGGTGAGAGGGCATGGGATCCAAGAGGCTTTGGCCTTGTGGATCCAGAACTGGCTTGCTTGCAAAAGGCAGAGAGTGGTTGTGGATGGGTCTTTTTCTGCATGGAGGTCGGTCACCAGTGGAGTGCCCCAGGGATCTGTTCTGGGACCCTTGCTATTTGTCATTTTCATAAATGACCTGGATGAGGAAGTGGAGGGATGGGTTAGTAAGTTCGCCGACGATACAAAGGACGATGGTGTTGTGGATGGTCTAGAGGGATGTCAGAAGTTGCAGCGGGACATAGATAGGATGCAAGACTGGGCAGAGAAGTGGCAGATGGACTTCAACGTGGATAAATGTGTAGTGGTCCATTTTGGCAGGACTAATGGGATGAAGGAGTACACTATCAAGGGCAGGAGTCTTAGCTGTGTTGAAGAGCAAAAGGATCTTGGGGTCCAGGTCCATAGGACTCTTAAATTGGCCTCGCAGGTGGAGGATGTGGTCAAGAAGGCGTAAGGTGTACTGGCCTTCACTAATCGAGGGATTGAGTTTAGGAGTCGGGAGATAATGCTGCAACTTTATAAGACTGTTGTCAGACCCCACTTGGAGTACTGTGCGCAGTTCTGGTTGCCTCACTATAGGAAGGATGTGGAAGCTATTGAAAGGGTGCAGAGGAGATTTACAAGGATGTTGCCTGGATTGGGAGGCATACCATATGAAGATAGGTTGAGGGAATTGGGACCCTTCTCCCTGGAGAGACGAAGGTTGAGAGGCAACCTGATAGAGGTTTATAAAATGTTGAGAGGAATAGATAGGGTGGATTCTCAGAGGCTATATCCCCGAGCTGAAATGGTTGCTACAAAAGGACACAGATTTAAGGTGCAGGGGAGCAAGTACAGAGGAGATGTTAGGGGTAAGTTTTTCACTCAGAGGGTGGTGAGTGAATGGAATCGGTTGCGTTGGTGATGGTAGAGGCGAACTCGCTGGGGTCTTTTAAAAGACTTCTGGATGAGTATATGGGATCTAATGGGATTGGGGATTATAGATAGATCTATGGCTTGGTAGGTATAGATGTGAACGGCGCAGCTTGTGGGCCGAAGGGCCTGTTTGTGCTGTAGTGTTCTATGTTCTATGTTCTATAAGCTGTTTCAGGACTTGGAAGGAAATATTTGGATGTAACTTTCAGAACATAAGATGCCTGCCAATTTTAGGTGACATTTTAGTGCATCATGTGGATTAGCAAATGTGATCATCATGTCATTTGAAGCACACTAGATGATACTCGACTTCCTAGTTGTGCATTGAAGCTGAATTATTGTTGCAACAGGGTTTTTAACATGTCTATTGTGTCCTTTATGGTCATTATTGAAGCTGTCCTGAGGAGGAGGAAGAACGATTAAGTGAATATGAAGAGGATAAGCGTATTGTTGAGGCAAGAGCAGCCAGGACCAGGAAATTTCAGGGTATGTGCACATTAGCTGAACTGTTCACTGTTCTCTTATTTTGACTAAAAAATTGAATGCTATTTCAGGAAAACAGGAAGCAATTTCTATAGAAGTACACAGACAAAAAAGTTGATTCAGATTAGAGGCCGGACAGATATTAAACTTAAAACATTAAATATTGAAAATGCACTTATCCATGCATAGGAAAGAAAGTTTTCCATTAAGCCATAAGACAACACCTTAATTAATTTGAATGATGCTGCACTTTGAAGAAACATGATGGTTTCTTTCCCAACTTCTTCACACTAGATACGTAGATGCTTTTCACATCTACGTATGAGTCCCCAGGAAAGCGAGCCGCTGGGATGAGAAGCTGATTACAGGATGATACTAAATGTTTTAGCAATGTTAGACATTAGTATGTGATTCCCCCTTAAAAAAATCCCTGGTTAGGAATAGGTTTCCATAATATGTAGGGACAGAAGTAGTCCCAGCACTAGTCCCTGTGGAACACTGCTAGCTACAGATCCCAATTCTGCAAAACACTCCTCTACTGCTACTCTCTCTCTTCCAAGTCAGTCCTGTGTCCATTTGGCCAGCCTGCCCTGAATCCCACTTGATTTTAGTTTTTGTATCATTTTGCCATGTGGACCTTGTCAAACACCTTACTAAAGTCCTATAAACAACATCTAAAGCTCTTCCCTCATCAATTATCTTTGTCACCTTTCCAAAAACAAAAAGAATATGGCCTTATGTTCACTTTCCTGCTGATCCCACAATCCTAGACTCTCTTGTCAATCAAAAATCCATCTAATTCTGTCTTGAATATATTTAATAACCCAGTCTGCTCTGCTCTCTGTGGAAGAGAATGCCAAACCACAATCCCCTGAGAGAAAAGGAATGGGACAGTGAGGAGGTGGAGATAAGTGGCGGGTGATGGTAGTGGCAGATCATCTCCCAGGAAGCTGTCCTTTGTCATTCAGAGGGCCAGAACTTTTAAGTGATCACACTCACTGAAGGAGCCAAGGTTTCCCTCTTGGAGCAATGCACACTCAGCACTATTGAACCCACTTGTATTCAAAGGTTTGGGGAATGAAGATATTGCTGCAGAGGCAGCACAACAGACTCTCCAGCAGTAATTGCAGGAAGCCGAACAAGACCAAGCAGCCATACAAGCAAGGAGAAATGCAAAGAAAGGCATCAGCTATATTCTAGTGTTTACCATATTAGAATGATCTACCTACAAATAGCAGGGGTGATTTCACCTCCCTCCAAGATAGTGACTAACCTATGGTCGACTAGCACTCAAAGACTACAGTGTTATTCAAACTTAATGTTACAGCCGCACTGAGCTTCTACACTGTGAAGCTAGCTGTTTCACGCTGCTACTATGCAATAACAATCGGATGTAACAGGATGCTGCCGTCAAGAAAGACCTTTTGCCTATCGCAGAAATGAATAATGCGAAATATGTGTTTCAGTGCCAGGGTGATGCCAGGTATGTAGGTAGTACATCCCAAAGACTGGTGGATAATATAAAACAGCATGTCCCATCCATCATTCACAATGGGCAAGGTATAGACCATACCCAACCAACCCATACTTGTAAAACTAAAAATACAGTGTTTAACATGAGATATGGTTCCGTGATTGGACAGCATTTGGTAAATAATCCTCAGTGCACTAAAAATTAGGCTGACAATATGTGTTACATTTCTGTGTATTGGAAGCTAAATATATCAGTACACAGGACCCTGTTCCTTGCAGACAGAAAGAACAGGTACGCACAATGCGCCTGTTTTAAACAAAATAAGTGATAGCCATTCACTAGTTCACTCCTCAGGACAATGCTTTGACTGATCAGAGTCAAGCTGTTGGGTTTAAAATTTTCAAACAATGCTTTACAGTTAACTGTCCGTCACTATTAATTGGTGCATTCTCCATGGCAACTCCTCTACTAATCAGAGTCCACTTGCAAACTAATCAGCATTCTGTTCTCATATGGCATAAAGCTGTTGTTTTCCCTGACATTAATATTCTTACAATTATCCTGATGAATGCAAGATGAAAAACTTGGACAGATTGTCTCTTTTCAGCAATATTTTTAAGAATTATGCAGTTTTTTTCAGTTTATCAAAAAAAATGCAGTGTACATTGACAAATTCTGGAAATATCTGACTTCATAAAATCACCTGAAGGATACATACATTCACATTAGGCTTACAAAAGGGAAATTACTTGAGTGGTTCAACAGACAATAGAACTGCCAAATGGACAAGCAGTTAAGATTAAATAAAAAAACACAGCATTATGTAAAAAGAGAAACGAGCAGAGAATGTGTGCTCTGGAGACTGTGATTAATCTAAAGGTCTATGAATCAAAGCCAATACTGTAACAATCATTATAAACACAGAAATTTATATTTCATGTTGAAGTTTATTTATGTGATATTTCATTATATGTGAAATCAATAGAAAATGACTGAAATATATAATAAATCAATAAAAATGTTAGTAATGTTTCATTGCTCTTGGTTCAACAATTCCAATTTTGTCTTACATTGTTTTTTCATTTATTACTAATGGAAAAATAGGATTTCAAGAGAAGACTAGTAATATAAGTTATTAGACTTTGCAATTCCTTCCAGTATTTCCTGAGATAAATGTGCTCAATCTCTGAATTGGACTCATTCATAATTGCCTTCATTTCAAAGGAGTACTCCGAAGATGGTGTGGGAAATATCCCAAATTTATTCATTCATCTATTTCTATTTTATATACAGAATTGATCAGTATTCTATTTTTGCAGTGTTTTTAGGAGGGCTAGTAAAAAAATTACTCTTTGCACTGCAGTGAACTATGTCTTAGCAAATGCAACTGTAGATATCCGCATATATGATTGCTGATTTTTCTGTGCAGAGCGACTGAGCTTTCAAGATCAACTAGTTTGCAGTAGCTTGGAGGAGAAACTGCGAATCTATGCAGAGATGGCTGAAAGAAATGGCTATGAAGAAGCAGCTCAGGAAACACAGCTTTTGATCAAACCAGATACTGCTGAGATTCCGCAAGCTGGATTTTTGTTGACTGCTGCACTGAGGGAGGGTAGGAATGCATGCACTTATTTGTCATTTAATATCATTGATTAAATAATGCTTTTTAAATATAAATTTGATGAATTAATGCAGTTTGTCTTAACATTCACCTTATTCTGCAGCTGAAAACCTTCATTCTCTACTGACATTCCAGTCATGCAATTTAGCTCGGCAGCCGCATGAGAGTTTGAGTGAAACGGTGATGCCACCCAAGTTTGACATGTTTGGGAGCTGCAGTCACAATACGTCACCATCTATATGTAAGTAGGATCTAAGATAGTCATCGGACTAATGCATTCAGATTATTTAAAAAGCAACTCCACCCATGTTATTATAAAAAAAAGAGTAGCTGTTAAACAAATGTTTGATTTGCAGTACACCGGTTTCTCTCTCTTTTTCTTAACCTGTCAATAATGAGTTTGGTGAGTTAGGAGAATTAGGATGTGGTAACATTTAGAACAAATATTACAAAAATAATGCAATCTTGCAAAATTATTACATTAAAAATATCTTTAAAATTATACCATAAAATAGTGGAGCAGTTTGTAATACATGGTTTGTAATTCGCCAATTTTCCAGCATTATGCCATTTACTACACATCAGTATTGGCTCATATTGCAATTTGCATGTTATCTTCAAAGTGAACAGTGCCAAGCTAAGGTGAGTCCTTGGCTATTCTGCCATATCATTTAGGACTTCCTCATGTAATTGGGTTATCTTAGCAGTTTCGTATTATCTAACATTTTTTGTTCTTTCTCCCACATTAAAAATCTTCGGCAGAATTTTACGCTTTCCCAAGGTGGGATGGGCGAGGATGTAATATTGAATGGATGAGATTCCAGCTGGGAAACTGCCCACTCAACCCCAGGCACAATTTCATATTTGGATGGGCAGGTCCTTGAGCAGTAAGCTTGCCCATTCACTTATTAAGGCCTTTAAGTGACCATTTAATTGTAAGTGCGGGAGTCTTGGAGATTGACAACTGCACCACCCTCTGGGTGTAAAGGTTTTCCCTCAACTCCCTCTAAATCACCTGCCCCTGACCTTAACTCTATGCCGTCAGTTTTTGACCCCCCCTACGAAGGAGAAAAGCTTCAAGCTATCAACTCTATCAATGTCCCTCATCATTTTGTACACTTAAATCTGCCACCACCCCTCCCCCACCATCCTATTGCCTTCTCTTCTCTAACAAAAGAACCATAGTCCAGCCACCTCTCTTCATAGCTGAAACATTCCAGTCCAGGCACCATCCTGATGCATCTCCTCCACATCTTTCCAGTGCAATCACATCCTTCATATAGTGTGATGACCAGAACTGTGCACAGTACTCCAGCTGTGCCTAATGAATATTTTATACACTTCCATCATAACCTCCATGCTCTTATATTCTATGCCTCAACTACCTCCCCTACCTGTCTTGCCATCTTCAGGGATCTTAGACATGCACCAAATTGTGTGCCTTTATTTTTGAGTCAGGATGGGATAATAACTTCAAAACATGATTATTTTGTTCTGAATAAAAGTAAAATACAACAGATGATGGATATCTGAAAGAAAAACAGAAAATGCTAATAGATCTGTAGGTCAGTAGGTCTGAGCATCTGTAGAGAGGGAAACACAGTTAATGTTTTGAGTCTATTGCCCCTTTTGTGAAGTTCTGTGGAAGGCATGTATATGCCAGAATTCTACAGCCCCAGCCACCACAGGGAACGGAGCGGGCAAGGGGCAGAAATTGGGAAGATCCGTTGACCTCACGTGGGATTTTTTTCAGTCTCAGGTTGAGCAAGGTTGTAAAATCCCACCATGGATTTGAACCACTAACTGTTTTTCTCTCCACAGAACTGCTTAAGTTTATCTAGTGTTTGCTGTTTCTACTTATTTTGTTCAGTTTAGCTGCTTTTATACATGCAAGGCCCTGTCACCACCACTGGTTCCTGATTGTAGCTCAGAGGTCACCATAACAGAAAGAAAGACTTTCACATGGGTGAATAGACGGTTTATTTTCATTACCTTTGCTCAGGAACCATGCAGTACCAGTGTGACTTTTTCACATTGTATAAAAGCAGCCTTAGAGGTTGGTGTGTTTTTAAAGTTTAAGTTTGTTTATTAGTATATTACACGGTTATTACAAATAGGCTTACATTAACACTGCAATGAAGTTACTGTGAAAATCCCCCAATCACCACACTCGGGCACCTGTTCGAATACACTGAGGGAGAATTTAGCATGGCCAATGCACCTAACTAGTATGTCTTTTGGACTGTGGGAGGAAACCGTGGCACTAGAAGGGAACTCAGGCAGTCACAGGCAGAATGTGTAAAATCCATGCAGATAGTGTATCAGTGTGTTAATGTGAGCAATAAAATCCAGTTCTTCTACTATCTCTCTATTAGATGCGGCCGACACTAAGAACCCAGATCCACAGTTACCGGTCACGGATTTGGTGATGAGACAGACGGGAGGTGCATGGTGTGGCTTTGACCCTCTGTTTTTGCCAACTGATGGTGAAATGTACAGACCTAGAGCAGATAGTACTACACGAAAGGTAAATAAATATGCAAGATTATAAATAGGTCCTAATTAAGAATTCAGATTCTGTGAAATAATGATCAGGCTGTTAATTTGGAATTCATTCTCACTACCAAGTCTAACCCCATCTCTCTCCCCATTGCACAACAGTTTACAGAGACATTTGTACTTGATCAGATTTGGACCCAAGCTTGAAGTTACAACTTTGAATTTCTCTTGAAATTATATTTCCTTTGAAATCCCAGCACAGTAACCTGACCTGAAATATTTATTTGTTTACAGTCTGAGCTGTATTGTTCTCTGTAGATCCTTTCTGTCTGCATAACCCCTCACTGCTATTCACGCTGTTGCACAGAAGAATTTATGTGCATTGTATTTTATCTAAAGGAAACTTCTAAATTCAAAGTGGTTGGTATCAAAGATCATGAACGATAAATATAAGTTACTGAGACTTGCCAAAAATGGACAACATCTGTTAGATTTATACATGGATTCCAGCTTGGAGTAATTATTTTTCCACCAGTCTATTTTCACTTCTTTCATCTCCTGAGTACAATTCAGTCCAATTTGTCAGCCTGCATTTGAATGCTTGCCATGTCCAGTAAATCTTTAGCGTCTCTGGATGAAAATTCAATTATTCCAGGGATTTTCGTGTTGTGGATTGTAAAATTTAGTAAAATGAATCCGAAGACTTAATCCCACAGGCTGACCCATAAGGCTCTGTGAAATCATTGCCAAGGGGCACCGAGAGATTACACATGCAGGCATTTCCAAGCCTTTTGTGTTTGTCGGCCACTTAGGTGTGCACCAGGATATGTGGGAGCCATGTATAATATTCCCATTACTATACACATATTGCAAGCTGTGGTTACCCAGTAGTCTTGGAATGCTGAATAAAGATTTATCCACCAAGTGCCAAGAACAGCCATTTCCCAACAACCTCAGCATAGTTGAAACAGACAAACCACTAGATTGGGACTAATTGGGTAGCCCTTTCAAGGAGACATAGTGGGCCAAATGGCCTCCATTTCTGATTCAATGATTCTGTAAATAAGATGGATCAGTTTGAATAAGCAATCTTAGCTTTGCCAAACAGGTTGATAGAGTTGAGGGATTGCTTGGTTAGAGTCACTGAGGTTTACAGCATGGAAACAGGCCCTACTGCCCAGTTTTTACCATTAAGCTAGTCCCAATTGCCTGCATTTGGCCCATATTCCTTTGTATCCATCTTACCCATGTAACTGTCAAAATGCTTTTTAAAAGGCAAAATTGTCCCCTCCATCCCCGCACTCTCTATTACTGCCTCTGGCAGCTCGTTCCAGACACACACCATCCTCTGAGTGAAAAAAATGCCCCTCCAGACCCTTTTCTATTCTCCCCTCTCACTTAAACCTATGCCTTTTTGTTTTAGACTTGCCTACCTTTGGTAAAAGATGTTGATTAAAATGTTGGCATGGAGGGACCAGGACACATTGTTGGTGATCTTGACATCTAAAAACTTTAAGTTCTTGACCATTTCTACTTGGTCTCCATTTATGTAGACAGGGGCATGTCCTCCCCTATCCATCCTGAAGTCGATGACTAGCTCCTTCATTTTGTTGACATTGAGAGAGAGATTATTGTTGCCGCGCCAGTTCATCAGACTCTCTATCTCTTTCCTGTACTCTGTCTCAGAATTGTTTGAGGTCTGACCCACAATGGTGGTGTCATCAACAAACTTGAAATTGAATTGGAGAAGAATTTGACCACACAGTCATAGGTGTATAAGGAGTATAGTAAGGGGCTGAGGACAAAACCTTGTGGGGCACTGGAGTTGAGAATGATTGTAGAGGAGATGCTGTTACCTATCCTTACTGATTGCAGTCCATGGGTTAGGAAGTTCAGGATCCAGTTGCAGAGGGAAGAGCCAACCACAGGCCATGAAGTTTGGGGTGAGTTTTGGGGTAATAATGTGTTGAAGGCTGAGCTGTAGTTGATAAATATGAGTCTGACATGTGGCTTTTTATCTAGGTATCCCAGGTTGAGTGCAGGGCCGGAAGTTGGCATCTGCTGTGGACCTCTTACGGCAATAGGCGCAGTGTAGTGGATCCAGGCAATCTGGAAGGCTGGAATTGATTCTTGCCATGACTAATCTTTCAAAGCCCTTCATAATGATGGATGTCAAAACCACTGGACAATAGTCATTAAGGCATATGCCTGCCTATTCTTTGGTACTGAGTTATGGTTGTCTTCTTGAAGGAGATAGAGACCTCAGATTGTTGTTCAGAGAGGTTGAAGATGTCTACGAATACTCCGCTAGTCACTTTCTATGGGTTGACCTTCAAGAAGGCTGCTCTAACGTCTGCAGTTGTGACCTCAGATACAGATTCATCCGGGACGGAGGGCATGCTGACGCTGATCTTTTCTCAAAACGGGCATAGAATGCTTTGAGCTTACTTGGGAGGGGTGCATTGGAGCTGGGAATTTTACGTGCCTTCATCTTGTAGCCTATTATCACTTACAGACCTTTCCATAGATGGCAGGAGGCTAGCCTGGGACTTGTTAGTTTGATCCACTGCTGTCTTTTGTCATCTTTGATGGATCTCCTTAGGGCCTGTATGGCTTTCTTGTATAGATGTAGAGTTGCCGGTGTTGGACTATGGTAAACACAATAAGAAGTCTCACGACACCAAGTTAGAGTCCAACCAATTTATTTGATAGTAATCCCACAAGCTTGTGAGTTTACTATCAAATAAACTGGATGAACTCTAACCTGGTGTTATGAGACTTCCTGCTGTGTTTGTTGTATAGATCAGGGTTGTCTGACTTGAATGCCTCAGATCTAGATTTCAGCAGGCAGTGGATTTCCTTGTTCATCCATGGTTTCTGATCGGGAAATATGTGGATTTGCTTCTTTGGCACACAGTCATCTACACAGTTGGCAATGAAGTCAGTTACTATAGTGGCATATTAGTTCAGGTTGATTAGTTCAGGTTGATCACAGGGTTTTTAAATACTGACCAGTCTACTGACTCTAAGCAATCCTGTAGGAGATCATCCAATTCCTCAGATGAACATTGCATGACCTTCATTGATGGATTCTCACGGTTCAGTTCTTGCTTGTAAGCTGGGAACAGAACTACAGCCTTGTGATCTGATTTGCCAAAATGTGGGCAGGCGACAGAGCGATTGGCATTTTTAATGTTTGTGTAGCAATGGTCTAGGGTGTTTGAGCCTCTGGTGGAACAGGATATGTGTTGGTGGTATCTTGGTAGAATGTTCTTGAGCTTGGCCTGATTGAAGTCCCTGGCCACAATGAACAAAGCCTCGGGATGCTTTGTCTCAAGGCTACTTATGGTGGTGCATATATCGTCCAGTGCAGGGGTCTTCATGTTCACATGGGGTGGGATGTAAACTGCTGGGGTGGAAGTGAGTAGGGTATTAGTGTTGGATATTCTAGGTCCTGGGAAACTTGCCAGTGTTGCTACATGTAGACAACACTAGATGTTGATTAGAAAGCAGACCCACCTCCTTTAGCCTTGTCTGAAGCTGCTGCGTGGTCCTTTTGGTGGATTGAGAAGCCCTGTGGTTGTGGGGCACAGTCCAGTGAAGCTGGAGTGAGCTATGTCTCCATAAAACAGAGTACACAGCAGCCCCTCAATTCTCTTTGAAAAGTGACCCTGGCTTTAAGTTCGTCTAGCTTGTTTTCCAGAGTTCGGACTTTTGCCAGGTGTGAGCTGGGGAAATGTGATGTTAGAATTAACTTTTTCACACGAGTTGTTGAGGCCTGGAATGCACTGCCTGGAAGTGTTATGGAGGCAGGTTCAATTGAGGCACTCGAGAGAATGTTAATTGATTACTTGAATGTGCAGAGATACGGGGAAAATGTAGGGGAATAGCACAAAGTCATGATGATCATTTGGAGAGTTGGTGCAGATATGATGGGCCAAATGGCTTATTTTTGCATCCTAACGGTTCTGTGATGTACATTTAAGGAAATTTATAATAATCAGATTAAACCATGGTAATGCCAGTGAATGTCAAGGGCTGATGGTTAGATTCACTCTTGTTGGAGATGGTCTTTGCTTGGCAGCTGTGTGGCACAAAAGTTACTTGCCACTTGTCAAACTGATATCACCCAGGTCTTACTGAATTTCGATGTGCTCTGTGTCAGTATCTGAGGAGTTGCAAATGATGCTGAACGTTGTGCAGTCATTAGCGAACGTTCCCACTCCTGACCTTATCTTATTTTGGGGTAAATCAGTAATACCTTTGACATTATGACGGAGGTAAAGTTATGGATGAAACAATTGAAGATTGTTGGGCTCTGGACATACATATCACACTTGTTTGTGTATTTGAAACTTCCACATCATTGTATGTCAATCTTAGCTATGTTGCTGCAGGAGAACACTATAGTGATCATATGATTCTTCTAAGGGTAGGAAAGAGCATGCTACCATAGCTAAAGTGAGCTTTTGGGTCTGCAATAAATTTCACCCAGCTATAAATTACTGACAAGAAATTATTGCAGAGAAAGATTAATCGTGACATATGTATTTGGCTCTATTTGCATAGAGTTTAACAGCATAGAAACAGACCATTCAGCTCAACAGATCTATATTAGTGCTTATGCTTTCCATGAGCCTCTTGCTTCTTACTTTACTGAATATAACCTATCTACATCTCTTTCTCTTCCTTTCTCCCTTATTTATTTCTCTAGCATATCCTTGAGGCAAACCTCAAGTATTCCAAGTTGTCGCAAGTTTTATATTCTAACAACTCTCTGAGTAAATTAAGTTCTCCTGAATTCCTTATTGGATTTATGAATGATTATCTGTTATTTCTTGGACTTCCTATTGGTGGAGCATCATTATGTTTACATTTTTTTGATTTGATTTGATTTGTTATTGCCACATGTACTAATATACAGTGAAAAGTATTGTTTGTTGTTTGTTATACCGTCAAAATGTACATTTTGTTGAGCACATAAGGAGAAAGAAAGAATAGGATGCAGAATATAGAGTTGCAGTTACAGGTAGGATGAAGAGAAAGATCAGCTTAATATATGATAAGACCATTCAAAAGTCTGATGGCAGCAGGGAGGAAGCTGTTCTTGAGTTGGTAGGTTCGTGTTTTCAGACTGTTGTATTTTTTTCTCAACGGAAGAAAGAGGAAGAGAGTAAGTCCGGCGTGCATGGGGTCCTTGACTATGTTGGCTGTTTTCCCAAAGCAATGGGCAGTGTAGATGGAGTCAATGGATGGGAGGCTGCTTTGCGTGATAGACTGGGCTATGTTCACCGCCCTTTGTTGTTTCTTGCAGTCTTGGTCAGAACAAAAACCATACCAAGCAGTAATACATCTGGAAAGGATACTTTCTATGAGACATCTGTAGAAATTGTTGAGAGTTGTCAAGGACATGGGTGAATACCCTTAGCCTTCTGAGAAAATAGAGGCATTGGTGGGCTATCTCAACTATAGTGTCAGCCTGGAGGACTCAGGACAGATTATTGGTGATCTGAACACCTAGAAACATAAAGCTCTCGACCATTTCTGTTGATGTAGACAGGAGCATGTCCTCCACTATGTTTCCTGAAGTCAATGACTATCTCTTTCATTTTGCTGACATTACGGAGAGAATATAGTTGTTGCGCCATTTCAATTGGTTCTCTATCTCTTTTCTGTTTTCCATTTCATTGTTGTTTGAGTCATCAGCAAACTCGAAAATGAAGTTGGTGAGGAACTTGGCCACGCATTCATAAGTGTATAAGGAGCATATACCTCTCGCTAGCTAGCTCTCAGCCTTCCGTTTTCTAGAGGGGAAAAAACCCAACCCATTATAAATATCTGCATGACACACGCTTAGTACAAGGCCCAGTCTTTAAATCTTGATTGCTATCTGCTCGCTGTGGGTCAGTTTACAAGTTCCTGGTTGTACCACTAGATGGAGTGCCATGTTGTGATTTGAGCTTCTAAATTGGACAGTGCACTGTTTACAGCTCCGGGATCACAACATACAGGTTCTCTGCAGCCAAAGGAAGCAGAGATTAATTTGTTGGATTTGTTGAGGCTTGTAGTCCTGCTTTTGTTTATAGTGGATCTCCCATCACTAACTTTAGTGAATCAAACAAGTTCACTTTGCCATTGGTGTGTGAAGCTTTCGGATTTTTAATACCAGACAGAATGTTTGAGTCCTGAAAGCTACCAAATCAATTGGGAGAAGGTGCCCCAATAAACATAATCCTTATACTGGGGACTGACCACCAAAACTGGTCATAGGCAGCCACAAAGGCCAGTAAGTGTCAGGGTAGGCTAGTTAGAAAGCCCATCTCAGCGTTGTGGAATTTGTTATTAAATGTTAGACCCTCTAACCCTGACCCCTCACACTTTTCAACTCCCGTACCACCTCATAGCACATATTCCAATTCAATGCCAAGTCATGCCCCACACTTACCTCCATGCTCTCTCATAGCCTTCCTGCCAACTTATGTTCCCATCCATTCATGACCCATGCCTTCTAATAACCCCGTTTTCAACTCAAATCATTTCTCCCATCCAACCCCATTTCCATCTTCACCCCCAAACCACCTCCATTGTTATCCATCCAGTATCTGACATGTGGAGATAAAAGCCTCTACCTGTCTACCTAATACAGGTCTCACTCATACATACTTGATAGAAAAAAGTTCCCATTCATGAAATCCATCCAAAGCTTTTAATTCTCAAGTGCTTAATATCTTATAAAACAAATTAATGTCTTTTTAGACTTCATATCGAAGATCTCTATTCCTTAACGAAAAACAGAAAATGCTGGAAAAACTCAGGTCTGACAGAATCTGTGGAGAAAGAATATAGCCAATGTTTTGAATCTGAATGACTCTTTGTTAGAGCCGTGATGCAGTGTCATCCAGTTTCAAAACATTGGCTCTATTCTCTATCCACAGATGCTGTTGGACTTGCTGGGTTTTTCCAGCATTTTCTGTTTTAGTTTCAGCTTCCAGAACTTGCAGAATTTTGGCTTTACCTCTATTTTTTTAATACCCTCTTTCTACTGGCGATCAAACTATGAACTCAGAACCTTCTGCGGAGATAATGATATAACCTGAAACACAACCAAGCATTCATTATTACATAATACTAGCTCTTGAAATGTCAACTAACACCTCAGTTGAAGCTGCATGACCAGATGGTGCATTTGTTTCTTAACCTACACCAGCTAGACTGTTAATCAGTTCAGTCCAGCAGAGTTGTTTCTAACCCTTGTCTACAGCTTCTGTGTGTTTTCTCTTACTATTTAAAGAGCGTACATTAAAAAAAAACTTCATATCATGGCACTTAACCAGACTGTGTCTACCCTTCAAGAACAGTTAGATACAATCAATCAATTCATGACTCTCTCACTGCACATTAATGTCTTTATAACAATTAAAATGGCATCTGTATGAACTTAGCATTAATTTCAAACATCTTTTTCGACTGTTGATTTCCCTCATGTCATGAATTGCATCCCAGCATCTTTGCCCTTCTGACAAAAATTGGATCTGATGGAAATGGAGACGAAGCTTCTGCATTTGGGGCTTACCAGCCAGTTTTAAAGGTCTGTAGAGATTCCCAAAATCACAACAATCCACCCCTATGTATCAGAAGCCAGCAGCACTACTGATTAATCTTACCGCTGTTTAAAAGTATCTTCTTTTGTTTACATTTGTAAATGCTCTGCACTTCCCTTTGGCTGACTTAGTGCAGAATTCCAGCTGTGAGGAGCTCACGGACCCAAAATTTTAAAAAATTGCCTGAATAAAGGTAGGAAAAATCCAAGCCTTAAAATCAATAGACACCAAATTAAAAATAATGTTATATATTTAACATGATCTGATCCCCAAAAAAATCAAAATTTTAAAAACATTGAATTTCTGGTGGCCAGCTTTCAGGAATCACACAATAAAGTCTCATGTTTTACTGTAACAAACAAACTAAAATCAATATTGACTAAACATTTATAATAGTTATTTAATACCCTAAACTGACGAAAGGATAACTTTTATTATCGAGAAGCCTCACTGCATCTCAGTCTGTGACAAAAAGACACTCTGTCATGGCTACATGGCCTTGAAAATAGCCAAAAAGTCCCACCCTTGAACGTGGCATGTTTCAATTCCACGGAGGTGGAGTCAGGTCAGGGTTCATTCCTGCACAGTTCACGAACGCAACTAATCATTTAAATTATCAGCTGCTTCCACTGAAGGGCAGGAGTATAAAACCCAAACTGTATAGCATGTTCAGGGCACCCCAATGGAGAGGAAATGTATTCCCTTGGAATATAGTCCCAGGACACCTTTCCAAGAGGTAAGGTACCCTTTGGGATTGTTAGAAGTGAATTGTTAAAACTGGCAAGAAACCGTTGAAGCTGTCAAGGCTTTGTCAAAGAATGCCAGATGAATTCATATAGGAGTAAAGAAAAAAGGTGACGAATGAAGAGCTATTTTTTATCTTATTTTTCCTATTTATTTTAACACTGTACTGGAAAATGGAGGCAGGCCTTTTGCTCAGCCTGCCTCATGCCTGGCAGCCTCTATCCTTATTTTGGCTCTTTCAATCCAATCCACAGGCAGCCATTTTTAAAGATGAGGTTTGCCTTCTCTGTGTAGCTGAACCAGGAGTGCAATTCTGGACAATCTACTTTTACACACACATTCCACAGGATTGCAGTTTTTTTAGAAAATGTACCAAAGTCACATTCAGCTTCCATTGGGTTCATTTTCCCCATTTTGGCTAAGTCATAATGTTGAAGGTCTGTTGAAAGCCTATCATCTGAGAATTCTAAAACCCCAACTACAGCAGCAGGGTTCACATTGGTAATTCCTTCCCCTGGCTTCAGCAGGGCGAATCTGCCAAAGACCTTTAATCTCTGAGGGTTCCCTTTCTTTATGCAGAGAACAATCTTTCATGAGCATTCTGTACGGTAGCTAGCAGACAACAGTTTTTGCTTCTTTCTCTTTTCCTTCATTCAGCCACAAAAACATTGGCGCCCCTCTTTGTGTTCAGGTGTTAAACCTGACACATGCATTACAGTAGCTATTGACCTGGGTCCTAGTCCTCATGGTATACAAGCTAGTTATCTAGCAGAGCTCATGACAGTTCAAATATCTCATTTCAATACTCTATTTTACTTTAAATTAAGGAGTCGGTTTTAAACATGACTAGCTTATAAAAACCTCATATTTTTGTACATCTCCCCAATAAAACATGAAGAATTATTGTCAAGCAATAACTTTTCTACAACACTATCAAAATATAACATTGCAAACACTCTTAACAATTAACATATACACTGTAGGTGATAATCTGTTTTCTGATTCTCATATTTCCTTTAGTTTTGGCAGCATTATAAGGATTAACCTGTCACTTGTGACAATTAAGATTTAAAGCTCAGTTTATTAGAGTTCTAGGAACTTCAATTCTCTTACAAATGAGAGTTATTTTTACTTCTGGGAGCTTCACATTCCATCACTTGTCATAGCAAATCTCCTTTTTTCATTTTATATTGGTTTTGCAGCATTCCCATGCCCTAGGTAAGAAAATTGTAGACTGAGTTCAATCTAATTAACTTTGTCAAGAACAACATTGTTAGTTTCTGATAATTGTTCCAGCTTTCTGGTATCTACAGGTGGGAATTGTAAACCCAGAAGAAATTCATTGTGATAATTCTTCTTACACTCTGAGTTCATCTTGTTTTTCTTTTAAACCAGACACTACACTATCACCACAGAGCTGACCCTTTAACACAATCTTTGAACTAGCCTATTCATGTTTCAACTCCTGATCTCCAATCTTTTCCATGGCCACAGACTTTTTTAATATAAGTCTCTGCCAGCCATACAGTTGAATTATCCACCTTCTGTTCAAATGCAAGATTACTTCTATTTTTAATTACCTTCTTATAATTTAAAATTTCAGCACTCTTCTCTAGGAAATGCATGTTTAACTCTGCCTCCTAAGTTGTTTTAAGAACCCTGTTAAGGTTGTGTCAGTACTTTCCAGTTAATTCACTAATTATTCTATTCCACTTTCCACTGAGCAAGAGCCTTGTCTAGTTCTTTTCTCACAAGAGTGTGCTTTTTGTTATTTTGATGTTTTCATTTACATTCAAAAACATGAATCCTACCTCAAAGCTGTACGATATCAGTATTTGCAACAGCAGATTTATTTGGTTTTAAAGCAGTGTCTTCCTTTGATCCATCATCAGCTTTGAGTGCTGCTGCTGTTTTGACACTCCTGACTCAGGGTCTGCTTTCAGGTTTAATCCAGATGGCTTTAATTTGTTTCTGGATGCTATTAGCTCTGATGTTCCAATATTCCATTCACCTCAGTAGTCTGAGACTTTAGTTGAAAAAGTAATTTCCGCAATAGGATTACAGATGGTCCTGGATGTATGGATATCATTTGATTTCTCTTATATATTTTTAATTCAGCAATTTCACTGGACTTGTCTGACATCACTAGCGAATGCAACACTTCAACTCCAGCTAGATCACTGCCTTGTATAAAACTTACATCATTAATAGGTAACTTTGGTACAATTCCCATAACTACAATATCAAAAATTAAATGCATTTTGAATTAACTTTGTGCAATGGAGTACTTAAAAAATCTCCATTTCAACCTTAATCAACACACGCTTATATAGTGAACCTTCAGGAGGACTTTAGAGAACAGACTTACTCTAATTGGATGTCTAATCCAGCATGTCATCCTCAGTAGGACAACTGTGATATCTATGAGTGAGCCACGTAACAGCAAGTCTCTCCAGCTAATCAAATTGAAGAAATCTCATTGAAACACGCAAAATTTAAGCCAAGAATTATAAAACAGGAACTGTAAATTAGATTTAAATCATGCGTGGACATCAAAATTAAAATTAGGGATAGAAGAGATAGGAAGCAGTGATAAAAGAGAACTGGGTTTAATTTTTTTTCACATCTCCAACAATAACTATCCTTTGAGCAAATGCAATTCCAAACTTGTAAATGTAATATTTCAGGGCCAGAGAGATTGTTAGGCAGTAATTATTACTTATCACACCATCAGAATCTCACCTACTCCCGAATGTAGCAGTCCTATCTTTTTCATGCATTTTTAGTGGGAAACTCGTGGGCAAGAAATTCAAGTTCATGATGTTGCATTTGGTAGACAAGTGAGAATTGTAACAGCACATCCTATAGAGGAGCCAAGTATCTCTAACAGCAACTAATAGACTTCTGCATTGAACCATGCATCCAAGAACATTAGAAATTACTGAGTGATTTACCCATTCATTAATCTTAGCTTCATGTTTATTCTTGGTGCAAAATTCATAAAAACTGTATTAAAATGGGAATCCAGACAATCTTTGTCTGTACTAATATATGTAAAATCTATGCACTTTAAAATGAAATGCCACTGTATGTTAATAAAATAAATCTGGACAATCAGAGTTTATTAAAATCCACTTTACATGCTGAAAGGAATCTAAAATGTGCAATGCACCTGTTAATATTCTCATGTTCAATATTTATACCTTTCAAACGCACTTGTGGGGTGTAATTTTCCAAAAGAAATTCCAAGAGTGACAAAAGTCTAAAAAACGGAGTATTTCACTTGTTTATTCAGCAAATTACCCCATGCAATTTTTCCACACTCTGTCAATTTTTTCGACAGTCGGGAGTTCCACGCTGATAGGTGGGGGCAGAGTCTAAGTTCGCTGGGGAAGCATGCACCTTGATCTCACATATACCATGTAAGGGTAATCAGTACATGGGAGCTCTGTCAACAACCCCTCCCCTCACTGCAGAGACATCACTCCTCAAACCCCCCCCCAAAATCACCAAATCATCCTTTCACCCCCTTCAGATTGCTGGCCTCCTGATTGCTGCCTCCCCTGCCCCGATCAACCCCTCTCCTTCATCGGCAGTTCCGACCACCCCCGCTACCATCTGTAGTTATACCACCAGCCCCGACATCCTGATTCAGAGTTGCCCCCTTTTCCTCTCTGATCTCTCTACCCTCCGCATCGAGCGCCCCATCTGGCTCTACTCTTGCAAGGTCATGCCCCCTTAAGCTTCACCTTGTTGGCACTGCCTGCTTGGCATTGCCTGGTACTTAGTGGGCAGTGCCAGGGTGCTTGGTGGGCATTGCGGATTGCCGGGCTCGCACTGTCAGGGTGCAAGGCTGACAGTGCCCCTGACCATCTGGGGGCCTCAATGGCCTCTGCTCCCTCCGATGTGGCCATCATGTCAGGTCCCCAATTAATGGAAACCATTTGTAATCGTCATCAGTAGAAGTCCTCCATCAGCAAGGTCGCAAAGCTAAATGAGTCCTGACGATTGTGTCCTGGATTCACTAATCAAATTTAAATCAAATCATAAATATTTAAATCAGGTCAGTAAAAATGGCCTGGGAGGGTGGCCTGACACCAGGTGTGATTCACATTTTTTTGTTTTCTGCTAAAACCTCTTGCCTTGCCATGATAATCGACCAGCGCAGCAAAATGGAAAAATCATGTCTGTGACATTTCTGTTGAGATATGTTACAATTGCAGTGATAATAATTAAATGTGACAACAAACTGTTGCAGTGGTTTGGAGTGTGGCTTGTGATGCCACAGCAAAAGAGATGTGTCAGGATTTGGTCCCTGACACAACTGAGTTCCCCGTCACAGACAAGCCCCGTTATTCAGAAAAAAAACTCAAACAGAAGCCAAACACCTCCTAACTGGAAGTGAGAGTAATCAGTGCTGTGTGGTACGACCTTCCTGATATCTGGCTGAGCGAAGCTTTAGACCAGTTCTCCAGCTGGCATCTGCAGAATTAGGGACAAAAGTATGGAAAGAAAGGAAGAAAAAATGTGCATCATTCATGACGTCCAAACGTTGCAATCATTTTCAGCCAGTTGAATAGTTTTGAAGTTTGAACGCTATTGTAAAGTAGGATATATGGCACCCAATTTGCACAAAATAAGCTCCACAAATAGCAAGATTTAAATGACCAGATAATCAATTTTAATGATGCTGGTTGAAAAATAAGTATTGGCTTCTATTGCTGCTGGTGGAATCTTAAATAGTGCCATGGGATCTTTTAGTTCCAGTTAAGACGAAGCCTCTGGTTAACATCTCATCCAAAAGACAGATCCTTCAACTGTGTAGCACTTTATAGTTTGTTTATCTATTAGTGTCACAGTTAGGTTTACAGTAACACTGCAATGAAGTTACTGTGAAAATTTCCTCATCGCCACACTTGCGTATACTGTTCATGTACACTAAGGGAAGGTTTAGTATGGCTAGTGCATCTAACCAGCAGGTCTTTCAGACTATTGGAGGAAACTGGAACACCCAGAGGAAACCCTTCCAGATACATGGAGAATGTGCAAACTCTGCGCAGACAGTGACCCAAACTAGGAATCAAACCTGGGTCCCTGGCGTTGTGAAGCAGCAGCGCTAACCATTGTGCCACCGTGCTGCCCCTCAATAGAATGTCAGCTTAGATTTGTCAATCTATAAACCTGCATATTAGAAATTTTCGTGCAGGTGAAATAGCATCCCCCCAGGAATGAAGCCTACTGTAGTCATGCAGTTTTCACCTTAATAAAGAATTTTTCCTCCTCGTACCAATCATTTTTCCATCTTTCCTGCAATAATACCTTATGTTTTTATCTGCCTCACTGAAAAATCCACATGCTGAACATGGTACAACAACCTGCATTTATACAGCACTATTAATGTAAGAAATGTCAAGCTGCTTCACAGGAGTGTGATTGAAAAAAATGATGCTGGACCAAAAAAGGAAATATTAGGATAGGCAATAAAACCTTGACCAAAGAGAGAGATTTTAAGAAGGGTTTTTAAAAGAGACAGGCAACAGAGCAAAGAGACTTTGGGAGGGAGTCCCTGAGCTTCAGGACTATTTGAATTAGGGTATGACCACAGATGATGGGGTTGCACAGGACGGCATAGTTGGTGAACTACGTTATTTTTCAAGGATTTCTTCATGGAACTGGAGGAGGTGATTGAAATTGGGAATAGGGAGACCATGGAGGAATTTGAAGACCAGGATGAAAATTTTAAATCAAGATGTTGATGGACCTGCAGTCAGTGTAAATATTCGAATAGAGGGATGGTAGGTGCGCATGTCTTGGTACAGGTAGTCTCCAGGCAAGATTTCTCCTGTTTTGGACATTGAATAAACATTGAGGCAGTGCAGAGCCACAATGAGATATTGCTGAAGCATGGCTTGGTGCCTAAGCAATAATTCGTCCCACATTTACCAACACGGAGATACATTTCCTTTAGTTGATTTATAAGCTGCAAGTAGATTCTGAGATAATTTAAATATGCAATTCTTTTGTCTGCCACAAGATGGCAGGAGACAAATAAAGAAGAATGTTCTATCATAATCTGATATTTTTACATATGAAGTTACTTTGTGCAGTCGTTTATTTTTAAGTTGCATTATTAGCTTTGCAACACTCAGCAGTCGCACAGTGTTTTGACAAAAAAATCAAATTTATCCTGTGTGATCTTACATAGAAGCGACAGACAGAAACTGGCTATTTGGTTCAACTGATGTGTGTCAGCACTAATGTTCCAGATAAGCATCACGTCATTTGAACTAAAAGTAGGTATTGTTGCTTCGCATCATAGGCACCATCTTACATTCTAAGTGTCAAATGAGCAAGAATTTGGGAGAGTTTTTTGGGCAAGTTTGATTTTGCGATCTTATGACACTCTGTGACTTTTTTAAACAGCAGTGCCAGTCGCACCAGTTTATGTGTTGTGTTGGGGGCGGGGGGGTGATGGTGATGGTAGGGAAATGAGCCTAAGTCGCCAGTGAAGCCAGCTGCAGACTATCAGAGCGCGGTTACACGGGCGCCCCAATCTCCGATGAATTGGGACACCTCCTTCGTCTCTCATGAACATGGCCCCACCCTATCATTGGCAACATGTAATCCCCCACAGCAACACAGATTGCTACCATCAGGATCCTCACAATGGGTCCCCCATCACGACACCCTCCATGGCTCAATCTGCAACTCTCCCAACCCTGCTCCCCCTGCAGTTGATAGCTTTCTGTGCTCCCTGTTGCGTCCCGTTTCCCCCCTCCCACCATTCACCATTCCCCTATGGAAGTTCCTGCCCTCCCTTCAGAGCTCTGCATTTGCCTCCTCCCTTGCAGAGCTCCTTTCTCCTCTTGCAGAATTTGCATTTGCAAAACTCCTCTCACTCAGCCCCACCCACACTCACTGCCCTGGTATAGATATGGTGCCCGGTGTGCAGTGTTGGGGTGTCTGGTGGGTACTGCCAGGCTGGCAGTACATAATGGGCACTATCCGGCCAGCCCCCAGTCACCTGGGGCCTTCAGTGGACTCTGCTGTCCCTTGGCGAGCCATCCCATCTAGTCCACACTGATGGATCCATCTGGATAGGAGATTCCCGCCGGTGTGAGGTCCGACCAGTGGGTAGGTAAGTACAAATGAGCCCAGGCAATGCGATCCAGGACTCACTAATGATATGTAAATCAATATTTAACTCATGCCTGTCAATTTCACCAGCATAACAGGTTCAGTACGATTGCATGAGGCGGGAAACTGGGCGTGAATCTTATTTTTGGTTTTCGTGCAATCTTACCGTGTCATCACGCTTACCAACTGGTGCAGCGAGCTGGTTAGATTGCACCTTATATATCGCTAAATGTATTTTTAATTAGTGTTTCCCTAACCAATTTTGATTTCTTGTATAACTATCTTCATCATAACTCAACCTTCATTAACTGACGCATCTATTAAGTTCAGACAGTAACTGCTTAAAATGACACATCCCACATCTGCTCACTCAACTGACAATATAAGCAAGAGGGACATTGAGAACGTATTTTGCTTCAGGCAGGCTGTCATTTGCTTTTTCAATCGCTGCCTCGTTGTTTTCAGCAATAGAACAAATTATCACCACAACCAAAAACAGCCAACCCCTGTCCCTTAAAACAACTTCACCAAACATAAAGTAAAATTCTAGGAAATATATAATGTAACAGCAGCAGTGTGGCTTCTGAACCCTAGAACACAGGATCATTACATTTGAGAAAGGTAATTTGGCCCATCTTAATTTATCCTTCCAGAAAGACTGTACTTTTCTCTGCTCATTGTAGCATCCATATGAATTAGGAGCAGAAGTAGGTCATTCGACCCCTCGAGCCTGCTCTCCCATTTAATAAAAACATGGCTGATGTGTTTGTGTTTTGAATTACTCCACCTCCACCGCCTTCTCAGGCAGAGTTCCAAAGTTGAAACAACACTCAGAGATAAAGCTTCTCCTTACCTCTGTTCTACCTCTATCTTTAAAACAGTGACCCATGATTCTGGACTTACCCACATGAGGAAACATCCTCTCCACATCTGCCTTGTCAAGACCATGCAGGGATCTTAAATATATCAATCAAGTTGCCCCTCACTTTTTGAAACTCCAGTGGAAACAAATGCAGTGTATCTAATCTTTCCTCATAAGACAACCCAGTTTATTCTAGGGATTAATCTTGTAAATCCACCTCCTCCAGCCTCCAACTCATTTATATCCCTCCTTAAATAAGGAAGCCAAAACAGCACAAAGTAGTTGAGATGTGGTCTCAGCAATGCCCTGTATAGCTGAAGCAAAACATAGAACATAGAAAGTACAGCATAGTACAGGCCGTTTGGCCCTTGATGGTGTGCCAAGCTATGTCTGAACCCAAGATCAAGCTATTCCACTCCCTATAATTCTGGTGTGCTCAATGGGTCTATCCGATAATTGCTTGAAAGTTCCTAAAGTGCTCAACTCCACTATCAAAGCAAGCAGTGCATTCCACACCACAATCACTCTCTGAGTAAAGAAACTACCTCAGATATCCCTCCTATATCTGCCACCATAAACCTTAAAGTTATGCCCCGTAGTAACAGCTACATCCACCAGAGGAAATAATCTCTGCACATCCACTCTATCAATCCCTCTCATCATCTTATAAACCTCTATTAAGTCTCCTCTCATCCTCCTCCACTCTAAAGAAAAAAGCCCCAGCTCCCTCAACCTTTCCTCATAAGACCTACTCTCCAAATCAAGCAGCATCCTGGTAAATCCCCTCTGCACTCTCTCCAATGCTTCCACACCCTTCTTATAGTGAGGTGGCCAGAACAGCACACAATATTCCACATGTGGTCTCACCAAGGTCCTATATAGTTACAGCATAAGCTTTCACGTTCAATTTCTCTCGTAATAAAGGATAGCACTCCTGGGCAGCATAGTGATTAGCCCTGCTGCCTCACAGTGCCAGGGACCCAAATCCAATTCAAGCCTCAGGTGACTGTGTGGAGCTTACACGTGCTTTTCGTGTCTATGTGGATTTCCTCCCACAGCCTGAAGATGTGTGGGTTAGGTTGATTGGCAATTGGCCCTTAGTGGCAGGGGGATTAGCAGGATAAATATATGGGAATAGAGCCTTGGTGGGATTATTATCAGTGCAGGCTCAATGGGCCAAGCGGCCTCCTTCTGCACTGTAGTATTCTATGATTCCATTAGCCTTCATGATTATCTGCAAACCAATTCTTCATAATTCGTTGTTCAAATGTGGACTGAAGAGCTGAATTCCAGAGGTGAGATAAGAATGACTACCGTGACTGCCCTGGCCTCATTTCACCAAAAATTGCAAGGAAGTACCTGAGCAAAACTAGAGTCAATGGGATTCAGGGGAAAATTCTCCATTGATTGGACTCACAACTGGTACAATGGAAGATGGTTGTGGGTTTTGGAAGT
This sequence comes from Sphyrna mokarran, assembly GCA_024679065.1. NCBI lineage: Eukaryota > Metazoa > Chordata > Chondrichthyes > Carcharhiniformes > Carcharhinidae > Sphyrna > Sphyrna mokarran. The sequence continues at coordinate 35,439,455 of JAGIQG010000006.1, read as the reverse complement.
CAGTAATCTTGGCTCCAGTATATCACTGCAGGAGTTCCTTGAATGTGTCCCTAGGCCCAGAACTCAGTAAGAATTTAGCAACACCAATTATTAATCCAACCGATTTATTTGATAGTAAAAAAGCAAGCTTTCAACACTCCCGTGTCTTCCTCAGGCAAGTGCAGTGTTCTGGTCCCAGCCATCTTCAGCTGCTTTATTAATGACCTCCCTCCCATTGTAAGGTCACAGTGGAGATATCCGCTGATGATTGCATGAAGTTCAGCACTATTTGTGATCCTTCAGATACTGAAGCAGCCCATGTCCAAATGCAACAAAACTTAGACGATTTCCAGGCTTGACCTGACAATTGGCAAGTAACATTCATGCTACACAAGTGCCAAATAATAACTGTCTTCAACAAGAGAGAACCTCAGTTTCACTCAGTGACATTCAGTGGAATCACCATCATAGAATCCTCCACTATCAACATCCATTAAACAGAAACTCAACTGGATTAGCCATATAAATACTGGGGCTACAAGAACAGGTTAGTGGCTAGGAATCCTGTAGCAAGTAACTCACCTCCTGACTTCCCAAAGCCTGCCCACAATCAACAAGGCCCAAGTCAGGAATGCGATGGAATACTTTCCAGTTGCCTGGAGCAGCTCCAACATCCATCAACATGTTTGAACCATTCAGGACAATGCAATCCACTTTTTCTCTTCAACCATTCCCCCAGTCCCAGCTCTCCTGAAATAGTTAATGCCAGCATTGGACCCCTTTCCTACTCCCAGAACTCATTGACATTCACTTAGACTAGGGCAGAAAAAGACTAGAGTACATGGGTTCAGGGTGAAGGGGAAAAAGTTTAAAGGGGGAATATTGGAGGCGGCGTAGTTCTTCACACAAGGATTGGTGAGAATGTGGAATGAACTACCAGATGAAGTGGTGAAAGCGAGTTCACTTTTAACAGTTAAAAAAAACTTGGGCAGGCACGTGGATGAGAGGAGTGTGGAGAGATATGGTTCAGGTGCAGGTCAGTGGGACTGGGCAGAAAAATGGTTTGGCAGAGACAAGAAAGGTCAAAAGGTCTGTTTCTGTGCTGTAGTGTTCTATGGTATCTTTAGCATTAAAGCAACTCATCCAAATTTCAAAGACATATTTTCCTCAGCAAACCGTTAGTATATCCAGTTAGAGAGAGACTTTTAAATTTCTCCTTTCACCTTATAGTATAGTTATCAACTGATCAAAAAACCTGCTGTTCTGCCTCTCTAGCTTCATCTCCTTAGTTTCTTTTTGCTAGGCAACAGCACAGTTTATTTTTCTTTACTTTGTTTTTTGATTTCTCGAAATTGCTTCAAGAGTCATAAAACCTAATTAAAATTGCAGGTATACAAACCACCCCAGGCCTGCTGTCCCTACTCTAGAATGAAACTGGACCCGGATTTCATTTTTTTAACAACAAGTAAAAAAAAACTTAAATCTATATCATATTCCTAACATCCATAAAGGTACATACAACTTATTTGACTATCTTCATTTCCTTATACTGTGAAATTTTAAAAATGGGGGCATATTAAAACTAGAGTTAAATCTTTTAGGAATGAAATGTGGCAGCATTTTTAGCACATTGATGGTAGTGAACAACAACAACTTGCTTTCCTCAAAAAACTGTGTGTTGGGCCATTGAAATTGTCAGGCTTGTGGCAGACAGATTTTGTTAGGCCAGAGTATTAAAGGTTATGAAGAAAAGTTAAGTAAAAGGTACAGCCATGATCCAGAAGGATGTCAGAACAGGCTCGAGGGTTTTACCTTATATTGACCTTCAGTATAAAGATTGTTTTAAAATGTTTTTGACTTGATTTTATTTTCTTGTTATAGATTGTTCACAGTGTGCAAAACATCACTCAGCTTCTCTACAGTTTACAGGTGAGTTAGTTTTGCCTTTAATCAGATTTGTGTGCTTTGATTGTCATTTGCTGCTGGAAGTTATTGCCAAAATGCTCCAGGTCACCAGGAGATATGATTTTGAAAAGATAATGGGGGCTCCATGAATTCATTCCTGCTGTGCAAAATGCTTGTTTATTTTTAGATGGGATATATACAAACCCATACAACTATCACTGTTTTTGTGTACATGTGAGGACACTGACCCATATTTTGCTTTGTACTAAATTATTATAATGAATTGCTCAATTGGATACATCACAGGAATGTACAACACTGAGCTCAATTACCATCAGATTGGCAATGAATCTTGACTCCAGACCATAGCATGAAAAAGACTAATTACGTTTTTCTCATAGATGTTAGTTAGGTTGGCTGCCAGATCCAGAACGGATTTTTTTTGTTAAATTTTAAATATTTAAGTCCATAAATGCTCATTACTGTGAGCACTGGCAGCATTTTCATGCACTGATGCTAATCAAGCATTCTCTCCTCATGCATAGTTCAGGGTCAGAGTAATTTAGAAATTACCCTTACCACATCTTGTCAGGCCCAACCTCAGAAGAACAACTTATATTAGATTTGTGTGACCTTTCTGTTTTGCTCAGTGCCTGATCTTATTGCCTCTCAGAGAAAGTTTACCAAGTAACAATCACGTGCAAACTGTTTCTTGGGTTTGGGAATTTCAAAGCCACTTTGATAAGTTGAAAATTATTTCACACACAATTTTTCTTCCTGGCTGTCCATTCAGAATATTTAATCTGTTTAGCTTCCATTCCTTCAAACCCAGAGTTCCACTCCATTTATTTTGTGGGTTTAAAGACCAGAACATACCTATAATACAATAAGACTTCCAGATAGATATGTATATGTAGAATAAAATGCATTGTGCACAACGGATGTCAGCTGAAAAACAAGTACCTTGTGCACCATAAAATATTGATAAAGTAGTCTCCAAATAAATTAGATCAAATTAATTCACTGCATTTTAATCTAAAATTGATACAAATGTAGTAGCCTAATGATTATGGTGCTGGAGCACCAACTTCAGAGTTCAATAGCTCAAATCCTACCCTGGCCTGTGGTGAAATTGAATTTGATAAATCTGTTCCTTTGTGTATTTGGCAAGAGTGGATCTAAATTTGGAAGCTTAGGAGCAATCAAAGTCAAGATCTAACCAATTTGACCACTGAGTCAGAAGTTAAACAAGGGTTCTGGCAGTAGCTCCAGTAGTAGGAGTGCCTCTCAAGGCTCCAGGATCATCATCTGGCTTTTTGCTGGCTTGTTCTTATCTTTGTTCACAAATAAATCCACTCAATCTTTCTCTCCCCACAATCAAACAGACCTCATTACATTGGAACATATACCTTAGGAGCAGGAGTAAGCTGTTTGGCCCTTTAAATCTGCTCTGTCATTCAATAAGATCACAGCTGATCTGGTTGAGGTCCCAATTTCACTTTTCTGCCCGTCTCCCATAACTTTTAACTTCCTTGTCCAGCAAGAATTTGTCTAATTCGGCCTTGAATAAATTCAGTGACCCAGGTCTCTGGGGAAGAAAGTTCCACGGATCAACAATGCTCTGTAAAAAAAAAAAACTACTCATCTCAGTCTTATCATCGAATGGTGTCCCCCGGTTCAAGTCTTCCCCATAAGAGAAAACATTCTCTTATTATCTACCCCATCAAGTCACCTCAGGATCTTACATGTTTCAATAAGATCACCTTTCATTCTTCTAAACTCCAATGGGTTTTTGTAACCTATAATCTTCAACCTTCCTTCATAGAATAAGCTCTTAATCCCAGGAATGAGTCAAATGAATCTTCTTTGAACTGCTTGTAACAAAGTTATCTATTTTTTACCAACATGGTGACTAAAACTCTATGTAGTATCTCACCAAGTCCCTGTACAGCTGCTGTAAAACTTACGTACTTTCATATTTTATCCTTCTTGCAATAGACACCAACATTCCATTTGCCTTCCTAATCTTTTACTGTATCTGCATACTAAACTTTTGTGATTCATGTACCAGGATACCCAGATCCCTCAGTATGAAAACAGAAAATGTGGACAAATCTCAGCAGATCTGATAGAGGTCATATTTTGAGTCCGGTAACTCTTCATCTGGTCATCTAGATTTGAAACATAAAGTTAGCTCTGTCATCTCACCACAGATGGTGTCAGACCTGCTGAGATTTTCCTGAATTTTCTGTTTTTGTTTCTGATTCCAGCATTCGCAGTATTCACAATATTTTGCTTTTATCCCTCTGTGCCACCTCGTCCTGCAATTGCTCCCTGTTCAAAAAGCATACTGCTTTTCTATTCTTCCTGCCCAAGTGGACAATTCACATTTTTCCATGTTATACTCCATTTGTTTTTTTTTACGTCTGCTCATTTAACCTGTCTAATTCCCTTTGTAGACTTTTTACTTGATAATTTGCTTTCCTACCTATCTTGGTCTCAGTGGCAAATTTAGCTACTGTACATTCGGTCTCTTCATCCAAATTATTGACTCAGATTGTAAATAGTTGAAGTGCTGGTATTTCACTAGCTACAGCTTGAATGTAGGTGTTACATTAACTATTTTTTAATCCACTGATACCCTGCCAGAATCTAAAGAATTTTGAAGATTGTGACCAATGGATCTATTAGCTGTGCAGCCACTTCTTTTAAGGCCCCAGAATGCACGCCATTTGGTCCAGCATAGTTGTCAGCTTTTAGTTTTCCCTTGTGATTGTGATTATTTTAAATTCCTCCCTCCTGTTCACCTCTTGATTTTCAAATATCTTTGGGAAGTTTTCCAAATCTTGGTTGACATCTCTCCAATTTTCTCCTTTTCCATTATCAATTTGCCAGACTCTCTCTTGAGAGGGCTAATGGTGCTTTTGCTGCTCTTTCCCTATTCAAATGCTTGCCTACTTGCTGGTTATATGCAGTAACCAGCCAATTTTGCTTCTGAGCAGTAAGCTGTGGCACAGTGTTGATTTGATGCCCACATCTCATTGAAAATGTTTTAATGAGTTAAGAAGCTAAAAGTGACATTGAACACTTGTCCTCCTTTTGAGTGGGCACATTTTAGACAGTATGCACTTCAGTGCACAGTCCAAAGGCTTCCCCTTCATCGCAGCTGAGCACAAAATTGTTCAATATTCCAAAGGTAATTCAAGGGAGTTATGAATCCCCTCATAAAGGCTCACTCACTCTGACTGTGGACTGTCAGCGAAAGAACAACCATGAAAGCTTTCAGATTGTTATTCAAAACTCACATTTCACGAGTGTTCTTTCATGAGTTTACTGAGTTTGGCCTCAATTTTAATGCATTGTTGCTGTGTTGCCATTGTTTTTGTAAATGTTCCACCTTGATTAGAATCAAAGGGGTATCTTAAACCCGGTTTGTATTCCACACAGTATCATTTCCAGCAGGTGATATTCCTTTCTCAATACTTAATGCGCATAAACTAAATTCCTCTCTTTTCTGTATTTCCTTAACTGGTAAGTTAATGCCTGGATCAAAGTACAAAGAGGTACTTAGTAAGCACACGCTAATGTTTGCATGCCAAGAGCCTCAATTAGGAAATATACTCTCTTGAGAGAAAAGAGGAAAAGTTTTAACATATCTTGCACTCATCAGGATACTTTGCAAGAGAACCTATGTAAGAAGGACCAATAATTTATACCGTCTGAGAAAAAATTGCTGATTGATTGGCCAGTAGACTCTGTTTGGTAGAAGTATAGTAAGAAGTCTCACAACACCAGGTTAAAGTCCAACAGGTTTACTTGATAGTAATCACCACTGGTATTGTGAGACTTACTGTGTTTACTCCAGTCCAATGCCGGCATCTCCACATCATAGTAGAAGTGTGCCATGGAGAGTGCACCAGGTGTCTGACTGTAACTGTCAAGTTATTAACCTCAGTGTGTCTACACCACATGAACTGTAGTGGTTCAAGAGGGCAACTCACTACCTTCAGAAGGTAATTGAGGATAGGCAATAAATGCTGGCTTAGCTAACAAAGCCTATATCTGTTGAATATATTTTTTAAGCATTTCTCAAGTTCTGTCTAATTTTACAACCAAATATGCCAACATTTATTTCATTCTGTCCAAAGTTAATTTCTACAATTTGACTATAACAGTTGATCCCTCACTTTTCTTTCAGGCTGTTGTGACCATTCAGGACAGTTACATAGAAGTGCAGCGACTAACCGTGCAAGAACGTGAGCGATTAGCTCATATCCAAGGTCCACGAGGAAACCTACTTCTGGAGCAAGAGAAACAGCGCAACATGGAGAAACAAAGGGAAGAGCTGGCAAATGTCCGCAAACTTCAGAACCAGCTACACCAAGAGCAGCAACACTGGGAGCAAGAATGTGAACGCAGACAGCGGGAGCAGGAGGCGCAAGAGACCAGACTACAGCAACGTGAGCATGAATGTCAGCAGAGGGCAGAGCAGATGTGGCGAGACCGGGAAGAATTGGAAAGCCAGTGGAAAGAGTATCAGCAAAATCTGGAGAGACTGAGAGAAGGTATGAGAATGGTGGAGAAAGAAAGGGACAAGCTGGAGGCACAGCAGAGGCACTTAAATGCCTGGAAACATAGTCGACAGAGAAGCCTGCCAGTAATGATGTTCCCACAGGAAACCAGTCAGGTACAATACCAAATTAAGATTGTAAATTGATAAATGAGTTCTCCTGAAACCTAGAAAACTGGTTTCAGAAACAAGAAGCAGTATACCTCATTCACTGATCACTACTCGCCCTTTACCAGAAAAACTTAAGGATCAAACTTTTAAAACCTCTTTTGTTGTGCATTTTCTTGCTTGCAATTAAATGAAGAACTGACACACAAAAGGCACCAACGCAAAATTACGGCGAGCCCTTTTTTTTGAACTAACTGAGTATTTGCTTGTACAATAGATGATGATGGACGGAGTGGGCTTGCCATAAGTATAAACAATAAGCATTCGCGCAACAATGAGATTTTTGTACGACATGTCATGAATATCTTTCAGAACGATTTTAATTTTGTTGAACAACATGAAACTGTCTGCCGCCAAGTTTGTATTATTAACAAAGTAAAGGGTTGACATGCTGTTATGATAAACAGAGCTCCACAGACAACATAATAGTGTGATCCTCATAAGAAATTTCTGAAGAAAAGCTTGATGTGGGAACTGTGTGCTGTTTTTGTATTATTAGCAAGTTACTCCCAGATTAAGTACTTCCTTTTGGTTTGAAAATGGCTGCTAAATTTAGAGTACAAAAGAAACCCATCCATCACATACTGGGCATCAGTTTAACAAAAAGCTTGATAATGATAGTTAGAATGACATTTCCCTTGGGCTGAATGCAACACTAGTATTTGTCCTTCTTTACAGTGTGGCTCCATCTCTTCCAAGTATAGGGCAATATTCTGGTTTAGTAAGCCAAACCGGTGAGGAAACTGAAACAATGGCTCAAATTGTATGCTCTCCTCTGGTGTGTTTTAAAGCAGGGAAATGCAAAATTGCATGGACAGATTCCCTCCAGGACCCCACCCATCTGGATACGATGTTATCGTGAGATTGGCAGGGTCTCAAATGGAAAGCCTGCTTTTGCCCCACTTAAGGCCCTTAAGTGCCCACTGTGGCTGATGACTGCCCGATGACAGAGGGTGGAAAATAGAAAAAAAATCACCATATTTGCTCTTGGGTATGAAGGTTGGAAACGCCCTTTGGACTCCTCCCACCCTCCCGCAACATATTGCTCGCAACCCCCCATCCCCTTCCCAGGGCCTCTAAGACTTATCTGCTGTCTGCACCCAGTCCCAGTCACGAGCAATTCTCTTCCAGACACTGCAGCACTGTGATGGGTTGGAGATCTGATTGGCAGGCAGCTGTCCAAGATAGGGCTTCCTTGTGTAAAATAACAACGGGCCAGTCCAAAGTACAGAGAGATCTATGGGTTATAGTGCATGAATTACAAGAAGTTAGTGCACTGGTACAACAAATGATTAAAAAGGTTAATGGAATGATATCCTTTATTACAAGAGGAATTGAACATAAAAGTAAAGATGTTATGCTTGTTGTATAAGGCATTGCTGAGACCACACCTCAAATACTGTGTGCTGTTTTGGTCTCCTTATTTAAAGAAAGATGTAAAGATATTAGAGGTGGTTCAGAGGAAGTTTACGAGATTGATACGTGGACTGGCTTGTCTTATAAGGAAACGTTGGACAAGACTGAGTTTGTTTCCACTAGTATTTTAAAATGTGAGAGGCAGTGTGATTGAAGTATGTAAAATCATGAACAATCTTGACAAGCAAGATGTGGAAAGGATATTTTCTCTTGTGGGTGAGGACAGAACAAAGGGCAGGAATGAGAAGTTCTTCCCTGTGAGTTGTCAAATCATCTCTCCTTCACTTCTGTGTGATTATATGCATGTTAAACAGTGCTGGTCAATGTAACGGTGAACTTACCTTTTCAGGACAAAGTCCTAATTTGAATCACTGCAATTAAAATACATCTGCATTAGAATGTAGCATCGAATAATGACATTTGAAGTTGTTAAAACATTTAACTCTTAACAATAGACTGCTTTTGACTCCTAGTGAGTTTTTGCCACTGTTCATGAACTGTTCATTGAGGGGAATTTATTATTTTAGTTCTTCCAAAACTCACACCAGCCTCTGAAAACAGTGCAAGGGGAATGGAGAAAATTCACATTTCTTCTAGGGTTCATAATGGCTGGCAATGACGATCTCAGAAGATCGTGGATTTGTGATCCAAGATCTTGCCAAACTGTGAAAAGACCACACAAAAAAAATCAAGGGGTTGGAAGGCACTACAGATTTGAAATTACTGCAAAAGATTCTAAGCTTTTGTCATTCCTGACCCCATTCTTGCCTCTACCACCAGACACATATCTAGCTCTTTAACTGGACTGCCTTTGAGGCATTAGCTGCTGCCATCGTTCTTTATGTAGTTTTTTTTGAGTAACATGTTACCTTTAAGTTTGACACAGTTGACAGTACTTTAGGTCCTTTATGTCGGGCATTAGCACTTGTACCAAAATTGACTCTTCAGTGCAGTGCAATTTTCAGAGGTGCAGTCATTTGAATGGGATAATGGACATAGCCCTGAACTACTTCTTCAGTAGAATTATAGAATCGTATAATGTAGAAGAAGCCCATTCAGCCTATTGAATCTGAACTAACCACAGTCCCATCCAGGCCCTATCTCCTTAACCCCATGTATTTAACTTGCTAATCCTCCTGATGTTATGGGGCAATTCACTGTAGTCAATCAATCTATCCTGCACATAAAACCATAGAACCTACAGTGCAGAAAGAGGCCTTTTGGCCCATCGAGTCTGCTCTGAACACAATCCCACGCAGGCCCTACCCCCGTATCCTCACATATTATACCCATTAATCCTTCTAACCTACGCATCCCTGAACACTAAGGGGCAATTTCTTAGCATGGCCAATCAACCTAACCCACACATCTTTGGACTGTGGAGAGAAACTGGAGTACCCAGGGAAAACTCATGCAGACACGAGGAGAATGTGCAGACTCCACACAGACAGTGATGTGAGCTGGGAATTGAACCCAGGACTCTGGAGCTGTGAAGCAGCAGTTAACCACTGTGCTACCGTACCGCTACATCTTTGGACTATGGGAGGAAACTGGAGCACCCAGAGGAAACCCATGCAGACACAGGGAGAACGTGCAGACTCTGCACAGACAGTGACCCGAGGCCAGAATTGAACCTGGATCCCTGGCTCTGTTTATCGTAACAGCATGTCAACTTTTTACTGGTGTTAATAATACAAACTTGGCAGCAGACAGTTTCTTGTTGTTCAACAAAATTAAAACCATTCTGAATGGATTCAGTAGAAGGATATTCATGAAATGTTCTACAAAAATCTCATTGTTGTGCAAATGCTTATTGTTTATACCTATGGCAAACCCACTCTGTCCGTCATCATCTATTGTACAAGCAATATTGAGGCAGCAGTGCTAACCATTGTGTCATTGTGCCACCTACCATCGAGTCAGGCAATGTCAGGTTAACATCAAAGATCACGTGATGAGAATTTGTCCCATGACCAAAATCATTTATACAATTCTCGTTGTTGAATGTAGCTGAGTAGAAAGCAGCTGTTTTATTTTCCTACTTAACTGCATTGAGAAGTGATTGTTTGCGGCTGATAATTATTAGACGAGCTGAAGTAATCCTGCTGCCCATTCATTCCCAGCTTTAGCACTTTCCTGAGGTGTCCAAAGCAGTTCCTTTAAAGATCATGACCAATATTCCATGCCCGTTGTTCTTTACAGTTACAGTCAGGATCTATGCACGTCATTTCAGTCTTCCAGACAAATGGAAACAAACAGATGTTGCAACCACCCAGACGTTCTCAAAATGGCAGAAGATGGTGACCAGAATGCCAACATAGACCTGTAAAATAATGCCGTGCCATTTTCAGATTGCCACCGTCTAGAGAGCAATTAGAGGTTTGGGCAATAAATGCTGACTTAGCTGCTGATGCCCAAACCCCATGAATGAACACATTTAAAAAAATCATCCTGTTTACACCAGGCAAATTCACTCAAAATTAGCTTCATTATATGTAGATACCAATAATATTTCAGATGAACGGTAATTTTCCAGATGTTGTGGTCTTGGTGGTAAGTCTACTTTCTGCCAGTGCAAAGTAGGAATTGTGGTTGGAAAATTGTGGGCAACTTGTGCTAAATTTATGTAAATGTGCATGGTGAGCAATTGGAAAGTTAGTCAATAGTTTCTCTTTCAAAATATCCTACAAGTACTTACTTACAAAATTACCCTTTATAGCTACAGTATAATTTTTCAAATCAAATTACTTAAGTTTGGGTTCACAAGTAAAAAGCCATTAGTTTTTTATGGTATTATGCAAATTTTAAAGTTGTAGGCTCAACAATTTAGCTTCTTCTGTTTTTAGACCTCTCACTGTGGAATACTAACTGCCCATGTACAAATGGAGAAGTCTGGGGAGCACAGGATTTAAGACCTCGGACCTCAATGTCAGTTCAAGGTTTTGCAGTAAAAGGCTACATAGGGTCTTTCGCCAGTGCCCTGGTGAATGGTTGGGTATGATCATGGGACATTGGAGGAGAAGTGGTTGGGTCTCAGCCATGATCTTGTTGAATGACAGAGCAGGTGAAAAGGCCAAATGGTCTACCCCTGCTTTGTGGTTCTTATGAGGGTGATTGGATGGTTGTAAGGGGGCGAGAGAGCAGGCAGGTACATGGGTAGGGAATGGGGGCAGGAAAGTGCACAAGAAGGTTGGGAAAGAATATTGCAGGAGTCTGGCATTTTGTTGGAGGCCTTGAAATGTGATCAAGGTGAAAAAAAGGTCAGGCAAAAGCACCGCAGTGGTCTACATTATTGTTGCTTGGACCTCAAATGCCATCAGGGAAATTGACAGCCTATGAGTAGCTGATTGAATCTGATTGTTTTTATAAGAGGCTCCAAATCTACCTCAGATAGGGCCTAGGTGCCCCATGAGGGTGGTTAGGGAGTGGAATGCCCTGCCTGCGGCAGTTGTAGATGCGCCACGTTTGGTGGCGTTTAAGAGGTTAGTTGATAAGTTTATGGAAGAGAAGGGAATGGTTTAGTTTGGAGGGTCATTGCTTTTTTTTCATAATTGGTCGGCGCAACATCGAACGCCGAAGGGCCTGTTCTGCGCTGTAATGTTCTATGTTCTATGTTGTGCCAGATTGGGAAGGTAGACCTGGTGGAAAGCTACAACAGAGTTCTTTTGCTGCATCAGTGGAATGAAGTCATGACTTGTTAAAATGTAACTGCAGAAGAAACCATGTTTAGTCCAATGCTTCATCAGATGGGCTAAGTCTCCAGGAAGAAAGGGAACAACTGACAAGGACCATGTTGCTCCTTAACTTTCTTCTGAAATGCTCTGTCACCTGCCTAATCTAAAATATAATTTGTCGAAATAAGTATCTTTAAGGACTTATAATAAGATAAATTGTTTGAACTCTAATTAATTCTACTGTATCAGAGTTCTGTCCCATGACAAGCACAAGTAATTATAATCTGTCAGATATTGTGACATGACAACAAATTCATGGTACAAATAGAAGTCACACACCACCAATGAGCATCCCCATATCAAATTTGTGTTATTTAAGCATCAGAACAGTCATCTCTCTGCATATACATTCATCTATTAAATAATTTATGCTCTTTTCTCCATTTCTATATTTACAAAGCTAATGCTATATTTGAGAACAGCTGCTTTGTAATTAATATTATGTACAAAAGCATTCTATTTCAGTAAATTAGTGTGTTTCTCTTTGTAATTTTATACACAGCGTTTCCTTTTCAAACTGAATCCTTTATGAATCCTTCAAGTGCCAAAACGGCAGGTAGATAGATTGTCAGCACTCCTATTGAATTGATCCTTGATCACTTATGAAAGATGCCTGCTTTTTTTTTTCTCTATTTCATCTCTCGAGGGAAGTGTCCAGTCTTTAAAAACCTCCTATGAAGGCAAAGTTGAGATTGGAAGCCTTCATTGTACATGGCATCTAGAGAAGGAATGCTTCTTCCATTCTGCAATGCAACAAATAGATGCCCCGTGAAGTGTTTTGAATTTCTAAAATGAGCAATATCATCACTTGCATGCCTTTATTTTAAAATGTCTTAATTTCCACAGGTTCCTCTTCACACCCGAACAGGAAGCTTGGGTGGTGCAGGACTAGATACAGCATCAGTTTTTGTAAATGAGGCAGCACTTCAGTATTCCCTGAACAGCCAGCAGAGAGCAAACAGTATACGGACGTTTTCTGAACCTCAGAAGGTGGAGAGCTCCTTGGGTTCCATTGTTAAAATTAATGAGAACGTGAAAAATGATGTTCCTGTTCAACTTCTGAGTACAACAAATCAGCTGCTGAAACCTACAGGTATCCAGCAACAGATACCAACAAAATTGGCAAGTTTCTCCAAAGGAAGCAAGGAAAAAAGCAAAGGTAAATGAAAACAATCCTGTAATTGTTCACACTTTCTGTCCAGATAATTACGTCAACATGTTTAACAGGAGCAAAGACATTGGCTGGAGTTCTCCGACGTTGCCTGGAATTTTTCAGTCTGGCTACAATGAATGAAGTTTTGGCTGAGTGCCAAATTCTGTGGTCTTACTGGCAGTGGTGGTAGGGCATTCTAGACAGCATTATAGAATCCTGGCATTATGGAAGCATGTAATGAAAGGCTTTCAGATACTCGATATTTGTGTTTCGCTTGCCTGCCCACTTCTTTGTACTCTGCTGTCCACAAAGCTGAAATTATTACACAACACCAGTATGACAGGTTCTTCAGTCAATTATTAACTTGTTACGTCTAAGTAGGCTGCTGTGTTTGCTTACATTCAAGCGGTGATTACATTCAAAATAGTTCATTGGCCAGGATAGGCTTTGTTACATAACATCATTACAGCCTTGGTTCAAACATGGACAAAAGAGCTGAACTTCAGAGGTGAGGTGAGAATTACTTCCACTGAAATCAAGACAGCATTTGAGTGACTAAGGCATCAAGGAGCCTTTAACAAAACCGAAGTCGTTGAGAATTGGGGAAAATTCTTCAATGGCTGGGGTCATACCTGGCACAAAGGAATATGGTTGTGGCTGCTGGATATCAATCATCTCAGTTCGAGGACATTGCTACAGGAGTTCCTAGGGGTAGTGTCCTAGGCCCAATAACCATCAGCTGCTTCATCAACATCTTTCCTTCTATCAGAAGGTCAGAAATGGAGATTTTCACAGATGTTTGCACAATCTTTACCATTAACGTCTCCTCAGATTACAGAATTCATGGTGTAAGATCTGCTCTTGTAGCTGCTGCATGGCTGGTGCAGTTTCTGGTCAACAGTAATTCCATAGATGTTGATAAGGGGGGATTCAGCTTTGGCAATGACATTGAATGACAAATGGAGATGGTTAGATTCTCTTCTTGGAGATGGTCATTGCCTGTAAATTGCATAATGCCAGTGTTACTTGCAATTTATCAACTCAGGCCTGAATATTGTCCAGGTTTTGATGCTTTTGGATACAGATTGCTTTAGTATCTGAGCAGTCACAAATGGTGCTGAACATTATGCAGTCATCAGCGAACATCCCCACTTCTGACCATGTGATGGAGCGAAGGTCATTGATTAAACAGCTGAAGGTAGTTGGGCCGAGGACACTATCCTGAAGCACTCCTGCAGCAGTGTCCCAAGACTGAGATAATTGACCTTCAACAATCACAACCATCTTCCTATATTCTAAGAGAGTTTTCTTCACAATTCCCATCAACTTCACTTTTAATAAGGCTCATTGATGCCACATTTGGTCAAGTGCTGCTTTGATGTCAAGGACAGTTACTCTCACCTTACCTCTTGAATTTAGCTGTTTTGTCCATGTTTGAACCAAACCTGTATTGAGGTCAGGAGCAGACTGACCCTGGCAGAACCCAAACTGAATGTTAGTGAGTAGGTTATTGGTGAGTAAATGCTGCTTAGTAGCAATGATAAGATCCCTTACATCACTTTGCTGTTGATTGAGAGTACAATAGTGGAGTGGTAATTGACCAGGTTGAATTTGTCCTGCTCTTTGTTTACAGAACATGCCTGGGAATTTTCCACATTATTGTGTAGATATTTGTGTTGCAACTGAACTGGAACAGCTTGGCTAGGACTATGACAGGCTTTAGTAAGAAGAGCTTTGCAGGATCAACAGGGCTATGTGCACTATTGTTGGTGCCCAGGCTGATGCCAGGTAATCTATCCAACTCCGTTCGTTTTTTTAACTTTGTAGTTATTTGGCCATTGCTAAGCCATTTCAAAGGATAGCTAAGAGTCAGGTACATTGCTGAGAGTCTGGACTCACATGTAGGCCAGATAAATAAAGGTTGACAAATTTCCTTTGCTAAAAGGCATTAAAGAACCAAGTGGGTTTTTAGAGCAATTGAGTCATAATCCCCATTAGAAAAGATTTTCATTGCAGATTTGCTTATTGAATTTAAATCCCACCAACTGCAATGGCGGGATTTGAACCCATGTCCTCAGAGCATTATTCTGAACCTCTGGATTACAAATCCAGTGACATTACTACGCTACTGTCCATCATCACCTCAAAAGAAAAAAAACATGCTGAAGATATGTATTGTTTTTTGTTTCCATTTTTCTTGTATTATGCATTATAGATATTTTGCAATCCGCTGATTAGGATAAGTATTCTTTCTTCAGAACTTCTCCGCTTTTCCGATTTTTGTTTTTAGTCATAGTTCCTTAAAGTGCAAAAACAGTTCTTCACAGTGCCACCAATCAGGTCATTAGACCCGTATCATTAGTCAAGTCAGTGCATGAGGACGTGCGATGCATGTATTGAGGATGTTGGCACATGCACTGAGGACTGTGATGGTGAAGACACACAGTACACGCAATGGTGACCTCAATGGCAATGACATAAAATGAAGCATAAACAGAAATCACAATGTAATTCAGAGAAACAACTTTAAAACAAAACAATGTTAATCAGGGCAGGTCAAAGTGAGTATTATTGTATCCACTAGGTACAAAACTCATGAACCATACAATGACTTCATCAAATCAAATGAAAGAAATGTTGTGCCTTTTACAATTTCATAAATCTGTCAATCAAGTGTAGCCAATCAAATCTCATTGAAGAAACTGTTAGTCCACTTAATATTTCTTAACTATGTCCAAATAAACACATTGGCATTGAAAAGCCACTTCAAGGAAATATAATGTTATTATAACCTCATAAAACCATAAATCAAAGATAGCAAACTCCTTTGTAGCTATCTGTCAGTCGCCCAGGGACCTCAACTAAGCAGTCATAATAAAGCTAAATGGAAAAACAGATTTTGGACTTTCTATTCAGCCTGCTTTTGTTTATACAGTTGTCAGATGGCCTCATTATGAATGCTTGGCTAAGTTCCAAGAATGGACATGGCCCAATATGGGGTTTTAATATAATTGCTATAGGGGACTGCTAACTTTGCTTGATAGACAGTTTTATGAGATTGTATTAACTCTCTTTCAAGTGTTATTTCAATGTCTGTGTGTTTATTTGCCCAAAATTAGGAGGTGTTAAATAGATTAAAGGTTTCTTCAATGGGAATTTCATTGGCTGTGTTTGATTGATGTTTTCATGAGATTATAAGTGGCACAACTTTTTTTAATGGAGAAATTTGAATGCCTGATTTTTTTTTAACATCAGGTACATTTTGAAGACTTGCCATAGTTATTTTTTGATTCATGAGTATCTAGTGGAGACTGGTGAAAGGGCATGGGGAATGCACGGGAGAAAGAGGAGGCATGAAAGAAGCATGGGAGATATGAGGGTACTGGAGGGGGAGTGAGAAATATGTTAGGGCTTTCTGGAAACATGAGAACTATCAAGTGACATGGAGGTATGTAGTATAGGGGGTGAGGGTTAGAGGGCCAAGCACCATGTTGCAAACTGGGCTGCTTCCCTCCAGACACAGGTGGATCTTCAAATCTGCTTGCGTTTGCATTTTCCCAACTCTTTTGTTGCCATTAGCCTGCTTTGGGAGTCGACAAGACCACCTCCAGCCCATGCCTACCTCCTTGGGATGGAAGCAAGATGTATGGACACTGCCAGGACAAAGAGATTTTCCCAATCTCACTGACCAAAATTTGGCCCATAGTAACTACTGTTTTGTGGGCAAATATGGTGGCAAATTTGCAAACAGTAAGGTTCAGAAACAGAACATGGAAGAATGACCAGATAATCAGCTTCTTCTGTGATTGGTTGGGGGATAAATATTGCGCACGACACAGAAATGTTCCCTTGGTCTTCTTGGAATGGAACTGTAGGATCTTGTGCAGACAGGATCAGGTTTAATGTCTAAGCTAAATGGTATCCCTAACAAGGCGATGCCTTCTCAATACTGTATTGAAATGCCTGCCTGGATTATGTGCTTAATTCCAGAAATAGACTTAAATCCACAATCTTCCAACATTGAGCCGAGAGTGACAACAATGAACTAAAAGGAATGGCATCTTAATTTGATCTCATTGAATTGGCAAGAAAAATCATGGTTGCGTCCAAATGTTATGTTGTAATTAGCTATTTAGCAATTATGCTCTGTCACAACTGAACCATCAATCGTCTGCCTGTTCACATGGTAGTTGATCACGAGTGTGAGATTGAGCCATCTAATGGAACGTAACACAGTAATGAAAATTGTGTCCAGCTTTATTACTAGGAGTTGACCTTTTTTGGCCTTTAATGATTCAGACAGCTTCGACCTCTGCTGAATGAAATCAAGTTCCTCTACCACTCGTATTTCAGAAGTTTTATGAAAAATATAATTGACTAAGAGAGAAAATTATGGGTTTAGACTTCTATGTTTTCCTTAACTCATAGATATTAAGTGTCTTGTATAAAATTGTTTCATAGATTAGCAAGACTTATGAAATTGAAAAGCATGACTTCGTCAGAGAGAGGTCATATCTAACAAATTTGATTGAATTTTTTTGAGGAGGTGACCAGGTGTGTAGATGAGGGTAATGCAGCTAATGAAGTTTATATGGATTTCAGCAAAGCCTTTGACAAGATCCCTCGTGGAAATCATGTAAAAAAGGTAAATTCATATGGGATACAAGATAAATTAATAAAGTGGATTCAAAGTTGGCTCATTGTAGGAGACAAAGGGTGCTGACAATAGGCTGCTTTAGTAACTGGAAGATAGTGTCCAGTGGTTTACCACAGGGATCTGTGTTGGGCTCCATATTATTTGTCATTTATACAAATTACGTTGATGATTATGTGGGGGCTAGGATTAATAAGTTTGCAGGTGGCACAAAGATTAGCTGGGTGCTTAAATGCAAGATTGAGTGTTTTGGGTTATGGGAAGATATAGACAAAATGGTCAAAGTGGCAGATGGAATTGAACCTTGAAATGTGTGAGATGATGATTTTGGAAGGAGTAATTTGACAAAAAAATACTCAATGAATGGTAGGACACTTGGGGATTCAGTGGAACAAAAGGACCTTGGCATGTTTGTCCACAGATCTCTGGAAGGGGAAGTGCATGCTAGTGGGGTGGTGAAAAAGGCATATGGAACACTTGCCTTTATCAATCAAGATATAGATTACAAAAGCAGGGAAGTCATGTTGGAGTTGTATAGAACTTTGGTGAGGCTACAGCGAGAGTACTGTGTGTAGTTCTGGTCACCACATTTTTGGAAGGATGTGATTGTATGAAAGGGGTGCAGAGGAGATTCACCAGGATGTCGGCTGGGATGGGACATATAAGTTATGAAAATAGGTTGGAAAGGCTTGGGTTGTTTTCATTGAAGCAGAGAAGACTAAGGGGTGACCTGATAGTGGTGTGTAAGATCATGAGAGACATGGACAGAGTGAATAAGGAGCAGCTGTTCCACTTGGTTGAAGGGTCAGTCATGAGGCGATGTAAGTTCAAGGTGAGAGGCAGGAGGTTTGGGGGGGATGTGAGGAAAAATTTTTTTACTCAGAAGGTGGTAGCGATCTGAAATGCTATCTGGGAGCGTGGTAGAGCAGGATGCCTCACATCCTTTAAAAAGTATCTGGCTGAGCGCTTGGCATGTCGTAATATTCAGGGCTATGGGCCAAGTGCTAGATTATGTGGGAGTTCAAGTATTTCTAATGTGTTCGCAAACTTGATGAGCTGAAGGGCCTCTTCTGCGCTGTATGATTCTATGATAAATCAAAAGTATCTGTGATTTTAATTAGGTTAACACAAGTATTGTTCAAAGTCTGCAAAGAATGGGATATGAATGGAGCATTACCATCTAAAGCTGAATAGAACACCTACAGCCATTTCCAGGGCATAGATTTTGCATTTGCGTGTTAGTGCAAAATGACCTCGCTGTGGCATAGTGGTTAGCACTGCTGCCTCACAATGTCAAGGACCTGGATTCAGTTCACGGCTTGGGTCACTGTCTGTGCGGATTCTGCATGTTCTCCCCATGTCTGAGTGGATTTCCTCCGAGTGCTCAGTTTCTTCCTGAGTATGAAAGATGTGCTGGTTAGGTGCATTGGCCATGCTAAATTCTTCCCCGGTGTACCCGAACAGGTGCTGGAGTGTGCGGCGACTGGGGGATTTTCACATTACCTTCATTGCATTGTTAATGTAAGCCTACTTATGACACTAATAGAAAAACTTTAAACTGACTTTCAGCGAATCGAAAGCCAGCTTTACAATTCTCTCAATGTCATTCACCATTTGAGGCACTGATTTTGTTTACAGACTCTGAATTTAATTGTGCTCATCATTGTGTAAAATACCAACTGAATGGAATACATTCTGAAATGATACAACTGTTAATTACACATTACACAGTGGATACTTTTACTATTCTTTGTATTCTGTAGCATAGGAACATGGGAGCCGGAATAGGCCATTTGGCCTCTCAACACTGCTCTATCATTTAACTAGATCACGGCTGATTTTCTACTACAGTGCCCTCTTCTTGAGTTATCCCCGTGTCTCTAAATGTCATTGATATTTAGAAATCTATTGACCTCTGCTTTGAACATACTCATTGACCACAGCCACCTGGGGCAGAGAATTTCAAAATGTCACCACCTTCTGAAGAAACTTCTCATCTTGGCAGGTAATCAGAAGTTATTTAAGTGTCTTAAAATGGCACTATTCTCATGAAAAATACTTGCAATCATGTGGAAAAGAAGTAGAACAGCTATCAGTTTGGCATTTTTCTTGAAATGGTCCAACTAATTTTTGACTCGTTGATTACCTGCAGATAGAACCCATGGAAAGCATCCAGAGTAAATAGCTGCCAAAATATTTCTGCAAGAACATGGACTAGCTTTTGATGATTTGTCAGCCACCTGGGAGAGAATGGTTTTGCTTATATTCCCTACATTTTTTTGCAAAATCAAAGCATCAGGCACAGGATCTGAATGAAGGAGAGTACAGCAATTTTGGTAACTACTTAATGGTTGAGGAAGAGTTGATTGTTTGATCTGTTGAAGGTGAGTGTAGCTAAACCTTTAGAAATTCCTTAAATACTTCATCGATAGAAGTCAGTGGTGACATGACTCCTCTTGGAATTCGATTTGAAAGCTTGAATTTTAACTCTTTGCCCACCACCACTCAAAGAATTCTTAATTTCCAGGGCATTATTTTTACATTATCAATCAAGAGACAAGCCCTTATTGTTCTGACTTGTGATGCAGAATGACGCCAACAAGACGGGTGCAATTTTTGTACTGACTGAGGTTACTCAGCCTTGTCAATCTGTCCCCCCGCCTGAGGCATGGTGATCCTCAGGTTAAATCACCAAAAGGGAGAACAGCCTATGGTCATCTGGGATTATGACAACTTTACCTTTACCTTTAATTGTTTATCTGATAAAGCTGCATAGATAGATGTTGAGTAGCCTTAGTTTTGTAATATTTTAGGCTGACTGTTTTAAAACATTACATGCCGTTCACCTTTCACTTTTTTTGTGTTTTTCTTTCTTCTGTACTTCGATACTGTTTTAATTTTTGCTTTATTATATAAATCAATGTTTTAGTACAAATTCTGCTTTACTTGCCGTTGTTGTTGTTGTTCTCACTGCTTCCTGTTTTTCTTTCTCCTTCGCTTGTGCTCTAACAAGTAGACATTCTCCAAGGAAAAGTAGATGCACAGCCTGCTACTGTAATGTCCATTTCCAATCATTTAATAATAAAAACAGAAAATGCTTAAAACACTCAGCAAGTCTGAAAGCAGCCATGGAAGAAGAAACAAATTTAACACTTTAGGTTGATGAAATCTGTCACCACAAACGCTTCCAGATGTGGTGAACATTTCTAGTATTTTCTGTTTTTGGCAGTTTTACGGCATCCAGGGTATTGTCTTTCAAGTCTTTTGCTGAAGTTTCATCATAGCTCTATCTTCAAGGTTGCTAACTGCAGTGATTTTTGTTTGACAATAATGTACTCATGTCTGCATTTATCTGCATTCTCAAGATAGCAAGTCCCTTTGCATTTATATACTCCAATCTGATTTCCAAATCAATTTGTGCAGGCAGCCAACTTCAATTATTGTATTGCTGTAGTAAAACTCATTTATATGACAATAAAGGACATTAGTTTGTCCATTAAAGCCCTCACAGTTTAAATGGAGTTCAGTCTATTATTTAAAAGCCTGCTTCCTGCAGTTTTTTGTGTCAGACCTATAGCAATACTGTAGAAGGGTTATAAGGACTCAAAATTCTATTTTTCTCTCTTCACAGATGCTGCCAGATCTGCTGAGTTTATCCAACATTTTCTAATTTTACTGCAACAATTTTAACATTTCCTGCATATGTATTTCCACTGTGATGTTAACTGAGTATTGCAAGTTGCTATCTGTTTTAAAAGAATTAAAATACCTAGAACATTTAACAATGTCCTTAAATTCTCAAGAACAGGGCATAGGCCACGTTCACAGTGCAACTATACGGGTCATTATATTTTTAAAGATAGTTATTTGTTAATTGTTATATGGAAGTGAATTGTATTTAAGGAATGAGGAAACCTACACTGAAAATCAATAACTTCTCACTGAACATTGGGCCACAGATATGTGTTGTTATCCACATACCCAGTTCCAATTAAGGCATTGGCATACTTTGTTTTTGCTTCCTGGAATTTATTTTTCTTCCTGTCAGATGATTATCATGAATATTTAAATATCACATCTCACAAATACTTTTCTGTAAAATGGTTTATATTGCCATAGCAAAGTAGAAAATGCATATGAGTTAGAATGTGTCAAATAAAAAAAGATTTTGATTTTAATTTGATTTATTATTGTCACATCAATGAGTATATGATGAAAAATATTGTTTCTTATGCTATATAGACAAAGCATACTGTTCATAGAGAAGGAAAGGAGAGAGTGCAGAATATAGTGTTACAGTCATAGCTAGGGTGAAGCGAAAGGTCAACTTAATGCAAGGTAGGCCCATTCAAAAGTCTGATGGCAGCAGTTGTCTTGAGTTGGTTGGTATGTGACCTCAGATTTTTGTATCTTTTTCCCAATGGAAAAAGGTGGAAGAGAAGATGTTTGATTTGATTTCATTCATTATTGTCATATGTATTAGATATAAAATATTACAAAAACTATTCATTACTTTCTGATATAAAGAAACTTACACTTGAGTTTGTGTTGTCTGCCTTTGCGCAGTGAAAGATGCATTGATAAGTAAAAGGTTATGTGTAATGGCGCACTCACAGAAAGGTTGAAAAATTGTATCAAGCTCTGCCCGTTTTTGCAGATACAAAATGGGCTTCTAAGACACCCTGGGTCCTATACAGGAGCCATAAGCAATATTTGGGCCTATATAAGGGATAAATATACTCCTCCTCCTCCTCCTCCTCCTCCTCTCTCCTCCCTCCCTCCTCCTCCTCCTCCTCCCCCCCCCCCCCCCAACCCCGGCCACAATCTTTATTGGGATTCCTGCATTGGCATCCAAGATAAATACGTGGACCACAAGTTAGGCTGATTGCAAACTCGGGTCAAGCACTTGTTTCTGGCCCTTTTGCCCAAACTAACAGTTTTTGAAAGGATTGCTGAAGTGATGAGTTACATTAGCTGCAGTGGTTCGGTTTTTTTGATTTCACATTCACAATAATTGCATGTAGGAACAAAAGATCTGAAACAAACAGCAGAGGCTGATAAGGCCCTAAAAAAAATCAAACTGGAATTCATCACTACAGAGGTGAGACTTAAAGGCTGTGAAAATAGGTTAAACGTGTATAGAACATTGATCAGATCACACTTGGTGTAAGGAGGATTGAGGGATGACTTGTCGGGAATACTTTAATTATGAAGGAGTTTGATGTACAGAAAATGGCTAGAAATACGAGATTCAATTTAATAGAGAATTTAAGGCAAATTTTGTTATCCAGGGAGTCGTTAAAATGATGAATTCTCTACCACAAGTTTAAAAAGAAGTTATTTATTAGTCACAAGTAAGACTTACATTAACACTGCAATGGAGTTACTGTGAAATTCCCCTAGTCACCACACTTTGGACCTGTTCAGGTCAATGCACATAACCAGCACATCTTTCAGAATATGGGAGGAAACACATGCAGACACAGGGAGAATGTGCAAACTCCACACACAGTGACCCAAGTCATTATGAAACAGCAGTCCCTGGTTCTGTGAAAAGCAGTGCTAACCACTGAAGATATTACTAATTTTAATATATTTAAGGGGGAGCAAGTAAACATGAGGGAACAAAGACTCCAAGGTTATATCGATGGGGTTAGATGAAAAAAGGTCAAGAGAGCAAAAACAGAAAATGTTGGAAAATCTCAGCAGATCTGACAGCATCTGTGGTAAGAGAATATAGCCAATGTTTTGAGTAGTCTGGATGACTCTTCATCAGAGCTGAAGACAAAGAAAACTGTGACCATAAGTCTCCAGCTGACCATGCCGACAGAATTCACTGGTGGTGCATCCCAAACCATGAGTTTCCCGGAAGCATGGGTTGGCTTCAATGGGAATTACCGTTGACCGTGGCGGGACCAGACAACCACCAGTGAATGGTTCATGCCTCCTCCCCATGAGAAAAATGCTGGAGAGGCCAGAGAATCTCACCCTACGGAGACAAATTTTCCTATTCCCGGATCAGACCATGGAAAGGTCCAGTGACCTCAGCCAGGATTTTCCAGTTTTGGGGCAAGCACAGCCAGAAAGCCCCGCCGTTTGAAAAGATGCACAAATATTAAGTCATTGACCCTGTTGTTATTTGCTTCACTTGTACTGAAGTATAAGTAATTTATGTCATATTGAAATAAAATTCACATTACTTGTTGTCATGTGATAAATATATTTAATTGTAAAAGTTGCAGCAGTGACTTTTATTAGAGATGTTAATAACATAAATAACTTAGCCCTTGAATCTAAACTGGAACCAATAAATTCAATGTTTACTTTTTCAATTTTAGTACTGTATAAACTACTAGTCTGACTTCTGAAGATATTGTTATCTTTTAAACTGCAATCTAAAACATTGAACTCATTTTACATAATTCTACTGCCTTTTCAATTAGTGGTGTATCATATGAATGGGGAGAAGCAAATCAACTGATGGGGCTTCTCATGCTGATTATTGTAACTTTAGTGGAAAGCCCAATCATGAACATAGTCACAGTTTCACTCAAGTTACAGAGTGAGAGAAGAATTTCACCACCCACTCCGTAACTGCCCTGCCCACAAGGAAAGATAAAAAGTAAAGTTTATTTATTCGTCACAAATAAGGCTTGCATTAATACTGCAATGAAATTGCTGTGAAATTCCCCTAGTCGCCACAGTCCTCACCAGCACGCCTTTCAGAATGTGGGAGAAACTCACGCAGACATGGGGAGAACGTGAAAACTCCACACAGACAGTGGGCTAAGCTAGGAATTGAAACCAGGTCCTGACGCTGTGAAGCACTGTGTGGCTACGCCACTCCACAAAGGTGAAATTGCAATGTATTGTGGCCCAGTATCCCTACTGAAAGTCATTTCAAAGCTTATAGAAACCACAATGAATAAGAATATGTCGCAACTTTTCAGTCACAGCACATACTGTTCAATCGCTAGCTTGGCTTCAGAACAAATGGGTTGACACGTGATGGTGCAGGTGCGTTTCTACCTGTAGTGCGAGTGTTCGTGTAATGATTAAAGTACCGATAATTGCATGCAAAAGACATTTATTTCATAGAACTAATTCCAGGAAGTCTTCTCTGTATGTGAACTCAGTATAATATTTCTCCAGTTTGACACAAAGGTTCATAGCTGATTGTTGGAGTTAATTTTTAAAAATCTTTTCAATTAAATACTGCGTAATTAAGTACCATGACTTGTCTCTTTCTGTTTAAACCTGTATTTTTTTATATAGCTAAATAGACAGCAGAGGTGCAGTGCCCTTGGGTACAATCAATGAGAAAGTAATGTGCAAGCAACCTGAGGCAAGTTCCCACAAAGCTAAAATTGGCAAAGGTGTGGAAAGTGAAACAATTAGTGGGCGTGTGAAGAAATGTGTTTGATCTTTCAGCAATTGCAGGAATGATGTTGAATGAAAAGAAGTACTTTATAAATTCCCTGTAGCAAAGAAATTCTAATTGTTCAGTTAATGCCTATTGTCAGCAGCAGTAGGTTATATTTAAAGCTGTTAGGCCATTTGAGTGTCAGTTCATTGTACCCTAAATGGGGGCACCAAATTGGATAGTTTCCAGAAACAGGCGCAGGGATTGTGATGTGTAATTAACCCACAGTTGTTGATTGACATGCCGTTTTTGTACTAACTGCTGATTAGCGTGATTGCTGCGTGCAGCTAGCTCGAACCATGCTGTTGCTTGGTCGCAGTCATTAGCAAGAGGCCCTTACTAGCACCAGTTAAAGCCAACCTGAACTACTTAAAGAGCAGGTGAATTGAGATTGGAGCACTTGTTGACTGGATGGAGGATGTCAGGAATTTGCTGTCTGAATTGATGGCGGAGGCAGTGACCTAAAACCTTTTAAAAAGTACCGAATCTGCACCTTGAGTGCTATAAGCTATTGGTCGAGTGGAAAGTGGGATTAGAAAGGGCACCTGGGTGTCCTCGGGCTGGCATAGATAAGTGGGCCGAATTACCTCCTTTGCTGTAATGTTTGTATGGTTCTCTGGTTCTATCATCCAAAAGACTTAAAGGAAAACAATGTAGTTCCTGCAAAACTGGGTTAGGGTGTTGGCTATGATTTTTGAGTTCATCCTGGAGTGAGATTTGAATCCAAAACACTGTGATTCAGCAATGAGAGAGTTACCAGCAGACTCTACTGCCATTTGGCTCCGAAGATAAAACTGTGGAGAGTTTTGTTCACAAATGTGCTGGAGGGAAATTCATAGAGGGGTATTGATCCATTAGGAGAGTCCAGAATGCTGAGAGAAGCATAGGATATATCTGTAGGCTTATTCAATTGGGATTCAAGCCTGGGGCAAGAGTGAGAAAGAAGGCAGAGCAGTAGTGATGGATTAGAGTAGGAATTGATTTGGAGCTTCCACAAACTCACATCACGTTATGTGGGATTAAAGGATTTTCTAGGTTATTTTGCTGTTGCATTGTGTTTCATAGTCCATGATTCCATCCAGTTCTTTATGAGAACCTTAATACGGTTAATTTGATTTTAAGAATGCAGTGAATAGAATTGTACTTATTATTAATGGGGGAAAAAAGAAATTGAAAAAAAACATAGCCAAGGACTTAAATAATGAAAAAACATAAATAGTATAGATATGATCACGTGTTTATTTAAACTGTGATCACAGAAATAAATTACAGTGTAAAACTAGCAGACCATATATTTGAAGGAACTTATTATTGCTTAGTGATGTATATATGTAATAGATTCCTGTTAAAAGTTATGAAATAAGATTGGGCTACTCCTCCAGGCTCCCTAAAGGTAAGTAATAGAATTTATCTATTTGGACTGATACATCTTCCAGACAGAAACTGATCCACCTCAGTCTAGTTGGAACTGAGCAGATAGGGTTAAAGTTGCTATCTCCTATCTTTATTCCATTGCCCCTTCTATGTTAGTATGGATACTGCACAACCATTGCATTTCCACTGAGTGCTAAATCACCAATTCATTTCCTTCAATTAAATACACATGCCAGTTACAGAATAAACTTAACAAATAATTTTATTTAGTTGAGAGTACCATCTAGCACATCAATACTCATTATGGGAATGCATGGTTATTTTGAAATTACCTCTGGCTGTTTGTTACTATTCTCCCAGCACTGACTGGTGGCTTCTCCTCCTTCATTAGGGCTTAATGTATATGACATAGTACTAAGCATCCCATGGCTTATGGGCTGATTTATACTCCCACCCACACCCATAGGGCTGCTAATTCATACTGGCCAGGAATCTCCAGGAATTAGAAGATTAATCCCCAAGATAATTTTGTGAGCAGTCTGGAAGAAAAATCTCATTTTTTTTACAATATATTACAAAAACAAAATTCTGTGGCTGATTTTTAAAAACCTGCAATTAAATGAGCAAATATAGAAACTTTGGCTGGAAATTTCCATGGAGGTGATGTCCTGTACCAACTGTAAAGTCAGACATGAGTCCTGTTCCATTATCCTGAGAGTCACAACTGGATTCTGCAGTTAACTGCAGAAGGTCAATATTTGCACCCTCATTGGGAGAATGTCCCGCCTCCAAGAGTGACCCACCAGTCTGATAACTGGCAGCTCTCATAGCCCAACAGTGCCACAAGGAGTGCTGGCTACAGTTAGAATTGCAGTCTGCCCTTGGCAAGGAGTTGTTTGCTTCTTAACTCTAATCCTTGCCCCTCAAGGGCATCCTCTTTTCTAGCACAGCAGTAAGCAGGATTTTCCCACTGCAGGTGACCTTAAACAGTGGGGTGGACAAGTCATTCAAAGCATCATAGACCTTTGCTGGGCCAGAAGATCTCACCAGCAGGCAAAGGTGAGCTGCCTGTGCTGTAGGGGCTGAAAAATCATCTGTCTTCCAGATTCATTACTGCCACAGCACTCCCTTTTCCTGTATCCTATCTTTTTTGAACACATTTTATCTTTGAATATTAATATCCAGTGCTGTTTTTAAACCAATACATCAAATTTCCAAATGGCATTTTGAGCTTGTAGATCACCAGGCTTATTAGCCACAATTATTCTGTTTGCATACATGCATTTTAAACCTGTCCTTACATTCCTCATAGACCTACTTAATTTATTTGTGTCTAATGTAACAATTTTTTCTTTCTCCACTACAAACACTCGAATTTCATTCGATTTGTTTCTCTTTTCTAATTGTTTGTGCCACTTCCTAACACCATGCCAATTAAGTTTAAGGTCACAAGCTTACCTGCCATTCACACCACACTCCCGCTGCAATGAAGTCGGAGAATTTGGTAGCCAGCCAAATTTCCGTTCACTGCGGCAGGATGAGAAAATCCCGCTGTCGTGAACAATGGTAAGATTCTGACCTAAATCTTTCACAACCACAATGGCGAATCACTGCTCTTGATTCTGTTCCTTTTGAATAGGTGTCTTCGTCCCCTGAAGTAGCCCCAGTGCCCCAAGAATCTATCACCCATCATCCTGTATCATGCCCCAAAGCACACATCAATCCTCTCCATCTTCCTATTTCTGCTGTCACCAGCACTTGGCACAGAAATTAATCCAGAGATTACCACATTTGAGTCTTGCTTTTTATCTTTCTCCCAAGTTCTTTTGGCATAGGACCTCAAGATGTGTCCTGTCAATGTTGTTGGACTGATGTGTATCACAATGGGTGGCACAGTGGTTAGCACTGCTGCCTCACAGTGCCAAGGACATGGGATCAATTCCCATTTTGAGTCACTGTCTACGTGGAGTTTGTACATTCCCCTGTGTCTGCTTCGGTTCCTCCAGGTATTCCAGTTTCCTCCCATATTTCAGAGATGTGTGGGTTAGGTGGATTGATCAAACTAAATTGCCCCTTAATGTTGGAGGATTAGCTAGGGTAAATGCATTGGGTTTTGGGGAAAGGCTCTGGTTGGCATTGTGGTTGATGTATATCTGATGGGCTGAATGGCCTCCTTCAGCATTGTAAGATTCTATGACTATGATTCTATAATTGTTGATTCACTCCCATCCCTAGGCATAAAATTCCATGTGACGTTCCATACTTGACTCCCAGGAGGAAACCCAACATGTAGGACTCAAATGGTGGTTACGGAAGTTCCTGTTTGCTGCTTAACTATGCAATCTTGTCAAATGGCTGTACTTTTACCTTTATTTTTTCCTCCTGTGTGATCCCTTGCCCACTGGTTCTATAGTCTGCACTGCGCTCTTTCAAAGTGTCATCACTCCCAGCAGTGCTCAATGTGGAATATCTGGCGCACACCCTGAAAACTCCTCTATTTCCTGCCTCTTCCCACTCTTCCAGATGGTCATTCATCTTCTGACCTGAACTCTGACTATCTGCGAGATAATCTCCTGGAATGTATGATCCAGCAAACTTCATATCTCCCCCACCCCCAGCTTGGAAATGAGCTCACAGTTAAGCAGCTGGAGAAACTTCCCACATGAGTTGTCCTGAAGTTTCCACATGCTGCAGGAATTGCAGAATATGTCAAATGCCCTCCATGATCTAAAACAAATAGTCTCAGTTTCCTCTCCTAAAATTTAGTTGATGAATTGTTTAAAATATTAATTTTAACTTATGCCCCAAAACTTTGTTTGCTTTAATAATCTTATTAATACTTAGCCCAATTGAAGTATTTCCTTTTTCCACTCCCATGTTCTATTAATTAGTTTTGAGTTTTGAGAATTATGTTTAGATAATGTGGGAAGCAGAATGATGTTTTTATAACTCTTGGGACACAATTCAATCATGGATTGAAGAAGCTGAACTTGTTCTGTGATGCAAATGATCAAATACATATTTTGAGGGATTGTACTTTGCCTCGAGATAGTAAAGTTCTTTGGAAAGGGATGGAAACTACCATAAACTATGTCATCTTTCTATCACATTGTCTGCTATGACTGGATAGCTTCTTTAAAGTGTATTAAATAATTTCCTGTATTAACTACATACAATGTTAGCACAGTTGTGGTTTTTACAGAGCGATGAATTTTTGAGTTTGAATTTATGCTGCTCATGAGTGGAACCTACATAACCCTCCATCTTTCTCACTTCTCACATTTCATAGAATCATAGATTTTAGCATGGATAAAAGCCAATCGGCCCATTGTGTCTGCAGCGGCTCCCAACTACCCAGCTAGTCCTATTCCCCAGCCTGTCTTCGTAGCCCTTTAAATTCATCATTTTCAAATATGTATCCAGCTCTCTCCCATGGAATTCCCCCTCCACACCTCTCCCTGGCTGCACATCACAAAGTACTCAGAGAGCTGTTGGAAAGAAATTTCCCCTCATCTCACTCCTAGCTCTCTTGCTGACCATCTTAAAAATGTGATCCCTAGTCACTGACATACCAACTAATGAAAACAGAATGATTCAGTCACATGAAGGCCCATAGTAGAAACTCATGAACCTGACTTGATGTTACCCTCGAATCAAGGGGCAACTGATGATGATGATTATTTCAAGTTACAAGAGTGATCATTTTAGTCTTGGAACACTGGCAAGCTAAATTACTAACAACGCCAAGATATTATTTCGGGCAAGTGTCCAAAATACAGTCAGACCCACAATGATTAACATATGAAAGTTGATAATACAATTGAATTCATTTTTATGTGGCTCCTTCTGCACGTTGCTTAGAACCAGTTGTCTTTTAACGATCAAATTCACTTATACCATATTATTCCAAAAGTACATCATGGTATAGCATTGGTTTAAAAACTCAATAGTGAAATTAAACCTGACCAAATTAGTCTCCTCGTCTATTGTATAGTGGTGGATTGCTTTCTGTGATAAGGTAATTCTTAAATGTTTAAGTTGTTTGCCTCTTGGGAGAGCATTAAATTACATTAACTTTGGAAATATATATTACATTACACTTATCAATACTATGAAACATCTGACTTAGACCTCCTTGCATTGGCTCAATAAGGTACAGCACCAACACAAGTTGAAATACCTTATACCTTAATGTATGCTCATGAATCATACTCTGTCTAAATATTCTTTATTAAACTAAATTGTTCTTTGGTTGCACCTGTAACCCGATTTGATAGAATTATTTAATTAATGGGGATTTAATTTCGGTTAAGTAAAACACTGCATTATAGTCCCAGAGGTTAAGTAGATTATAAAGTTAGACAAATCCTCTGAAAATTCTTATCTGATTAACGTTTCTCACTTTAGAACTAGCTTTCACTATGTAGCTTAGATCTCTATCAAGTTGCAATATATTTTGTGTTTATTTTTGTTTGAATTTTTCTTGCCTTGCGATGAATTATGTTGCATTTTTCATAATATGGGTAGCTATCTATGTGTGGGGTTCCCAGGTCCCAATGTTACCAAGCCAACTATTAGCTTTGTGTGTAAGTAGAAATCTGAGTGTGACATGCTGAGGAGATGTGCACAGCCAGCACTTTCATGCAAATACTTTACACAGCAGCATTCAATTACATATTGAGCTTGTTTTTTTTAATTGTGCTCTGAACACAACTGTGTTAAACCATTAACTTTAATATCCATTGTTACAAGCCCAAGTCAGACCTGAAACAAACTTAACTTTCATAATAGTGATTTATTAACTGCCATAAGGACATAAGAACTAGGAGCAGGAGTAGGCCATCTGGCCCCTTGAGCCTGCTCCACAATTCAGTAAGATCAAGGCTGATCTTTTCATAGACTCAGCTCCATTTGCCTGCCCACTCACCTTAAATCCTTTACTGTTCAAAAATCTATCTATCCTTGCCTTAAAAACATTCAATGTGAGAGCCTCAACTGCTTCACTGGGCATATCGCTTCTTGGGAGAGCATTAAATTACATTAACTTTGGAAATAGACATGACACTACATTTATCAATACTATGAAACGTCTGACTTAGATCTCTTTGCATTGGCTCAATGATGTATAGCACCATCACAAGTTAAAATCAGCATCTGTTGCTTTCAGAGACATCTTGGGTCTGGGAGCACCAGCACATTTGTAGTTGATATTGAAAACACTAAATGCTGGAAATACACAGCAGGTCTGACAGGATCTGTGATCCTGTTAGAATTTCAGATCAATTAAGTTGTTCAGTAACTTACGGTAATATCATAGGATTCATACAACTCTGATTCACTGAATAGCAATAATAGGAATGTACCAAATTTCTAATCTCCTTGCTCATATGCAGAAGAGTACGATTATTGAAGTATTTATAAAATATTTTAAAATGAACCAATGTCTAAATTTAGTACAAAAAGCAGTGACAAATTCTTTTGCTTATAACTGTCTTTATTTTGTTCTAAATTAAATTATTAATACATGCTGATCTTCCATAGCATTCCACATTGTAAATCAAAGAATATTTTCACTCTTACATCTGTTTCAGATGTCTTTGTATTGTTCCTCCCTTCCTTTTCTGCTGCTTTGTTTCATTATTTCCTCTTTCACTTTTTTCCCCTTGAATCTTCTATTTATTTCTCCTTCTATCTGCCCTTTCCATTTTTCCTGCCTTTGGGTAGAAGGTGATGTTGCAGGAGAGCACATAAACTATTCCTGCATCTAATTCTTAAGTTTGTGTGGCCTCTCAAGCTGTAATGCCTTCCAATAAAACATTCATGTTTGAGTTGGACTTCTCCAGTCTCTCCCCAGCCATTCTCTCTGCCTCTGGGAATACTCTGCTGTTCCTCCAGAATAGTCCTCCTTGTCAATAATCCCCAGGGTTTGTTTTCCATTCTTGGTGTGTGAGCACCACCAAGAAGGCCATCCTGAATTACTCTTGGGAAGGCGGTGGCAAACCAACTTGTAAGTATTCCTACAATTATGTTTGGGAGACAGTTCAAAGATTTTGATTCAAGGACATAGATATAGTTCCAAATTCAAGGGAGCTGTGGAGGCTAGGTCACTGAATTTAGTCAAGGCTAAGTTGGACAGATTTTTGACTGAAAGAAAGTCACAGGTCATGGGGGACAGGCATGAAAGTGGAGTTTTATGGCCACAATCAAATCAGTCATGATCTTTATTGAATGATGGAACAATGGGCTGAATGGCCCACAGCTCCTATTTCCTGTGATCTTATCAATCAGGATGGTGTGTGTGGGATAGAGGGGAACTTGTTGGTGCTGTTGTGTGTGTTTTTGCCCTTGTACTTCTAGGTGAGAGAATTTGCGGGTATTATAGGTGCTGTCAAAAGAACTTGGTGAGTTGTTGCTATGTGTCTTGTAGATAGTATACACTGCTACCACTGTCTGCTAGTGGTGGAGGAAGTGAATGCTTAAGGGAGCTTAAGGTAGCTGAGATGCCTACCAAGTGAGCTGCGTTGTCTTTGATGGTTTTGATCTTCTTGAGTATTGTTGGGGCTGTATTCAGAGGAGTGGAGAGTACTTCATCACACTCTTGATTTGTGCTGTGTAGATGGTGGACAGGCTTTGTTGAGTCCTAATCATCTCGAATTTCAATGGGAAATGGTCAGACACTCTCTTATTACAGATGGTCATTGTCTTGCACTTTTGGTGTAATTCTTATTCATCATGTTTGAGCTTATGCCTGAATCTTGTCCATGTCTTGCTGCACATGAACATGGACAAATCATTTTTCTGAACATTTGTGAACAGTACTGAACACTGTGCAAATGTCTATGAACATCCACATTTCTGATCTTAGACTGGAAGGAGCATCCAACTGAGCAGATCACAGAGTATGTGATGCTCTTCTAGAATGATTCTTCTTTCCAACACCTGTTCCTGCTCATTTGCGATCTATAGCTCAGTGACAACCTAGCTAACCGCCGTAGAGACCTTACCAAGAGTGTGCATCAGAGCTGCTGCACGAGTCACTTAACAGCGCCTCCTGAGAATGTTCAACCTCCCCTGAGAAATCCTTGTTCTCCTCCTTCTTCAGTTTAGTGACATGCTTAAAGGATCTGTGGAAGATAAAAGATATGAATTAGAACTATACATGGAAAAGATTCAGAATCATTGTGCAAATGTTCACATTTTAGTTAATGGTGACAGCAAATCAAATGAGTGATCATTATGTGGCAGTGTGATATCTAATGCTCCCACCAGGTATTGTGAGATCCCCCTCCCTCCATTTACCAATAGCAATGCAAACCCTCAGTCTGCCTCTCCATGCTGCCTCCAGCATAACAGTTAAGGTGCTATTTCTGGAGGATTGCCTTTTTCTTTGCACCCCATTTCTCTACCTTTCCCTAAAGTTCTGTGCTCTCTTCCTCAAGAAGAGAAGTTGGAACTTGAATATGGGATGCTACTTACCTTTCCTACTTGATGAGATCCTGGATCTACTTTTGACAGTTGGCTGGATTCTCTGCCACTCCCCAACTCCCCCGCCACAGTAATTGGGATAAAGGAATTTATTTCTCTCTCATGCCCACCTCATTTGAAATGTATATGTACAAAATTAAAGTTATAGAGACAATTATATTTTTTACCTTTTTCTCTCATGCATACAAACATCACTTTTCTGTATTACAAAATATACTTCAGGAAGTTTCTGACATCTGATACCTTGTTTCACAAATTAAGAAAACTACTAGGCAGAAAGTACTAGGAGTGTAAATAAAATCATCCATCAGTACAGTGGACTTATAATTAATAAGGCAATCAAAAGTTATTGGATAAGGTGGGAAAGTAGAGTTGAGGATTGTATCAGATCAAAGAACAAAGAACAATACAGCACAGGAACAGGCCTTCGGCCCTCCAAGCCTGCGCTGCTCATGAGCCTAACTAGACTTGTATCCCTCTATTCTCATTCTGTTCATGTCGCTATCTAGATAAGTCTTAAATAATCCCAGCTTGTCCACCTCAACCACTTTGCTTGGCAGTGCATTCTAGGCCCCCACTACCCTCTGGGTAAAATATGTTCTCTGATATAGCTGCATTAGTCATGGTCTCATTGAATGGTGGAGCAGACTGGATGGGCCAAATGGCCTACTTCTGTTCCTACATCTTATAGTCTTAACTGGGAAGTATTTACATAGTCTTTGAAATTAGGCAGGCCATAGATACACTAAACATTCTAAATTCAGCTCATAGAGTTGGAGATCTAGGCAAAAATATCAACTGCAAGTTCAGGATTTAGGAAGTTAAAGAAAAAGAAAGACTTGCAATTATATAGCATCTTCCATCACCTCAGAACATTAAAGGCAGTTTACATCCAAAGAAGTGGAATCATTATTGTAATAAAGAAAGCACAGCAGCCAGTTTGTTTACAGTAAGCCCCAAAAAGAAAAGTAATGTGGTAATAATTAGAAAGTTCTGTTCTGTGAGGAGAATGAAACCTTCAAGTGAAATACTTAATGAAGATGTTAAATGACACAAAAGAAATTTCCAAAGCTGGATATCATTGTGACTTGTTACATTTTGTTCAAATGCTTACTTTAGATTTTGGAAATTTCGAATATTGAAAAAAGAATGAAAAAGATCAGCAAGCTTTCTGGGAAGGGCATACGGAGTCTTAGCTTTTATTGGTAGGGGGATTGAATTTCGGAGCCGCAATGTCATGTTGCAACTGTACAAAACTCTAGTGCGGCCGCACTTGGAGTATTGTGTGCAGTTCTGGTCCCCACATTATAAGAAAGATGTGGAGGCATTGGAGAGGGTACAGAGGAGGTTTACCAGGATGTTGCCTGGTATGGAGGGCAGGTCTTATGAAGAGAGGCTGAGGGATTTGAGGTTGTTTTCGTTAGAAAGGAGGCGGCTAAGAGGAGACCTTATTGAAACATATAAGATGATTAGAGGTTTAGATAGGGTGGACAGTGATAGCCTTTTTCCTAGGATGGAGAAAGCTAGCACGAGGGGACACAGCTTTAAATTAAGGGGTGGTAGTTATAGGACGGATATCAGAGGTAGGTTCTTTACCCAGAGGGTGGTTAGGGAGTGGAATGCCCTGCCTGCGGCAGTTGTAGATGCGCCAAGTTTGGTGGCGTTTAAGAGGTTAGTTGATAAGTTTATGGAAGAGAAGGGAATGGTTTAGTTTGGAGGGTCATTGCTTTTTTCATAATTGGTCGGCGCAACATCGAAGGCAGAAGGGCCTGTTCTGCGCTGTAATGTCCTATGTTCTATGATCTTTGGAAAGGAACTTGGGCAGACTGTGCATTCACAAAGTGATAAACTCTCGCAATTGCAAAGCAATTATTGCGTGCCACAAAGTGTGACGCCCTTCAACATTAAATAAACTAATAAAGTTCACCTGTGAAAATGCATAGCTGGGAACATGTTTCATTTATACATATTCAATATTTTATGGTGTAATAATTCCTGAGGTATGATTAATGGGTCAGAGGCAGGATCACCAACATTGCTCAAGTCCAAAGCGTGAAGATTCTTTTGATTGTATTTCAGTCACAAATTGAAAGCATTGCTGATTGTAAAAAAAAGAAACATAGTGGCAATCTGAGTCTGCCTTAACAGCCAGGGCATCGCAGCTACTGAATAAAATTTGCAAGTCGAGGGTTGAGAGCAGCAGGCAGTAAAAGAGCTTTACTGTGACAACCAGGAAAGTTACATGCTTTGTCAGCTTTTTTCTGAAGAATTTTGAGGCTGTTTAAAATTGATATATGTAAAGAATGCAGAATTGAAGTTAGAAGATAAAGCTCTGTTCAGAAATGTGGTGCTGTTTACACAGATAACAAATCATTTCCTTCACTGTTTATTGTTTACTAGTGATTGTTGGAGTATGATACGATTACTTTGATTTTCTACATCACAGTTTTGTTGAACTTTTGCTTCAAACAATATAGCCAGTGTATTAAATCCAGAAAAAATTATGAGACTGTATCATTCTCCCCTAGACTGGCATCAACGCACCCCCACCCCATAATTGGCATCATGCCACCCACATCCCCAGCATAATCACTGCCCCCCACTCCATCCCCATTTTCATTGGGCAACCACCCCCCCAACCCCCCATTCCCACACCCACTGATCCTTGGCATCATCGCCTGCGCCTCCTGCTCTCATCCTTGGCATCATTGAGCATTCCCATCCCAGCATTATTGGATGCCCCTGCCCCCCCACCATTGCCAGTATCATTAGGGCTCACCTCATCCTGGCATCTTCACCCCCATCATCAAAGCCCCTAACTTCCTAGGGCTACACTTACCTCTGAGCCCCTAATGTGCTCATTGCACTTGGTGTCCATTTTTGGAGACCAGTAGTGACTCTCGCTGGCATTAAATCACACTGACGGATGGGAACATCTGACATTCCCAAAATATATGGTGTCACACTGATTTGGAATATTTAAGTAGATATTGATGTCAGATAATCTAGTTCATGCCTTTGCTGGGTGACCCAGATTACCTGCAACATTACTTGCCCCATATCTGGGGTAATAAAGATCTTTGCCCAGGTAAGTTGTGGCAAAATTCCTTCAATGGTAAGCATGAGGTGGTGAAGTTTCTTCAAAGCTTTATTTAGATCATCTAGGTTTAAGCATATTCATAATTTTCCAGGTTATCTCACTGTTACCATGAAATGCTGTGCCAGTTCTTCCATCTTGCTTCTTAGGCTGGACTTGAGGGCAGCCGGAATTCTCCTCAGAAGGTGTTGAATTGTTTTTACCGACTCATCTACTTAGAGATGATATTCTCCTGGCAGATATCCCAACCCTGTGAACACATCTTTGTATTTTCCTAGGATCTGTTCAGTGGCCAATTGTTTTGTGTGCTTTGACATGTTG
The DNA here is from genome assembly GCA_024679065.1 of Sphyrna mokarran. Taxonomy (NCBI): domain Eukaryota; kingdom Metazoa; phylum Chordata; class Chondrichthyes; order Carcharhiniformes; family Carcharhinidae; genus Sphyrna; species Sphyrna mokarran. The sequence continues at coordinate 35,402,176 of JAGIQG010000006.1, read as the reverse complement.
TAAATCTCTGTCGGCGTGTTCAGGGTTACCAGTCTGAGCCTTAGACTGGCTTCAGCTGAAATGAGTGTTGAACGTGTCTTACTTGTGTGATCTGAAAATCCAGATCTTCCTTCTTACCATTGCATTGGGCTGTCAGACTAACTTAGCCTCTCGGTATGAATATCGTACCATTATACAGCCTCAAAATAACTTTGAGAATTTCAATTTCAAACCACCATGTGTTGAACTACTTTGCATAGATCTGAAAAGGTCATAGTGTTATATGATTCACCAGTGTCTGTCTGACACTTCTTATTTGCTTGATTCTGTCCAGTTTGGGTAACGATTGTAACAGTTGTCTGCTGATACTTCTCCAGTGGCCATATATGTAAGCCTGATTTGTTTTGTTTTCTGGCCAAATATTTGTGTGCAAATGATTTTGTTTTTTGCAATTAAAACACTTAATGCATGATGAACAGATATTCTTTTCCTGTGCATGCTGTGTGCAGTTTTTGCATTCTACCTTTTGTCTATGATTGCTCTGCTTTTTTGGCTTAGACTGTCTCTTAGCACAATGTACCTCATGGCCTGTTCTGCCTTTCATATGGTACAGCTGACATTTTTTCCTTTGTTTTTATTTGTCTGTTAGGCTTAGAGTGATATACACTTTGTAACAGACCTTCTCCAGCAATATGGCTACTCTATAGGTTCAGGCTTGTTAGTTAAGTCTATTCAATCTCATGGTTGTGCCTTTGTAAGTGGGAAAACCGCCAATTCAGCCACATATCACCATCCATTTCAACTGGAAAGGAGATTGAAAACTTATCTGTGAAAGATACAGCGTAGTGCTTAAAACGTACTCTTCTCCTCTACTCTAATCACCTTCACCATATTTAGAAGCCTAAGTGAACTACATAAAATTATAAATGGGGTAGAATGTTGGTACAAATAACTTTTCAATTATATTGTTTCTGAAAGTTTGTAATAATCTTTGAAGCAATACAGATCAAAGGTTTATCTTTTGATTGAAACTTGGGAGGAACTGTCAGAGTTGACATGTTGTTAAGTTTCCATAAATTATAATAGTGACAACATTTCAAAAAATACTTTGTGGGATGTGAAACTTTTTGGGATACACTAAGGTTATGCAAGATACTATGTAGATGAAGATTCATCTTCTCATTAATTTTTATCTCCTCTCTCTCTTAATGCTGAACATACTCATCAAGAGGGTATCAAAAACCACAGACATTTAACTGCAGGACATTTAAACATGCTGGCATTTTTGCACCCACAGAGGAATGTGTAACCCTAGTACAAGGTAATATATGTCATGGAACTGACTTTCCTATTGCACTAGGCATCATAAGAAATAGGATCTTCATTAATGAGATTTTAACAAGCAGGAGGGTTACTAGCCTTAATCAACACTCCTAAATGTATTTACATCTATAGACCTTTTCTTCCTAATGCTTATCATTTTAACATTACAACTCTCTAGTTTACTGTTTGTTTCTTTATCTGGCTTCTGGTTAAGCCAGCACTTCATTTATAAAATTCTCATCCTTGTTTTTAAAACGCTACATGGCTTCTTCCCTCCTCTCACCTCTCCTTCAGTCCTACAATTCTCTGAGTTGCTGGTTTTCCTCCAATCCTGTCCTCTTCTTCATCTACAAATTTAACCGCTGTCTCATTGTCAGCCTTCAGCTCTGAATTTCCTCCCTAAACCTGCATATCTCTCCACTTTTCTTTCCTCCTTTAAAACATTCCCCACAACCTGCCTATTCTAATATCTCCCTACCTCATGACTGTGTCACACTTTGCTTGATGACACTTACTTGAAATACCTTGCTAAGGATGTCATAGAAATACAAGTTTTTATTGTTAAATTGTAACTTCGATCAATGATTAAGGCATAAATCTGTTTATTTATAAGTATTCAACAATTAAATATTTTTCTGAAAAGAAAGAATGTGCAGAGCAATGTGGAGAAGGAGAGGATGGGGGACACTAAGTGAGTTGCTCCTTCAGAGAGCCAGCACAGATATAATGGGCTGAATAGCCTCCTTCCGTAGTATACGTAAAATGTGAATCACTGTGCTGGGCAGTACAAAAATGTTTGGTCTCATACCGAGAAACTGTAAATCATCATCAGAATAGAGCGTCCTTCTGCATGAGGCAGTTTGATTTCCCATGTCTGTATCCTTGAGACCCATCAAAATTAGATCAATAAATCAGTACAGAATTCAGGGCTACCTTGTCCTATAGATCGGTGTCTACTGGGAACTGTTTGACATTGCTTAATTCAACTCCTTAACAACCCTCGGCAAAACAAAATCTCAGCTGAAAATGTGTTTTATTTGTCCTTAAATGACTAAATAAATATGCATTGCTTGTAGATAATAGTGTGTTGAATAGTGCCTTGGGATATAAAGGCCTAGTTTTTAGTGTTTGCAGTCAGCAGACATCACAAAGGTTCAGTCTTTGAGATGACTGCCCTGGCTTTTAATCATGCTTTTCCTTGAATGTACACAACTATGTATGTTAAATGCATAATTTTATTTAGGTTTACATTTGAGTGAATTTCTATCACAAAGTCTATGTACCAGCCTAAAAACTACTAAAAACTAACCAAGATCTTTACTGAACTGACACAGCCCCCAAAAGCTGCCATTTCATGGAGAGCCAGATTAGAAACATTCACTGTGAAAAGAATTGGTTAGACATGCTTACAAATACTGGAGAGCAATAGAAAGAAGAATGTCAATCATAGATGTGGGAGTCAGCTTCCACATGTACAATGATGACAAGTGGCTCTATCTCTAATTTACCTCTTTTAGCTCTTCAGTAATTCTGTGTTGTTCAGTATTCAGCCTTAAAAGAGGTACAGTTGTTGCTGCTAAACATTTGGAAGATCAACGCATTCATTGTTTGCCCTGTCAGAAACTCTGCACTCCTGTCAACTGTTCCGTTTCATTCCTCCCTAGCACTATCTCTGGATGAACCAGATTATTCATAATTTCAATCTCCAACTCAAAGGCAGGAGGAAGTTCTGACATCCTCTTCTCTTCATCAAAAAAGCTTTCTCTCCTTCTGCTCCCTGACCCCTAACATTGAGATTTCCACTTCTGTCACCACCACCTGTTGAAACATCCTTTTGCCTCTATCACGCCAAGTTTGGATTATTCCAAAGCTTCCTGGAGTGGAATTCCATCCAAACATCTCCAAAAACTTAACCCATCTAAAATTCTATTGTCCAAAACAGACCCAAAAGCAGGCTCCACTCAGCCGTTACTACTTATCTCATCATTGGATCCCAATTCCCACTATCTCTCATTTAAAACTCCTTCTTTCTTTTAAATCTCTTCAATGATGTGTTTTTCCCCATCTCCTTAACCCTTCCTACAGCACTCCTCACCTCCTCCTGTAACTCTCTGTTGTTCTAATTCTGGTCTCTTGTTAATCTACTCCATTTGCGTCTTTTGGCAGTTGGAGAGACACCAAGCTTTAGAATTCATAAAGCCTCTGCCTCTCCACTTCCCTGTCATCCCTTTACAGTCCTTCTTGAAAGGCACCTCTTTGCCTCTTTGACCAAGTCTTTGATCATCACACACACACACACACACACTCACTGTCATTTGATTCTTTTTATCAGGCATCTGTGGACACACTGTATTAAAGGTTCTTTTAAATGCAGAGTGTTGTATTGAATCAAAAGTTCCATCAGTTTTTAAAAAAAGAGTTCTTATTGGTGTCCATTTGGCTTAGTAGCATCACTGAGCCAGCAGGTTATAGATTCAAGCCCCTGTTGGGTTCAGCACATGACAATTCAGTATAGGGATGAGGCACAGATGTTAAAGAGCCCATGCTACTGTTTTGAGGAACAGTGGAGAGTTTCCCTGTTCTATTGCTTCCTGCAATTTATCTGGTAATTGATTTTTTTTTAAATTTGTGAAACAAAGGGCAACACAGCAGCACAATGTTTAGCATTGCTGCTTCACAGCGCTAGGGGCGCAGGTTCAATTCCCAGCTTGGACCGTTGTCTATTCTTAGTTTGCACATTCTCCCTGTGTCTGCGAGGATTTCCTCTGGGTGCTCCAGTTTCCCCCCACAGTCCAAAGACATGGGTTAGGTGGATTGACCATGCTAAAATTGTCCCTTAGTGTCAGGGGGATTAGCTATGGTAAATGAGGTTATGGGATAGGGCCCGGGTGGGATTGTGGTCAGTGCAGACTCATAGAACATTACAGCGCAGTACAGGCCCTTCGGCCCTCGATGTTGCGCCGGCCAGTGGACCCTCTAACCTAAACTATTCCAATATCATCCATATGCCTATCCACCGAACATTTGAATGCCCCCAAAGTAGGCGAGTCCACAATTGCTGCAGGCAGGGCATTCCACGCCCTCACCACCCTCTGTGTAAAGAACCTGCCTCTGACATCCATCCTATAACTACCACCTCTTAATTTAAAGTTGTGTCCCCTCATATTGGTCATCACCATCTGAGGAAAAAGGCTCCCACCATCCACCCTATCCAGTCCTCTGATCATCTTAGAGAAGAAGGTTACGCGGTGACCTAATTGAGGCATATAAGATGATCAAGGGATTGGATAGGGTGGATAGTGAGAGCCTTTTTCCTTGGATGGTGATGACCAACACGAGGGGACATAACTTTAAATTAAGAGGTGGTAGTTATAGGACGGATGTCAGAGGCAGGTTCTTTACACAGAGGGTGGTGAGAGCGTGGAATGCCCTGCCTGCAGCAGTTGTGGACTCGCCTACTTTGGGGGCATTCAAATGTTCGGTGGATAGGCATATGGATGATATTAGAAAAGTTTAGGTTAGAGGGTCCACTGGCTGGCGCAACATCGAGGGCCGAAGGGCCTGTACTGCGCTGTAATGTTCTATGTTCTATGTTATACGCCTCAATTAGGTCACTGCGTAACCTTCTCTCTAATGAAAATAACCTCAGGTCCCTCAGCCTTTCCTCATAAGGCCTTCCCACCATACCAGGCAACATCCTGGTAAACCTCCTCTGCACCCTTTCCAATGCTTCCACATCTTTCTTATAATGCGGCGACCAGAACTGTACGCAATACTCCAAGTGCGGCCGCACCAGAGTTTTGTACAGTTGTAACATAACCTCACGGCTCCTAAATTCAATCCCTCTACCAATAAAAGCTAACACACCGTACGCCTTCTTAACAACTTTATCAACCTGGGTGCCAACTTTCAAAGAGCTATGTACTTGTACCCCAAGATCCCTCTGCTCGACAACACTATTAAGGGTCCTTCCATTAGCCCTATATTTCATATGCCTGTTATTCCTACCAAAGTGAATCACCTCACACTTATCTGTATTGAATTCCATTTGCCACCTCATGGCCCAGCTCTGCAACCCATCTATGGTTCGGGAGTGGAATGCCCTGCCTGCAGCAGTTGTAGATGCGCCAAGTTTGGTGGCGTCTAAGAGGTTAGTTGATAAGTATATGGAAGAGAAGGGAATGGTTTAGTTTGGAGGGGCATTGTTTTATATTGGTCGGCGCAACATCGAAGGCCGAGGGGCCTGTTCTGTGCTGTAATGTTCTATGTTCTATGTTTTATGTCCCTCTGCAAACTGTAACATCCATCCTCGCTGTCTACAACTCCCCCCACTTTGGTATCGTCAGCAAATTTACTAATCCAACCCTCTACACCCTCATCTAGGTCATTTATAAAAATGACAAACAGCAGTGGCCCCAAAACAGATCCTTGAGGTACACCACTTGTAACTGCACTCCAGGTTGAATATTTCCCATCAACCACCACCCTCTGTCTTCTATCTGCTAGCCAATTCCTAATCCAAACTGCTAAATCACCTTCAATCCCATGCATCTGCACTTTCTGCAGTAGCCTACCATGGGGAACCTTATCAAACGCTGTGCTAAAATCCATATACATTACATCAACTGCCTTACCCTTATCTACCTCTTTGGTCACTTCCTCAAAAAACTCAATAAAATTGTGAGGCACGACCTACCCTTCACAAAACCGTGCTGACTATCCCTAATCAATTTATTTCTCTCTAGATGCTTATAAATTCTATCCCTTATAGTTCTTTCCAAGACTTTGCCCACAACAGAAGTCAGGCTCACCGGTCTATAATTTCCAGGATGGTCCCTACTCCCCTTTTTGAACAAAGGGACAACATTTGCCATCCTCCAGTCTTCCGGCACTATACCTGTAGCCAACGACGACATGAAGATCAAAGCGAAAGGCTCTGCCATCTCCTCTCTAGCCTCCCAGAGAATCCTAGGGTAAATCCCATCTGGCCCAGGGGACTTAAAAATTTTCATGCCCTCAAGATTCGCTAACACCTCCTCCTTATGAACCTCAATCCTGCCCAGTCTACAACCTGGTATCGCAGTATTCTCCTGCGTGAATACTGACGAAAAATACTCATTCAGTGTCTCTCCTATCTCCTCAGGCTCCACGCACAACTTTCCACTGCTATCTCTGACTGGCCCTAATCTTGCCCTAACAAATCTTTTATTGTTTATCTACCTGTAAAAAGCTTTAGGATTCTCCTTAATCCTATCCGCCAAAGTCTTCTTGTGTCCTCTTCTAGCTCTTCTCAACTCCCTCTTTAGCTCCTTCCTGGCTAATTTATAGCTCTCCAGTGCCCTAACTGAGCCTTCACGTCTCATCATTATATAAGCCTCCTTCTTCCTCTTCACCAGAGATTCAACTTCCCTAGTACACCATGGTTCCCTCACTTGACCACTTCCTCCCTGCCTGGCAGGTACATATTTATTATGGACATGCAGAAGCTGTTCCTTAAATATGCTCCACATTTCAGATGTCCCCACCCCCTGCAATATCCTGCTCCACCCTATGCATCCTAAATCTCTCCTAATAGCCTCAAAATTACCTTTCCCCCAGCTATAACTACTGTTATTCGGTATGTGCCCATCCCTTTCCATTACTAAGGTAAACTTAACCGAATTGTGGTCACTATCACCAAAGTGCTCACCCACCTCCAAGTCTAACACCTGGACTCAATGGGCAGAATGGCCTCCATCTGCACTGTAGGATTCTATCAGAATAGTAACTACTACATCAGCCTACTTACAGCCTCTACTTCACACTGATTCATTACGAAACTCTTTCTATTTATTATGTCACATTCATACACTAACATCTTCATACCAATGGGACCTTATGATTCAGCTGATGGTGCACCCCAACACAGGTTCCCCAGCAACAGGAAACTCCGTTGGCAGTGGCGGAACCATAAGATCCTTCTGTTGCAAAATACAACATGGAGAGGGAGGAAAATCCTTTTTTGGTGTAAGAACTAGAAATGTGATTGCTGCCAATGTAAACCAGGAAAGTCCTGCATTTATACAGTGCTTTCCATAATCCCACCAAGTCACTGGTGTTATATAGGTAACGGAGTAGACAATTTGCACACAATGATGCCCCACAAGTAGCAATACGTACTGTACTGAAGTGTGAACATAGACTTTGTACTAAGTCTCCAAGTTGGGACTTGAACTGAGAACCTCCTGACTCAAGAGACGAGAATGCTATCACTGAAAATTATCGCCAACTATATTTTGGCTGTTGGAAGGAATCAACACCCACGCAGAATTCCTTTTCCCACACTCCCACACAAAAATAACACCCGTCCACAGCCTAGTGAAAACAGATGGTTTTGTTTCTCTCTTGTCATTTTTGTCTTTTCTCTGAATTCACATGCATCAAATATCAAAACGTAAATTCCAAAGCCAGATCTTACTCTCATCTCAGACTGAGGTTTTCAAGTGTTTTTTTTTCATAATTACTGCACTATGGAATTTTCAATTCCTGATGCAAATTTCATCGCCCATTTACAATGTTAAACTCAAGTAACCTTCCTGAAATCAATCTCTGTTGTTCCATGATGTAGTCCCTAAATTATGGGTTCCACATGAGTGCTGGTGTAAAGCAGATTATTCGCAGCATGTTGGCCTAGGAGGTTGTAGTTACATCAGACTTGTAGTGATTTGGCTCCACGTGGGTAGAATTTGAAACCACCACCCGCACCCCACCCCCATTGTGTTACCGTACCCCCTCTGACTTAATCCCTTGCTATCCACATTCCTCTTCCAATTATCTGCTTGTCTTTGATTACAGGCAGCTTTGGAAAAATAGTTCTCACGTATCTTCATGTGATATCTGACAACACGGAGAAACCAAGATGATAAATTATTAAGCATAAATAACAGTTGGCTGATAACTTGCATGTTGGTGGCCTTGACCAACAGATGCTTTCAGTTTATACGCTTTGAAAGCTTGGCTTACAAAATAGCTCAACCCTTTTGATATGCTACTGTTTCTCTTTAGTTCTCAAAGCACGCCCTGCCATTCCCTGTACAAAGATTCTGCACCACAATAGGGAAAAGATACCTCTAGCTAATAAAGGCTCACAGTGCTTAGCCAGTAAATAGCTGAAATAGGAAGATTCTAGGTCTATGTTGACCAAGCTGATTAAACCAGAGATAATAGCACCATACAACAAGTCATCACCACACAAAGGGAAACATAGTAAAAACAGACCAAGCCTCTGCTCCTGAATCTGCTATTGTTGACAATGTTTTTGTGTGGGTCATTGTAGAGAAGAGGATCAGTTTCATATGAGATTCTTTTCCTTTAATCACTCATGGGTCCTGATGGCTAGACCATTATTTATCATCTATCATTAATTGCCCTTGAAAAGGTGATGGTAAGCTACCTTTTTGAATTGCTGTAGTCCATGTGGTGTAGATGAACCCAGAGTGCTGTGAGGGAAGGGAGTTCCAGAATTTGATTCAATGACAGTGAAGGAATGGCGGTATTAAGGGTGGTGACTTGGAGGGGAATTTTCAGATGGTGTTCCTATATGCCTGCTGCTCTTGCTCTTTAAGTGGCTGACATTGCTGGTTTGAAAGGTGCAGATGAGAGAGCAATGGTGAGTTGCTTCTGACTTTATGACGGAGGGAAGGTCTTTGATGAAGAAGCTGAAGATGTTTGGGCTTAGGACTCTATCCTAATGAACTGTTGCAGCAATGTCCATGAGCTGATGGCTGATTTGATTGATATACAACAACGATAACTAGCTTTCATTGTGCTAAGTATAACTCCAGAGAGTGGAGAGTTTATCCCTGATTCCCATTGACTCCAGTTTTGCTAGATGCCATACTTGGTCAAATGTTGCTTTGATGTCAAAAGCAGTCACCCACTCCTCACCTCTTGAGTTCAACTCTTTTGTCTACGTTTAGATCGAGGTTGTGTTGTTATCTGGATGGCCATGATGGAATTCAAATTGAGCTTCAGTGAGTCACTGGTTGAGTAAATGCCATTTGATAGCACTCTCGGCAATCCCTTCCATCAGTTTGCTGATAGTGAAAATTGACCGATTTGATGGTAATTGGTTGAGTCAGACTTGTCCTGTTTTTTGTGTACAGGATATGCCTAGACAATATTTCATATTGTTGGGTAGGTGCTGGTATCGTAGTGTTGTTGGAGCAGCTTGGTTTGAAACACAGCTAGTTCTGAAGCACAAGTCTTCAGCACTACAGCTAAGAAGATGTCAGGAATCCTGGCCGTTTCTTGATGTTATATGGTGTGAATCCCATTGGCTGAAAACTAGCATCTGTGATGGTGATGATCTCAGGAGAAAGCAGAGAGCAATCACCCCCTGGCACCTCTAACTGAAGATGTTTGCAAATGCTTTAGCCTTGTCATTTGCACTGATGTGCTGAGTTCCCCATCATTAAGAATGTGGATATTCATGGAGCCTCTTCCTCCACTTAGATATTTAATTACCCATCACCATTCAGATGCAGAGATTTGATCTGGTCTGCTAACTAAGGGATTGCTTGGTTCTGTCTATTGCATATTACATCCTCTGTTTAGCATTGTAGTCCTACATTGTAGCTTCAACAGGGTGACAACTAATTTTTAATTATGCCTAGTTCTGCTGTCCTAATTTCCACTTTGAACCAGATTTGATCCCCTAATTTGATGGGGATAGAAAATTCTGGCCTCAGTGTCCATAAGCTCAACACTTAACAAAGATTGGTGCAGAGAAACCAATTTAAGACAAGCAATTGTGAACAGTCACTACTATATAGCAATGGCTTCAAACTTTGTATCCTTTCTGCCTTGGGAAAGCAGCCAGCTTAAGGACCTTGCGCACCCTGCGGCATACTGTCTTGCACCTCCTTCCATTGGGAAAAATATACAAAAGCTAGATGTCACATACTAACCAACTCAAGAACAGCTTCCTCCCTGCTGCCATCAGACTTTTGAATGGACCTACCTTACAGTAAGTCAATCTTTCTCTACACCCTAGCTATGACTGCAACACTACATTCTGCACCCTCTCCTTTCGCTTTTTATGAACAGTATGTTTTGTCTGCATAGCATGCAGGAAACAATACTTTTCACATGTGATAATAAATCAAATTAGTGGGAAGTATGTGGCCACATAATCAATACTGAGTTCAGATAACAAATCTTACTCCAAGTTAGAGACAGGCCAGTTTAAAAACCATCAAACCAATAGGGAACATTCCTCCAGCAAGAAGAATAGGTCCCTGATGGAATCCAGTCAGTGAGAGAGAGAGAGAAGCTAACTTGTTTTCTCCTGAGAAACTGGGCCACAACTTCAGCTGCAAACCCAAAGTCTTACGACTTACATTCACCCAAAGAAGGTCTGCAATGTGAACATCTCGAAGAATTAATATCAAACACTTCGCTTCTTCCATTTCTAAGATAAAGTTGCCATTATCCCAAAAGACCATAGGCTGCTCTTTCCTTTCATAGAATCTCTACAGTATTGAAAGAGGCCTGTTGTCCCGTCAAGTCCACACTAATCACTGGTGAGGGGGAGAGCTGACTGGCAGTGATTTAATGTGTGGATCACCACACTTCAGGCAAGCACAAGGCTGGGCTTTCATGAATAACTTCAGCTGGTATGCGCTGGATTGCTGGTTCATGATGCAGAGCGACACTAACAGCACGGGTCTCTTTTTATTAATAATGTGTTTGTGTGTGTGCGTGTATGTGTGTCGTTTTTGTTTACAATTTGGGTGGTGTGCAAATAAGCATTATATTTGATTTATTACTGTCACATGTATTAGTATACAGTGAAAGTATTGTTTTTTGCACGCTATACAGACAAAGCATACTGTTCATAGAGAAGGAAATGAGAGAGTGCAGAATGTGGTGTTATAGACATAGCTGGGGTGTAAAGAAAGATCATCTTAATATATGGTAGATCCATTCAAAAGTCTGATAATAGCAGAGAAGAAGCTCTTTTCTTCTGATTTAGACTTACAAAAACTTGCCTCATGTCTACAATGAAAAGTCACAACACTAAGCCTTTTAAAGCAATCCCTCTAAAATACACTTCTTCTTGTGGACAGCCAGGAGTTGAAGAGGAAGGGGAAAAGTTATACCGCCATCCCTCTCCCATCACAACAGATTGGGGACGTGAGCCTGAAATTTGGAATTATTTGACGACAATTAAGTTGGAAGCAGGAGGTTAATACCGGTTACTGGAGCAAACACAAAAGGAAAACCAATCAACAAACCTTCTCATTGTTTTATTATATTAAGTATTTAAGATGGCGACATTTGATGCTTGAACCTTTTCAAATTGGGGTGAATTAACTTGGATTGCATTAAGTGCATTAAGTGTTGAACAACTTAGAGCTGTGTCAAACATTTATACATAAGCATAAAACCTGAAGCGAAAAAGCCAAAATCATCCAGCTCATGGCTATTTTGAGGTCCAATAGTCTGAGGTCACGTACCAACCGACTCAAGAACAGCTTCTTCCTTGCTCCCATCAGACTTTTGAATAGATCTACCTTGCATTAAGTTGATCTTTCTGTATACCCTAGCTATGACTGTAACATTACATTCTGCACTCTCTTGTTTCCTTTTCTATGAACTATGTGCTTTGTCTATATGATGCGCAAGAAACAATACTTTTCACTGTATGTTAATACATAAATCAAATAGTTATTTTGATATTACACCAAAGCAAACCTAGAAACCAAATGTGATAAAGTAGCATTTGATAGAATCTAAACAGAGAGGATTCTTGCATTAAGAAAGATGAAATTAAGGTTTGCAAAGGGAAAAAGAACAAAGCAAGGAAAAGGAAATAAAAATGTGATGGGAAAGGACAATCAGGCAAATTGAGTTGCTAAAAAAGAAACAGAAATTGTATAGTACACACTCTGGGCAGAGTTTTATCATCCCACCCGGCACAAGAATTGTAGTGGGCAGAACACAGATCATGCAAAGGTTCGTTGACTTTGAGCGGGATTTTTTGACCTTGGGTGGAGTATGGAGGAAAATTCAGTCCTCTGATTCTGATTTGGAGCAGAAGTATTTATGGACAGTGTCCAACTTTAATGATGAGGATAAAAGCATAATACTGCTTTTACTGCTAGAATCTGATACAGAAATAAAAAATGCTGGCCAGCTCTGACGAAGGGTTATCTAGCTTTGAAACACTGGCTCTATTCTAGTCCCACAGATGCGGTCAGACCTGCTAAGATTTTCCAGCATTTTCTGTTTTTGGTGTTGTTAATGATGAGGATGTCACATCTACTTCATTTTCTGTGGAAAAACTGTGAGAAGACTAAATGGCCAAAAGAGTCTTGGACCTACTCTTAGCAGGGTAAATTATTTGGAGGAGCACACAAAGCTTGTTCCACGATATCAGAAGAAAGCTTTCTGGATTTTGATCAGACAGAAACTGCCATTGTAAATGCAGACTATTTACTATCAAAAGATCTACTACCAGCAATTTAGAATCTCCCAAAACACTGCCTGGCCTAACTTACATCTAGTATGAAAGAGAAAAATACATGGCTTTTGAACACTAGGTAAGAGTATTAAAATTGATCCCCTCTTACAAAAATTTGCACAGAATAATTTCAGTGGAGGTATTTTCAAACTGCATTCCAATTAACATGAGGTCCCATATGAAAAAACAAAGAGTAACAAAGCTGGGAGATGCTGCTGTTTTGGCAAACAATTGTGAACTGACTCACAGATCATTTAGTGCAGGGAAATCTTTCCCTCATAAGTCTAGGGACTACAGGAAGTTGGAGACCAATGGGACAGTAGTGAAAGGGAAGAGGGAAAAGGTAAAAAATGTTCCAAGGAGAAAGGAAATGGGGCAGGAAGGACAGACTGCTCTCCACTTTGACAAGAAATCGTCAGGGAGGGACTCATTCAACTTGCTTCCATTATGGCTTCCATTATAGCCATTTGAAGGTGGGTCTGTTGGCATTACCAGGGTCGAGCAAGAGATGGCTCCATGGTTAAATCCAGGCTATGAAATTTGTGAAGCTACGCTCAGATGTTGCAGCGACTGATCTCCAGATGTCTGTCATGACTTTCTGCTTCAAGGAAAAATGGTCCCTAGCTTTCCTAAAAAGAGATCAGCATTCTCAGAAATACTGGCTGTTTGCAAGCTTTGCTTGTGGGAATGAGATGGAAATTTTCTGCCCGAAAGCAGAGTGAATGCCATGGTTTTGGTTAAGACAATGTCTGCAGGCTCCTTTATTAAAGACATTACTTACAAAATAAGTTAGTTATGGGGCTGGTAATGATGAAGGTGGCCCCAAGTTTACCTATGCAAGGTGAGGATCGCTTGTTAGGTAATGACTTTGCTGAATGTAAGGTACCCTGACAGGATCCAAAATAGTCTGTGATGATTAAGGAAGCTGAGGAGTTCTGCACAGACGCAGAGGCTGAGGAAGTCCAAAAGATCCTGCAGGACGTAAGAGAGCCATTAAGGATTAAGAAGGTTAAAGACAGATCTATTATAATTTAAAGAGATCAAGATAGAGCCAGCAATATTTCAGGAGGCTGGGATGCAGCCAAAGGAATGTAAAGGAGCTGAGATAAAAGCAATCAAATTCAAAGGGAAGCACCAGAGGTAGAATTTACAGAATCCTTTTTTAAAGATCTAGATAGGGTCAAGGGGAATTCCCAATAAGACATGTTTAAAGTGAGAAAAATGACTCACTTAGTTGACGTGCCATAGAGAAATACAATGGAACATAGGTGACCATCTGTGAGTAGTAGCATCCCAAAGGACATGCAACAAATTGGGGGAAGAAAGCCATTTCCAAACAGAAAGAAAAAAGGGGGCAAAGATGCAATAAGATGATCAGCAGTTGTGAAAGCCAGAAGGAAAATGAAGAGAGCATGGATTTTGCCTATTACTAAAAGCCACAACACTAACACTAACAAGGTTTGTAAAACATTGCCATTAAAATGCATGTCTGGTTGCAGAAAACTAATATGTGAGAAGTACAGAGAAAGTTATCCCACTATCTCCCCACTCTCTTAATGACAAGTTATCTAGGGATAAATTGCAGAGAATTTCTTAAATTGTTTTGATAGACTACCTAAATCCCATTTTTGAGAGCTTGCATCAAAGCAATCTTTATATGTTCTCAGACAGAAAATGTTGACTTGGTAGCACATTTGGTCATATTCTCAGCTCAGCATTAGAGGCTGTGATTACCCTCCAAATCCTGGCCAGGAACATATAGCCTAAAACTTGCATGCAATACCTTCAGATTGGATATCACCTGCTGAGGAGTATTGTGAATGTTAAAAGGTTTATTTTGGCCAGCATTTACTGTTAGCCAAAATCACAACATACAGATTAATGGATCATTCATCTTATTTCTGTAACTTTGCTTTGTACAAAGTGGTAATTGTATTCACTTATAAACTGCGCCAAAGTAATCAATCAGATATAAAACGCTTTGGAAAATAGAAGTGACACACAAGAACTTGATTCTATTTCTGTTCCAAAAACTAGCCTAGATGACAACAATTATAACCAGGCTTGTGGGAAGTCATCTATCAAAACAAGATGCAATTTGTGGTGATCAAGCCTTTCACTTCAAACGTTAAAAATTTGGATTTTCCACACAACTTTGCTGAGGTTCTTGAAACTCCTCATAGAGATTAGAGCTGGTTATTTAGAGCTAGGATATTTATGCTAAGGGACATAGGTAATAATTGTCTCTTTGATTCACAAATTACATATTAGATAGATACATCCTCACCAAACTCATCAAAGTACCCACTGTGTCAGTCAGTCTCTCCCCACCAGAAAACTGTGCATCATAAAATGATGTGGCAAATTAAATCTCAAGTTCAGTATTGCAAAACTGGTACAATTTAAGCCGTTTTAGTTTCCAAACTTCTTCTTTATGATAGTGATTATACTCCAGTAATACTTTGGTGATTGTAAAGTGCTTTGTAATATCAGTTTTGAAGTTTATTTATTGGTGCCATGTGCAGGCTTACATGAACACTGCAGCGAAGTTAAGGTGAAAATACCCTTGTCACCACATTCCAGCATCTGTTTGGGTATATTGCGAGAGAATTCTGCATGTCTTTCGGACTGTGGGAGGAAATCGGAGCATCTGGAGGAAACCCACCAGGGAGAACATGCAAACTCTGCATAGTGACCCAAACTGGGAATCAAACCCTGGTCTCTGGAGCTATGAGACAGCAATTCTAACCACTGTGCCATTATGCCAGCAGTCATGAAAAGTGCTCTGTAAATGTAAACATTTCATTCTTAGCATTCATTTTCATCTGTTATGTACAAAATGTCCAGACTTATTTTAAAAATGATCCTTTAAGCCAACATGAAAAAAAAATTATTTTCCATGAGTTACAGTGGAATTGAGTTCCAGATTTTAAAGATTCTAACCCTATGTGTGTTTGATTATCCATTCTGACTGCTGTTCTATAAGTTAGTGTAGCTTCAAACATAAGGAGGAGAAATCTGTTCCTTTTTAGCGTTATTATTGGACTGCTCCAGAAGAACCTTTTATTATTATCCAGCAACTGGAAAATTACTTTTAAAGTCAGTTGCCAAAGAGGCTTTAAAAAAAAAGTTGATTTTGAATACATACAGCAAATGTTATGAAATGACTGAACAAGAGATTACAAATTGCTGGGATTTTTATGAATTTTTATATGTGGGTGTTGCTGGTTGGACCGATATTTACCTTTGAACTGAATAGCTTGCAAGACTATTATAGAGGTCATTAAAAGTGACCTGCTTTGTTGTGGATCTGGAGGCCTGACCAGCTAGCAGATTTCCTTCCTAAAAGACATTAGTAGACCAGGTGGGCTTTTATGACAATAATGATTATTGTTAGATCTTTAATTCCATATTTTTATTAAATTCAAATTTCTCATGGTGGGAATTTTCTGCCATGGTGGGAATTGAACCTTAGTCCCCAGGATTTGGGCACTGGATCTCTGGATTACTAGTCCAGTGACAATACCACTATGCCACTGCCTCCTCCACATCACTGGAGAAAGTTGTGCAGGTCACCCAAGTAGTGACCTGAGGTGCTATCCACCACCAGGCAATTGAGGTAAATCTGCATGTATATCCATTCTACCAATGAATTTCTCTCCCATTTGCAAATCTCAACCCTGCCAGCATCCGCAATTTGCCTTCCTACACAATCTTAACCAGCCATTTCCATGTCAATCAACCAATTAAGGGTGGCAGGAGATGCATGGATGCAGCAGAGGCAATTGGAGATCCCAACAGGAGCACTAGCCAGCAGCCCCACTGGGACAACCAAACCCAGTAGGGTGAACCGCTCAAAATGAAGGTGTATGAAAGGGTCCAAACAGCCTATGGAAAACTGCAGTTCTTAACTGTCAGAGTATCAGTCTGGAGGGAAAACACCTCTAATTGAATCCAATTAGCTGTATATGAATCACATTCAACCTTTCTAAAGATTTATATAGGCCATGATGGTGTTATGCCCTCCCTCTATGAAGCAGCCTCTGAAGTGTCGCTGAGCTCCAGAGACAGTGGGCAGCCAGTGTCATACCAGAAGGCTTGCCTCCCTCCTTAAAATTCGCTGTTCTTTAAGGGAGCTTCATTATCTGCCTAACTTCAGTGACGGATTCCCAATTCCAGGGGTGGCCTGTCCCTGGGAAACTCACCTGGAGAGGGGGGCCTTTGTCAATGAACCACCCGGAGATGGCTTCTCCTGTTTCCCAACCTCGCCTCCCACCAGCACCTCCATTGGGCGAGAAAAATTCCAGTCAAAAGTTTCCCTTGCCACACGTCCTGCCTGACCTGCTAAGTATATTTGAGCACCTTATATTTCTTTTAGATTACAGGCATCTGCAGTATTCTGTAGTTGAATAAGATATCCTTTTGACTTTGTTCCCATAGAAGTTGCACTGAGTGTTCAGATGACCGGCTAGCTTTATATCTTACTGTCCTACACAACTTGATGTACTAGTGGTTATTAAATGACCTGCCTTATATATGTAATGAGCCTTTACTGCTATATGAAATCAGCAGGAGATTTATATTGGCAATTTATAGCAGCGAAGCAGTCGTCTCCTGCTTTGTAGTTCTCTACAGCTCCCCCTTTAATCAATGCAGCATTTCACTCTGAAACCTAATGAGAATTTTTTTTAAAATCTGAACTATTTATTCCTCAGTTTCTGTAAGTTTTCATCTTTGTGAATTTGTATCACAATTGTCCCAATCTAGACTAAAATCGATAGAACATTGATGTGAGGTTAGGAGTTGGAAAAAGCAAGTTCCTGCCGGGCACCTTATCTAATAAGATCAGTTTCTTTCAAAGGAATTTAAAAAAATTGCTATCTGCTTCCCTGAAATACTGATCTCATTTTTGTATTTCTGCATTTTTCAAATGAACATATGCATCACATATTGATTAGCAAGCCAGTGGCTTAACATAAAAGGGATCAGCGCTGAGAAATGAAAAGACTCGAGACAGAAATCAATTTTGCCTTTCAAACACAGCCAGTCGAGACCTGCTATCAGACATGGGGCACAATTTTCCTGTCCTGCCAGTGATGGGCAGCATTGCGGGTGTGATGGGAAAATTTGGAGGAGCAACAAAAAGCCAACTACAGTCCTGAATATACAGGATTTAGCCTAAGTTAGGATACAACAGCAGAATTTTGAATTACCTCTAGTTTACAGAGGGTAGAATGTGGCAGCTTGACCAGGAGTACATTGGAATAGCCTAACCGAAAAGTAACAAGACCGTGAATGAGAGTTTCAGTAGCCAATAATCTGAGGCAAGGCTAGAGTCAGAAAATGCTACAGAGACAGAAATAAGCTGCTCTTATTGGTGGAATGGAGATACGTCGGGAGCACATCCCATGATCCGATACAAATCAGGGGTTATGAGTAATGTTAGTTCCACCTCATTCTGTTGCCAAGCAGGGAAGGTTTGGGTGGCTAGAGAATGAAGTTTATGGCAGGACCTAAGACAATAGGTGGGATTCTCCAATCTCACCCATGGCTGCCCCACTGCAACCGAGAATGGAGAATTAGATGTCCAGCTAAAACTCCATTCACTGGAGCAGCACCAGAGAAATCCAGCTACAAGCACGGTTGGAGGGTTTTAGAATCTGACTTTGGTCTGGATGAATAGTTTGCTCACTGTGGTTAGTTCCATCAGTATTTTATAATAATCTCAATATCCACAATTAGTGGTTTACTCAGGGCTCATCAAGTTACACTGGGAATGTCCTGGATTCGAACCTCAGTTCATAATGAATTAGGCAATTTGAGTCACAATGTTTTAAAAATGAGGCAATGTCGGCAGAAAAGAAAAGGAAGCAAATCTTTCTTTCCACATTCCACAACTTTCTGATATCCTACTTTGTGCGATATCCTCCCCCGCATGTGCCCAAAGATCTGCGCGTTGATGAATACTCCATGGCAGAAAGTCACGACCTTGAGTAGACGTCTGTAGGTTATTTAACGCCAATGCGTTTGTGTTCATCTGGCCTAATGGTCTCATGTCAGTTCTCACTGAATCTTTTCAAATTGTACTGTTGCTCCTCTTCCCCAATGAAACTCACCGACTACTGAATGCTATCCTCCAGAACAGAAGCAGTGCCAAATTTATTCATCACAATTCCCATCTCATTTCTTTAGCTCACATGTCATCTTCACTTTGTGATGAAAATCTGAGGATTCCTTGGTGCTGAAGCGAAGCTCTCTCTGTTGCTACCTTTGTTTCCTTTTTACTGCCACCATCCTCCTCCAAACTCCCAGTTCTCTTTCTTTCCCTCCACCTTACCCTTCCTATTGCTTGCAGTTTCTTCCCTCAGTCATCTCATCAATGAAGAAGTCCACTATCGTCCTTGGACAGCACAGTGGTTAGCATCCTGCCTCACAGTGCCAGGCACCTGGATTTGATTCCAGCCTCAGGTGACTGTGTTTGTGAATTTGCATGTTCTCCCCATGTCTACAGGTTTTCTCTGGTTGCTCAGGTTTCCTCCCATAGTCCAGAAATGGGCAGGTTAGGTGGATTGGCCATGGGAAATTGTTCCTTAGTATCCAAATATGTGTAGGTTAAGGGGATTTGTGTGTAAGTATGTGAGGTTACTGGAATAGGGCCTGGGTGGGATGTCAGAGAGTTGGTGCAGACTTGATGGGCTGAATGGTTTCCTTCTGCACTGTCGGGATTCTATGATCTGAACCTTTGGCCATTCAGTTGTATCATCGCTTCCATGCCTGGTGATGTCAACAAATTCTTTAGCTCATCTGAGATTGCTGCATGAATGTCAATGTCACCATAATTCCCTGCACTCTGTACAAACCTTCCATTCCTTCCTTTCATCTGCTAGAATGCCATGCTGCCTAACATTCCTTCTCTCTGAACTTTCCTTAATTAAGACCTTCCAAGCACGTTTCTAACTTGAGAGTTTGACTCTGATCAGTTGGCCTAAAATTATTCAATTTTCTTTATCTTGTTATTCCAGAAGTTCCTCATTGAAGGATTTATGTGATCTCACTAACTATATTCTGATTTACTGCACATAAACTAACAGGGTGATGATGAATAGATGTAGACAAAGAAAGGAAGCAATTACTTTAAAAATTCATCCTACCACAAAATCCCCTAATCGCCTGAAACAACATCCATTTTGTTTTGGTCTTTTTTATGTTTCCATAGAGTTATGCTAAGGACTTACAGTGGATTTTGGATTGAAATCCTACTTCTGTGATGCTTGATCTGTGCCAGCAATATTTTTATTATAGCCATTCAATATTTTAGG
Source organism: Sphyrna mokarran (assembly GCA_024679065.1). Classification (NCBI taxonomy): domain Eukaryota; kingdom Metazoa; phylum Chordata; class Chondrichthyes; order Carcharhiniformes; family Carcharhinidae; genus Sphyrna; species Sphyrna mokarran. The sequence continues at coordinate 35,382,049 of JAGIQG010000006.1, read as the reverse complement.
AACCATTTAATCAAATGTGGTATAGCTGACATTTTCAGAATTGTTTTAAATTAGTTTTTTACCCGAGGTATTTTGGCCCCATGTCACACTTTCCTCTATGCTAGCAATGAATCTGTTAATTGAGCATTATATTAAAGTCACTACCAGTGATCAGATACTATCTTCTTCTTGGCATCAGTATGTTGATAGAAGCTGAGTTTAGACCACTATACATATTGAGTAGGTATTATGAATCATACGCAACACTTAAATAATTGAATCCATGTAATACGTTTATGATCCTTTTAGTCTGGCTTTTATAGGTAACACAGCACCATCCAAACGTTAAGGATAAGAAGTGGTAAAATGGATGTTGCACAACTCCAGATTTTACTGAAATGAAGTGAATCGCAGTGGCATTTTCTCTAGAGATTTTGTAGTAAGCTTACATATGGAAAAATGCTGTGATCACCCAAATGGGACAAGATCAATTTTCACTTAAATTGATCTGGGCCAAGTAATAAAGCTTGAAGCTCGTAACCCTGTTATAAATGTCCATAGTAAAATGTGTTTGCGTTTTCCTTTCAAGAGGTAGCAGAACAATTATAATGTAATTTGCCAAAATTATTTTTTTGTTCTAAGCAGCTGATTCTCAGATAGTTTGAATACTTATGAAGCTATTTCAATATTACTCGAGCTTTTCTTTCTTTCGGTTTTCTCTGTTTATAAATCTATTCAGCAACTATAAAAAAAAGCATTTGCAGATATCCTCCCCCTGCCCCTTCACTCAGTGAGATCCTGAGATTTGGGCTGCACCACTTCTCTATGGGCAGCAGTGTGGCCTCACTGGCTCTCAGGCAATACCAAAGCTGGACCAGTAGAAGGAGGGAGGGGATCACAACAGATTCCACCTGTGTCTCGCTCTGGTGGGAGGTATCTTAGCGACCTTAGTCATTTTTCAGAGGATAACTTGTTAGTTGGCCGTGACAAGAACCTTTGAACACTGACATCCACAACACATGATGGCAGAGTCTGAGCTTACAAGGCAGAACACTGAGCCTATCTATGCGCAGCAGGCAAGCTCTGCACAAACCCCTGTGCAATGCTGGCACCAGACTTCTGCATGCACCTTAACAGGCTTTCTGGCAGGTCTGCCAATGCACCAAAAATTTCATTCTGCAAACCCTTTCGCCTTCTTAAGAGTGGCACAGTGGCACAGCGGCTAGCACTGCTGTCTCACAGCGCCAGGGATCCGGGTTTGAATCTGGCCTTAGTGACTGTGTGGAGTTTGCACATTCCCTGTGGTGCCCCAGCTTCCTTCCACAGTCCATAGATGTGCCAGTCAGGTGGGTTGGCCATGCTAAATTGCCCCTTAGTGTCACAAGTGTCTGTAGATTGGAGGGATTAATCATGGTAAAATGCATGGGGTTACAGGTATAGGATGGGGAGTAAGGCCTGGGTAAACTACTCAGAGAGTCGTGGCAGATTCAATGGGCCAGATGATCTCTTTTGTACTGTTTGGATTCTGTGATTCTTCTGCAGCCTTCCCCATTAAAGTGACTATCCGAGACTAGTGCAGCAGAACGCATGTGACCTCACTCTCCAGGGAACTGGCACCAATTCTACTCTTACTAGTGTCTGAATGAAATGTAATGTCGGCCTGCTGTCAGTATGAGAACAAGTGATGATCTTTCATCACTACTGTCTTCTTCTTACTCTTCCACCTCTCGCTCTTCTATTGCCTTGGCCTGGCTTCAGTTCTTGGATATCTGAAAGGCACAAGGACAGGGCTGTGATGAGGTAAAAAGAAATATAAGAAGTGTGTGCTCATTGCATCTGCAGTCTACCAAAGAGACTGTGGATTGAGAGGAAGTGGGATGTGAGAAGGAGGATTAAGTATGAGTGCACTATCATTTTAGTAGTTTCTAACCTGCCTCTGACTACGATGCAGCAATGTCTGGGGAGAGGAGAGAGTGGGGTTAATGATGCATTGAGCAGTATTTGTTGCTGATCTTGACTGATCGTATGATGTCATTGAAGCTTTTATAGTTGCATACAGAGAGAGTGCAGTGGAATTTCAGCAGATTGATTCCTGATATGGCAGGATGGCTGATGGGGACAGATTGAAGAAACTGGGCCTTGAAGAGCTTTGAAGAATGAGAAAAGGTCTCATTGAAACTTACAAAATTCTTAAAAGAATGTATCAGGGTAGGATGTTTCCCTGAGCTGGTTGGTGTATCACCAAGGGACACAGTCACTGAATAAGGAGCAGGCCCTTTAAGACCGGACTGAGGAGGAATTTCTTCATCCAAGAAGTGTAGTGGAGAACATGCCCCTATCAACATCAATGGGGATGAAGTGGAAATGATCAAGAGTTTCAAGTTTCTAGGTGTCCAGATCACCAACAACTTGTCCTGCCCACCACATTGACACGATGTTAAGAAAGCCCAATAGTGTCTCTACTTCCTCAGGAGGCTAAGGAAATTAGATATGTCTGCTACAACTCTTACCAACTTTTACAGATGCACCATAGAAAGCATCTTTTCTGGTTGAATCACAGTTTGGTATGCTCAAGACTGAGAGAAACTACAGAAGATTGTGAATGAAGCCCAGTCTGTCATGCAAACTATCCTCCCATCCATTGACTCTGTCTACATTTCCTGCTACCTCAGAAAAGCAGCCAACATAGTTAAGGACTCCACACCCCAGATATTCTTTCTTTCACCTTCTTCCACCGGGAAAAAGATACAAGAATCTGATGTCATATAAAAACCGACTCAAGAGCAGCTTGTTCCTTGCTGCCCTCAGATTTTTGAATGGATCTACCTCATATTAAGTTGGCCTTTCTCTACATGCTAGCTATGACTGTAACAGTTAATCCTGCACTCTCTCATTTCTTTCTCTATGTACAGTATGCTTTGTCTGTATAGCATACAGGAAATAATACTTCTCATTGTATACTATGTGACAATTATAAATCAAATCAAGTCACTCAGAGATTGGTGAACTTTGGAAGTCTCTATCACAGAGGACTGTGGCACCTCAATCTTTGAGCATATTCAAGAGAGAAATTGATAGGTCTCTGGATAATAATGACATCAAGGGATGTGGAGATTGGGTAGAGGTACATGATCAAACATGATCTGTTTGTATGGCAGACAAGTCAGTTGGCCCACTTGTGCTCCTGTGTTCCTATGTTAGTGCATCCAGCTCTTGTGGCTTGATACCTGGCACTTACCAGCATGGCTATCTAGTACCAGCTATCTGATCCCACTGCCTCCCCAGAGACTCCTGGATCCCTATGAATAGAGCACATCTCTCCTCCTGTTTCAACCCAAATGCCTTTAATGTTGGACGCCCGTCCCTTCCATGCTATGGCATTACTGAGTGATTCTTAGGTCAGAATAATCTGCAAAGTAACTTCCAGGATCTCATCCAGACACATTGCACCTTACCTTTAAGAGATGTCAGCTAGCTTTAACTGGTACTAGCATCTAGGTAAGGGGCTACGTACAGGTAAGAGATCAGAGGTGGGGAGTGGTCAGCGAAAGCTTTTGAGGATAACAGAGGCAATAGTGTGGCAGCAGGAAGCAAATGAATTGTAGATAAATGTTTGGCTTCAGCTGGGTAGATAAGCATGGAAGCAGGCAAGGGTAGTTTTACTCAGCTGGATGACTATGAGAGGCATTGGAGATGGCTGATGTGACAACCCATGTAAAATGTCATAGGCAGGTTAAAAAGAATGAAGAGAGATGTTTGCGTTTGTCACAGTCATATGGAATGTTATTTATGACTTTGATCAAAGCCATTTTCAGTTTTTTGACGAAAGGATAATCGGGCAGATAGTTTGCTTCTTTGTCCTTTGAAGTAAAGATGACCAAAGAATCATAGAGATTTACAGCATGGAAACAGGCCCTTCAGTCCAACTTGTCCATGCTGCCATTTTTTTAAAACTCCTAAGCTAATCTCAATTGCCCGCATTTGGCCCATATCCCTCTACACCCATCTTACCCAAGTAACTATCTAAATGCTTTTTAAAAAAAAAAATTGTATCCACCTCTACTACTACATCTGGCAGCTTGTTCCAGACAGACACCAACCTCTATGTGAAAAAAATTGCCTCTCTGGAAGCCTTTGTATCTTTCTCCTTTCACCCTGTACCTATGCCCTCTAGTTTTAGCTCGGGGGCCATGTTTATCATGTGGGATGTTCAGTAGGGTTTCAATGGCTACATAGGTAATGCTAAAGCCAATCTACATCCAAAGGTTCTGCTGCAAATAGGACAGAATATGTACCACACATGATTGAGTTTTGGATGAGTTGCTGGCTTAGGATTTCCTCTTCTCACTGTCTCTGATATGCACTTGCTTTCAAAGGAGGACAAACCATGTTTTATTTGGTAGCGATTCTGCATAACATTGTCCTCGGACTCCAGATCAATGTCAGAAGTCCTCAGTGGAACCTTCAAAGTGTCTTTGTAGCGCTTTCTTTTACTGCCTTGTGAGTGCACTTCAGTTTCAAGCTGCCCATAGATTTGTTTTGATAAGCATACTGGCTAAATAAACAGCCAAATTCAATTGCGACTGTATCAGTAAGGTGTGGGTGCTTGGGTGAACACCTCAGTCTGTGATATTTAGTCCTGCTATCTGATACAAAGAACAAAGAAAATTACAGCACAGGAGTAGGCTGTTTGGCCCTCCAAGCCTGCACTGACAATGCTGCCTGTCTGAACTAAAACCCCCTACCCTTCTGGAGACTATATCCCTCTATTTGTCCAGATGCCCCTTAAAAGTCACTGTCGTATCAGCATCCACTACTTCTCGGGGCGCAAATCCCAGGCATCCACTAGCCTCTGTGCAAAAACACTTGCCTCATACATCTCTTTTAAACCTTGCGCCTCACACTTAAACCTGTGCCCCCTAATAATTGACACTTTCACCCTGGGAAAAAGCTTCTGACTATCCACTCTGCCCATGCCCCTCATAATCTTGTAGACTTCTATCAGGAATTCAGAAACTTCTTAAGGAAATTCAACTGAAAGAAGTTGAGCTCTTTGGCATAATATTAGTACAGGCCAATCTTGCAAATGCAGAACTGAGTGGATAGAACCTGTACTCTACAGACATTCAGTTTGCTAGGCAGATTTATTTCTCTTTGTTTCCAGGCTGATGATTAAAGGTTACACTTGCTTTGATGATTCTTGTATATGTCAGACTGTCAATATAGACAGTTTAAGGGAGTGCGCTGCTGGGATAGGTGAACTTATCCATTACTGACAGCTCCTGGCCATGACTGACATTTTGGGCTTGAGATGGGGCTTTATTGGAACAAGAAAATACATTGCTTCAGCTTTCTTTATGCCAATCGTAAGGCTGTAGTTGTCGCATGTTTTGGAGAACAAATCCATGATACAAGTCCAGTTCCAGACTGGCAACAAATGCACATCGACAAATCGGGAATCACAAAGTCAAATCAAACTTTGTGACCAGTAATGAAAAGGAAGTTGTCAGAGAGATTTGTAAACAAGTCTGCAAAATGAGAAGTAAAATGCAGAATTATATTCATGAATAATTACAGTGGATTCCAAAATGAAGAGACAAGGGGAGGAAGTGAAAGGGGCAAAGGAATGAGGGACTGGAGTTTTTGCAGCTGGTACAAAACTCATTCCTGACTCAACAAAAGAAGAAACACTGCTACACCTAGTAATGGAAAATGAACCAAAGAAGTTAATTGTGGGAGTGATCACTCTATAAAAAGATTAAGGTAATGATTAAAAGAGAAGTAGATGGTACAAGGACCATAGTAATAGATTGGCTAAAAGCCAACTAAGAGGGAGGTAAATGTAAGAAAATTATTGACAGAGTTACAAAAAACAGTGGGTAATATTTAAAGGAAAGAACAGTAAGATTTCAGGAAAAATATATTCCACTGAAACATAACAAAATGCATGGCGTGGTGGCACAGTGGTTAGCACTGCTGTCTCACAATGCCAGGGACACAGATTCAATTGCTAGTTTGGGTCACTGTCTGTATGGAGTCTGCATGTTCTCCACGTGTCTATGTGGGTTTTGTCCAGGTAGTCTGATTTCTTCCACAGTCCGAAAGACAGGCTGGTTAGATGCATTGACCATGCTAAATTTTCCTTCTGTATACCAAACAGGCATTGGAGCGTGGTGACTAGAAGATTTTCATTAACTTCATTGCAGTGTTAATGAAAGCCTACTTGGGACATTAATAGATAAATTATGAAACTAAATAGTCAATTATGAGACACAATGGCCAGTACTTATTGGAGGCAATGGAGTTCTTGTACAGTGGCTGGAGAATCAGCAAGAGCCTAGTGTCACCTCATTTAGGAACGGCCCACTGTATTAAATGCCACTCAGGTATTTGATTAGGTAGCAGCAAGCCTTCCACTGCTTCAAGGAGCCCCAGAGCATTAGTGTGGATTTCTGAGTTATTAGTCCAGCATCATTACCACTACACCACCATCTCCTCTAAGGGAGACAATATAATGGATATGATGTACATGGATTTCCAGATGGCTTTTATTAAAATGCCACATAAGAGGCTCATGACAAAGGTCAGGATGTGTGGAGTAAGAGGCAGGTACCAGATGGTTACAAGATAGAAAACAGAGATTAGGAATTATGGGAAATTGCTCTGACTGGTAATACATTGAAGCTTGTTTATCAAATACAAGCACATAAATCATTGAAATAAGCAACACAAATTGATAAGAACAAAGAACGATACAGCACAGGAACTGGCTCTTTGGCCCACCAAGCCTGCACCGACACACAACACCTTTCCAAAATAAAGACCTTTTGCCTCAAAGCAGTCCATATCCCTCTATTCTCTACCAATTCATGTATTTCTCAAGATGCCTCTTAAACACTGCTATAAGGCAAAAAGTTTCACCGACAAAATATTTGGGCTCATTTCTCGAGGCATGAAGTACAAAAACAGGAAAGTAATGGCACATTTTTATGGAACCCTGGTTTGTATATACTTGGGATATTCTGTGTAATTTTGGTCTCCACACTAGAAAATGGATATTAAAACACTGGAAAAAATGCAGAGAAGATCATTGCCAAAATTGAAAGGATGCAATTTAATTGAAAAGATTGAACAGGATGTGGTTCTTTACTCTGGTCATGAAAAGACAAAAAAAGACAAAAAGACTTTAAAATCCTGAAGCAATTCAAAACGGGGGATATGGAGAAATAGTTCCCAGTTGTGGGTAAGTTCAGAACAAAGTGGTACATATATAAGGTAGTCATTAACAAATCAAATAAAGAGTTTAGGAGAAACTTCTTCACACAAAGTGGTTAGAATGGGGAATTTCTGTCTCAAGGAGCGATTGAAGTAGATAGTGTTAATGTATATAAGGGGAGGTTTGATGTTCAAGTAAAGGAGAAGGGAATGGAAGGTTTGGGGCAGATGGTATGAGGTAATTAGAGTGGGACTTGGCTCACGTGGAAAATAAATGCTGGCACAGACCACTTGGATTGAGTGGCCTACATATGTGCACATATAAATCTATATACCCTTTCACTCTTTTATATTCTTTAATGCTTTCAATATTATTACAGTCTTCATTGGTGCTCTTCTTCAATTAGTTTCTAACATCTTTACTTATCCATGGAATTCTGAAACTACTGGTATTTATTCAGAAACTATAACTATCCTGTTTCAATGAAATAGTTATCTACACCTTTGCAAAATGCCCCTTTCAGAGATTATTCTTAGATATTGGGGTGAACAATAACCGAAGTCGAAATGCAAAGAAGAATATCTGAAGAAAAGTACACATTATTCATCTTTTAAAAAATAGCCAAATACTTTAAAATGAAGTTGTGATTGTTGGTTTTCGGCAACGTTGAGATTAACTGGGTCAAAAGGTTGACTTTATTCAAATTTATCTCTTGCCCTTGTGATCATGATGAGTGAATGTATTATTAGTTTTAACAATGAATGCACAATGAGAGTTTCTTATTCTATGAAATGTGATCTAATAGCTATCAACTGTACTACAGAAGAATGCAAATTCTGTTGTATGAAGTTCACCCATTCTGCCATGTGTGTGTAACCATTGTTGTGCAAATAATATTTGTTACCACAGAATAGGAGAAGATGATGCTTTCATCCATGTGGAAAATAAGTAACATTATATTTTTCTGTTCCACTGATTATAGCTTCCTGTGACCAACTTAACTATATAAAAGAAATGATTCCTGCAAAAGATGATGTTGCTGATAAAACCAGTAATTCTTCAAGTCATGTGTTACTGGAACAACAGAGTTTGATTTTCCATTCAGGTGAGCATGTCAGATGCTATGTTTGGTTTCAATGTCCCAAAGCTAGGGGAGGAAGAAATCAATCAGGATTCCTGTTTCTGATTTAATAAACCCCTGTCAGAAATTGTTCACTTTGAATCTTAGATGAGGAGAGACTGTGCTAAGGCTGGCTTGCACGCATAGTTGAACAGTCTGCCGACACTTTCTGGTCAGATTGTCAGTCTGAAGAACAACTACTTAAGCATGTTACCAGGGAGTTCTTGGCACCCATGCAAGATGGAGTTAGTGTAGGAGGTGTGGCAAAATAACTTTGATACACAATAACTAATCTTGTAGCTTTACATTAGCACAGTGTGCTTGATGAAGACTTTCAAACCCTGATGCTCTCTTGCAAAAAGAGACATTGTGAAAACTAATAGCCAGCTGAATCTGTAGGAAATCTGAAATAAAAACATGACATTGGAAACACGTTGAAGTGGTAAATTCAACTTGTAAATGTGAGAAGACAGATGAATATCCAGAAACAAAAATAACCTCAAACATTGGCCTTGTTTTCTGTTTAGATGCTGATAGACCTATTTTGTGTTTCAAGTCATGACATTATTTCAGTGAATCCAGCTCTCGCAGTGTAGATAAAGTTGCGAACTTGACTTCCATTTTTTTTCCTTTCTTTCTGACATGATTTCTTAACATTTGACAATATCATAGTTAAGAAGGTGGGAGGTAACTTGCTGTAAGAGATTAATAGTGTTGGCTGCATGCAGAAACACAAGTCCAACTATATTCTTTTTAGTTTTCCCTCAAATGATCAATACTTACTCAGTGAAAAATTTCAGGTTTGAACAGGCCAGCTATGAAACTTTCAAATATCTCTAAAATAATACTGAATTGCAGAAACAATTTGAAATTAGGTGTGAGTTTAATTCTGAAGAATATGTTCTGGTCGTATCAGACTGGAGGAGTGCAGATCAGAAAGAGACACAGAGGGTGAGATTTTCCAGCTCGGCCAAAAAACAGGAAACCCTCCCCGAGGTCAACAGGCCTTTGCATGGCCCCTTCCCCCTCCCCTGCCCGCTACAATTCTCGTGGCAGGTGGGATGGGAAAATTGCCCCAGAAGGGTTCAATTTTAACTCCTGGGTGGAACATGGCCTAGCGAGTGCCTGAGTGTTGGCGAGCGGCAACAGGCAGGTGTAACTAGTCTGAACAGCTGGATCTTATTCACATTCTGTACGAAACACCTGATCGAATGGCCAGACATTGGCGATTGGCCAGCCAAATGCCACTGCCACAAACCCAGTGGGTAAAGTCATCATCCAGGAAGAGAATTCCACTAAACTGTCGGCCAATTAGAGCAGCACAGGGAGCCCTACCGGGGAGCAGTCGTCACTGCAAAATCTCTCTGGGTCCAGCAGGAGCAATCAACCATGGATCCCCAGACTGAGGTGAATGCAGGCTGGGAATGGTGGAAAAGGGTCGCTATTGAAGTGCGGGGAGGGAGATTGGAAGCAATGGCAGGAGGATGCCATCAGCAGGCTTGCTTTCTTGATGCCAGAGTGCCTTTCAATCAAGTAAGTTGCTGGCCTTCCCTGATGGTGAATACATTACCCCCTGCTGGTTGAATGCAACGGCAGTGGGATTTTGCTCTTTAATGGCCACCCTCACCATTCCCACCCAATGCTTGATCGGGGGAGTCAGGAAGGCGTCTGGGACCCCAACTCGCACCCTTCCATCTGATCAAATCACCTCTAAACTCATCTGCACTGCGGTATTAAATTCTACCAGATCTCAAGTTAATATGGCAGCTTAGGCCCAATGATGCAAGCAGAGCTTAATCTACATATTTAAAGAGACCCACCTCCTTGAGCAGGTACCCAGAATTATAACTTGAAATCAGCCAAATCAGTCAACGAAAGAACTAAGTCTCCTACTTCATTTTAATCGTATCTGCTCCCCACCCCCCCCCAGGCCTGGTTTGTATCAGGCAGAGGCAGTTAAAATCAAGCTCTGAAACTCTTAACATTAGAATTCAGTATTTTATTAACTTTATTTTTCATTGTACAGACCCGAACACCAAACAAACAGCCTTGTCTCATCAGCAACCAACTCCGAGCAGTCTGCATCCAGGGGGTTTACAGTCACAGCGGGTGATGCAGCTGTTAGTGCAGGAATGCTCATACGTCCCACAGGAAAGCAAAAATGGACAAGGGGATGGAGCTGAAGAGGAGAACGTTTTCTACTTCTGAAAGTCCTTCAACATTAGCACTTTAGAGTCAAACTGGAACAACATATGGGCACCTTGACCTCTTGGTCACATTCAGTTAAATGTTACAAATACTGAAATCTGGCAGTTAATTCTTTACTAAGCCCTGTAGACCCAGATATGCTTATGAACCTTGAAGTTTCATGAAATTTATTACACTTTTCAGTTTAGTGATAAGATTGTGATATATGAAACACTATATATCATGTGTTACGTCACGCTAGCTGAGGCAGTTATAAATCAGAAAAAGACCGTATCTGACTTGCAGTCTTCTCATTTCAAGGGCATGTTTTGATATTTTGCCTGTAGCCCTTAAGTTATTAATTACAATAATCTGATTTTCTTTAATCAAAGGTCCTATTTCTAAGGTTAAACACTATCTTGCTTACTCAGTTTAAGCTTAATTTCCCAGGGTCACAGTGGCCTCCCACTATGTAGGTTCTGTTTTATTTTATTAATTCTACAGCCTGTCATTATTAAAAGTGTTCAGTGTGATTTATGGCCTACTTAGACATCACCAAAGTTGGCTTTCAATTGCAATTTGATCCTTCCATGAATACAGTATATATTTTTTTTCAGTTACAAATCTTGAGGTTTCCTTGCTTGACTGAGTTATGCCCAACTTTTATACCATCCTTTCAAATACTTGGAACATGAGAGAATTCCGGCCTAGGGGAGACTATTATACTTCTCCTTAACTCATCGTTCACTTTGCAAATGTCATAACCTGCTATAGGTCGAACATCATTTATCCAAAGCCCTTGAGGCTGGTTGCATTTCAGATTTCAGATCATTTGGGTTATCTGATATAAACTTACATTACAATGGCTGAAGCCTAGGCTAGCTATAGCCTAAAATAAATAAAATGGTTAGAAGAGTCAGGTGTGAATTCTAAAAGCAGGGTACCTATAATAAGTTTCTTTTTGACTTGTTCACGACAAGATAAATAGTGCAGACTAGGGTGACATTTTCCCAGACATCAGCAAAGGGTAGGAAAAGCAGCGTTAAAACTACCCCAGTAGCAACAGTGTCTTTATCTGCCATATAGTCCAACAAATGGAAATATAAACATCAAAGGGCAGGACCCATGATGTATCACTAGGGGGGAGGGCGGCCTCTGATTCGCCTGCCCCGTCAGCAACTTAGTCTCTCGAGGATTGGGCAGCCATTTTTAAAGGCCACTTCAGCACAAAGAAGTCGACCCTGGAACTTCTACCCACCCCATCCCACTTTATCTTTATCAACGTGGGCAGTGCCTGCTCATGACCCGCTTCTCCTTAACGATACACTCATCTGAGCTCCCTAGGTGGTATGCTCACCAGATGCACCATAGGAGACCAGTCAGATTCCAGGTCACCCTGCCCTACCTGATATGGATGGGATTTTCTGATGGGGGTGGGGTTTGTTGATTCTGTCACAGAGGTCTGAGAATGATATGCTAACTAATTTAAAGAATGTTCCAAACGGTGAACATGTGAAAATGCACTCCATCACTGATGGTGGAGGACAATTGCGCTCATTTGTCTTTATTTCAGATTTCCAGCATCTGCAGGTTTTACTTTTGTTGCACAGGCCAAGTAGCTACATATGTCAACACGGATCATGTTTTGACTGTTCTCACGAGATTTTTCACTCCTGTTGCCAAACCCATCCAATGCAATCGGGAGCAGAAAATCCTGGCCTTAGACATTCCGTGCTAAATCCTATTGAGGATTTTGTGTGTGTTTTTTTAATGTGTTCAGTTTTTTAATGTGTTGGGTTTATGGAATTCGTGGATAACAGATACTCGATCTGTACAATAGAAGTAAAATCTGCAGATGTTGGAAATCTGAAATACAAACAGGAAATGCTGATCAAACTCCATAGGTTTGGCAGCAACTGTGGAGAGAGCCTCTCCATATGACTGTTCTTCAAAGCTGAGATAACCCACTCGTCTCTCATCACCTTTAGTTGCTTTCCGTGATATATTGCTATCCACGTATTGAATTCGCCAATACTATTTGTTCTCCACTGTTCTGCACATTCACTGTCCTCTTTGTAAAGTGTTAAATCAAAACTGCCTATCTTAATTCTGTGACCCTTATTGTAGAATTTGTGTTTTCTCTTAAATGCAGTCCTCTATTAAATAAAGAAGTTGCTTTTATATAATATCTTTTACAGCCCCAAAATGTTTCAAAGTGATTTACGCCAGTAAAGTGGTTTACATTATCTGTATGCCTTAGATTTGTGAGACTATTGGTGACATTTCTTATGTACGTTCTCCTTATAGTGCAGGTATCTAATCCATATTATCAAATTAGTTCATTGTAATTTCACCAGTAGAGTGTTCTCCGCACTGTAATATGGATGACTAGAATCATATAAAATACTCCAGGTGGTGCCACAGCACTGCTTTGTGCTAGTTCATTGCCATTCTGAGATTTGTATTTAAGCCCTCTGGCTGGAAATCTTAAAATCTTTGTTTTTCTTTTCATTGTTGTTACACTATGTCCTGGGGTTTTGAAAGACCACCCAGAGACAGTCCATATTACTGTCCTCTGCTGTGAGTTGCACAATAATGCCAATTAGATTATATTCCCACTGTCTATTCACCCACCTTCATCTTATCCCTTTGCAAATAACAAATGCCAGTCAGTTGCCAGTCTAATTGCCCAATCTAAAATCTCCTTTCATATTTGCTCTATTATTTGTGATTCTTTTCTTCTTCTCCCACATATCCAGCTGTGATAGTAGCAGCATACTTTTCACATGTACTAATCCCCAAGACACCTTACTGGACATCTCCCTTTTGCTGATGCAATGCCATGCTCAGCTCTCTTCCACTTCTTCTGATTCAGCCAATTTTCAGTTCATCGCGGAAACTTGGCTGCCATTGAAGATAATATGCCCCTTGAATTTTTTAATCATTAAAACAGACTGTGATTAGTGTTTGCATTTCTTTGCTGAACTGTAATGAATAATAATCCCTGGTCCAGTTTGTTCTCATTTGTTTTGAAATGTCAAAAGATTTGTTTCACATGCTTTTTCTAAAGTACCAATTTAAGATCAAATGCAATGATATGGGGCGGGGTTCTCCAGCCATTCGTGCCAGTGGATTTGCTGGTCCCGCTGCAGTGAATGCAGATTTGGCTGAGTGCCAAATTCTCCATGCTTGCTGGCAGTGATGCCGGGACGTAAACAGTCCGGAAAATTCCAGCCACGGAATTTCTCTCAACTCTACAACCCAACTTCCCCTATAGAAGATTGTCATCTTAGTACAGGGGTTTTTTGCATCACAGTGTAAGGATACTGATGGTCTAGTGCAGAGGAAGGCTCCATATTAAGAAGTATATTCAATTGTACTAAAGTTACTTCCCTATTTATAGCATTATTATAAAGGAATTGGACTATGAGAGTAAAGAAGTTTTGCAGTAATTGTAAGGAGTTCTGGTGAGAGCACATCTGGGGTATCGTGTACAGTTTTTCTTTCCTTACTTAAGGAAGAACATATTTTCCACAGAAGATTCACTGAACTGATTCCTGGGATGAAGGGATTGCCTTATGATGTGTGATTGTGTAGACGCGGCCTATACTCCCTGCATTTCTAATTGAAATGCATAAAATTCATAAGGCACTTGAACAGGGTTGCTGCTGAGAGGATATTTCCCTTGGCTGGAGGTAGAGGTTACAGTCTAAGAATAAGGGAGTTGGTCATTTAGGACTGGAGTGTGAAGAGCTCTGCAGAGAATGTGGATACTCAGTTATTGACTTCATTTGAGCCAGCGATTGACAGATTATTAGATACTAAGAGAATCATGAGATAGTGTGGGGAATGGTAGCCAGGATAGAAGACCAGTAAAGATTTTTTTGAATAATAGAATAGGCTCAAGGGGCAGAATGGCTGATTCCTGCTCTTAATTCCTATGTTCTTAAATGTGCAACAGTGTCCCACATTATGACTTTATCTTCACACTTCAATTATTGATCTTTTTGTGCATTAATCCAGCAAATGACAGTGCCTTAATTAGACCCATTTAATCAATCAGTTCCGAGAAAATGTTCCTTATCCTTGTGCTGCAGAGATGAATCCCACATAAACCTTTGTGATTCCCTGTCCTCCTTCAAGACATTGTTTAAAACCTAGGGCCAGATTCTCTGACTTGCCCATGGCTGGGATTCTTCAGTTCTGCTGCAGTGAATGGAGATTTGGCTGAGCGCCAAATTCCCTGTTCTGGTTACCAGTGGCAACGGGGTGTGAACGGTGGAAGAATGCCAGCCCTAACGTTTGACCAATTTGAGGCCAGTTTTGCTAATATATTTTTATGTGGCTCTGTGTCAAACTTTGTCTGATAATATTCTGGGGATATGCCCTTAGGCTGTTTTTGCTTTGTTGAAAATGCTATATAAATGCAAGGTGTTGTTATGGTATAAAGTTGAGTAAGATCGATGAACAATTGAAGGGCGTAATGGATAAATGAATAAAATCATTATTATTTCGTTGACCATTTCTACTACATTAGGCTGGATTGCATCAAATAAATACAACACTCAAAACTCAGTAAATTCTGTATACTAATCAGTACCTAATTGATTTTAAGCCTAGAATATTATCAAACGTCAGAGAGAGTGCTCAGGTGTGTTAAATATCTGTTTGCCTAAGGAATTGCATACGTTATGCCAGGAGCCACAATTCCAGTATGGATGAAACTAAATTGAATGAACAGTTACATGTTGCATTTAGCTGTAACCAGCATAATTTAAATCACTACCAAATTCTGTTTAATAATTTTGTTTAGATGATCATATAAACTGGTTTTATAACTGTAACAAACTTTCTTCTATGTATATTTAGAGTTGTGGTTATATTCACACTGCCTGTGCCCTGAACCACCATAATGTGCATTCAGCTCACTGGCTGGCCTCACTTAATCATGGGAGACCAGTGGTGGGAAAGTGTCCCCCCATTAAATGGGAAATGGAAGGGACAGATGTCAGACTCCTGACGGCCAGTGATCATATGCCAATTCGACTCATTACTGAGCCAGTTGGCACCAATGATCCCTGAGCCCACCTGGTGGCACAAGTGAAATGGTGACTGCATGGGAATGTTTAGGGGAATAGTTGGGGGACGGGGAAGAGGGAGGTGGAAATATCCCTCATTATCTAGCGCTCTATGTCAGATTGAGAAGCCCACAGTTGGGTCAAACATGTCTACTGAAAGCCACCCCACTGACCTTTCCTCTGAAGATAATAGTTGCTTTTAAAACTTAGCCATGCATTCATAAGCATGCAATAATCATATTTGGGAAATGTAAACACATTATTAAACTGTATGATCAGATGGAATTTCTTCTAACCTACACCAGTTGGCCTGTCAATCGAAATATCTAGCAGGGAGTTTTTCAAGTTCTTGCTGACAGTTTAATTCCCATTTTTCCATGTTTAAGGAGCAATGGTTTTGTTTAAAAAAAAAACTTCAGATCATGACACTCAGGTAGACCTTCAAGTGTGCTTAGGTCTACTTTATCAACTTGTGACACTCTCAGCAGTTTAATGCCGTTGGAACACCCAAGAACTTAAACTGAGTTTGGGTTTCCTGCCTGTGAGAATCGCACCCTGTCCCTTCCCCTGCAGCATTACATTGGAACTGTCGGAAATGAAGACAGGACACCCAGGTTCCACCCACCATTATTAAATGTCAGCAGCCCGGACTCTATAAAAATACAGTTCTAAATCCAACTCCAGCTTTAAGTCCAACTGCTGCCCAGATGATCACTGACCAAATAAGAAAGTTCAATCATTAAACCAACTAACTTTAATTAATCTGTTTATAGACCAAAGCAGAGTAACATCAGATTGTACCATATGTATGCAAGCTATAGGAATAGGACTATATATTCTTAGTAAGAAGTCTCACAGCACCAGGTTAAAGTCCAGCAGGTTTATTTGGTAGCACAAGCTTTCAGAGTGCTGCACTTTCATTAGGTGAGGAAAGAGCGGCGATCTGAAAGTTTGTGCTAGCAAATAAAAATGTTGGACTTTAACCTGGTGTTATGAGACTTCTTATTCTGCCTATCCCAATGCAATGCCGACATCTCCACATCATATATATTCTAATGCAGCAGTGCCCAATAGATTTCAAAGTATACCATTAGAGCCAGTAATTTGCCAATGCACATTAATATTAAATGAATTACTGGTAATTATTAATAGGATAATGTTTGGAAAAGTGTAGTTTCTTTTAGCAGAATTGACCAACTGACCTGAGCATAAATTGTGAAGTGTTGATACTCCATTCACCCCATAAGGGTCGTAAATCTTGTTTGGATTTCTATTAAAATTAGTCTTTGGATTGTAGATACTGGTATCAGCATAATACATATACAGCCCTGTTGTGAGGCCATTCTCAAAAGAGATACCATTTTGATGCGTTGTAGTATACCTACTTCCCAAACCTGCAATAAAATTATTGTCCAGATGAAGGTAATTGTGGTATAATTGCAAATGTGGCTTTAAGACTTTTGATTATATACAGAGGACACTGCCTTCAGTGGCAATAACCTGAAATATTAACGCACTGATCTTAATTTGCACCTGTCTTAACTTTACCACCTAATCTTCAAAGTAACAAGGATAAGAATTAGCAATATTTTAGAACTGGCTTCACAAGGAAATGAATAAAACTTGATTTTAATTAGAATCATAGAATCCGATAGTGCAGAAGGAAGCCATTCAGCCCATCGACCGCAATCCCATCCAGGCCCTATCCCTATAACCCCATGTATGTAACCTAGCTAGTTCCCCTGACACTAAAAGACAACATAGCACGGCCAATCCACCTAACCCACACATCTTTGGAATGTGGGAGGAAACCAGAGCAAACCTGCACAGACACAGGGAGAATGCACAAACTCCAGGAATCCCATGCCAGGAATCAAACCCAGATCCCTAGCACTGTGAGGCAGCAGTGCTAACCACTGTGCCACTGTGCCCACTTCGAGGGTGAGAAGTCAGATTATGCATCAATTTCATCACAATGCAGTCAGTTCTCAAGCAATGGGATTATATGTTTACTATAGTTTACATGTTCATGTGTGAGTGTGTGTGTGGAGGAAGTTGAGGGTGGAGGTGGAGGGGATGAGGTATAACTCAACACCACAAAATTATGACCTTTCAAATTCTGAACTGATCATTTCAAGATGGTGGGTGAAGGATGGATTACTGAACACTCTTGGAAGTGACTTAAAGGGGTTTCAGCACCACAGTGTCACCAAATGGGAAATAAATTCCGAATGCAGTTACTTCCCGTCGGTGCTACAAAAATGTTTCGTAACTGGAAACTTAATTATACTTAAACCCCATATCAGAACCTCATTCGGAACATTAGCAACATCATTAAAAGTGGTGAGTCATCACACAAGTCACACCTCCTGAACATCAGATCAGATGTACAGTTTATTGTTTCAATGAGATTTTCAAGAAATATATAAACACACTTAACCAAACAAAGGCTTCTGGTGGCCATCATATATCTTGAACTGTAAATACTGAACTGAATATATATTCCTTAGCTTCTTCCATTTCTTGCACTTTCAATGTTTAGATTTGCTGAATTGCAACAGTGAAGGTTTTTATATATAAAAAAATCTGCAGCCAAAGTAAAAATGTGCATCTTGTGTCATCAGCCTCTTAAAAGATCATGACAAATGTAATTATTTCTTATGTAAAAAAGCGTTGAATTTTATAGAATGTTCCAAATGAACCTTCTCTGGCAGGCAGTTTAATAAAGTCTGAACAGATGTTCTGGAGTGTCTTTGTGTTATGTATCTAATTAACTCCTTAGTTGCCTGATACTTGTATGAAAATGTGCCAAAGCAAACCATTTGAGCATTTGACTCACTGATGAGAGAAAGAAAAGCCTCAGTTAGTCGGTTCCTCACTTGTTTATAAATGCACAAAATTTTTCACATGTAAGAAATTGAATAAATTGCTGTAAAGAAAATCATTTAAAAATAGAACGTAAGGAAGAAAATCACTAATGGGAAAACCTAACCTTTAAATATCTCTGGATGTAATGTATGTAGTCGTAATAGGGTGTGATTAATCATTCAAATAGAAAGTAATTATGCCAATGAACTCCTTCTTGGCAGGAAAGATTAAAAACTTAATTAGTTTAAAAAGTAGGCCACTGAGGGCCATCAGGCATTGATCACATCTCTGGTAGATGGTTTAGCAACATCCGGCATTTTGTTTTGAATGTAAATGTCACTGAACACATTATTTATCTTGTTTATTTGCTTTAAGGTAAATTAAATAGCTTTTCTGTATCTGACTAAGAATCTTTCTTTCCAAGTGTACTGTTTGAGTATCCATTCCTGTCTATCTGTCCTTCTCCTATCCTCTTATTGGCACAGACTCAGGAGAATCTCGCATCAGTTTCTCACTCCTATAGGGTGGGACTTCCTGGCTGCACTCACCCAAAACCGGAAAATCACACCAAGGTCAACAGACCTTTGCATGTTGAGCCAACCCCCTTCCCCACCCCAATCACGATTCCCGTGGTAGGCAGGACAGGAAAATCCCCCCCCAATGTCCAAGCCAAGACTTTGGGCCATCATAACTGAGCCCAATTATGTCTTCACCTGATTAAACCCTGCATCCAGGATTATGGGACAGTGATTAGGAGTTGGTTGCCTAGTTCATCTCCTCCCACCCCGATCCAAAGTAGAACATAGAACATTACAGCACAGAACAGGCCCTTCGGCCTTCGATGTTGCGCCGACCAATATAAAAAGCAATGCCCCTCCAAACTAAACCATTCCCTTCTCTTCCATATACTTATCAACTAATCTCTTAAACGCCACCAAACTTGGCGCATCTACAACTGCTGCAGGCAGGGCATTCCACTCCCGAACCACCCTTTGGGTAAAGAACCTACCTCTGATATCCGTCCTATAACTATCACCCCTTAATTTAAAGCTGTGTCCCCTCGTGCTAGCTTTCTCCATCCTAGGAAAAAGGCTATCACTGTCCACCCTATCTAAACCTCTAATCATCTTATATGTTTCAATTAGGTCCCCTCATAGCCGCCTCCTTTCTAACGAAAACAACCTCAAATCCCTCAGCCTCTCTTCATAAGACCTGCCCTCCATACCAGGCAACATCCTGGTAAACCTCCTCTGTACCCTCTCCAATGCCTCCACATCTTTCTTATAATGTGGGACCAGAACTGCACACAATACTCCAAGTGCGGCCGCACTAGAGTTTTGTACAGTTGCAACATGACGTTGCGGCTCCGAAATTCAATCCCCCTACCAATAAAAGCTAAGACTCCATATGCCTTCTTAACAACCTTCTCGACTTGACTGCCTACTTTCAGGGATCTATGCACATACACACCAAGATCCCTCTGTTCATCAAGACTACTAAGAATCCTACCATTAGCCCTATACTCTACACATTTATTATTCCTGCCATAGTGCATTACCTCACACTTTTCCACATTAAACTCCATTTGCCACCTCTCGGCCCAGCTCTGCAACTTGTCCAAGTCCCTCTGCAAACTATAACACCCCTCTTCACTATCTACCACTCCACCGACTTTAGTGTCATCTGCAAATTTACTAATCCATCCTTCAATACCCTCATCCAGATCATTTATAAAAATTACAAACAGCAGGGGCCCCAAAACAGACCCCTGAGGTACGCCACTTGTCACCGAACTCCAAGATGAATATCTCCCATCAACCACCACCCTCTGTCTTCTATCTGCTAGCCAATTCCTAACCCAATTAGCTAAATCACCCTCTATCCCATACATCTGCATTTTCTGCAGAAGCCTTCCATGGGCCACCTTATCGAACGCCTTACTAAAGTCCATATATACCACATCAACTGCCTTACCCCCATCCACCTCTTTGGTCACTTTTTCAAAAAACTCAATAAGGTTAGTAAGGCACGACCTACCCTTCACAAAACCATGCTGACTATCCCCAATCAATTCATTTCTCTCTAAATAACTATAAATCCTATCCCTAATAATTCTCTCCAATACTTTGCCCACAACAGAAGTAAGACTCACTGGCCTATAATTCCCTGGAAGGTCTCTCTTCCCCTTCTTGAACAATGGGACCACATTCGCTATCCTCCAGTCCTCCGGAACCACACCCGTAACCAACGACGACCTGAAGATCAGAGCCAGAGGCTCTGATTAGTATTGAGATTAAATGTAAACATCTTAATGACAGCAGACCTTGGATCAAACAGAGGCCCTACCTGGCTTGTATCACTCTTGAGGAAGTATTTACTCATTAAGCCATGTCTTGATGCTCGCTGTTGGCGTATTGCAATTATTGACAAAGTAACACAATGATATGAGAGTTGGCCCTGACTTTAGAAAGGGCACTGCACTCATGATGTACTGTTCAGCAATAGATTGGGTAGTGCAGCAAGTTGCATAATGATATACAGTACTTCAAGTGGAATAGTCATTTGTCCAGTTCACTGTCACATCCAATTATTTCCTTTTAATGAGCACAAATCTGTTCAGATGGCAGAAACCTTTCCATTTCCTTTTTGAAAATCTTAAATTTCCTGTTTGACCACCTGCACTGGTAACTTGTTCCATATGTCAATTGACTTTTCGCTAAAGTTAGAGCACTGCCCTTTCACCTCTGGGACCTGGCACTTAATCCTCCTCCTCTTCCTCCAGGCATTTGGCAACAGTGCCTTTTCATGCTCTGGAAGTTCCCTTTGAGGGGACTTTAGACCAGCTCTCTGTGTGCAGAGGGTCATAATACAGGACTCTTTTAATTTCATACTAGTTAGCACACATCAGCTCCATTCAGTGCAGTTACAAAGAGAGCCGATGTGGAAAATTGAAAATTCCACTTCTAAAAGGTGAGGTGAGGATAGTGAGTGGAACACAGCGTGAGAAAGATTTATATCGTGCATGCAATTGATGACTTTCGCTTTAATTGATACAAATATAAGCTATGCATCATTTTCGCCACCATATTTGATGTTAAGGACAGAATAAAATGTTTTCATGCAACTTATATTCTTTATAAATAAGCTCAGGGGAATTTTTAAATTACAAAATGGAGTTGAAATATGCTACATTGTTAATCACGCATGATATAAATGTTTTAAACAAGAGGTGCTGTTTTTATGAGTAGCCCAACAGTGGTCAGTCATGGATACAACTTTACACAATCTATCACAGTTGAGGAAGTTTCGACAATTTACAGTACCATTGGCTGGTCTAATGCTACATATCGAATGAAGAAGTATCAGCCTTACCAATTGGCCAACTGATTGTGGTCAATCCATCATTGTCCCAAATCAAAAAACATCATTAATGAGCAGCTTGCTAAAGATTTAAAATGAGAATGAAAAAAGAAATGCGTATATAATGTAAGCAGCATGGTGGCACAGTAGTTAGCACTGTTGCTTCACAGCTCCAGGAACCTGGGTTCAATTCCTGGAGCCACCATCTGTGTGGAGTTTGCATATTCTACCCATGTCTGTATGGGTTTCTTCCAAATGCTCCTATTTCCTCCCACAGTCCAAAGATGTGTGGGTTAGGTTGATTGGCCATGTTAAATTGCCCCTTAGTGTTCTGAGATTTATAGGTTAGAAGAATTAGCAAGTAACTGTGGAAAAACGGGGATAGGGCCTGGGTGGGATTGTTGTTGGTGCAGACTTGATGGGCCTAATGGCCTCTTCCTGTATTGTAGAAATCTAAAAAAAACTAAGTATGGTTTTGGAATGGACCAAGAGGTTGAGAGTTCAAGTCCCACTGCAGAAAATTGGGAAATTAAATTAAATCTGGTGATTTGAGGCATATCACCAGATAAAAATAACAATGGAAGCTACTGGATAGTTGAAGAAAAGTCTGATAAATGAAGCAAAGGAAGCCTGCTATTCATGGTCTAACTCGTGATTTCAAACACACGTTTCATGTCCTCAAAGCACTGGGCAATAAATTTAACCTTGTGAGCATTGCCTGCTCTGTTAGGGCAAGCTTTATGATTACAGTGCTGGATTAACTCTTATTTCCACCCCTATGTCTGTGCCCAGTCTTTATTTTTTTTTAGCTGGGCTTAATGCAATCTCTCTCACTTCAAGGGCAAAAATTGATTCTTACCTTGTATTGTTCACAAGAAATCTATTTCTTACCAATTGAAGAGGCAGGGATGTAACAAAAGAAAACATTGATTATTAATAATCAATTGCCATTTGTTTGCTTAGGTACATGTTAAAGAACATTAACACTCAATACATACCACACACACTGCAATTTATTCAGATTTTGTCATGATTCCCATCAGGAACCACAAACAGAACATTTGGAGAAAAGATACAGGCAGTAATTATAGGAGCGAACCCTTATTGTGAAGGATAAGATGCAGCAGTCTCATGTAAGGATCTTTATCTTACAGGGAGCCTGCCATTCCCACAAAACATAAGATCAAAAACATTCAAACCACTGATAACCTATTGAATATGTGGATCTGTGTTTATTCGTGTGAAACGCCAGTTTATATTTATAAATCAAGATAAATCTCGACCTCAACACAAGTAAAACCTTAAAAGAGGAGCGTGTTTCCATTGAATGACTTCCTGGGACACTGTTAACTTCCACATCACAGTTTTAGAATGATTTAAACATTTTATTCTTTCAAAACAAACCATTAAATATTGCTGCAAACTTTAAAACCTAAGAGTTGAATAATTGTCATCCTTAAATTATAAATAAGCAGGCCCGAAAATTCTTTGGATTTAGGGAGCAGTGAATCACTATATTTTTGATTTGATTTTATTTATTACTGTCACGTGTATTAACATATAGTGAAAAGTATTGTTTCTTGCATGCTATACAGACAAAACATACTGTTCATAGAAAAGAAAAGGAGAGAGTGCAGAATGCAGTGTTACAGTCATAGCTAGAGTGTAGAGAAAGATCAACTTAATGCAAGGTAGGTCCATCCAAAAGTCTGACAGCAGCAGATAAGATGTTCTTGAGTCAATTGGTACATGACCTCAGACTTTTGTACCTTTTCCCCCCACCATTCAGCCAAGTTCATGTTCAGTCTGTAAGTAGCTGTCAGAATGAGCTGACTAGAAACATTAGCCCTCTACAGACATTTTGAGATTTTCCAGCATTTTCTGTTTTTGAGCCCGATCCTGTCCTTTCCCAATCTCCTCACACACAACGGATCCTGATCCCGTCTTCTGGAAGTGCTGAGAAGTTTTGCAGCAGCAGGAACTGTGTCTGATCTTTTCAACTACTTCCCCAGCCTATTTGTATCAGTTACAGCTTCCCAGTGGCTGCTGGAGTTGTGATCAGCTCCCTCAGCAAATATCAGAAAGAAACTGCACTCTTTAGCTCTTCACCATTGCTCTCATTCATGGGGCCTTTGGCAAAGCTTGCTCCTTGTCTTTTGACCCATTTTTTCTGATTTTAACCATTTATATTTCACTCACTTTATCCCAAACTTGAACTAAAAGCTGGCATTTTGAACTCTCCGAAAATACGTTTTCTCTTCAACTGATTAGCAAGATTTAAACCCTCTCTAAAGATGGAACATTGTGTTTTAGTGCCAAAACTATCGAAATGTAAATTTGGGGTTCACACCGTGCCCTCTCCTGCAGGAGCTGTGCAGTGACGGACAGGTATTGAGTGATATCAGGTACATTTCCAATGCGAAGGAAAAACATTCTCAGAGCTCGTCTGCACAGCTGCCTAAATCTCAGTTCTCCTACTCACTGAGTACAAAATGAAATTAATTATTTAGTAATGATAAAAAAAGGGCAGAGGCACTGCGATCATCTATTTCTTTATTCCCTTTGGGGCAGATAAATCGTGAGTCAATTGGATCTGTATATGTTCAAGTTTGAGAAGGAGATCAATGAAATAGCTACACAAACGTAGGAATGAATAGCTAAGCTAACCTTTGGCATCTGCCCGGTGGGGCTGGTATTCTTACAGATTTTTAACCTGAAGCACTTCAGCCTGAGTTCATACTGCTTCTGCCTTTTGTGGCTCTTTAGCTGACAGCAAGCCCTTCAGTCTACGCTCTGCCTTGTGGGTAAAATTCCCTGGTGGCAATAGTCACGCTTCACGGCATATACATAAAACTCTCTGTACAAAAGCACTTCTGTGGGCCCGTTCATTATCAGATTAGTTCAATCCTGTCAGGCCAACCTTCCTCTTTTCACACACTTCCACCTCGGAATCACAGTTTCCCATCAACCAGTCTCTAAAACTGCACAGTGGGATAAACCTCCTCACAGCCAATCCCCTGTCTACTCAAAATTCTGCCATGCAAGCATCCCCCAGTGCGTGGCTGTTTGGGCATTGCTACCCCTCACTGTTTCCATTCTCATTGTTGAAGCTCTGTTTCTCACTCATTGTCCTCTCCCCTCCCTCCGCCACCCCCCCCCCCTTCTCTACCCCCACCATCCTCTTCCTCCTCCTCTAGTTTACAATCATAATGCTTTGGTTCCAGAGGATTTCTCAATCTCTTTCATTTATGGTCATTTAGATCGCTTTTGCAATTTTCAATATGATTGCTCTGTGTATGCCAGTGGTGGGCAACCTGCAGCTTGAGGGCCACATGTAACCCATCAGTGATCTGAGTGCAGCCCATCAGTGATCTGAGTGTGGCCCATCAGTGACCTGAGTGCGGCCTATCAGTGATCTGAGTGCAACCCATCAGTGATCTCAGTGCAGCCCATCAGTGATCTCAGTGCGACCCATCAGTGATCTCAGTGAGGCCCATCAGCGATCTGAGTGCGGCCCATCAGTGATCTGAGTGTGGCCCATCAGCGTTCTGAGTGCGGCCCATCAGCGTTCTGAGTGCGGCCCATCAGTGTTCTGAGTGCAGCCCATCAGTGATCTGAATGCAGCCCATGAGACAGTTTGCTAACTGCTGCCCCTGCCTACGCAATAATACCAGATTCCATGGATTTCTTTCTGAATAGAATTTTTTTTCACAAACTTAACTGTGATTACACATAAAGCAAGAGCACGCAAATTGGAATTTCATCATCACAAGGCTCATTGAATCATAGAACCCCTACAGCGCAGAAGGAGACCATTTGGCCCATCGAGTTTACACCAACAATAATCCCATCCAGGCCCTGTCCCCATAACTGTACATACTTACCCTGCTATTCCACACTAAGGGGCAATTTAACATGGCCAATCAACCTAACCCACACATCTCTGGAGGAAACCAGAGCACTCAGAGGAAACTTCATACTGACGTGGGGAGAATGTGCAAACTCCACACAGACAGTGACCCGAAGCCGGAATTGAATCCAGGTTCCTGGAGCTGTGAGGCAGCAGTGCTAATCACTGTGCCACTGTACTGAAGAGGTATGTGCTGATTATACAGAACATTGACTGTGAGAATCATGCCCTCCCTCTGGTCCCAATCAAAGCATAAGTGTTTCTTTTGATTTAACCAAATGAATATTTAAGCCTTTTCTATAACCTGTCATGAAATATTTGGCATGTATTAAATGTATCAAATATTATTCATGGAGTCAACAAGCCTGATTTCAGTCTTGCGGCTCACGAGGATGAAGCATGATATCTCAGGTGACCCACTCACTAGCCTAGGTTGCCAGTCACAGGTGTGCACATTCGCATTGTTGAACTACAGTCACTAAACCAACAAAATATTTGTGGCCAATATAATATCGATTTCCAATCACCTTGATCTTCCTGGGCCATATTAAATGTACCGTCTACCTTCTCTGGTGCTTTGAGATGACTGATAAAGATCCCACGGTATTATTGCAGCAAGGAGTGGAAATTCTCCCAGTGTCCATCCTTCCCAGAAAATATTGGTGAATTCCTTCTTCACCTCACGGTGGTTTTTTTTGAACATTCGCAGTTTGAAATGTTTCAATGACGTCACAAAATGCAACAGGAATCCAAATCTCCTTCCCTTTTAGGCTCATTCCTGACTGTTGGAAAGTCGATGGATTGGCTTACTGCAGCAGCACAGGGTTTCTGCACTTCCCGTCACACACCTGCACTGTCACAACCGCAAGAAACTACAAAGGGTCCTGAACGAAGCGCAGTCCATCACTCAAACTATCCTTCCATCCATTGACTCTGTCTACACTTCACACTGCCTCAGAAAAGCATCCAGCATAATCAAAGACCCCACACAACACAGACATTCTGTTTTTCACTACTTTCATTGGGAAAAAGATACAAAAATCTGAGGACAAATACCAACCAACTCAAGAACAGCTCCTTCCCCTGTTGCTGTCAGACTTTTGAATGATCGAATTCTCATTAAGTTGATCATTACTGCTGCTTCACAGCTCCAGGACTCTGGGTTCGATTCCCGGCTCAGGTCACTATCTGTGTGGAGTTTGCACATTCTCCTCGTATCTGCATGGGTTTCCTCCCGGTACTCCAGTTTCTTCCCCCAGTCCAAAGATGTGCGGGTTAGGATGTTTGGCCATGCTAAAATTGCCCATTAGTGTCCAGGAATGTGTAGGTAAGAGGGATTAGTGGGTATAATATATTGGTATATGGGGGTAGGGTCTGTGTGGGATTGTGTTTGGTGCAGACTCAATGGGCTGAAGGGCCTCTTTCTGCACTGTAGGGTTCTATTCTATGATCTTTCTCTGCACCCAAACTATGACTATGACATTACATTCTGCACTCTCTCTTTTCCTTTTCTATGAATGGTATGTTTTGTACAGCACACAAGAAACAATAATTTATCTGTATACCAATACAAATGACAATAATAAATTAAATCAAATCAAAAAACAAAGACTCTTTAGGGGCCTTTTCTCCTCAGGCATGTGTTACATGCTGGCTAGGCCTTAATTGGTAACCCAGCATAAAGTCACAGTAACAATGCCATCACAGGCCTTGCTCCTTCCCATGCCCAAATATGGCACCTTGAATGTGAAATTATGGAAGGTGTGGGTGAGGATTGGGTGTCAGAGGGTAAAAGGCTGAGGTTGAGGATGAGAAACGAGTGTGAAAGGACAATAAGCTGAGGGTGAGTGTGAGAAATGAGGGTGAGGACAATAGATTGAGGATGAAGGAATGAGTGTGAGGAATGTGAAGAGAGGAATGAATGTATCTGCAACATAGGATGTCCTTATTTTCTCACATCTTGGTGATAAAATCATTACACTCATACAAAAAAAACAGAAAACACTGGCTAAACTCAGCAGATCCAGCAACATCTGTAGAATGAGAAAGATGGTTAATGTTTATGTCTATATGACTCTTCTTCAGAGTTAAAGAGAGGGAGAATGATCTTATTGAATGGAGGGGCAGGCGCAAAGGGCTAGATGGCCTACTCCTGCTCCTATTTCTTATGTTCTTATGAGAAATGTGTTGAATGATATTCTGTGTAAGAGGGGATGGAGCAACTAGAGCAGAGTAGAAGGTCAGTGATTACTGGCTGAATATAGGCTGAATATTCTCCCTCCGTGCTCTATGATTTTACGCTTATCTACTTTCTCCCGGGTTATTTAATTTGTAAATGTGAGCACATGCTCCAGTTTTGCACAATGCCAAAAATGCTTGCTTGGATCCAACTTTCAAGCCTTCAAGAATTCCAAACCCTTTGATCATATCGTCTACAACAACAACTTACACTAGTATCTCTCTGTGAAGTAGGAAAATGTCCCAAGGCATTGAAAGGGGAGAGAAAACTTCACTGAATTTTTAGCTACTGCACTGAAAAAGTGAAGGTTTAACAGGTTTTAGATACCAGATATCCACAGAAAATCAATAGATTATTATAACTTGCAACTTCTGCCCTGGAGAAACCATACTGCACAAAATAACTGCCTCTGGAAATGTTAGCTGAGTGATGTTTGCAACTGACTTCAACTGATTATGAAGAATGCTAGTTCAGCAATTATTTGTGTCTGGGTGGGTCTAGGTCCTGGTGACTTTGAGTTATGTTTCTGCGCACAGATCTCTTCATTGTTACCCCTTCAGGATTGTCAGCTAATCAGCTTATAGGCAATTTCATGAAAAACAATTCACTGTCAGCAATGTTTAAATGAAATGATTAATTGCTGTAGCTCATGGCCAGGAGCCACAGTGTGCTATCTAGGCACACACTAAAAGCAGTGACACACATGCGTCCTCTGATAAGTTGTTGAAGCCTGAAGCGAAACATTGAAGCATAGCAGCCGCCGAAACATTCAAGGACAAAGAACCATAAGGATTTAATTTGCCACACCAGAGACTGTGCCAAGAAATCCTGGCGATAAGAAATTTTGCATCTTTTCTACTGCATAAATGATTGAATTTAGTAAATAATTTCCTCAACTTGTTCAAGCGAAGATAATTTTTCCTTATACACAGCCTGAAGGAGAGGTGGAAGCAAATGGAGAGACAGCTTTCAGAAGGGATTTTGATCTATAATTGAGAAGGAAAACATTTGTACAGTTATGGGATAAGAGCAGTGAGTAGGACTAATTGGACAGTTCTTTCAAAGACTCAGCAAGGCTGAACTCATTGGCCTCTTTCTGTCCTGTAT
The DNA here is from genome assembly GCA_024679065.1 of Sphyrna mokarran. Taxonomy (NCBI): domain Eukaryota; kingdom Metazoa; phylum Chordata; class Chondrichthyes; order Carcharhiniformes; family Carcharhinidae; genus Sphyrna; species Sphyrna mokarran. Next base: position 35,352,985 of record JAGIQG010000006.1, on the reverse strand, counting down.
CATCTTCTGATTCTGTGATGGGGTTGGAGTAAGAATGATTTACATTTGCTGTTTTTTGCACTGTATGAATTCTGTTGAACACTATAGGGGACTGAACTCTTTAAATTATAACACAAATTATTACACACATTAGATAAAAACTTCTATCAGCATAATGCTTTACACCAGTAATAATTCTTCCATTACATGTTCAGAAATGGGGAACTTCACTGATTACTGCACATTATTCCGTACCTTTCATGAATCCTCGGAATCTGAAACAGTCTGTGCCTGCATGTAGCGAGACTGGGACAACATTCAGGCTTGGATTGATAAATGGCAATAAATTTTCACTCCACACTAGTGTCAGGCGGGACCATAGAAACATAGAAATTAAAAGTAGCTGCAGGCCATTTGGCCCTTCAAGCCTGCTTTGCCATTCAGTTTGATCATGGCTGATCAACAAATTCAATATCTTGATTTCCCCCTTCTCCCCATATCTCTTTAGCCCCAAGAACTATATTTAATTTCTTCTTGAAATCAGACAAAGTTTTGGTCTCAACTAGTTTATGTGGTAATGAATTCCACACAATCATCACCCTCTGGATGAAGAAATTTCTCCTTATGTTCTTCATCCCTCTGGATGAAGAAATCAGATTAAACTGATCTTTTAAAATCAGTTTTAAAAGATATATCTCTTATTCTCAAACTATGGTCCCTCGTTCTCAGCTTCCTTACCACTGGGAACATTCTTTCTGAACCTATCCTGTTTAACCCTGTTAGATGTTTATAGGTTTCTGTGCGAACCCCTCTCACTCCTCCAAATTTCAGTGAATATAGCCAACATTAAAGGCATTTAAATGGTCATTGGATAAACATATAGATGATATTGGAATAGTGTTGGTTAGATGGGCTTTATATTGGTGCAATGTTGGTGCAACATTGAGGGCGAAGGGCCTGTACTGCGCTGTAATGTTCTAGGTTCTATGTTCTATATAATCCTAACTGACTTAGGGCCCAACTTTACCATAAGCTTGCATCTGTTTCCGAGCGCAAAAGCTTGATAAGTCGGGCATGAGGCGAATAGAGTGATCAGTGGCTGCCTCTCATGCCCGTTCCCCCTTCACTAAGGGCCTAATATAGTTGCTGTCGGCACTATGCCCAAATGCATTTGCATGCATTTAAATTGACTTTAATGGCTGGAGGCCCAACATTAGCGGCATTTTCCCCTTTATCACTGCATTCGCCCATGCAGATTTGGCACAAAATTGACATGGTCCTCAAAGGTCCAATTCAGGTGCTCCAGTTTCTGAGGCGTTCTGAGCTTCCAGTGGTTGTCTGACTCCGGTCAGTAGTAGGGGGCCTGAAGGGAGGGAGGTCCAGACCATTCTTTAGTGGGGGGGAGGAGCGAAGTGGGTCAGATGGCTCTCTGGTGGGGTGGGGGTAGAGGGGTCTGCTGCCACTCTGTATGGAATCAGTGAGGGCAAGGGAGGGGGTGTCCACTGCCACTATGTGTGTGATTGGTGGAGATAAAGGGAAGCAGGGACCATGATCGTTCTGGATAGTGTAAGAGTGGTGAAATAAAGAGGGCAGTTACGTTGTGAGTGTGGGGCAATATCTGTGGAGGCATTGTCATGCCTGGGAGCAATGTGGCAGGGGAGCATTTTTCTATTTTTTCATTGCGCATGCGCATTAGAGGCTCCAATTGGACGGATCTGCAGGATTTGGGGCATGTTAAGCCCTGCCCACAGGTTTCTATGGATATTTTTTGAGGCATTTTATGGGGGCATCGTAGAACAGGTTAAAAGTCAGATTTGAAACGCTCAAAATGGTAAAATTGGGCCCTCATATGACAGACCTGCCATCCCAGCAATCAGCCTAGTAAATCCTTGCTGAACTCATTCTAAGGCAAGGACATCCCTCCTCAAATAAGGAAACCAAAATTGCACACAGTTCCTCAAATGCGACGTCACTAATGCCCTATACAATTGCAGCAAAACATCCCTATATTCAAATACTCTCACTATGAAGGTTAACATGCCGTTTGCCTTCTTTACTGCCCACTATACCTATGTGCTTATTTTCAGCGAGTGGTGCATTAGGACACCAAAGTCTCATTGAGTATCCACCTCTCTCAATTATACCCATTCAAGTAATAATCTGTCTTCCTATTATTGCTACCAAAGTGAAAAACCTCACATTTATCCATATTATACTGCATCTACCATCATTTGTTTACACACTCTACTTGTTTAAATCACACTAAAGCATCTCTGCATCCTTCTCACAGCTCACCCTCACATCCAAGTTTGTATTACCTGCAAAGCTGGAGATAGTACATTTAGTTCCTTCTTCCAAATCATTAATATATGAAGTAAATAGCTGGGGTCTCAGCACAGAACCCTGTGGAACCCCATTAGTCACTGCCTGCCAACTCTTTGCTTCCTATCTGCTAACCAGCATTCCATCATTCTTAAGACATTACCTGCAATCCCATGTGCTTTAACTTTACGTAGTAATCTGTTATATGAGACCTTGATGAAAGTCTTTTGAAAGTCTAAATAAACCATATCCACTGATTCTTCTCGATCAGTTCTACTAGTTACATATTCAAAGAGCTCCAATAGCTTTGCAAGCCTGGTTTCCCTTTTGTAAATCCATGCTGGCTTTGTTTGATTATATCATTGCCTTCCAAATGTTGTGCTATGATATCCTTGATCATGGAATCTAGCAACTTCCCCAGTGTCAGTTTAACTGGTCTATGTTTCCTGTTTTCACTCTACCTCCCTTTTTGAATAATGGGCTTATATTAGCTAGCCTTCAATCTGTAGGAGCCAGTCTAAAGTCTAAAGAATTTTGGAAAATAACCACCAATGGATCTATTATTTCCAGGGTCACTTTCTCTAACAAACAAAAATCTAACCATTGTCCCTTTGAAATTAAATGAATTGCCTACTGTTGAAGCAACCATTATAAACATCCTAAAGTTTGCCATTGATCAGAAACTGATCTGGACTAGCCATAAAAATACCATGACTACAAGAGCAGGTCAAAGCACGGGAATCCTGAGGAGAGTAATCCATCTCCACACTCCACAATGCCTGTCCAGCATCAGCAAGAAACAAATCAGGAGTGTAATAGAATACTCTCACTTGCCTGGATGAATGTGGCTCGAATAACACTCAAGAAGTCAACACCATCTAGGATTTAGCAGCTCATCCAGGATTGGCACCCCATCCAGAAACATTTAATCCCTATGCAACTGATATAGATTTGATTTGATTTGATTTGATTTATTATTGTCACATGTATTTTCCCGATGGAAGAAGGTGGGAGAGGAAATGCCCATGGTGCATGGGGTCTTTAATTATGCTGACTGCTTTTCCAAGGCAGCGGGAAATATAGACAGAGTCAATGGTTAGGGGGCTGATTTGCATGATGGATTGGGCTACGTTCACAACCTTCTGTAGTGTCTTGGGCAGAGCAGGAGCCATACCAAGCTGTGATACAACTGTAAAGAATGATTTCTAAGTGCAGCTGTAGAAGTTGATGAGAGTCGTAGCTGACATGCCAAATTTCCTTAATCTTCTGAGATAGTAGGTGGGTTTTTTTAACTATAGTGCGGCATGGAGGACCAGTGCATGGGAACAGCAGCATCTGCAAGTTGCCTTCCAAACAACTCACCATCCTGACTTGGAACTTTATTGTCACTGGGTCAAAATCCTGGAACTTCCTTCCTCACAATATTACAACAATGGAAAATTGTGACTGAGATCTACTTTAACTTCATGAATTTACCAAAAACATATTAATCTGTTTAAAGAAGACCTGTTTTTAAAAAGAGAAAAGGTGGATACAGACCAAAGGTGGCAGACCAGTTATCTGCCATCTGATTTTATAAGCTGATCACTTTTCTAGAAAGTTTCTGTATGGATAGACTACTGTCTGACCCCAGCACATTCTATAGAATTTCACATTTGAAGGTTGTCAAGGTCCACTTCCAAATTCCTTGAAAATCAGACATTACAAATGCTAGGTGCTTGACTTCAAATCAGGGATAAGTCCTGCCTCACAAATTTGATTGAATTCTTTGAGAGGTAACTAAGTGTGTGGACGAAGGTAGAGCAGTTGATGTCATATACATGGATTTTAGTAAGACGTTTGATAAGTTTCCTCATGATAGGCTCATGAAGAAAATGAGGATGTGTGGGATGGAAGGAAATTTGGCCAATTGGATAAGTAACTCTTTGTCTCATAGAACACAGTAAAAAGTCTGACAACACCAGGTATAAGTCCAACCGATTTATTTGATAGTAAACTCACAAGCTTTCAGGATTTGCCCCTTTGTCAGGTGAATGGAGAGTACTGGCCTCCATTCACTTGACGAAGGGGCAAACCCCAAAAGCTTGCAAGTTTACTATCAAATAAATCAGTTGGACTTAATCTGGTGTTGTCAGACTTCTTACTTTGTTTACCCCAGTCCAACGCTGGCATCTCCACATCATGTCTCATAGAAAACAGAGTGGTAGTGGAAGGAAAATGTTCAGCCTGGAGGCCAGTTACCAGCAGTGTACCACAGGGTCAGTGCTGGGTCCTCTGTTATTTGTGATTTTTATTAATGACTTGGAAAGGGAGCTGAAGAGTGGGTTAGTAAATTTGCTAATGCCACCAAGTTTGGTGGAGTAGTGGATAAGGTGGAGGGCTCTTGCAGGCTGCAAAGAAACATTGGTAGAGTGCAGAGCTGGGCCAAAAAGTGGCAGAAAAGTAGAGTTTAACCCCAATAAATGTGAGGTGATTTATTTTGGCAGGACAAACTTGAATGCAGATTACAAGGTCAACTGCAGGGTTCTAAGGAATGTGGAGGAACAGAGAGATCTTGAGGTTCATATCCACGGATCTCTGAAGATTGCCACTCAAGTGAATAGAGCCATGAAGAAGGCTTATGGTGTGTTAGTGTTTATTAACAGGGGGTTGAGTTTAAGATCGTGCGGTTATGGTGCAACTAGACAGGACCTTGGTGAGACTACATTTGGAATATTGTGTCCAGTTCTGGTCACCTCATTATAAGAAGGATGTGGAAGCATTGGAGAGAGTGCAGAGCAGATTTACCAGGATGCTGCCTGGTTTGGAGGATAGGTCTTATGAGGAAAGATTGAAGGAGTTGGGGCTTCTTTCTTTGGGGTGGAGGAGGATGAGAAGTGACTTAATAGAGGTTTATAAGATGATGAGAGAGATTGATAGATTGGATATGTAGAGACTATTTCCTCAGGTGGATGTAGCTGTTACTAGGGGGCATAACTATAAAGTTCATGGTGGAAGATATAGGAGGAATGTCTGAGATAGATTCTTTACTCAGAGAGTGCTTGGGGTATGGAATAAACTGCCTGCTGTGATGGTGGAGTTGGACACTTTAGGAAGTTTTAAGCAGTTATTGGATAGGCTCATGCAGCACTCCAGAAGTATAGGGAGGGGATAGCTTCGGATTGGACATAGCCCTTTGCTAGCACGAGGGGACACAGCTTTAAATTAAGGGGTGATAGTTATAGGACGGATATCAGAGGTAGGTTCTTTACCCAAAGGGTGGTTCGGGAGTGGAATGCCCTGCCTGCAGCAGTTGTAGATGCGCCAAGTTTGGTGGCGTTTAAGAGGTTAGTTGATAAGTATATGGAAGAGAAGGGAATGGTTTAGTTTGGAGGGGCATTGCTTTTTATGTTGGTCGGCGCAACATCGAAGGCCGAAGGGCCTGTTCTGTGCTGTAATGTTCTATGTTCTATGTTCTATGAATTGAATAGAAAAGTAGTCCATCAAAGGTCAGTGATAAACTGGAGGATTGGGAAAGTTTTAAAAACCAACAACAGATGACCATAAAATAACAAAGAGGGAGAAGGTAAGGGTAAACCAGCAAGTAATATAAAAATGGGCAGCAAAAGCTTCTTTAAATATTTTGAAAAGAAGAGGCAGTTCAACGTGAACTTTCCCCCGGAGAATGAGATGGGGAAATAATAATGGGAAAGCAGAAACAACAGAGAAGCTAAAGAAATACTTCAGCCGGAATTTTACCGACACTCCAGCCCCAATTCCGGAGAATGGTATTCTCCACTGGCCTCGGGTGGGATCATATCAACATCAGGTGGAAGTGCTGCTAAAATTCCGCCTTCTTCAGAAGACACAAATAACATCCCAAAAATACTAAATAATCATGGGACAGAGAAGGGGTGGAAATAAACACAATAATTATCACTAGAAAAATGTATGAGGGAAGCTAAATTTTTTTTAAAGGTTTATTTATTTCTCACAAGTAAGGAAGTTACCGCAATGAAGTTACCGTGAAATTTCCCTAGTTGCCACACTGCAGTGCCTGTTTAGACTAATGCACCTAACTAGAACCTCTTTTAGACTAGGGGGAAGGGCCAGAGCACCCGGAAGAAACCCATGCAGATACAGGGAGAACATGCATACTCCATTCAGCCTCTCTGCTTCCTCAATACTGCCTGTCCTTCTACTTACCTTTGTATTATCTGCTTCTACTTTTCTGTTTTATTGTCTTATAGGTAATGCTTCACTTGTACCAGGCAATAGTGAGACCACATTGGGGTATTGTGTACAGTTTTGATCACCTTATTTAAGGAAGGATGAAAATTCATTGGAAGCAGTTCAGGGAAGATTTAACAGACTAATATTTGGAGTAGGTGGTTGTCTTAAGAGGAAAGGTTGGAGAGGCTAGGCTTGTATCTGCTGGAGTTGAGGAGAGTAACAGGTGAATTGATTGAAATATATAAGATCCTGAGGGATCTTGATAGGGTGGAGAGAATGTTCCCTCTTATAGGAGAATATAGAACTAGGGGTCATTGTTTAAAAAATATGTAGTTGCTCATTTAAATTGGAGATGAAGCAAAGATTTTTCTCTCAGAATTTTCTCTCTTCCTGAAAAGGTGGTGAAAACAGAGTCTTTGAATATTTTTAAGGAGTGGTTGATTAATTCTTAGTGAGCAAAAGGTTGATAGGTTATCAGAGGTAGGCTGGATACAGGTTCGACGTTACTGTTAGGCCATGGAGCAGGCTTGAGGGGCTGAATGGCCTACTGCTGCTCCTACTTTATATGTTCATATGTTCTGATGTTGATTCTCTTTTGTTTCACTGGAGAAACGGGGGTTTTATGTTTTCATAGATGGAGCTGCAGTGACTCCCTGCTTGCAGCAACAGCTTTCTGGCTTCACTTCAGTCGAGGTATAATCAAACCCCTATGTGGAAGTGATGGTTTAGTCTTTCTAATTAGTAGGTCAAAGGCCAGTCCTAATTTTCTGCCTGCAGGTGGATTTTAGACAAGGTTTTACTTTTCTCAACTCTCGGACTTTCCTTATCTCCTTGACTAACCGAGGTCACTCTCAAGACGTGTGTTCATAAATGTTCCTTATAACAACCTAATTTTGATCATGCATTCACTGTATCCATTTTCTATTGCCCACATAAATGGTCTCTGATGAACTGAGCATTGATACAAAAAGAAGTGTTTGCATTCCAGCCATTTGTATCTCCTTGTGACACGACCATTTCTCCTGGCACCGAATCTATTAAACTCAATTCTGCAGCCACAATGCCTGAAGGGCCTTTGTGAACCAGCTTCTGAACGTACTTGGACAATGGCAGCCATCAAATACACACAAAAGATCTCTTACATTTAAATGTGGAATTCTACCATCCCGCCTACCACAGGAATCGGAGCGGTCGAGGGTTGGTAATGGGCAAAAATTTCCTGTTTCGGGCTGTGCGAGGCTGTACAATTCCACCCATTGAGTCATAGAATCATACAGCACAGGGAAAAGTCCTTCAGCCGATTGAATTTACACCAGTCAAATTCACACCATCTATTCCCATTTTCCAGAATTTGGTCCATAGTCTAATCTGCTTTGGCATTACAACTGTGCATCTAAATATTTCTTAAATGTTATAAGGGTCTCTACCTCCACCACCCTTTCAGGCAATGAGTTCCAGACCCCAATCACCCTTGGGTGAAAATGTTTTTCCACATAGGCCGTTACCTTAACTCTCATTGTTGAAGGGATGATTGATCCCTTCAACAATGGGAAAAGTTTCTTCCTGGCTATTGAATATATGCCCCCTGAGTGACCTCTGCTCCAAGGGAAATAACCCAAGTCTATTCAATCTGTCTTCATAACTAAAACACTCCAACAAAAGCAACATCCTTGTAAGTATCTTCTGCGCCCTTTGCAATGCTATTGCATCCATCCAATAATGTGGAAGCAAGAACTGCGTACAATACTCTAGTTTTGGCCTAATCAACACTTTATATGGTTCCAACATAACATCCCTGCTTTTAAACTTACCATATGCCTTCTTAATCCATCTGTTATCCACCTGTCCTGCTACCTTCAACAGCATTTAAACCAAATGCTTAAACGCCCTATCCAGAAAAGCACGTTAATGCCCAGTGTTGGTTAATTCCATGTACATTGGCAGACAAAAGAGGAGGTCATCTGACCTCTCAGTGCCATCTTGTTTCAAAGCAGCTGTCCTTCTTCCATTTTGCTTTTATAAGCAAAGTTGTTGTTAGCGTATTTTCACGTCCATTCTATTTCTTACCCTTTGGGGAATAGAAGGGACAGTGGTGGAAGAATTTCCCAGCTGATTATCAGCCCTTTGAATGATGTTGAATGCTTCTTCCATGGTCAACAGGTCCTGGAATTGGACTCAGACCCACAGCTTTTGGTCCAGCGATAGGGGTGCTGCCACTGCACCACAAAGTCTCCAAAAGCAGGTCCATTTTCCATAAATCCTCCGTGGTAAAGTTGCACAGGCAAGGTATAGCCTGCACAGTAACATTGCCCCTACTATTTGAAAATGTGTCTTAATTTCTGAAGTTGAGTATCACTGAATGGGATGAATATGTGCAGATTTACAGAGAGCACAGAAATCATGATATATGAATTCCATTACATTGGACACTATAAAGAGGTAATTTGTGGACTTGCATTCTTCCCCTTTTTAACACCCTCGACCCCTCTTGTGACAGGTTCTGTGTATGCTTAGCCCTATTTGCTTCAGTCAATGAAAAGTCTTCATTTAAGATATTTCTGCCTTTGCACAATCACATTGAAATGCCAGACATGGGAGTTAACTAACTCTGCTAAGCTGACCAATTGTAACTGCATTGACTGTATGTAAAATCAAAAGGTGGGATGGGGTAACTAAAAATTGACTGCATTCCTGAAAAATACACATTGCAGGCAAGCAACAGCAAGGATTTTTTTCAGATAAAGGCAGCCTGCAAAAAACACTTCCAATAAAATATATTTTTGATTTTAGAGTGTATATGTGTTGAGTCTTGTGTTCAAGTTCTTAGGTTAGAAGCTAGTCTCCAAGTTTGCTTTTTTGCTTTTGTCAAGTTAATTTTTTAAAGATCTTTTCAATAAACAAAAACCATTTTAAAACTCATACCAGTGCTGTCCTCTCATCTCTTCAAGTGAATGAATGGACCCAACATCTTGAAAAGGTAGAGTTTCACAGCATAATTGGAGAGCACATTGAAATAGCCATCTCTATATGCAAACATAGACAAGAGTCTCAACAAGTTATTCATTCATAATGATATCACAGCTAAGTTTAAACCTGACATTCTCTTCTTCTTTGCAAAACATGTTCTGGCAAAGCCATCGCTTCTGCCTGTTTCTGCTCCATAGAACATATTTCTTCCTATCTTAACTCTATTTTCTCTCCCCTAATCCAGTTTCTTCCCAGTTTGATGACCTGAGCTCGAATCTTGCCATGGCAGATAGTGAAATTTGAATTCAATAAAAAAACATCCAGATTTAAGAATCTACTGATAACCATGAAACCATTGTTGTAAAAACCCATCCGGTTCACTCATGTTTTTTAGGGAAGGAAATCTGCCGTCCTTACCTGCTCTGGCCTACGTGTGGCTCTAGAGTCACAACAATGTGATAGACTCTCAACTATCCTCGGGTAACTAGGGATGGGTGGTAAATGCTGGCCAGCCAGCAACATTCAAACCTTATGAATGAATTTTTAAAAAACTATGTTTGTGATTCTTTTGATGCCCTACATCATTTCCAGTTTCTTGGCCTTAAACACCACCTCTTCACTATGGACATCTAATCTCTCTAAACCTCCACCTCCCACCAGGAAAGACTTATGGCTCTCCATGTTTTCCTTGAGCAGACACCCAAACAATCCCCATCTGCCTTCACTCTCCTCCACCAGGCTGAACTTGTTCTGTCATTCAACAATTTCTCTTTTAACTTGTCTCACGTACTGCATATAAAGGGTGTGGCTATGTTAACCACATAGGCTCCAATTATACCTGTCTTCTTGTAGGTTATGTGGAACACTCCTTGTACTCAGGCCCCTTCTACAACTTCTTTTCCATTGCATTGATGATTGTCTCAGTGCCACTTCATGCTCTCGCCTGAACCTGGATAAATTTATCAATTTTGCTTCCATTTCTATCCCTCTCTCATCTTTCATCTGGTCAACAACATTTTCCTTCCCTTCCTTGACTTTGCTGTCCATTCCTGATGATATACTGACCATCAATATTCATTATTGAATATATAGGGAGGGGTTCAGGTTCCTTAACAATTGGGACTCATTCTGGGATAGGTGGGACCTCTTCAAGAGAGATGGTCTACACCTGAACCAGAGGGGGACTAATATCTTGGGGGGAAAATTTGCTAAGGCTATGATGGGGGCTTTAAACTGATTCGGGGGGGGGTGGGATCCTAAGTAGTTGGGGTGCTGAGAGGGATGAGAGTAAGGGGGTTATAGAAGAGAGTTGTAAAACACAGCGGCGTACGGGTGGGGTGGAGCATGGTTTGAAACGCGTATACTTTAATGCAAGGAGTATTCGCAATTAGGGGGAGGAACTTGCAGCTTGGACCAGTACCTGGAACTTCGATGTTGTGGCCATTTCAGACACTTGGGTAGAGCAGGGACAGGAATGGATGTTGCAGGTTCCGGGGTACAAATTCTTTAGTCGGAGTAGAGAAGGAGGTAGAAGGGGGGGAGGAGTGGCGTTATTGGTCAAAGACTGTATCACGGTGATAGAAAAGAAGTTTGATGAAGACTTGTCTGTTGAGGTAGTATGGGCTGAGATTAGAAACAGGAGAGGAGAGGTCACCCTGTTGGGAGTCTTTTACAGACTCCTAATAGTTCTAGAGAGGTTGAGGAAAGGATTGCAAAGTCAATTCTGATTAGGAGTGAAAGTAGTAGGGTAATTGTGATGGGGGACTTTAACTTTGCTAATATTGATTGGAATAGCTATAGCTCTAGCTCGTTAGAGGGGTCAGTTTTCGTACAGATTGTGCAGGAAGGTTTTTTGACTCAGTATGTAGATAGGCCAACTAGAGGTGAGGCTACATTGGATTTGGTGCTGGGCAATGAGCCAGACCAGGGGTTAGGCATGGAAGTTAGTGAACATTTTGGTGATAGTGACCACAATTCGGTTACGTTCACCTTAGTGATGGACAGGGATAGGCATGAAGCTGGGGGCTGTAGTTATAGCTGGGGGAAGGGGAATTATGAGGCCATCAGGAGAGAATTAGGGTGCATAGATTGGACTAGGAAACTACAGGGACTGGGAACATCTGGAATGTGGAGCTTATTCAAGGAGCAGCTGCTGCGAGTCCTTGATAAGTATGCCCCTGTCAGGCAAGGAGGAAATGGTCGAGTAAGAGAACCTTGGTGTACGAAAAAAGTTGATTTGCTGGTTAAGAGGAAAAAGGAGGCTTATGTCAGGATGAGGCTTGAAGGCTCGGTTAGTGCAATGGATAGCTATAGATTAGCCAGGAGGGAGCTAAAGAGTGAATTGAGGAGAGCTAAGAGAGGACACGAGAAGACTTTGGCTGATAGGATTAAGGAGAATCCTAAAGCCTTCTTTAGATATGTTAAGAATAGAAGATTGGTTAGGGCAAGATTAGGGCCAGTCATAGACAGCAGTGGGAAGTTGTGCGTGGAGCCTGAAGAGATTGGTGAGGCACTGAATAAATATTTCTCTTCGGTATTCACGCAAGAGTGCTGGAAATGTAGCTATGGAGAACACTGAGGTACAGGGTTGCAAATTGGGAAGTATTGTAGTAGATAGGGAGGATGTGCTAGAAATTCTCGAGGGTTTGAAGTTGGATAAGTCCCCTGGGCCGGACGGGATTTACCATAGGATTCTCTGGGAGGCAAGAGAGGAGATTGCAGAGCCTCTGGCTCTGATCTTCAGGTCCTCGTTGGTTACGGGTGTGGTTCCGGAGGACTGGAGGATAGCGAATGTGGTCCCATTGTTAAGAAGGGGAAGAGAGACCTTCCAGGGAATTATAGGCCAGTGAGTCTTACTTCTGTTGTGGGCAAAGTATTGGAGAGAATTATTAGGGATAGGATTATAGTTATTTAGAGAGAAATGAATTGATTGGGGATAGTCAGCATGGTTTTGTGAAGGGTAGGTCATGCCTTACTAACCTCATTGAGTTTTTTGAGAAGGTGACCAGAGAGGTGGATGGGGGTAAGGCGGTTGATATAGTATATATGGACTTTAGTAAGGCTTTTGATAAGGTGGCCCATGGAAGACTTCTACAGAAAATGCAGATGTGGGGAATAGAGGGTGATTTAGCTAATTGGATTAGAAATTGGCTGGCAGATAGAAGACAGAGGGTGGTGGTTGATGGGCGATATTCATCGTGGAGTTCGGTGACGAGTGGTGTGCCTCAGGGGTCTGTTTTGGGGCCCCTGCTGTTTGTAATTTTTATAAATGATCTGGATGAGGGTATTGAGGATGGATCAGTAAATTTGCAGATGATACTAAAGTTGGTGGTGTGGTAGATAGTGAAGAGGGGTGTTTTAGTTTACAGAGTGACTTGGACAAGTTGCAGAGCTGGGCCGAGAGGTGGCAAATGGCGTTTAATGTGGAAAAGTGTGAGGTAATGCACTTTGGCAGGAACAATAAATGTGTAGAGTATAGGGCTAATGGTAGGGCTCGTAATAGTGTTGAGGAACAGAAGGATCTGGGTGTATGTGTCAATAGATCCCTGAAAGTAGGCAGTCAAGTGGATAAAGTTGTTAAGAAGGCTTATGGAGTCTTAGCTTTTATTGGTAGGGGGATTGAATTTAGGAGCCGCAGCATCATGCTGCAGCTGTACAAAACTCTAGTGCGGCCGCACTTGGAGTATTGTGTGCAGTTCTGGTCGCCACATGATAAGAAAGATGTGGAGGCATTGGAGAGGGTACAGAGGAGGTTTACCAGGATGTTGCCTGGTATGGAGGGCAGGTCCTATGAAGAGAGGTTGACGGATTTGAGGTTGTTTTCGTTAGAAAGGAGGCGGCTAAGAGGGGATCTTATTGAAGCATATAATATGATTAGAGGTTCAGATAGGGTGGACAGTGATAGCCTTTTTCCTAGGATGGAGAAAGCTAGCACGAGGGGACACAGCTTTAAATTAAGGGGTATGAGTTATAGGACGGATATCAGAGGTAGGTGCTTTACTCAAAGAGTGATTAGGGAGTGGAATGCCCTGCCTGCAGCTGTTGTAGATGCGCCAAGTTTGTGGCGTTTAAGAGGTTAATTGATAAGTATATGGAAGAGAAGGGAATGGTTTAGTTTGGAGGGGCATTGCTTTTTATTTTGGTCGGCACAACATCGAAGGCCGAAGGGCCTGTTCTGTGCTGTATTGTTCTATGTTCTATTATAAGCCCAGCAATACTGACAGCTAACTCAGCTACAGCTCTTCCTCGACTGCTTCCTGGAAGAACTCCATCCCGTTCTCCAAGGTTTTCTGTCAGATCTATTCCCATAATGCCACTGTCAACAACTGCATTTTTGATGTGTCTTCCTGTTCCCTGAGCTGAGGCATCTGTCCTCCCTGACTGTGGTTGACTGAGTCATCAACCATCTCCAACCCATCTCCCACACTTTGTGCTCACCTCTTCCTCTCTTTCCCAGAACCATGAAAGGATTCCCTTTGTCCTTACCATACAGCCAGCCTCTGTATTCAAAGAATCCTCCAAAGATGTGCAGGTTAGATGGACTGGCCATAGTAAATTGCTTCTGAGCGTCCCAAAATATTCAGGTTAGATGGATTAGCCATGGTTAATGTGTGGGGTTACAGGGTTAGGGTGGGGGAGAGGGTCTGAGGTAGATACTTTATCAGGGAGTCGGTGCAGACTCAAAAGGCCGAATGGTCTCTTTCTGCACCGTAAGGATTTTGTGATTCTATTTTATGATCCTTCTGCCATTTCCGTCAAATCCTGAAAACAAAACATATCCTCCCCTCATCTCCACTGTCAGTATTCCACAGGGATCTTTCCCTCTGTGACAACCTGGTCCTCTTCTCTGTAATGTTTAACACCTCATCACCTTCCAACAACATCTCCCAGACAATTGTAGGAAATGTAATGCGTAATACCTGCTACTTTAGTTCCTCATTCCTCACTATCCAAGACACAGACACTTCTTCCAGGTGAAACAATAATTCACTTGGACTTCTTTCAATTTGGCCAACTGTATGCGCTGCTCACAATGCAGTCTCCTCTACAACAGGAAGACTAAATGCAGGCTGGGAGGCTGCTTTGCGGAACATCTTCACTCAGTCTGGAGTATGACTCCTTCTTTCCTGTTATGGACAATTCACCAAGGTGCTCTCATCTTCATATTTCCGTCCAGGATCTGTTGCAATGTTCCAGTGAAGCCAAACACCAACTGGAGGAATAGCACCTCATCTTCCGATTAGACACTTTACAGTTTTGTGGAGTTAATATTGAGCTCAACAACTTTAGGGCATTAATTAGTCCTACCCTTTGATTCCCATCCTGCGCCCCAGGGCTCTCAGGTTGAAATCCCACCACGGCAGATAGTAAAATGTGAATTTAATTAAAATCTGGAATTAAAGATCTCATCATCATCATGAAACAATCGTTGAATGTGGTTAAAAAAACCCTCCTGGTTCACTATGTCCTTTAGGAAAGGAATCACTATCCTTACCTTACATGTAAATTCAGATCCACAGCGATGTGGTTAACTCTGAAAATACCCTCTGAAGTGGCCTAGCAAGCCACTCAGTTCAAGGGCATTTAGGGATGGGCAAAATATTGCCGGCCCAGCCAGTGACAGCCACATTCCCTGAGCAAACAAAACAAAAGCAAAGACAGCACAGAGTCCCTGTTCAGTATGATTCTATTATGTTACAGGAAAGTTTCTTGGTGTGTCTGATGGTTTTCTACCAAAGTTATAGTGTTACCCCTCCTACTGTAGCTCGGTGGCACAGTAGATAGCACTGCTGCCTCACAGGGCCAGGGACCCAGCTTCGATCTCCAGCCTTGGATCATTATCTGTTCTCCCTGTGTCTGCGTGGGTTTTCTCCAGGTGCTCCGGTTTCCTCCCACAGTCTGAAAGACACACTGGTTGGGTGCATCGGCCATGCTAAATTCACCTTCAGTGTACCCAAACAAGCACCAGTGTGTGGGGATTGGGAGATTTTCACAGTAGCTTCATTGCAGTGTTAATGTGGGCCTACTTGTGATACTAATAAATAAATAATACTGCTTCCCTCATCCCTCCTCAACCCTGAGGAATTTCTCAGTGAGTGCGTTTACCACCTATACCATCAGGGGAGCTCTAGGCCCTGCATGCTACAAGCTGGACTGTCTCTCACTGCTCAGACACGAACTAATGAAGCTGAGTAAATAATTCAAATCTCTCTCTGGCTTATTGCCAGCAGCCTCCTGCCAGCAAATAGGAACATTGTTGAGACTCATTTCATTACAGAAAATAATTATATGAATCTGAGGCTGCTGAATAACTGGTCACACCTGTATATGTCAGATACATCTTTGAAGTGGTTGAGCAATGAATAGGGGTGGATGCTTTACATTCTCTATTTAATAGATTAAGATTACCTGAATTAGGGTGCACATTTCATAACAAGACCCCCATCTGCAGTTCACTCCCTGCACACACATGTAAGCACTCAACCCAGTGTTGGTGCAACGTGCAGCAAATATACACACACCTCAAGATGCAGGTTGGGATTTGACATTCCGCGAGTTCTGTCATTTTAACAATTAAGCAATCGGGTTTCCTCCAGCACTGTCAGATCACTGCCCTCGACTGGGAGATTATTTTCCAGCAAAACAAATTCAATGGAGGAAAAAGATTCTGAGGAAAGATCTTGAACACAGTTTTCCCGATCTGCTGTGCTGTTATGCTATGTCGAGTAGCATAACAGGTCAGAAAATGACAGCGGGAGGCCAAAAACAGGAATCACAACTGGCTGGTCACAATCTTCCCAGGCCATTTTTTCCACATAATCGGAGTTATGGCAGGGAACAGCACAAGGCTGATTACAATATGCAAATGATGGCCCTGATGTTACTGCCCAAGACTTTTAAAATTGCACCCAAGGCCAATGGGGAATGTCGTTCTGCGAACTTACCCGCCCCTGTTTTCAGGGCACCCATGCCAGTGAAATCAGGGCTAATGATTCACACCTATTTAGTGAGCACTGAATGCAATCGCCAAGGCTCGCTAGTCTTTCTGACCCCACCAACTCCTTCCCCCAGTCGGCAAAAATAGGATCTGCCAGAAATAGGAGCGCCATCTCCTCACCAGGACCCTGCCTCTAGAGTCAGTCTGACTCAGTGGAAATCTGTCCCATGCGCTGCATTGTCCTACTGTATGGGGAAAAAAAACACAGTTTTGTATCTAACCTATCAAATCTTACCATTGCTTCACGACTTCAATCAGATTGTCAGTTAATAAAGCTCAGTTTCTCCGATAAGATTGGCCCCTTTAATACAATAACTATTTGGATGAATAATTGCTCAACCTTTTGCAGGGTCAGGAAATCCACCCAAACCTGAACTCCCACCCACCTGACAAAGGAACAGCCAGTTCCGAAAGCTAGTGGTGTTTGCTACAAATAAACCTGTTGGACTTTCACTTGGTGTTGTGAGACTTCTTACTATGCTCAAATCTGAACAGAACTAGGCTGACTTCCTCCCTCCCACTTTGAGTATTTGTGGGATAGAGTATGCTGCACTCTGATGTGCCCAACACCTCATGGTAGGAGACTTTTCTTGAAGCTGGTGTCAGTTGTAAGTGCTTTTGCCAAGTGAACTGACCTGCAGCAGCAAACTTTCATTTGGGTATGTGGGAATGAAATTACCTTTGCTTCATCTGGACTCTCTCCACTTGCTACTTATCCCATTTTTCTGATCTGAGTGGGTCAGGTTACAGACCCAAATACCAGCATTTATACCGTGTCCTTCCTAAAGGATTCCCTTTGGGATTCGGGAAAAATTAGAGAGGCAAGAGGCACTCTTGCATCACTTCTCCCTCATTTCCACTCTGCCTCTCTCCTCAAATGATCCCTAGGGAAATGAAAAAAAGCCACAGTATTGTGAATCTCTGCCCCCTTTCCATTGCTTTGAGCCCAGGAACTGATCAAAGCCAATAAAAGAATCAGTCCTAACATTCTGAATGAGGTCTGACCAAGATTGATGGGCTCATAGAGTCATAACGTCTTATAGTGCGGAAAAGGCCCTTTGCCCATCGAGTCTACGCTAACAATAACTACCATTAAAGCCACACCAATCCCATTTCCCAAGAACTTAGAATCATCGAATCCCTAAATTGCAGAAGGAAGCCATTCAGCCCATTGAGTCTGCATTGACCACAATCCCACCCAGGCCCTATCCCCACAACACCATACATTTACACTAGCTAGTTCCTCTATACTAAGGGGAAATTTAGCATGGCCAATCCATCTAATCCACACGTCCTTGAGCTGTAGAAGAAAACTAGAACACCCAGAAGAAGCTCTCACAGATGTGGGGGGAACGTGCAAACTCCACACAAACTCCAGTGAGCCAAGCCAGGAATCGAACCTGGATCACTGGCACCAGTGTGCCACTGTACCATCCAGACATGTCCCATATCCTTGAATGTTCTGATATTTCAACTTTTTCAATGTTGTAAGATTTCCAGCCTCCTCTGCCTTCCCAAGCAGTGCATTCCAGATTCCAACCATCTTACATGTAAAAAAATGTTCTCTCAAATCACTTCTGAGTCTCCCTGAATTTCACCTTGTGATTTATCCCCTCCACCAAAAGAAACAACTGTTTCTTATTCATCCTGCCTATAAGAGATGGCATGGTGGCACAGTGGTACCTCACAGTGCCAGAGATGTGAGTTCAATTCCCGGCTTTGGTCAGTATCTGTGTGGAGTCTGTATGTTCTCCCCATGTCTGCATGGGTTTCCTCTGAGTGCTCCTACAGTCTGAAAGATGTGCTTATGTACATTGCCCATGCTAAAATTTTCCCTCAGTGTACCTAAACAGGTGTCAGAATATGGCAACTAGGGGATTTTCACAGTAACTTCACTGCAGTGTTAGTGTAAGCCTACTTGTGGCACTAATAAATAAGTATAAAATTTATCCCTCATAATCTTATACACCTCAATCATGTCCCCCCACAGCCTTTTCTGCTCTAAAGACTCTAAAGTCTATCGAATCTCCCCTTCTCGCTCAAATACTTTATCCCAGGCAATAGCTAAGTGATTCTCCTCTGTACTCTCTCGAGTGCTATCCCGCCCCACTCTGAATCAGACCTGAGGCAATGTGGAAATGTTTCACAACCTCAAACAGAAGAAGCCAATGAAGACAGGATAGCTTCTGAGTGCTCTTTGCACAATGTTGTTACTAATGGTGCATTTTTGTTGTACTGCACTCTAAAGGAAGATATTGCAACCTTTTATTTGAGCCATATGTAAATTAACTAGAATAGCTTTACTCTTAATGAAAAATCTGCTTTTTTGGAATTGATTTCCGTGGCCATTTTTCTTGGGAATGTTAATGAAGTGGAATATATGTAGTGTCATGACGAGTAAATGTAAATGATGAACTTTCAGTCAATACGTTAAAAATTGGACAGAAACAAGCTTTTAAGATGGCTGTTGCAAGTGAAGGACACACCAACATCCAAAGGTTACAGAGTTTCCAGGCTGTCTGCCTCCATGTTTCATGCTGGACAAAATGGAAGATGGAAACACAGTGGCCATTGTCAATTTGCCCTTTGATCACAATGATCTCCTCATCCAAAGAATGGGTAGGCCAAAGAAAATTACAGCACAGGGACAGGCTCTTCAGCCCTCCAAGCCTGCACTGACCATGCTGCCCATCTGAATTAAAACCACCTTTCTGGGGACCATCTCCCTCTATTCCCACCCTACTCATGCATTTGTCTAGATGCCCCTTAGAAGTCACTATCGTATCTGCTTCCACTCCCTCTCCCCGAGGTGAGTTCCAGACACCCACCACTCTCTGTTAGTCCAGCAGTGAAGTGACCCTAACTGGTTTAGGGGACTATACCCTTATTACTCCAGGACTCAGCAGATCCATCGGAACCATTAGTCATCGAGCAGATTCTGACACTCGCTGCAAGTCATAAAGAAGTCAAAGTACTTGACCTGTTTCATAGTTCACCTGAACACCAGCCTCCTGGATCTCTGATCACAAGAAACTTTGCAAAGTTATGTGGGCCCCTCATTTTACAAGACCCTTGTTTCAACTTTAAATCGTTGAATCCATTCAAGAAACCAAAGCCCTATCACATGGGAGATCAGAAATTTCAGATCAGAGACTGGATTAATTGTAATGTATAAATGTACAGCACTTTCAGCTGTATCCAATGGATGTGTGTGTACACGCTTGTGTGCAAGCAAGAGTACATGTTTATGATGTTGCGTTAATTCAGGGTAAGTGTTTCAGAACAAACAACCCTCTTTATTTAAACTCTTGAAACATTTCATTTCCTTCTATACAAAACATGCTGATTATGGAATAAGAAAATGAATACATTGCGTCCATGACAACCGTTTTGGGAGAGAATGGTAAGTGATCTAGTGAATTTGGACTAGAACAAAGAACAAAGAACAAAACAGCACGGGAAACAGGCCCTTCGGCCCAACGAGCCTGCGCCGCCACCTTGATGTTCCCACTTCTACCCATGATCCCTGTCATCCTTGCCTACGTTTATAGATCTATGCATTAGAACCAAATTTGAGATAATTTAGGGAGAATTTGTTCTGCCAATCAGCCAATCTGCCAATCATTCCACATTCCTCCTTGGGATATGGGAGGAAACCAGAGCACCCGGAGAAAACCCACGCAAGCATGGAGAGAATGCGCAAACTCCCACAGACACAGGCCCAAATCCATGTATCTGCACAGCACAGCGATAGTCACTGAGCTGTCGTGTTGCCCATCAAATGGTCCAGGTCAAGCGTACACTAACAATATGAAGCACTAGGCTACTCTTGAAAAATCCAAGAGCAGCCCTCTCACGACCCATCGTGTGTATGCCCCATGTTAGACAACAAGGTGGACCAAAGCACCTGTAGGATAAAGACAAATACATCAATGTCATTGATAATTTACACATTTCCCAGGGAACTGCCAAGGCTCATGATCCCTATTTTAATCAGTTTTCTATATCCCTCCATTCCCATTCTGTTCATGTGCCCATCTATGTATCTCTTAAATAATTCCAGAGTACCTGCCTCCACCACTTTACTTGGCAGCGCATTCCATACCCCGACTGTGTGAAAAAACTCTTTCTAGCATCCAAATTATACCTTACCCCCCTCACCCTTAGCCCGTGACCCCTCGTGCTATTTGAGTCCATCCTAGGTTTAACAAACTAATTATACCAAAAGGACGGATAATCAAAAGTCCTGTCTCCAAGTACACATCTCCATTATTCCACAATGCATGGTGATAGCAAAGACATAAGTTACATCGACAAATGCTCCTGTAAATACTGTGATAGCTGCACAGCTGGCTCCAGGAGTAAGAGAGTATGTCTTGCATGCACACTTAGATAACTAGTGTCAATCTGCAGTACCTTTGGTCACTGTATACTGTCTCTTGATTGTGCTGCATGAGCCAGAAGGCTACAGATTGCAATCTGGTTACTGAACATAAAAACAAAGACATTTTTGTTTAAGAAATGGATTACTCTTTTGGAACATTCCAGATTCCTTGCTCCACTGTGTCTCTCTCTCTCTAGCTTTAGTGTAGCACCAAAGTGAACCATATACAGGTGCTGGAAACCTGAAATAGAAGCAGGTAGATCAGGAAATGGAAACACAGGCCTAGATTTTTGTCCCTGGGTTGGATGTGCAGAAAAGGGGCCATTCCTGGCGCTATGAACCTGATCTTTCAAAAAGGCCACCCAACAGTTGGATATTCATTTCAGGGAGAGGGTAGGCTGGACAGGAAGTTGGACCCACCACCTCTTGACCTCAGAATGACTGCCTAGGCTGCTTGGTGCAGAGATGGGCTGGCAAGACCTGGCTCAGTGTTCCGACACTGTGCTGAAATAAATTATGAAAAATAATTATGTCACCTTCTCACATTTCACACTCTTCCTATGCTCCATCCATGCCAACTTATCCCAACACAACCCCTGTGGGCAGCTGTTGCATTTTGAATATAATAAAAAGATCATTAAGATCATTACATTGTGAATGCATTCCATGGATAGACGGAAACACTCAGCTTATAGATACTATTTAACATTATAGTTAAGGTTAACATAGGCTAACCTCCACACATGAATTAACAGAAGATGACTGGTTGAAGGCCAAGCAACAAGTAGTTAGAGTCAGGCAACCATTGTTTTTTCTCAACTTTGTGATGTTTTTGATTACAAATATTGTATGGAATTGTTTGTACAAAACTCAAAGTAGGGTTTAAAGATAATGTCTTAACACAAGGTTTCCCCAACTTCACCACTTCACCATCTGCTGTGGTGGGACTTGAACCCTGATCCCAACATGGTGGATCTGGGGAATAACCAGCCCAGTGACAATACCAATATGCCATCACTTCCACTCAGGCAGCCAGTATTCTTGCCAATTACTATTGCAGCGTTACTGACGTCAAAATGTGAACAATTAGCTCCTTAGCTTGTTCTGTGCAAAACTATTTCTTATAGTGTTTCTGTGATGGGCTTTGGATTATTTTATTGCATCACAGAGACTATATGAATGCAAGTTGATTTTGTTGTTGGCTTGTAAGATTGCTTTTTTCATTCATTTGTAGGATGTAGATATCTCTGACTGAGCGAGCATTTATTGCTCATTCCTAACTGCCCTCCATTTCAGAGGGCTTTTGAGAGTCAACCACATTCCTGTGGGTCTGGAGACACATTGAGGCCATACCAGGTAAGGATGGCAGGTTACCTTCCTTAACAGACATTAGTGAACCAGATGAGAATCCACAATGGTTTCATTGTCATCATTAGACTTTTAATCCCAGATTTTTGTTGAAGTCAAATTCCACCACCTGCCACAGAGAGATTCAAACTCAGATCCCCAGAGCATTACCCTGGGTCTCTAGATTACCAGTCCAGTGGCAATACCCTTACACCACTGGCCCCTACTCTCCCCCATGAGTAAGTCTGGGGTTTTCCAGCCTCACTGCAGTGTGTTTTCCAGAGGCAGAGGCAGCTTGCTGTTGGCTGTCGGTGGGATTTTACAGTCCAGCCACATTCAATGGTCATTTGCATTGCTCACTGACCATTCTACCATTCTGTTATCGCGGGAAGGGAGGGGGAAGTCACCTTCAACAGGACCAGAAGTCCCCATGGATGGGAAGGGCTGGAAAATTCCATCAACAGCCCAACTTAAGATAAAAGAGCTTTGCATTTCTGTCTACTCACTGATTCTTTCTCTCATTGTTTTTCTCACTCTGTATCTCAGCTTTTCACTGTTCTTTATTTAAACATTGGCACTGCAACGTTATAAAACAGTGAGAACAACACATTCATAAGCCTGACCCTATTTGTTACTAAATTAAAAAAAGACCTCGGAGAGGTTGTACTGAAATAGGTTTCTGGACATCGATGCATTAAACCTGAATTCATATTGGGTGGGCAGATCCAGGGGAATTCCTGGCTCTATGAACCTGCCTTCTGAAAAAGTACTTTGGAAGTCTGGATTTTCATTCCAGGAAGCAGGCTGGGTGCGGATTTATGGGAGTCATGCCCACTGTGCCTGGGAAGAGTTCAGAGGCAACCACAGGGGTTTCCAGGTGCGGAGACGGGCTGAGTAAAAGATGGACTTAGTGCTCTGGCACTTTATCCAAGCTGGCAAACAGAGTAAAATGGAAAACAGTCCTCCTCCAACACTCACCCTTCACACCCCCTTCAGACATGCCTATGACAATACATGCCAACTCTTGCCTCCCACTGTCCTTCATACCCTCCATGATAGTCTATGTCCTTCCACCCACCCTCATATCTCTTTATTTTCCTACTACTCAGTGCCAACCTATATCCTGACTCCACTACCTGTTGCTAACTCACCCTGTATCCGCCATGGATAGATTTTAGGACTCATGCTGAGATTAAATAAAGTACTTCAGTGTTTATTGATCAATTCACCTTAGCAGACATCTCCTGGAGGTCAGAGACCTGGAGAGCCTAGGTCTGTATAGCAATGCTACCCTTCTTGGAGCTGGAGGTGAAGTGGTCACAGGAAGAGGGTGGACATGCCCTGGGTGGATGGACCATGGGGTGCGCACCAGCTGACCCTCCTCACAAGTAGCCCCACCATTGATGTTGGCACTGCTGGATCCCAGAAAGTGCCGTGGAGTGCATGTTCTTCAGCAAATCAGGGCAAAAGTCTTAACCAAGTTGTCTGCAATGGCTGCCATTCTGGTAGCATTGAACTTAGTGGTTGCAATGTCGGCACAATCACCTCAGACAGATGGCAGAAAGACTGCTCCATGCAGCCTTTCAATCTAAGGAGATTTCCAGATATCCCTTCCATTACTCACAGCATTGTTGTCTAAAGGATGATGCAGTGCTGGTCTATTACTGCCGACCTCACCATCAGCACAGGAGCAGTCAATGTCCCCCTGGCCAGCTGGATGACTGTCTCTTCAAAGTCCGTGAGGATGTGCTCTGAGGCTGATTGGCAAAACAAATTGTCCCTAAATTGTCTCCCCAATTTGGTTCCAATGCAGATTTCCATAAACATAGACAAGGCTCATGGGTGGAAGTGGGAACGTTAAAATGGCAGCGTGGGCTCATTGGGCCGAAGGGCCTGTTTCCCATGCTGTGTTGTTCTTTGTTCTTTGTTCTTTGACCTTCAGTTCTGACATCCTCTGCCCGTCTGAGATCTTGCCCTCTTGGGAGCCAGCTTCTCCTGTATAAAGACAGATGAGAGAGTGTAAGCAGGACACATGCCAGTGCAGATTATTAGCAGATGTGTGGGAGAGTGAGTGAGTGGTGATGGCCCTGAGCTGGCAGTGAGTGAGGTCCCTGTGGATGTATGATGAATGCGTGAGTGTGTGCCTTGAGAGCAAGGAGAAGAGTGATTTACCCTGGCAGATTGGAAGAGATCATTCATCCTTTTCCCACACTGGATGTCCCCTTCTGCAGGGTGTTGACAGTAATGACTGCTCCCACCACCTCCCACGCTGGGCTTTTCAGCACAATAGCATTTTTCACGCCCGTTTCCAGCTTTTGTTGATTTCCAAGAAAATCTTGCCTCCAAGTCTTTGACTTGAAAAAAGAATAAAATCAGGCTGAGGGCAAACTGGAAACCCAACCCAAACTCATTCCATCCTGTCAGGCAATTAGGTTAAAATAGGAGCTTGTGTAGTTCATTATAACTCTCTTTGACACCCTTATTTCACTGTGCACATATTGCAGTTATGCATCTTCATCCCAGCCTTGCCTCTTGCCAAAGAGTTACCATCTGTCTGGTACACAATCCAATCTCTTGGCAGGTGCAAGTCAGTGAGCAGCTTGCAATTTCACAACAGCTGTTGCATGCCACTACCTGTCCAGCTTCTGTAGAGTTAAAGCTATCCAAATATCTTTTTTAACATGTGCAAAAACTATTTTAAATTCAAGCTTTGATTTTATTTTGAGCAAAATGCAATGTAGCATAAACCTTGCTAGCATGTTCAGGCTGACATAGACGCAATCTGCCTTATTGACAATAACCTTTTTCTCTTTATTCATTTTCACAGGATATGGGCATCCCTGGTTGGGCCAGCATTTATTGTCCATCCTTAACTGCCCTCCATTTCAGAGAGGATTAGAGAGTTAACCCCATTGCTGTGGCTCTGGAGTCACATGTAGGCCAGACCAGGTAAGGACAGCAGATTTCCTTCCCTAAAGGACATTACTGAACCAAATGGATTTTTCTGATAACCAACAATGATAATCAGAAGGCCTTTAATTCAAATTTCACATCTGCCGTGGTGGGATTTGAATCTGGAACTCCAGAACATTACCCTGGGTCTGTGGAATGCTAGTCCAATGATAATTCCACCATGCCACTGCCTCCCCATCAAACTTGAAGATATAAAGATGTTGTCCTCAATTTCAAGGGACTCACCATTGATGATGGTGATGAGATGGGAACACAGCTCCCCTGGCATGAGTTAGATAGAACAGAAGCTGCACTTGTCAAGTTCATGCCATGGAATATCCCTCCATCTTGTGGGAACAAGGTAGTTTCCAGCTTCTTAGGTTGATGTGTCCTGAAGGGATTGGCTTAGTAAGTGAGGTGGATGACTTATTGGTGTAAAGGTGGGGTGAAAAAACCAACCATCTTCATGTCTGAGGTATAGCATTTCAGCTCCATAGGCAGATCATCAATGTCTTCAGATTGATCAGAAAAAATGTTCCCTATGGTAGGGGAATCAGAACTGGGGGTCATAGTTTGAAGATAATGCGTAACCTTTTACAACCTAGGTGAGGAGACATTTCTTTACCCAGAGACCAAATGTTGTATGATTGCAAGGAGAAATTAGACGTAGCTCTTGAAGCTAAAGGGATCAAGGGTTACCGGGAAAGACCAAGGGATTGAAGAATTGAATTTGATGATCAGCCATGAGCATATTGAATGGTGGAGCAGGTTAAAAGGGCTGAATGGCCTTGTCCTGCTTCTATTTTTTGTATTTGTTTCTATATATTGGTTGAAAACAGGAGGGGTTGGTGGCAGAGTGGAAACATGTGACTGAAATCCTGATATTTATATCTGGCAGATGAAGCTCCCACACTGGGAGCTCAAATCTGTTAAATTATTTCTCTGATTCCAAGAATGCAATGTTCTCATGGTGAATGAAAGAATCATCACTCGCCTGTCACAGAACAGCAGGAACTCAGCACTTCAGCACACTCAGAGTCTCATTGTAAGAAAGTGTGATTCTCGTTTTCACACTGAAAGCTGCAGTCTACATTAGAGAGGGTCCACGCAAGCTGTGTGCAGGATTTTGGTTACGTTGGCAATGGCTGCAGAGAACAGCTGGGTTAGTGGATTAACCGAGTCCAGTTTTCCACTTTAAACTGATTTTAATTTGATTGAAGGAGTGACAAGCAACAGGTGTACCCTCAAACTTGCTCTAAAGCAAAGTGAGAAAGATGTTAAAGGATGGTGGAAAGCAAGTTGATGAGTCACACGGCTTTACGCTTTCGTACCAAAGCACATGCCAAGTTTTTCAGTGTTAGTGCTAGTGTGAACTTCACCTTTATTTATTCTTTCCAGTTGATTATCAAACCTACCATTTCCTTCTCTTATGCTCAGTAAAGTTCTATCTGTCATTTTTGCCAGTTCTGATGATGCCAAAGACTTAATTCTGAGTGGAAATTAGGAGCTGAATTTTACAGCCTCTGGCTGGGTGTATGTGAGGTGGGGACTATATAAAATATGATGGATGGTTAGCCCATTGCTTTCTCACTAACCCCTGAGCATAAAATGGTGGGTAGATAAGGCATTTGCCAGCCTGCCCACCCTCAAGTCTATTGATCTGCTTTTCATCAGCCAAAACTTTATTTATTCATCACAAGTAAGGCTTACATTAACACTGCAATGAAGTAAGTGAAATTCTCCTAGTCGCCTTTTCCGGTCAATACATCTAACCAGCATATCTTTCAAAGAGAAAACCGGAGCACCTGGAGGAAACCCACGCAGATACAGGGAGAATGTGCAAGCTCCATACAGACATAGACCGAAGTTGGGAATTGAACATAGATACCTGGCGCTGTGAGGCAAAAATGCTCACTACTGTGCCATGCAGGATGATGGAAAGCAGAGGAGAGTGAACAGGCCATTTTTTTCAACCATTTCAATCAAAAAAACACTATTCTTGGATTTTTTGAGAGTAGCCTATTGCTTCATGTCATTAACGTATGCTTAAACTGGACCAGTTGATGGGCAACACGACAGCTCAGTGACTATCACTGTTGCTGTGCAGATACAGGGATTTGGGCCAGTATCTGTGGGAGTTTGCGCATTCTTCCTGTGCTTGTGTGGCTTTTCACCGGGTGCTCCGGTTTCCTCCCACATCCCAAAGATGTGCTCTTAGGGTGATTAACGAAACAAATTGTCCCTAAATTGTCTCCCCAAATTTGCCCCCATGCAGATTTTCATAAACATAGACTAGGGTCATGGGCGGAAGTGGGAACATTAAAATGGCAGCGCCGGCTTATTGGGTCGAAAGGCCTGTTTCCCGTGCTGTTTTGTTCTTTGTTCATTCTGTTAAAGGGCAAAGTAGGTGTCTCATCTGGGGAATACCCTCTGCTCATTGGTGGCACCCCCTTAAAATATATCCCTTTCTTTGTGACTCTCACCCAGCATCCAAAACCTGACACCACTCCTGCCCTAAAAGACCACAATGACTTCCCACCCAAACAGTTCGGCATCCATGACATTTCTTCCCAGGGATTCCCTTGCAGTTCTGGCAGTGACCACCACTTGTTTCTGGCACTGCTGGCTATCCTTTTCCAGAGGGGTAGAGGTCCCACACTCATCTTGTAAAGGCCACCTTAACATATTATCACTGCAGGGTCATCTTTTTTAAAGTCAATCGGTTCACAATCATCTTTTCTACTGGAGTTGTAAGCAACACACCTCCTGTAAATCCTGTCTTATAAACTTGCAAGGAACTATTATTACAAATAGATTTCACTTAATTTTCTCATAAATTTGTGATTGTTCGCGTCAACTATTATTCTTATTGAAAAAAAGACACATGTTGCTGAAGCTTTTCGTTTTGCATTCATCACGACAGATGCAAGAATGCGAAATTTCAAATGGAGCAACAATTTACCCTGCATAAGAAAAGAGTGCTGATTGGTTGGCTCGTCAACTCTGATTGGTTGAGGCATTGCCTTGGAGTATGCAGCAGGGACCAATTGACCCCATGCTCTTGCTTAATTCAGAGAAAGGCACAATGTGTCGAAATGTTCCTATTTCCTGCTGATGAATATCTCTAAGTTCTAGTACGTGTATGTGAGCTTGAGTGCAGCCCCACTGACAATTCTTTGCCTTAAGTGTAATACAAATTACAATAACAAGCAACTTAAGACTATCAGTCAGTTATCAGGGGGAAATAATAATCTCCATGGCAACATTGACCAGAATCAACTTGTTAACCAATCAGCACACTTTTCTCATGAAGTATAAATCATTACTCCCTTTGAAGTTTGACATTCTTGTCTCTATGCTAGCAAGTGCAAGATGTATATACTGAGTACCAGAGTTGGCAAATCATGCTGCAGTTTTACAAAACCCTGGTCAGGCCGCATTTTGAGTATCGTGTTAAGTTCTGGCCATCACACTACCAGAAAAATGTGGAAGCTTTGAAGAGAGTGCAAAGAAAGTGCACCAGGTTGTTGCCTGGTGTCAAGTATGTTTGCTATGACGAGAGGTTAAATAAACTAGGATTGTTTTCACTGGAAAGATGGAGGCTGAGGAGAAAACTGATAGAGGGCTACAAAATTATGAGGGGCGTAGACAGGATGAATAATCAGAGGCTTTTCTGTTGCTTGGAAGTGTCAGTTACAAAGAGGCACAGGTTCAAGGTGAGAGGGAGAACGTTTAAGGGAGACGTGCGGGGAAAATTTTTTATGTACAGAGTGGTAGGTGCCTGGAATGCTCTGCCAGAGGAGGTGGTTCAAGCAGGCACATTAGCAACATTTAGGAGACATCTGGATGGGTACATGAATAGGGAGTGAATAGATGGGTACATGTTGGCTGAGGGCAGAAGATTTTTTAAAGTTTATTTCGGGCATTATGATCCACACAGGCTTGGAGGGCCAAAGGGCCTGTTCCTGTGCTGTACTTTCCTTTGTTCTTTGTACAGCTGCCTACAGTACGACTCTCTTTACAGTATCTTCCTGCTATTCAGTTTCAAAGGCCATTGCCCTAAGTGATCCCAAATTCCCTAAGAAGCATTTAGAAAAATGTTGTCTAATGAATACCTACAAAGTGGTTAACGGAGCTTCCTCAAATTTATTGAGTGTGGTAGATTTAAATTTAAATAACTATCTCTTAAATTAGAAAGATGCTTGCAGTCAGACGTTACAGTATAAATCACTTCTGAATGAATTGGTCCTTTAGCCAAGCAGATTTATAGGACATAACAGGATCATTTTCTATAAAACAATATTCAATTTCGCTTGGACTTGACTTCTGTCTTGTGGCTGAAATTGGTTTTTAAACTCCTTTTCCCATGTATTGGTTTTCCTTCAGAGATGCCAATACAATCTGCTTGAATACACATTAAGTGATGTTCTCAGTTCCCCGCTGTGGTGCTCACAAGCCAGTTGCTGTGCTCAATATCCCATTATTGTGCTCGGTGCTCCCTACCTCACTTGATATCTTGCTTCATGAGCTATAGTTGCACTCAACATCCCACTGTTCTGCTTTGTGTGATGTTTATACATAGCTACGGCTTCGAGAACACCAATGACTTCACAGCAAAGAAAGGTGAGGAAGCAGATTTAATAATAGAAGTTCTGAAGGGAGAAGGTGAGAGGAACGGCAGCAGGTGATCGGGTGAAATTGGCCATACAGCAGTGAACTACCAAGTGACCACTCGATCATGAATTGAATTTTATAGTCTGATCACAAGAGCAGCATTAACAATCAATGATGCAGCAATGCTAGAACAGAGGGAAAAGTAGAAGAAAAAAATCAATGGAAATTAAGATGTGCAACATGAAATTTAGTGCAGGCTCACTGGGTAACACATACATATAAAGGAGCCATGCAGACTAGAAAAGGGCAAATTTGCATTTATATAGAGCCTTTCACAATGTCAGATGTCCCAAAGAAACATGTTGGTCCATAAATTTCAGAAAGGCAGGTTAATAGGACAGCGAAAAAGGCTTATGGCACACTCGCCATTATCAATCGAGATATAAATTACAAAAGCAGAGAGATCATGATAAAGTCGTGTAGAATTTTGGTGAGGTCACAGCCAGAGTACTGTGTGCAATTCCAGTCACCACAGTATAAGAAGGATATGATTGCACTGGAAGGGGTGCAGGGGAGATTCACCAGGATGTTGACTGTGATGGCACATTTAAGTTATAAAGAGAGATTGGAAAGGCTTGGGTTGTTTTCTCTGGAGCAGAAAAGACTAAGGGGGAGACCTGATCAAAGTGTTCAAGATTATAAGGGACATGGATAAGATGGACAGGAAGGAGCTTTTCCCCTTAGTTGAAGTTATGAGGGGACACAAGTTGAAAGTGAGGGGTGGGAGGTTTAAGGAGGATTTGAGGAACAACTTCTTTACCCAGAGAGTGGTGATGGTTTGGAATGTACTCCCTGGGAGGGTGATGGAGGTGGAATGCCTCACATCCTTTAAAAAGTACCTGGTTGAGTACTTGGCCCTAACATTCAAGGCTATGAGCCAAGTGGGATTAGGTGGGCAAGTCAAGACTTTTTATGCAGTGGTACAAACTTGATGGGCCGAAAGGTCTCTTCTGCACTGTAGTATTGTGTGATTCTGTGATTATAAGCAACGAAATCATTTTGTCATGCTGTCACTGTTGTGATATAGGATGTGTAACTAGCAACATTCCACATGAAGACAACGTGTTAACCACCAAATAAGATGTTGATTGAGGGATAAATGTCAGCTTGGACACTGGGAGAACTGCCCTCTTTAATTTGAATAGTGCTGTGGAATCTTCTACATCCATCTGGAATGACAGAGGGTTTAACAGCTCACCTCCAACAGTGCATCACTCTCTCAGTACTGCATTGAAGTGAGAGGACTATCGCTGAGCTACAGCTGAAATCAAGAGACTTTCCTACTGGCGGGATCTTTCTGTCCTGCTGACAGCACGCTCCCAGCCTCAGGTTTCCTGGCAGAATGGGGTGGATTCAATGCGAAATTCTGTTGACAGCGGTGGAACCAGAAGACCCTGCTGCTGGCCAATGGTGAGCAGTCTCACACTGGTAAGAAACACACCGCAGCGGCCCAGAGAATCCCATGCCCAGTCTGTATAGTGTTAGCTGATCTCACCATAGCAATGGTGGCGGATAACAATTTGTTTCAGTGTGTCAATTCAGGAAGAAGAAATAAAGAACAAACAAGGGAAATTACAACACAGGAAAGGCCCTTCGGCCCTCCAAGGCTGCGCCAACCATGCTGCCCAACTGAACTAAAACCCCCTACACTTTGGGGACCATATCTCTCCATCCCCATCCTATTCATGTATTTGTCAAGATGCCCTTAAAAGTATTTGCTTCCACTTCCTCCCCCGGCAGCGAGTTCCAGGCACCCACCATCGTTTGTGTAAAAACGTTGCCTTGTACATCTCTGTTAAAACTTGCCTCCGTACCTTAAACCTGAGCCCCCTAGTAATTGACTCTTCCACCCTGGGAAAAAGCAGTTGATTATCCACTCTGTCCAAGCCCCTCATAATTGTGTAAGCTTCTATCAGGTCACCCCTCAACTTCTGTTGTTCCAGTGAGAACAAATAAAGTTTCTCCAACCTCTCCTAATAGCTAATGCCCTCTGTACCAGCCAACATCCTGGTAAATCTTTTCTGTACCTCATCCAATGCCTCCATGGAAGGCTTCTGCAGAAAATGCAGATGTATGGGATTGAGGGTGATTTAGCTAATTGGATTAGGACTTGGCTAGCTGATAGAAGTCATGATGTAGAGATGCTGGCTTTGGACTGGGGTAAACTCAGTAAAGTTTTACAACACCAATTTTAAATCCAACCAATTTATTTGATAGTAAATCCGCGAGCTTTCGACTCTATGAGCCTTCGTCAGGCAAATGCAGTGTTCTGATCTGCAGAGGCATTCATATCCACACAGACAGTTACAGATTGCTGATTAGAATGCGAATCCTTACATCTAACCTGCTATTCAAGTGTTAAAGTGGCTAACAATGTGTGTGAAGGGAATCCTGAGCATTGGTTAGAGAATTGTGTATTTTCTCCAGACAGCACAGTGAGTGAGGTTTTTTGCTAATCCAGGCAAGTTACGGGGGTTACAGATAGTGTGACATGAAGCCAAGATCCCTGTTAAGACCGTCCTCATGTGTGCGGAACTTGGCTATCAGTCTCTGCTCAGCAACTCTGCGCTGTCGTGTGTCACGAAGGCCCCCTTGAAGAACATTTACCCGCAGGTCGGAGGCCGAATGCCCATGACTGCTGAAGTGTTCCACAGGAAGGGAATTGTTTTGCCTGGTGATTGTTGAGCAATGCTCATTCATCCGCTGTCGTGGTGTCTGCATGGTCTCCTCAATGTACCATGCTTTGGGACATCCTTTCTTGCAACGTATTAGGTAGACAACGTTGGCCGAGTTGCAAGAGTATGTACCGTGTACCTGGTGAATGGTATCCTCACGTTTGATGATGTCGTCCATGTCTATGATCTGGCATGTCTTGCAGAGGTTGCTGTGGCAGGGTTGTGTGGTATTGTGGTCACTGTTCTCCTGAAGGTTGGGTAGTTTGCTGCGAACAATGATCTGTTTGAGGTTGTGCGGTTGTCTGAAAGCAAGAAGTGGGGGGGTGGGGATGGCCCTAGCGAGATGTTCATCGTCATCAATGACATGTTGAAGACTCCAGAGAAGATGTCGTAGCTTCTCCGCTCCGGGGAAGTACTGGACAACAAAGGGTACTCTGTCCACCTTGTCCCGTGTTCGTCTTCTGAGGAGGTCAGTGCGGTTTATCGCTGTGGCCGTTGGAACTGTCGACTGATGAGTCGAGCGCCATTTCCGGATGCAATTTTATAACTCATCCGCTTCATCTTGGACCACAATGTCTTCACCTTCAACAATCAGCTTTTCATCCAGACACATGGAACAGCCATGGGGACCAAATTTGCACCTCAGTATGCCAACATCTTCATGCACAGGTTCGAACAAGACTTCTTCACTACACGAGATCTTCAACCAAGGTTATATACTAGATACATTGATGACATCTTTTTCCTTTGGACTCATGGTGAGCAATCATTGAAACAACTGTATGATGATATCAACAAGTTCCATCCCACCATCAGACTCACCATGGACTATTCTCCAGAATCAGTTGCATTCTTGGACACACGCATCTCCATCAAGGACGGTCACCTCAGCACCTCACTGTACCGAAAACCGACAGACAACCTCACAATGCTCCACTTCTCCAGCTTCCACCCTAGACACGTTAAAGAAGCCATTCCCTATGGACAAGCCCTCCGTATACACAGAATTTTCTCAGATGAGGAGGATCATGACAGACACCTCCAGACGCTGAAGGATACCCTCGTGAGAACAGGATATGGCACTCGACTCATCATCGACAGTTCCAACGTGCCACAGCGATAAACCGCACTGACCTCCTCAGAAGACGAACACGGGACAAGGTGGACAGAGTACCCTTTGTTGTCCAGTACTCCCGGAGCGGAGAAGCTACGACATCTTCTCCGGAGTCTTCAACATGTCATTGATGACGATGAACATCTCGCTAGGGCCATCCCCACCCCCCCACTTCTTGCTTTCAGACAACCGCACAACCTCAAACAGATCATTGTTCGCAGCAAACTACCCAACCTTCAGGAGAACAGTGACCACAATACCACACAACCCTGCCACAGCAACCTCTGCAAGACATGCCAGATCATAGACATGGACGACATCATCAAACGTGAGGATACCATTCACCAGGTACACGGTACATACTCTTGCAACTCGGCCAACGTTGTCTACCTAATACGTTGCAAGAAAGGATGTCCCGAAGCATGGTACATTGGGGAGACCATGCAGACACCACGACAGCGGATGAATGAGCATCGCTCAACAATCACCAGGCAAAACAGTTCCCTTCCTGTGGAACACTTCAGCAGTCATGGGCATTCGGCCTCTAACCTGCGGGTAAATGTTCTTCAAGGGGGCCTTCGTGACACACGACAGCGCAGAGTTGCTGAGCAGAGACTGATAGCCAAGCTCCGCACACATGAGGACGGTCTTAACAGGGATCTTGGCTTCATGACACACTATCTGTAACCCCCGTAACTTGCCTGGGTTAGCAAAAAACCTCACTTACTGTGCTGTCTGGAGAAAATACACAATTCTCTAACCAATGCTCAGGATTCCCTTCACACACATTGTTAGCCACTTTAACACTTGAATAGCAGGTTAGATGTAAGGATTCGCATTCTAATCAGCAATCTGTAACTGTCTGTGTGGATATGAGTGCTACTGCAGATCAGAACACTGCATTTGCCTGACGAAGGCTATAAAGTTGAAAGCTCGCGGATTTACTATCAAATAAATTGGTTGGATTTAAAATTGGTGTTGTAAAACTTTACTAGCGGATAGAAGTACAGAGGGTGGTGTGTTGATGAATTATTCATCGTGAGTTCGGTTACAAGTGTGTACCTCAGGGATCTGTTTTGGGGCCCTGCTGTTTGTAAATTTTTATAAATGATCTGGATGGTATTGAAAGATAGAACAGAACATAGAACATAGAACATTACAGCACAGAACAGGCCCTTCGGCCTTCGATGTTGCGCCGACCAATATAAAAACAATGCCCCTCCAAACTAACCATTCCCTTCTCTCCATATACTTATCAACTAACCTCTTAAACGCCACCAAACTTGGCGCATCTACACTGCTCGCAGGCAGGGCATTCCCCCTCCCAACCACCCTTTGGGTAAAGAACCTACCTCTGATATCCGTCCTATAACTATCACCCCTTAATTTAAAGCTGTGTCCCCCTCGTGCTAGCTTTCTCCATCCTAAGGGAAAAAGGCTATCACTGTCCACCCTATCTAAACCTCTAATCATCTTATTGTTTCGATAGGTCCCCTCTAAGCCGCCTCCTTTCTAATGAAACAACCTCAAATCCCTCAGCCTCTCTTCATAAGCCTGATTAGTGGGATGGATTAGTAAACTGTGGATGACACCAAAGTTGGAGGAGTGGTAGATGTGAAGAGGGGTTTATAGTTTGCAGAGACTTGGAAAAGTTGCAGAGCTGGGCCGAGAGGTGGCAAATGGAGTTTAATGCGGAAGTGTGAGGTAATTCACTTTGGCAGGAATAACAAATGTATAGAGTAATGGCTAATGGTAGGACTCTTAATAGTGTTGAGAACAGAGGTATCTTGGTGTATATGTGCATAGATCCCTGAAAGGTTGGCAATCAAGTCGATAAGGTTGTTAAGAAGGCATACGGAGTCTTAGCTTTTATTGGTAGGGGGATTGAATTTCGGAGCCGCAACGTCATGTTGCAACTGTACAAAACTCTAGTGCGGCCGCACTTGGAGTATTGTGTACAGTTCTGGTCCCCACATTATAAGAAAGATGTGGAGGCATTGGAGAGGGTACAGAGGAGGTTTACCAGGATGTTGCCTGGTATGGAGGGCGGTCTTATGAAGAGAGGCTGAGGGATTTGAAGTTGTTTTCGTTAGAAAGAGCGGCTAAGAGGGACCTTATTGAAACATATAAGATGATTAGAGGTTTAGATAGGGTGGACAGTGATAGCCTTTTTCCGAGGATGGAGAAAGCTAGCAGAGGGGACATACTTTAAATTAAAGGGTGGTATTTATAGGATGGATGTCAGAGGTAGGTTCTTTACCCAGAGGGTGGTAAGGGTATGGAATGCCCTACCTGCTGCAGTTGTAGATGTGCCAAGTTTGGTGGCGTTTAAGAGGTTAGTAGATATGTTTATGGATGAAAAGGGAATGGTTTAGGTTAGAAGGTCATTGCTTTTTCTTAATTGGTCGGCGCAGCATCGAAGGCTGAAGGGCCTGTTCTGCGCTGTAATGTTCTATGTTCTATATATCCTTCTACAAGGTGTACAAGATTATGAGGAGTATAGATAGAGTAAACAGGGTTAAGCTTTTTCCTAGGATGGACTTGAATAGCACAAGGGGTCACGGGCTTAGGGTGAGGGGAGTAAGGTATAATTTGGATGCTAGAGGGAGATTTTCACACAGAGGGTGGTGGGGATATGGAACGCGCTGCCAAGTAAAGTGGTGGAGGCAGATACTCTGGAGTTATTTAAGAAATACTTAGATGGGCACATGAGTAGAATGGGAATGGAGGGGTATAGAAAACTGATTTAAAATAGGGATCATGAGCCTTGGGAGTCCCTGGGAAGTGTGTAAATAGATGATGATGTTGATGTACTTGTTTTTATCCTACAGGTGCTTTGGTCCACCTTGTTGTCTAACAAGGGGCATACACGCGATGGGTCGTGAGAGGGCTGCTCTTGGATTTTTTCGAGAGTATCCTAGTGCTTCACGTCATTAGTGTACGCTTGACCTGGACCATTTGATGGGCAACACGACAGCTCAGTGACTATCTCTGTGCTGTGCAGATACATGGATTTGGGACTGTATCTGTGAGAGTTTGCGCATTCTCTCCGTGCTTGCGTGGGTTTTTTCCGGGTGCTCCGGTTTACTCCTATATCCCAAAGATGTGGCTAATTGGGAAAACAAATTCTCCCTAAATTGAGTCAAATTTGGTTTTTAATCCATAGATCTATAAACATGGACAGGGATCGCGGGTAGAGGTGGGAACATCGGGGTGGCAGTACGGGCTCATTGGGCCGAAGGGCCTATTTCCCATGCTGTTTCGTTCTTTGTTCTTTGTTCTGGCAGTGTGGTAACCAGAGTTGAACACTAGTGTGGCCTAACTAAGTTCTATAAAGCATTAACATGAAAATCAATGTCTCAGCCAATGAAGACAAGCATGCTGTATGCCTTCTTGGCTACCTTCTCCACCAGCATTGCCACTTTCAGTGACCTGTGTACTTGTACACCCAGATCGTTCTACTTGTCAATATTCATATAAAGGTGCTGCCATTTCATGTATATTTCCCATTTGTATTAGACCTTCCAAAATGAATTACCTCACATTTGTCCAGGTTAAACTCCATCTGCCATCTCTCCGCCCAAGTCTTCAATTGATATATATCCTGCTATATCCTCTGACGGTCCTCGTGTCTAGCCACAATTGCACCAACTTTTCTGTTCTCCCCAAACTTACAACTAAGACCAGTTACATTTTCCTCCAAATACAAATTACAAATACAAATTTGCTATTACAAATAGCAAAGGTCCGAGCACTGATCCCTGAGGAATGCCACTTGTCACAGTCTTCTATTCAGAAACACATCTTTCCACTGCTACCATCTGTTTTCAGTGACCGAGCCAGTTCTGTATCCATCTTGTCAGCTCACCTCTGATCCTGTAAGACTTCACCTTGTGTACCAGTCTGCTATGAGGGACCTTGTCAAAGACCTTATTGTAATCCATGTAGACAACATCAATTGCCCTATCTTCATTAATAATCTTTGTCACCGCCTCGAAAAAAATCAATCAAGTTAATAAGAGTGACTCCTCTTCACAAAACCATGTTACCTCTCGCTAGTTCATCCACTTATTTCCAAGTGGGAATAAATCCTGTTTGGAAGAATCCTCTCCAATAATTTCCCTACCACTGATGTAAAGCTCACCAGCCTGTAATTATCTAGATTATTCTTGCTACCCTTCTTAAACAAAAGAATAACATTGGTTATTTTCCAATCCTCTGGGACCTCCTCTGTAGCGAGTGGGGGTACAAAGATTTCTTTCAAGGCCCCAGCAATTTCCTCCCTTGCCTCTCTCAATATTCTGGGGTATATCCCATCATGCCCTTGGGACTTGTCTATCTTAATGTTTCTCAAGAACCTCAATATCTGCTCCTTTTTGATCTCAACGTGACTCAAACTATCTATACACCCTTCCCCAGACTCATCCTCTATCAAGTCCTTCTCTTTGGTGAACACCAACGCAAAGTACTCATTTAATATCTCGCCCATTTCCTCCACCCCCATGCATAGATTCCGTCCCCTGTCCTTGAGTAGGCTACCCCCTTGTTCTTTATATATGTATAAAAAGCCTTGGGTTTTTCCTTAAAATGCTGGCCAATGATGTTTTGAGAACCCCTTTTAGCCCGCCTTACTTAATTTCCTTTTACTTTCCTTGTATTCCACACTTGCTTCGTGTGTTGCCAGCCTCTACCTTGACAAATGCTTCCTTTTTCTCTTTAACCAGGCTCACAATATTTCTCATTATCCAAGGTTCCCGAAGCTTGCCATACTTATCCTTCATCCTTACAGGATGAGGTCCTGAATTAAAAGGTTCATGATAGGAGATATAAGAAGGATGTCCAAGGTAGATTCTTTACTCAGAGAGTGGTTGGGATGTGGAATACACTGCCTGCAGTGATAGTGGAGCCGGACACTTTAGGAACTTTCAAATGGTTATTGGATAGGCACATGGAAAACATCAGAATGATAGAGAGTGGGATAGCTTGATCTTGGGTTTGGACATAGCTCAGCACAACATCGAGCGCCAAAGAGCGCTGTACTGTGCTGCACTGTTCTACGTTCTATGTTCTAAATATTGATTTGCCCTCAAATTTCTGCTGCAATCTACATTTTTCAGTTCCTGCCTAATATGGTTGTAATTAGCCTTCTCCTGAT
This sequence comes from Sphyrna mokarran, assembly GCA_024679065.1. Lineage (NCBI taxonomy): Eukaryota > Metazoa > Chordata > Chondrichthyes > Carcharhiniformes > Carcharhinidae > Sphyrna > Sphyrna mokarran. The sequence goes on along the minus strand of JAGIQG010000006.1, from coordinate 35,314,207 downwards.
TTAGCACCTTCACTTGAGGACTACATTTATCTTTACCCATCAGCATCTTAAAGCTTACTGAGTTGTGGTCACTGTTCCTGAAACATCGACCACCTGGCCGGGCTGAGTCCCAGTACCAGGTCCAGTGTGGCCCCTTCCCTAGTTAAACTATCTGTATACTGTTTCAAGGATGCTCCTTAAAAAATCTGCCCCATCTACACCCCTAGTGGCAAGGGAGTCCCAAACATCTGCCAACATATCTGTTCCTCTATCTCCTGAAATTTGTTGGGAGGTCTATAGTAAACACCCAATGTAGTGATTACACCTTTCCTATTCCTGAGCTCTATCCGTTTTGCCTCACTGTATGAGCCCTCCGAGGTGTTCCCCTGCAATGCAGCTGTAATATTCCCATCAAACAGTAGTGCAACTCCACCACCCCCTTTACATCCCTCCCTATCCCACCTGAAACATCTGTATCCTGGAACATTAAGCTGCCAATCCTGTCCTTCTCTTAACCAAGTCTCTGTGTTAGCAACAACATCATAGTTTCAAGTACCAATTCAAGCTCTAAGTTCATCAGCTTTACCTGTTACACTTCTCGCATTGAAGCAAATGCGCTTCAGTCCACCTTCTCTCTTTGATTAGCAACCACACCCTGCTTGCTGTTCCTCTGAGTCTTACTCGCCTTACTCTCTAATTCCCCTTCAGTTAATTCACCTTTGCTTTGGTTCCCACACCCCTGCCAAACTAGTTTAAATCTTCTTGTATGACACCTCAGGCCAGAATATTTGTGCCCCAACCAGTTTAAATGCAACCTGCCTTCTTGTACAGATCCCACCTGTCCTGGAAGAGGTCCCAATGGTCCAGATATCTGAAATCCACCCACCAAAACCAGCTGTTTAGCCACGTGCTGAGCTGTACTATCTTCCTATTTCTAGCCTCACTGGCACATAGTACAGGGACTAATCCTGAGATTAAATCCCTAGAGGTTTTGCTTTTTAACTTTCCACCTAACTCCCTAAACTGTTGCTGCAGGACCTCATCACTTTTCCTACTTATGTTTAAGTTTATTTATTAGTGTTTAAGGTTATTTATTAGTTTCACAAGTAGGCTTAGTGCACTGAAGTTACTGTGAAAATTCCCTAGTCGGCATACTCCAGTAGCTGTTCGGGTACATTGAGAGAGAATTTAGTATGGCTAATGCACCTAACCAGTCATTTGGATTGTGAAAGGAAGCCAGAGCATCTGGAGGAAACTCATGCAGATGTGGAGAGAATATACAAACTCTGCACAGACAGTGACCCAAACCGGGAATCAAATCCGGGTCCCTGGTGCTGTGAGGCAGCAGTGCTAACCACTGTGTTACCCAAGGATAAATATTATCCTGTGTTCTCATTTTTCATTGTTATCCATGAACCAAGGGTAGGATTGAGTTTTTATGTGATGACTACATCCCAGCCACTGCACTACCACATTCCCAGTGCCAGCGCGGTGAACACCCTGCTGACAATGCTGTCTCAGACACTTGTAGATAATAAGTCTCTTGGGCAAGATACCAAAAGAGAGTCAGCACCAGTGATCCTGGATCCTAACATGAGTCAACACTGCTGGAAACCATTGATGAAAATCAAAGAACAATTAGAGGAAAAATAGAAGAATTGAGAGACCCAGCTGAAGAATTATTAAACCACTTATGATGGTAGATGCTTACAGCAGCAGTTAACTGGTGTGATTGTAATATGCTGCTTAATCCTTTGTCCAGGGTTTAAAAGAGATTCTGGGCAATTTTCCAACTGCTGTGGAAGAAGTTGCTTTTGAGCAATATCGGGAAACATTTCTTTTCTTTTGGGTTTCATTAATCGGGCCTTCTAAATCCTGAAAAAGTCTTCCCCCAAAAATCAAACCTCCTAAACAACATTCATATCTCCAGGTCACCAATTGATATTGTTTCTCCTTCAGTGTCCCGTTCTGAATCGATTGTTTAGACATAAGGATCCTTTCGCCACAATCAATTGGCCCCTTTTTCCCTATCATCAGAATCACATTAAGGATGATTGAAAAGCCTGTGGTAGGGCAGCACAAAATTGGTTGTAAAGGTCACAATAAATATTTTTACTTGGGAAATGGAATTACATTTTCAACAGAAACGACATGATTAATGGCAGCACACGGTTGAATGATTTTTAAAATGTGGGTGTATGTGATCTCCCTCACCACTGCCCTCTGTGTTATTGAAGGATGATTTCTTCAGGAGACTCTTCAATCACTCCATGACAAAAAATGGGTTTAAATATCTGAGTTTGGACTTACACAGTTCCCATTCTACAGTTACATTCCCGCTGCCCTGTGTAAATTTTCCCATCTATTCGCCGGGAGATGAGTTGCTGATATGTTTGTTTATGTTTGTTGGCTGGGGTTTTGTTGCTTCAAGAGCTGTCATGATATTAATTCCTCCTCTGTTGTTAATGTAATTTTCCACAGTACACTGGTGGTAAAAACCAAATGTGTCACTTTGATGTTTTCATTTCAGAAGACTACAATGGTAAGGGAATAGCAACATCTTGATTCTTCTGTTACTTTCTGTATTTGTTGAAAGCATGAGTGCCCTCTGATTAAATGATCACAACTTAATGCAACATAAAAATGTATGTATAACCACAGACTTGTCAGCAAAATTAAAACCCAGAAGAGAAAGGGGATGCTGGCAATATGAATATGAAATTGGCTGTAGGACAGAAATCAGAGTAATAACAAATGCTTGGTTTTCAGGCTGGAGGCAAAATCTATATTAATTATTTGGGCTTAGGTATAAAGGAAATAATTTTAAAGATTGTCAATGGTATAATGCTTGGAAATGTAATAAACTGTTGGGAGGACAGCAACAGACTTCAAGATGGCATGGACAGATTGATGAAACGGGCAGACGTGTGGCAAATTAAATTTAATGCAGAGAAGTATGAAAGGATAACCTAACAATGGCCTAGTGGTATTATCGCTAGACTATTAATCTAGAAACTCAGCTCATGTTCTGGGAACTCGGATTCAAATCCTGCCATGGCAGGTGGTGGAATTTGAATTCAATAAAAAAATCTGGAATTTAAGAATCTACTGATGACCATGTTGAAAAAAACTATCTGGATCATTAATGCCCTTTAGGAAAGGAAATCTGCCTTCCCTACCTGCTCTGGCCTACACGTAACTCCAGAGCCACAGCATGTGGTTGACTCTCAACTGTCCCGTGAAATGGCCTAGTAAACCATTCAATTCAAGGGCAACTAAGGATAGGCAATAAATGCTGGCCAACTAGCAACACCCATATTCCATGAATGAATAATAAAAATTTGGATGGAATGAGTCAAATTAAATGATATAATTGTAAAAGGAGTGAAGGAATAGATAGATCAGAAGCTCTACAAACCTTTGTAGGTGGCAGGAAAAGCCAAGAAGGCTGCTAAAGAGTTAACATATGCGAGCTGGGTTTTAATAATAGAGGCATAAAGTACAAAACAAGAAAGTTATGGTAAAATTTGATAAAACATTGATTCAATCCCATTCATTTCTGGGCACCACATTTTAGAAAGAATGGCAAGATCTTACAGAAGCTGCAGAAGAAAATTACTAGGATGCTTCTAGAGATGAGGAACTTCCATTTTGTCGAGCAAATCAAGAAGTTAGGGTTGTCTCCTTTCAACAGAGGAGGCCAAGAGGAGATTTGATAGAGATGTTCAAAATCATAAACAGTTTTAATAGAATAAGTAAGGAGAAACTAACTGCAGTGCCTGAAAGATTGATAACCAGAGGTAAGGGATATAAGGTGATTTGTAAAAAATACCAGAGATACCATAGAACCATAGAATCCTTACAGCGCAGATGGGGTCTATTTAACTCTTCCAACCTGCACTGACTCTCTGAAAGAGCATCTTAACCAGGCTCCAACTCCCTATCTTGTCCCCATAATTCCCTGCATTTACCATGACCAATCCACCAAACATATGCATCTTGGGGCACAAAGGGGCAATTTAGCATGGCCAATCCATCTAACCTGCACATTTTTGACAATGGGAGGAAACCAGAACATCTAGAGGAAACCCACACAGACATTGAGAAAACGTGCAGCTCCACATGGGCAATCACCCTATCCCTGGTGCTATGAGACAGCAATGCTAACCACTGTGCCGCCATGCTTGCATCGTGAGAAATGTTTTTATACAGCAAGCCAATATGACCTGGAATGCACTGCCTGAAAATATGGGCATGATGGACCAAATCACCTCCTGCAATGCTGTATTATTCCATGATTCTATTATTCTGCGATCTGTAGGGTTTTAATTGGAATCTCCAAGCACTGTTCCTTCCTTCCTCCTTCACTGTGCTTCACTGCCAATCCTTCATTGTGTCTCACTTCCTCAGTCTTCCAACTGCTTTTCTCTCCTGCTGTATTACCTGCAGTGCATTCTGAGCTGATCTCAGAATGGAACTACATTCAGCATTTTAAACTCATATTTCTGACTTCAGATTGCTTGGGCACAACAGAATGCGAGATCATCTCGGTTATGTCTGCAAGAATTTACATAGAATCTATACGTAACTCCCTTGGATACCTTTGTTTGCATGATTTCAAGTAGGAAAAACAGACAAAGAAGCAGCAGTGATGTGAGACAGTAGATTGGTTTTTGGATTATTTTAATAAATAATTGGGACAGTTAGGAGGGGCTAAATAGCCTACCAAGATGAATACGTATATACAATCTTAAACTGCACCTAGTAAATTTTTGTGGGCTTTGGGGCTTCAGTAAAGAATACAAAGAGGGTTATTTTCCTTGAAGCTTGTTATTACTGGCCTGTTAATGAAAAGACAAAAATCAATTAGGTCTATACAAATAAGATGTGTGTGAAGCATTAACTGTCCCCCATCCGCTGCATATTAGTCTGAGATTCATTTGGTGACTGAACAAAGATTTCAATCTGATTTTAGCAAGCAAGCAGTCTAAAATCTTTGGCTATACAATAATCTTGTAAAGCTTAATGTGTTTATTTAAAAAGAAGTTTGGATTAATACCCATTGGGGATTAGTTCCTGATCGCTCAATTACTAAATGTATGACTCATTGTCAGTCTAAGCAGTAGCAGCACTTGTACCACATTTTCAAAGTAATAAAGTTCTCCCAAGCCGCAAAACACAAAAGAAAGCAAACAAAGAGCAGGAGTAGATGAATTAGAAGAGATAACCAAATAAGAAATAACAGGACCAGCCATATAAATACTGTGGTTACAACAATACATCAGAATTCTGCAGAGAGTAACTCATCTCTCAAATCTTGTCCACTATCTGAAAGAACACAAGTCAGGAGTGAACTGGAATCATCTCCACTTACCTGGATGGATGCAGCTCCAACAACACTCAAGAAGCTCAATACCATGCAGGACACAGCAACCTGCTTGATTGCCACTCCATCCATCATGTTAAACATTCAATTCCTCCACCTCTAATGCACAGTGGCAGCAGTGTGTACCATCTACAAATTTCACTGCAACTGCTCACCAAGGCTCCCTCAGCTCCCACCTTCCAAACCCGTGACCTCTATCACCTAGAACAACAAGGCAAGGGTGGCAGATGCATGGGAACACCATCGCCTGGAAGTTCCCCTCCAAGCTGCACACCATCCCAGGTTTGGAAATATTTTGCCATTCCTTGCTGGGTCAAAATCCTAGAATTTTGATACAAGATGTTGAGAGGATTAGATAGGGTGGACTCTCAGAGACTATTTCCCAGGGCTGAAATGGTTGCGACGAGAGGGCACAGATTTAAGGTGCAGGGAAGCAAGTACAGAGGGGATGCTAGGGGAAAGTTTTTCACTCAGAGGGTGGTGAGTGAATGGAATCGGCTGCCGTCGGTGGTGGTCAAGGCGAACTCGCTGGGGTCTTTTAAAAGACTTCTGGATGGGTATATGGGATCCAATGGGATTGGGGGTTATAGATAGGTCTATGGCTGGGTAGGTTTTGATGTGTTCGGCACAACTTGTGGGCCGAAGGGCCTGTTTGTGCTGTAGTGTTCTATGTTCTATGTTCTAATTCCATCATTAAAATCGCTACCCACGTCTCAGGCACTGCAGTAGTTCAAGAAGGAAGCTCACCACCTTCCCAAGATCTATTAAGATGGGCAATAAATCGGTGACTGCCATGAATAAATAAAAAAAAGGTTAAATAAGATTATGTATTTGGATGGAGAAAAGTAACAAAGTTCCCTACTTGCGATTGCTATCCAGTGACTCATACTGTTGTGAATATAGTGTTGGGTTCAACTAGATCCAATAGCAAACTTTCAGCTCATCCATCCCGTTCCACCATTCAGTTCAATCCAGGCTAATCTGTATTTTAACTCCAACTATCTGCCTTAATTCCTTGCTTAAGAAAATGCTATCAATCTTGAAGTTGGAATTTTCAATTAACCCATTCTCAACAGGTTTTGTGGGGAGAAAGTTACAGTTTTCCATTCCTGTTTGCATCAAGACATCACCCCTAACATCACCCCTGAACAGCTTAATTCTAATTTTGGTAAAATATCCCCTCATTCTGGAATTCTGTCACCAGACGAAATAGAATCATAGAATCCTTACAGTGTAGAAAGAGGCCATTCAGCCCATCAGGGCTGCACTGACCACAGTTCTTTCAGATCTTAATTCCTTAGCCCACATACTTACTTCGCTAGCCCCCCCCCCCCAAATATGAAGAGGCAATTTAGCATGGCCAATCAATCTAACCTACATATCTTTGGACTGTGAGAGGAAATTGGAGCACCCGGAGGAAACTATGCAGACATGGGGAGAATGTGCAACTCCACACAAACAGTCACCCAAAGCCAGAATTGAACTCAGATCCCTGCACTGTGAGGCAACAGTGCTAACCACTGTGCCACCGTGCTGCCCTGGCTTTTATCTAGTGTTATGAGCTGCTCCGCGTGACATTCCCCAGAAGATGTTGCTTCAAGTGAACCACTCAAGGCCACTCCAGTCGGAATACACCCAAATCTTACAAACCTGGGTGAGGACAGATTTCTGGTTCCATGTCTTTATTCAACCCATCCTCTACAGACAACAATAAAGGCTCAAACTGACAAGGTTTTCTTTTCCTTGGTTATCTTTACTGGACCCAATAGTTATCTTTAAAATGGAGCCAACTTAACCAAGTTTTCTTGTGTTAAGATACAATAAATTGACCATAAAAAGGAAGGAAAAATGTTGATCTACCTTCATGTGGATTACGAGTAAGAATTGAGTATGATCATGAGTAAATACAAGTAAAAGATCACACAGAACAGTTTTTTAGTGATGAGTTGATGATGAAGCATTGCAGCTGGTATGAATTGATTCCAGACTGACTTCTGCAGGCAAGTAGTGATTTTTCAGTTTAGATATTCTGTGATTTGGTAGAGATATTTCTGTTCTTTTTTCCCAGCTATGATCCCTTTTTGCTAGCTGATTGACTTCCACAGTCAGAGATAGAGTTTTTGCTGCTGCTTTACGACATAGCATACACTCACTGACAGGCCAAATAACAGACAGGCAGGCACAAACAGCAAGCAAATAAGATTTTAACCCCCTTTTTTGTGTATTCCACTGGACTCAGCATCCATTAGTTGGTCAAAGAAGGCAATCACTTTTGGATGAGTTGGCCACTGTGTTCCTTTGTCTTTACCGGAAATGGTAATCAGATTTTGGATGCTTTGAGAAGAATCTTATCTGGACCCTTAGGGAGAGGTTCCATTGTCCCTTAGAGAAATACCCTGCAGCCATTCCTGCCAGTGACTAGCTGCACATTCGCAGCCATCTTTTAGGTTTGTGTCTATTTTAAAATGTAAAACTCAGATCTTTTTTCAATCCAGTATTTCTGTGTAGAATTGTATTTCTTTTCTTCACTATCATAACCCCTTTGTATTCACCTCAAACATTTCAATTAGCACACTGCTTCATCTTACTTATTCAAACAAATACAAACCAAATTAATGGCCTCACAATTTAACCCTTTTAACCCAGGACCATTCCTTTAAGGCTAATATACCCATCCTGAAAAGTATTGCTCAGAACTGATACTCCAGATGAGGTCTAAAGATATTTCATAACTTCTCCCCCTTTGCATTTTAGTCCTCTTGATTTATGGGCTAACATTCCATTCAGTTTTTTGAATTAGTTCCTGTTCCTATTTGCTCGCTGTTAGTAATTTCTGGTATTTTCAGAGACCTCTGGTTGCACCTTTGAGAGGCCCTGAGAAATTGGCTCCAATACCCACATTCCAGCGGTTTGATACATTTCCCTACTCTCCACCTCTTACCTCCTAACCGACTCTCTATTCAAGTTCACCTCTAATTCCCTATGGTCTTATTTTTGTTAACAGTCACTTTTATAACAGACTTGTGAAATGCCTTCTCGATGCAATCTGATCAAACAGCCTCAGGCTTAGAGCTGAGGATCGCACAATATTGCTTGGGTGAGTCACATTGGAACCGTATCCTAACAGAGTTAGCACATTCAGGAATAAAAGTAAATAAAATGCCGCAATTTAAGAATGCCAAGGGGATTTCATTCATTAGCCACAAGTAGGCTTACATTTACACTGCAATGAGATTACTGTGAAAATCCTAGTTGCCATCCTTCAACACCTGTTTGGGTACACTGAGGGAGAATTTAGCATGTCCAATGCACCTAACCAGCACATCTTTTGGACTGTGGGAGGAAACCAAAGTATCCGGAGGAAACCCAGGGAGAACATGCGGACTCCGCACAGTCAGTGACCCAAGTTGGGAATCGAACCCGGGTGCCTGGCACTGCGAAGGGAGCTGTGCTAACCACTGTGCTACCCTGAAACATGACAATTGAATTGAATAAAACCAAAAGGATAAGAACTTATCTATACTATTTGGTGAAGATCTGTGAAGCATTTTGTGAATTATTATTGATTGTTGGGGAAGGTTAAGACAATGATGCTGTCATCTCAAATTTCTATTCAGTTGGAAAGGTAAAAGCTGATGCGATGGAGATCCCAGGTGTCAAATTTAATAAAAACCTAAAGATAGAATCTCTTTGACTTAGGTGAATGGAGAGGTCAAGATCACCAATATTGTGTCTCTTCATGCCTATAGCAGAGTAGAATATCCTGGAACTCAAAATGCTTCTCACAAATGGCTGCACACAATCCAACTATAGAATTGTCAATCATTTCCTGTCCATTTTCATGATATGAGATCCTGAGTTATGGTCAGCATACACCCCAGCTCCCTCTTTCACCTTCCAATAGTATAAAATTCAGTGAAAATCTTCAAAAATGCTTTGAACCAAAGACAGCAAGATTTCAGAATAATCTTCCAGGCAGAAACCTAATCCTGGCTGGAATTTTTCAGCTGCTCCCAGAGACAGAGTGGTAGCAGGGGTCGAGGTGGAGAGGTGGGGGTAATATAGCTAAAGCCATGGCAGTCCCAGCAGAGCTGCGATATTACCAGCAGCGGAGAGGGGCGGGGAAGGAGACGCACATACCCGTGGACCAACTGAGGACCTCTACCCACCACCACTCGGATTTTACCTGCAGCAGGAGAGGCCTGTGCAAAATGGTCAGTTCACCAGGTGAAGCCTGGTGGTCTGGTAGCCAGGCAAGAAGAAGTGGGGATGTGGGGATGTGAGACAGGTGGAGGAAGGGGGGGGGAGCTGCCACCCAGCCAGTGGCCTCCCACCCAAGATATTCCCTCTTGCATTCCAACTCCCCCTGCCTGTCCATCTGGGGTTGTGAATGAACCTGGATCAAGAAGACCGTGGATTTGCCTTTCAACCCAGCTACACCACCCACAGAAACTGTTGCCGCTGTGACCATAGGCACTGCTGGGGCAAGAGGACTGCCAGCCATTTGGTTGATCAACAACTCCTGGAAGCAGGCTTTCTCCTCCATGGTGATACAATGTTGGCCTCAAACCAATGAGCGACTGCTAAGCTGCTTCAGGGCAAGCCTACCAATTGAGGGGGTGGACTTGCCCTTCCAAGCATTTACACCATTCCCAGTGAAAAATTCAGCCTCCTGGCAAAGATATTTCCAAGAGTAATTTAGGACACAGTTGCCATTGTTTTTGAAGTATTATGTTCAGCACTTTCAGTGTATTCAGGATTTGAGGAGGGAAGCAGGCCAGTGATTATATAATGACTATATATAATTTATCAATCTTCTGAAAATCAAGATGTATCATATTGCTGCCAAACATTTCTCTTTCAACAAGTTATATATTAATCATAAAGTCATAAAAATCACTTAAAATGTCAGGCAGAATATTATATTACTAACCATTCCTGCTCAGGTTAAAATATTCTGTTTTTTTTAAGAAGATACAGACTGGAATTGATAGCTGCTTCAGTTGAGATTTGTTCCCTTTCTAAAGTTAGCATTAAAAGCACTTGTGAATAAATAATGAAAATGTTTGTGACTGGGGCAGAGCCTCAAACATTGAGAGCACACATTGAAAATGCCACACATGATTTTCTGTGCATCCATTTAAACGGCTGGGAAATCATGAGGAACGTGCCTGCAATTTCTCAAGCACGCTGAGATGGACCAATGCCCATAACAGAATGGCTTGGATACAATTTACCCAATTAAAAAATAGTTATTCCACCTAGCAATTCTGCTCCATCTAATGACCACATACACATGCACGCTGTATCGTGAACTCTACCCATTCATCTCCTGAGGAAAAATACATTCTCTCGGTTTTTCAACACTCAAATAGAACTCCAGATTAGGCACTTAATCTTACATTTCACGTTCTTCACCATTCTCTGGCTCTTTCAGTATCTCAGGAATGCTCATGCTGTATGCAGCATTCATTTCCCACAGAAAACATGTACTCACACTTAGATGATTCAATCACTTCCTATCAATCTGCTTGACAGACTCACGTTGAAATAGAATTAATTTTCATCTTCACTGCACGGGTGGTAATCTCCCAGATCTTAATTGGTGATCTGTTCTGTCAGAACACTGCCCATGCAACGAAAATGAACATTTACCTTGCTCTTAGTATGAACTCCTCTATTTGGGCACCTATTCCATAATCCTGTTGGCAAAAAACTCAACTCAACTCGTCATAAAGATCCTCTAATTTTATGCTCTATTGCTATAGATTACTTTGCAATGCGTTCACAATATAGGTAAGAATTTGATTATGAGTGAATGCTTTATCTGACGGTTCAACATCTATATGTCACAATTTTTTTTATTTTTAGTGCTATTTTTTGGCTGAATGATCAAATGTAGTTTTTGGAAAACCCTTATAATATGGAACCTTTTCTCAATGCTACCCTTGGAAATATGCACAGCAAACCTCAAACCTATTCTCTTACAGCCTGACTGCTTTGCACTGTTACTCCATGTATTCTCCTTTTCTCCAAATCCCTTTCTGCCATGAAAATTTCAACTGATCTAACATCCACAGTTCTGCAGGGAGAGATACCTCATTTTCGTGGTCACATTTCCAATAATCAGCTTTGTGCATTTACAGCACACTATACAGTTTGAAATTAATGACCATGGTAATGTGGCCCAGAGTTTTACATATTAAAGGCAATCATAACTAAATTTTACAACTGAATAACCATGTAAAACACAATCAATGATAGATGTTAAAACAACAATAACTTATATTTATATAGCAACTTTAACATAAAGAAATGCCCCAAAGTTGCTATAAAACAAAATATGACACCCACCCACATAAGCAGAACCTGTATTAGGTCAGATGCTCAAACTCTTGGTCAAATATAAATGTAACATTAACACGAAGCAATACGTCCATAATTTACTTTCTATTTGTTCTCAGGATGTGGGCAAGGCTGGCAAGGTTACATGCATTGCCCATCCTTTGTTACTTGAAGAGGTGATGATGAGACCTTCTTATTGGTTGCGTTCCCATGGTCATGCAGCTCTGCTTCTTTCTGTGGTAGAAGGCTCAAGGTGACATAAGCTAGGTGAGTTGTTGTGGCGAATCGCATAGACGATACATGCTGCAATCACAGAGAGCAGCTGGGGGAGGGAGTCGATACTGGGCTGGATGTTCCAGCATTACGTACTGGTGGGATCTACAAGTGCCATCAAAGGTGACTTGTCCTCCTTCCCCCCCCCCCCACCCCGCCCCCTCACACACACACACACACACACACACACACACACTCAAATCACCATAGATATCGGCGGGACCAGAAGACTCCGCAAGTGACTAATGCCGAGCCATCTTCATCATCAGGGAACATGCCACAGGGGGTCCAGAAAATCCTGCCCACTGAGTCTGCAGAAGAACATAAGCAGGAGCAGGTGTAGGCCATTTGGCCCCTCAAGCCTGCTCTGCCATTCAATAAGATCATGGCTGATTGTTTTGTGGACTCAGTTCCTCTTAACGTGCCAGCTCACCATAACTCTTAATTCCTTTACTATTCAACAATTTATCTATACTTGCCTTAAAAACGTTCAAAGTGGTAACCTCAACTGCTTCATTGGGCAGGGAATTCCACAGATTTGCAACCCCTTGCGTAAAGAAGTTCCTCCTCAACTCAGCCCTAAATCTGCTTCCCCTTATTTTGAGGCCATGTCCCCGAGTTCTAGTTTCAAAGTTGAGTCTCGTCTAGTTTCAGGGGCACCATTCAAACTTTGTCTTTATGGTGTTAAACTTTTCAAATGTTGTTGGGGCTGCAATTTTTAAAAGTGATGAACATTCCACCACACTCATAGAGCCAGAAGGAACAATGATTAGCATTTCTATGCACATTTGATGGAGCAAAACATCTCAAGGCATTCTTAGATGGGGGGCATCATTAGGAGATTGTGAGGCTGTTCATCACGGAACCGCAGTAAGAAGTCTAACAACACCAGTTTTAAATCCAACTGATTTATTTGATAGTAAACTCGTAAGCTTTCTGCTTTATGGCCTTCGTCAGGCGAATGATGTGTTCTGGTCTCCAATAGCACACATATCAGCACAGACAGTTTACAGACTACTGATTAGAATGCGAATCATTAGTAAACTGATGTTGTCAGACTTCTTATTGTTTTTACCCCAGTCCAACGCCGGCATCTCTACATCATCACAGAACTGCCAGCCTCTGCCCAGCTCTTGACACACTTAATCTCTTGCTCATCAAATGTTTAACATATATTGTTATTATCATTGTTATTATTATTATTGTTTTTACCATCATTTTAGATTGTTTCTGATTTTACACAGTGTCTATTAATTAATCAGCAAAGTGCTTGTTACCATGTTTTACCTTCTGTTCAAAGTATATTTCTAAGATAGAAATTGATTAATTGTGCACACAATAGCTTCCAAAATAAGACACTGAGTTCACTGATTTTAGCTCTATTGTTGTCAACATGGCATATTGAGAACTCTCAATAGCTACTTCACCCATGTGTACCCTGCAAATCTGTGATCCACAGGAGACACTCATTCTGGGCAGAGGCGTGAGAACAAGAGATTCACTTTGGACCAGGCTGGCGTGGGATAGAGGGAGACCTGATACTGGCTGAGACATGTGAAGGAAGGAGATAATTGCTCCTGGAAGGATGGGGGAAGGAAAGACTCATTCTGAATCATGTTGGGCCCAACTGGAGGAAGAGAGAACAGTTAGGCTATGAAGTTGTTGGGGAATTGCTCTCTGGGATGAGCCAGACTGGGGAAGGAGAGACTTGGTCCAGGCACGGCCAACTCCTTCCAATCCTATCACCATTAGAAGGGCTAGAGCAGCAGATACCAAGAAACACTACCATCTGGAGTTTCCCCTCAAAGTCATTCATCATCCTGACTTGGAAACATATCACTATTCCTTTACTATCATTGGATCAAAATCTTGGATCTCCTCCCCTAGCAGCACTGTGAGTGTACCTGCACGACATGGACTATAGCAGTTCAAGAAGGCTACTCGCCACCACCTTCTAAAGGGTAATTAGAAATGGGCAATAAACACTGGCTTAGCCAGGCTGGGGAAAGAGAGAATCACTTTGGGCTAGAAGGGGCTGGGTGTAATGATGTGAGGCGGGGATGGTGGGAGTGCATGGACCAGATAAAAGATCTCACGGCCCAGGGCCACGAGAGAGGAAGCATGTGATTGATTTTGTGGGAACAAGTGAATGTTTGTGGAAGTGAGTGAGTGCGCGTGGGAGTGAGTGAGTACATGTGTGGGAATGAGTGAATGTGTGTGGGAGTGAATGAGTGTATGTGAGGGAGAAAGTGAGTGTTTGTGGGAGTGAGTGAGTGTATGTGTGAGAGCAGGTGAGTATGTGTATAGTAGTGAGTGAATATGTACATTCGATTGAGTGACCATTCAGGGCCCATTAATCATATGGAAATATCAATGTTAATGACAATACCAAATGATAATTCGTTCTGCGCCAATTTCCGGAACAGAGCTGATGACACCAAAAACCTTACCTTGGAGTCACACGGAAACTGTAATTCCTTCAGGAATCCCACAAAATGGCCATCGCTGATGGTTCTGGCCCACCTGACTATGTGTGGGAACAAGTGAGTGTGTGCATGGGTGTGAGTATGAGTGAGTATGGGTGTGGGATTGTAAACAAGTGAATGTGGAAGTGAGTGAGTGTGTGCATAGGAGTGATGGTGCACATATGAGTGAGTGAGGATTGGTGTGGGAGTGAGTGAGTAGGTGGGTGCATGAATAGGTTAGGGGATGAGTCTTGAGACTGGGTGAGAGATAAACACATGTATGCATGTGTGAGAGAAAGATGAGTGAGTGTGTAGGGTGTGTGTGTGTGAGGGGGCAGTGCATGAGTGTGTGAGGGGGTGAGTGTATGGTTTGGGGGGGGGGTGAATAACCGTGTGAGGGACATGATTGTGTGTGTCAGTGAAAGGGTATGCGTGTGTGTATATGTGTGTGTGTGTCGGGCGGGGGGAAGGGGGGTGAGTGTGTATGTCAGTGAAATGGAGTATGTGTATGTGTGCATGTATATGTCTGTGTCTGTGTGAGTATGTGTGAAAGGTGTGTGTGTGTGTTTGTGTGTGTGTGAGGGAAGTGAGTGTGTGTCAGTAAAATGGGATATGTGTGTGTGTATGTGTCTGTGGGTCTGTGTCTGTGAGTGGGAGTGAATGACTGTGTGAGGGAGGTGAGTCTGTGTGTCAGTGAAATGTGCTATGTCTGTGTGTGGGGAGGAGGGTGAGTGACTGTATGTGTGGTGAGTGGAGGTGAGTGTGTATGTCAGAGAGGTGTGTATGTGTGTGTGTGTTTATGTGTGTATGTGTGTGTGTGTGTGTGTGAGAGAGAGAGAGGGGGTGTGAGTATAACATAGAGAGAGAAGTGGGGCACGGGGTGGTGATGGTGAGAGTTAGGAGAGTGTGTGTGTCTTTGGCTTATTTCCAGATTCAGGGTTCTCATTCATATCCCCCAACACAACCCATTCCCGCAATCCCCACTTACCAACAAACACTTCCACTCACTCCCATAATGGATGAGGGTGAGTGAGAACCCTGAGACTGAGTGAGTGAGAACCCTGAGACTGGGAATGAGTGAGAATCCTGAGAGTGGGAATGAGTGAGAAACCTGAGAGTGGGACGAGTGAGATTCTTGAGACTGGGAGTGAGGGACAACCGTGAGGTTGGAAGTGAGTGAGAACCCTGAGACTGGGAATGAGTGAAAATCCTGAAACTGAGAGCGAACTCCCACACTCTCACCCTTTCACATTCAAATTGTCAACTTTATTTATTGCTCTTTATTTCATTGTCAATTATAGGGAATTAATTTGCTAAGCACCTTCTTTCATTTCATACATTGGCTTTTTAAAATTTATGTATAATATTATATTGAATTTTCTCTTTCTGAAATCTACTCATCAGCCTTCCTGAGTCTGAGAAAAATTGAAAAGTGGCCCCACAAGAAAAGGGTGGACAGTTCTGATTTAGAGAGTTAGCAAGAATAACAGCAGATACAATTCAAACTGGGAGCCATTCTTGTTCTCAGGTATACAGTGGTTTTAAAATAGAAACAGTAAATACTGGAAAGATTCAGATTTGATATGGTTTGGAACTCCAAAGGTGAGTCATACAACTCAAAATGTTAACTCTGTTTCTCTCTCCATGGATGCTGCCAGACCTGCTGAGTTTTCCGGAGAAAAAAAAGCTTCATTCAGTCTAATATCACTCTTACTCAAGCACATGTGTCAATGAAAAATCCATCAATGAAACCTATTCAAAGCTTTTAAATATCCTTCGATATTCCATCCATTATAAAAGCAAACAAACTTTTACTCTGTACCCACTTCAAAGACAGTGAATCCTTCAATAGCCTCTTTAAATTGTCAATCAAAATGTGTACTCAGAATTCCTTGCTGAGGTAAGTGCTCTTGAAACTCAGCCAAACACCCATAATAGATTCAGCTGTAATATCAGCCCTTGGGGAAATGTTTGTATTGAACTCCATTAAAATGGTGCAATAGGTGATCATGTTACTTTTTTCTAGCCGACATTATATTGCCTGACAATCAAAGTAGAGAATACTTGTAAAACCAATTGACAGCTTAAACCTGTTTCTTTTCAGGTTCAAACAACCGAAGGTTTTTAAAAACAACTTCAGATCAGGACAAGTAAACAAACTTTACCTACCCTTCAAAAGTGATTACACCTATTCCATCAATGTGTGACTGCTACATTGTGGTTTAAGACTTCTATACAGTGTAAATAAAGTATATTAAAACTCAGCACGCATTACAAATGGCCCTGCTAAGTTTGGGTTTCCTGCCTGTATAATTACCATGCCAATCTCTAACCCCATTGGTAAAACTGGGAAATGTTGGGTCCTGCATCCTGGTCCTACAACCATTTTTAAAAGGTCTCCCAAAACAGCATAACTGTAAAATCCAGCCTTGAATATAATCAAAGCTACCACTGGATCCAGCTAAAAATAACATATTTACAAAAGTAAGGATTTTAATTTGGTTTCTATTCCAAGGAAGTTATTTAACAGTACAACAACTTATTCTGTTGTTTAACAGAAATCAATCAGTCTATCAACTCTAACAGTAACTTTCAGCTGTACGTAAGGAAATGTAAGAAATAGGAACAGCTATCGACTATTTGGTCCTTTGAGGTCAGAAGTTCCCAGCTGACCTACTTCAACTTCATTTTCCCACACTATTCCCTTATCCCTTAAATCCCTCCATGCCTATTAAATCTATCCATCTCTGATTTAAATATACACAGTAACTGAACACTCTCAGCTCACTGAAATAGAGTCTGTAAGTATTCTTTCAATAAAGAAATGTCCTTCCATTTCAGTTCAATTCTCCCCTGTGTTCTAAACTTCTCAGTCAGGGGAAAAAATTTCTCCATGTCTATCCTATCAAGCCCCTTCAGAATTTTTGTACATTTACGTTAGATTACATTGTGCCATCCTAAATTCTAGGGAATGTTGGCTTAATCAATCCTATCTTTCCTCATAGGACTATCCCTCATTCCATGGATAAGTCTCGTGAAACTTTGTGGCAATTCTCCCAGGCCACTTACGTTTGAACAAAGAGGCCAAAGCTGTACACAGCTTTTTGGTGCTGTCTCACTAAAGTATTATGTAAAACTGTTACAAAATATTAAAATATTATAGTCGATTCTCTCATCACATTGCATGTCATTCTTCCATAGGGGCCATACTAATGGTTCCAATTTTTTTTACTCTTTTCACTTATGGGATGTGCACAATGCTGGCTGGGGCAGCACTGATTGCCCATCTCTAATTGCCCTTGAACAGGATGCATTTCAAGAATCAACCACATTGCTGTGGATCTGGAGTTACAAGTAGGCCAGACCAGGTAAGGCCGGCAGATTTTCTTCCCTAAAGGACATTGATAAACTAGATGATTTTTTATGACGATCAACAATGGTTTCGTGATCACCAATAGATTCTTAATTCCAGATTTTTAATGAATTCAAATTTCACCCTCTGTCATGGTGAGATTCAAACCCAGGTGCCCAGAGAGTTACCTGGGATTATGAGTTCAGTGACAATACCACTACACTGGTGCTTCCCTGTATTGCTGAAGTGAACACTAGTGTGTAAACACTGATGCTGAGTTTTAATGGGAAACTGAAGGTCCAGTTGTCAATCAGGCTCCTGGATCTGAAGGCCTCTGGGTGAGCAAGCAGTCACTAACATCTGAGACACATGGTGAGTTAGAGGCTCCATAGTGTGTGGGGGATCCCAAAAGATGGGCTCCCCCTAATGACCCAATCCCTGCAGGTCCAGTGAATAAACATTCTGCCCCCACATTACATCATGATCATACTGCTCCATTTGGCCACAGGGTCATGACCAGCAGAGGAAATCCCAGAGCAAAGACAATGAAGGAGAGAAATTGCCAATAGAAATTGTATTGCACCATCTCTAATGATGCAGAAACCTGTTTGTGTTGTACTAGTTCTCTGAGGCTACTTGGATCTCCTCATTTGAGCACAGGCTATTAACACTCTGCGTGGCTAAGTGTCCAAAAATGGGCACAATTGAATTTCTAGGCTATATTTTTCATAAAAAGATGAGATGGATAAATTGCTACCTACACATTAATTTCCACTCCTCTGATGCAATACAATCAAAAGCATTTGACAAATTGCACTTAAAATGTAGATAAAAGACTTTAAATTTTCTAACCCTTATGAAAGGTTAACATTAACCTTTTCATTAAACACGTTATTAAAATCGTTGACATACTCACACAAATGAACCCTGTCATTATGTATTATACTTTCAAGTAAAGTTCATTGAGTGACTGAGCAATGCAAACACAGTCAGGTGGACACGCATCCTTTGAAGAGAATCGTAAAAGAAAATCATCCTTAAAGTTTGGGTTTGCATGTGCACTTCATTCAGTCACTTTAAAGAGTTGTGTAAATCATTCAAAATGAGCAACAATACTCATTTCTATTGGAGTGCCAAAGCCTTTAAACTGTTCTCTGAAAGACCCATGCAGTGCTTTTGTTGTCAGGGACAAAATTAGATTCCAGGTTAACCAAAAAGATAACTGAGCCAGAGATTGAAAATCCTTGTCAAGAGGGAATAGTATGTTAGGCAGTGTGAAAAAAAAAGGCCTAATTTTGTGGGATTTTTTTTGATGAGGAACTGTCAAGTGTTGGTGATATTAATTCTCTGAATCTGACAGCATGTTTGTAATTTATGGACAGATTAATGCGGAAATCCTGAAGTTGTGGTTTGTCAATTACTGCTGTGCCACAAACTGCGCTGTGCGCCACCACTACCACCACCCCCATCCCCCATCCCCTACCCCCTTCCCCAACAGAGCCATCAATCAATGTCATCAGTTGATGTGGTGAGAATTTCCCCTTCCCTTCTCTCACATCACTGTTAGAAACCCTGTAACAAGTGAAATCTTGTTCATTCAGGTGTAACTGGCTTTTTTGTCTGTGATCTGAATAAGAATTAACAAGCAGTCGATCTGCAAAGAGTAGTTTTATATTCATAAAGTGTGGTTAAATGGTAGGGTTAATGTTAGTTACTATGTTTATTCAACTCAATGGGGAGAATTGTCTCATTCTGCTGGCCACAGGAATGGTAGCGGGCAAGGGGCGGACCGTGGAAAAGTTCACTGACTTCGCATGGGATTTTCTGGGTTTTGGGGTGAATGTGGCTGAAAAATCCCACCTAATGTTTAAAGTAATACATTTTTGAAAGTCTTTTTGAAGCTATTTCAGTTTTTACCTTTCCACTCCACGCAGATTTTTTAATAGCTGCCTTATATTTATTACCTGTAATTTTGGACTCCCCACAAGTAAGAACATTTTCAATGTTAGAATCATAGATAATTACAGCTCAGAAACAGGCCTTTTGGTTCTTCTTGTCTGTGCTGAACCATTTTTTGCCTAGTCCCACTGACCAGTACTTGGACCATATCCTTCCAAACCCCTCTCACCCATAAACCTGTTCAAGTTTTTCTTAAATGTTAAAAATGACCCCGCATTTACCACTTTATCTGGCAGTTTATTCCACACTCCCACCGCTCTCTACGCGAAGAAGACTCCCCTAATATTCCCTGTAAACTTTTCTCCTTTCATCCTTAACCCATGCCCTCTGATTTTTTTCTCCCTTAGCCTCAGTGGAAAAAGCCTGCTTGTATTCACTCTATCTATACCCATCAAAATCTTATACACCTTTATCAAATCTCCTCTCATTCTTCTATGCTCCAGAGAATGAAGTCCGAACCTATTCAATCTCTGTCTGTAACTCAGCTCTTGTAAACACTTCCATTATATTAAAGACCAGTATCTGGTCACCTCCAGCTTTTGCTGACAAGTATATCCAGTATGGTATCATCTTGTGAATCTTGTTTGCATCTTCTCCATTACCTCCATATCATTCTGATAATATGGAGATAAAATATGTGGACAATACGTGACCTGACCAAACTTCAACCCAAGTTCAAACTAACCTCAAACAGAAAATGCTGGAAAATCTCAACTAGTCTGACAGCACCTGGAGGGAGAGAATAGAGGTAACGTTTTGTGTCTAGATGACAAGGGATCATGTAGACTTGAAATGTTAGCACTGTTCTCCCTCCACAGATGCTGTCATCCATGCAACATGTGACTTCCTATCAAAAAACCAAAATACACCACTTCAAGCTTAACCACACAGAGATTCATTTGCCAATCATGTCTAACCCACAGTCTAATTAATTTTCACATATTTTCTGACATTTTTTCTTTCTATTAACTGAATCTGTCAAATTGGTATCATCCATAAATCTTGAATACGTACTCCAGTTTCTTGAGTCAAAATAATTAGGAATAAGCAGTGAACAATAATGGCTCCTTATGGAACACTCACTTCCCAGGCTATCAGGAATTCAATTCTCTATTTTGTGTCTTTTTTTATTCATTTGTGGGAAATGGGCATCACTGGCTGGTCAACATTTATTGCTCATCTCTAGTTGTGCTAGGCCAGTTGAGAGACAACCACATTACTGTGGCTCTGATATCACATGTAGGCCAGACCAGATAAAGACTGCAGATTTCCTCTCCTAAAGGACATTAATGAACTAAGTGGGTTTTTCTGACAATCGACAATGGTTTTATGGTTATCAGCAGATTCTTAATTCCAGATAGTTTTATCGAATTCATATTCCATCTTCTGCCAGAGTGGGATTTGAACCCGACTCTCCATATCATTGGCTGAGTTTTCAGATTAATAATCTAGTGAAAATACCACTCGGCCATCACCTCCCCACTAGCCCCTTGCCATCCATTCTGCTACTAGTCCATGACTCCACATAGTCTGACCTTATTCATGAGTGTACTATGTGTTACCTTTGAAAATCTCAATATATTACATCTACGACCTTTTCCTTATTCACCCTTCCTATTAGATTATGAGGAAGGGCTATTGGAAGTTTTGCTTGCCTCTGTTATACCCTCCCTATAAGCCATTGCATTCCTTTGTGAACCACAATGATATTATTTGCTATGATACAGGACCTTAGCTATATAAAGAATATCCCATACATTTTCCCAATTTTCTCCATTTCTCCTTTCTTTTTTGAAGCTAGTGGATAAAACACATCTGATTTCATTGGTGGTAGACATTCCAGTAACAATCTAACTGCTTCAGTTCTCAATCTGCATGAGCGAGTTTCATTGATGGTGGTAATCATCTGAACCTCATCCGCATCGAAAACACGCTGAACAAGCTGGTGATGGAAAAGTAAAACTTCTGGATTTGAAAATGTTCAAGGTGTAATTTTAGCCAAGGCTATCCAGTGAGAAAGTAATGAATTTGAATCATCCATAATTTACAACCCATCGAATCTTCTTTTTTATTGGCTTCTCTGGAAAATAAATTTGGGCAGGATGAAAAATTGATGGTTCCAGTAGTTCCAAGCAAGTAAGCAAAAAGATCACAGAATACTACAATACAGAAGAGGCCCTTTGGCTCATTGAGCCTCATCGAGACTTGAAAGGCCCTGACCTGCCCACCTAATCCCACTTGGCCCATAGCCTTGAATGTTATGACATGCCAAGTGCTCATCCAGGTAGTTTTTAAAGGATGTGAAGTATCCTACCTCTGCCATCCTCCCAGGTGAAGTGCAGCTCCAGGCAAAATGCACAGAGCTTGAGACTTTGGCAAGTGAGGGAAATTTAAGGGTTAATTTCTAAATCTGGGCCGGGATTCTCCAAAGCCGAACATGCCATCTCCACAGGCAGTAGATCGGAGAATTTGGCACTCAGCCAAATCCCATTTGCTGCAGCAGGTCTGGAGAATCCCGCATTGGCCGAGGTCGGAGAACTCTGGCTCCAGTCAAGTTTGCGTTTTGCAGTTTAATACAATTCACTGTTAAAGTTAAATTCCTTTCAACCTCATTCAGAGTTTAAAAAGCTACCTGCTGGGGAAGCAGCTGCAGTTAGTTAATTAAGTTGCTGGTTCAAACTTGTTTCACCAGCCAGCAAGGCCTGGCTCAGCTCTGCATAGAAGTTCCGCTGGTATAAATACAGCGGGCGGCATTTTATCTCAAGACCGTAAAATCCCGCTTGATGTCAACGGACCATTCCATGATCCACCCCTCGCCCGCTCCATTTCCTGTGGTGAGCGGGAAGGTAAAATTCTGGCCTGCATGTCTCACTAAGCAAGCACAAAGATAGCAGGTTATGAGTGACTACAGCTTGTGGTGGTGTGTAAGCTAGGGAATTTGGTAAATGAGGGGATTTGGTGCAGTGTGGAGAAGGTGCTGTTCTGAGCTTTGGCAAAAAAAGGACTGCTGCGAGAGAGAGAGAGAGAGAGCTGGAGACCTGAAGTGGGCCTGGGTGGGATTGTGGTCGATGCAGACTCGATGGGCTGAAGGGCCTCTTTCTGCACCATGGGGTTCTATAATTCTATGATTGTATGGACCATGAGGCCATGAAACTGGAATCATTAATTAGGTGAGCAGATAGATGAGTGCAACAAAAGCAAAAAACATTGGAAAATTTCAGGAGGTCTGACAGCCTCTGTGGAGATAGAATAGAGCTAATGTTTGAGTCAGGATGACACTTTGTCAAGATGAGTCATTGTTTCAGAAGGCAGTCATGACCCATAGGCTAGGTATACACATTGGCTCCATGGTCAGGAACAGGAAGGTATGAATGTGTGTGAGGTGGATGTAGGGTTCCAGAAGGTAACATTGGAGGAGCCTTGCACTTTGCAATTGTCTAACAGGTTCAAGATTCTTGTAGCTTGTGTGAATAAGAGTGGGGACTGCAGGAAGATGAGCAAACTGACCACAACAATGTTGTACAGTGCGTCATTCAGGGATGAGTTAATAGGAAAGTAGCATTTGTAGGGGAGAGTATAGTAAGGGGTATGTATACAGTAATCTGCATCCAAGGACATGAATGCTGAGGATTCTGTTACTGCCTGCTAGTGGAGTTAAGGATATCTCTGCAGGAATGAAGAATAAGTTGAAGTGGGATGGAAGAATCTCACTGTTGTGGTCCACATGCCTACTAACAACATAGCTAGGATTAAGAAAGGAATTCTTCTCAGGCATTCTGAGCAGCTGGAGGGTAATTTAAAAAGCAGAACCACAGAGACAGATCCCGGAACTGTCACCCAAGCCATGAACAAAATGCTTTGGATAAATAAGATCTAAGAGTTGAACATGTGGCTCGAAGGTTGGTGTGGGAGCAAGTTGGTTTTGATTCACGGGGCACTGGCACTGGGGAAATTGGGAGCTGTACCAGAGAAATGATTTTCAGCTGAACCACGCTGGTCTAAGAATACTGGTGAATCATCTTACCAGGACAATAGAGATGGCTTTAAACTAAATTATTGGGGAGAGGATTCACAAGAGGGGAGATTCTGAAAGTTAAAGAGAAAGGACAAAGCAATAATGCAGAATAATGATACAGGATCATGATAACCAGAGTGCAACAGGGAAGGGTAGAGCATACAAACATAATAATGTATCAGTAAATAAGAGAAAGAATAGTAAAAGGGCAGAATTAAAAGCTCTATTTTGGAATATTTATAGCATTGGCAACAAGATGCATGAATTGACAGGACAGATAGAAATAAACAACAAAGGATTTGAGATCCTTTACAGAGATATGGTTGCAAGGTGACTAAAGCTGAAAAGCTTTTGATATTTTGGAAGGACAGGAGGAAAGCAGAAGAAATGGCGTAGATCTGTTAAAAAAGGATGAGATAAGTACAATAGCCTGACATGATATGGGTTCAGAAAATGAATATATAGGCTGGAATTTTTTGATTGCTCACACCAGTGGGACTCTCCAGCCTGTCAACGGTACATCCCTGCCATGGGCTTCATGGCAGTAATGTTCCATTAAAAGGGAAACCCCATTGATAACGGATGGACCAGAAGATCGTACAGTCAGCCAAAAGAAGATCACCCCACCATGTGAAACATACGGCAGGTCGCCTGGAAAATTCTGCACAAAAAAGGTGAGTTCTCTGACCTCACCTGCAGCTGAGATTTTCATGCAGTGAATGGAGATTTGGCTGAGTCCAAATCCTCTGTTCTTATTGGCAGCTGTAGTGATCAGGCGTGAATCGTTGGAGAATTCGGCCACAAGATCAATTGTTTTTATACATTCAGAAGTTGTGCACTTCATTGGCTGGCCAGCATTTATTGCCTCTCCGAGTTACACTTGAGAAGGTGGTGACCTGCGCTTGAATCCTGCAGTCCATATGGTGTAAGTACACCCACAGTGCTGTTAGGGAGGGAATTTCCAGCTGATGGTAGACCCAGGTATCTGCTGACTTGTCTTTCTAGCAGTGTAGTGATCCTGGGTTCTAACAAACTTTGTTGAGTTTCTGCAGTGCATTTGTAGCTGGTACACACTGCTGCCACCGTGCAGCAATGGTGGACAGAGTCAATGTCTGTGGTTTAGGCAAGAAGCAGCAAAAATTAATTGATGGGTGTGGTTAATAGGCCCCCTAATAGCAACTACCCTATGTGACAGAATATATATATCAAGAAATAATTAGAGCTTATGAAAAGGTTTCTGAAATAAGCATTGGTGACTTCAATCTTCACATCTATTGGACAAGTCAAATGATGAAAATAACCTGGCAGATGAGTTCACGAAGTTTATTTGGGACAATTTCTTAGAATAATACATTCTGAAACCTGTTGGGGAACTGCCTATTCTGAACCCAGTAATGTATAATGAGAAAGGATTAATTAAAGACCTCATAGAACATAGAACATTACAGCGCAGAACAGGCCCTTCGGCCTTCGATGTTGCGCCGACCAATTAGGAAAAAGCAATGACCCTCTAACCTAAATCATTCTCTTTTCATCCATAAACTTATCTACTAACATCTTAAACGCCACCAAACTTGGCGCATCTACAACTGCCACAGGCAGGGCATTCCATACCCTTACCACCTCTGGGTAAAGAACCTACCTCTGATATCCGTCCTATAACTACCACCCCTTAATTTAAAGCTATGTCCCCTCGTGCTAGCTTTCTCCATCCTAGGAAAAAGGCTATCACTGTCCACCCTATCTAAACCTCTAATCATCTTATATGTTTCAATAAGGTCTCCTCTTAGCCGCCTCCTTTCTAACGAAAACAACCTCAAATCCCTCAGCCTCTCTTCATGAGACCTGCCCTCCATACCAGGCAACATCCTGGTAAACCTCCTCTGTACCCTCTCCAATGCCTCCACATCTTTCTTATAATGCGGGGACCAGAACTGCACACAATACTCCAAGTGCGGCCGCACTAGAGTTTTGTACAGTTGCAACATGACGTTGCGGCTCCGAAATTCAATCCCCCTACCAATAAAAGCTAAGACTCCGTATGCCTTCTTAACAACCTTATCGACTTGATTGCCAACTTTCAGGGATCTATGCACTTATACACCAAGATCCCTCTGTTCTTCAACACTATTAAGAGTCCTACCATTAGCCCTATACTCTACACATTTGTTATTCCTGCCAAAGTGAATTACCTCACACTTTTCCACATTAAACTCCATTTGCCACCTCTCGGCCCAGCTCTGCAACTTGTCCAAGTCTCTCTGCAAACTATAACACCCTTCTTCACTATCTACCACTCCTCCGACTTTGGTGTCATCTGCAAATTTCATAGTAAAGGATCCTCTGAGTAGAGTAATGATAACATGCTACAGTTTCATATTCAGTTTGAGAATGAGAAATGTGTGTCCATGAGTGGTATCTTAAATTAAATAAAGACAATATCAAGGGAATGAAAACAGAACTAGCTGAACAGTTTGAATGGGAGAACAATAAAGACAAAATGGCAAACATAGAATCATAGAACCTCTACAGCACAGAAAAAGGCCATTCAGCCCATCAACCCAGCACTGACAACAATCCCGTCCAGGCCTTATCCCCACAACACCACGTATTTACCCAGCTAATCCCCCTGACACTAAGGAGCAATTTAGCAAGGTCAATCAACCTAACCTGCACATCTTTGGAGTTTGGGAGGAAATCAGAGTGCCCAAAGGAAACCCACGCAGAGGGCTGCCCAAGGCTGGAATTGAACCCGGATCCCTGGCTCTGTAAGGCAGCAACGCTAACCACTGTGCCACCATGACGCTCAATTTAAGAAGATATTTCATAATTTGCTACAAAGATATATTCCATTGAGAAAGAAATATTCTAGAAAATATTTCCAGAAGGATTGAAGAAAAGGAAAAAAATCAGACTTTGAGAGAAAACAAGAAATATAAAAATAGACCATTTATAAAAAGGGAAAAAGAGCATTGGTCCTAAAAAGGGTGACACTCGGGACAGGATTCTCCGGGCTCATATACCCCACCCCACCATCACCACCACATGGAAAATTTGGTGCTTGAATTCCAGCTGTGGGTGATGTCGGAGAATTCCGGCATGGGGAGTTCTTAAAAATTCATTTTGGGATGTGGGCATCCCTGGCTGGGCCAGCATTTATTGCTAATCCCTAATTGCCCTTGAGAAGATGACGGTGAGCTGCCTTCTTGAACTGCTGCATTGCATCTGGTGTAGGTACACTCATAGTGCTGTTAGGCAGTGAGTTCCAAGTGGTGATGTTCCGTGTATTTGTTGGCCTTGTCCTTCTAGATGGTAGCAATTGTGGGTTTGGAACGTAATGTCTAAGAAGCCTTGGCCAATTCCTGCAGTGCATCTTGTTGATCTGGAGTCACATGTTTGAGTGGTTGTAGACTTCCTGCCCTAAAGGACATTAGTGCATTGGATGGGTTTTTACGACAATCAACAATAGTTTCATGGTCATCATTAGAATTGTAATTCTTGATATTTGTTGTTATCAAATTTCATCGTCTGCCACAGTGAGATTCAAACACTGGGTCTGTGGAATACTGACCTAATGACAATATCACTACGTCACCATCTTCTCCATTTATAATGGGGAACAATGCAGAGGCAGTGCACAAATATATTGTATTTTCTTCACATTGGAAAAGCATCCCAATAATCGTTAAAAATCAAAGGCTAAAGGGAGAGAGGATCTGGTGAGTCTGTGAGATCTCTGAGTCACCTCATTCTGGGGAGGCCTCAGACATCATGGGCAATTCAGGTACTTAACAGGACACGGTGGGCCTTCCTCCAAGATCAAGAACCGTGGATGGCAGACTTGGCCACCAAGAGCTGATGTCCAATCAGAGACTGGAAGCTCTTTTGTACACAGCAGTGCCACTGGAGAACCAATATTAGATCCACCTGAGGCCCCGGATACAGGAGGGCCCCAGGCACAGGTGAGTGATGGTGGGAGCAGAGGTTGGTTGGGTGAGAACTATGGGAGAGTGTAGTGAGGGAGGTCGGCAGTAAGGACAAGGCTGCTTTCAGCTGGTTTCCCTTCTTGGTGCCAGGTTCCCCTATCAGGCACTGAGTGCCTTTGAATGAGGAACTCCCTTAGGAGCCCAAAAGTAAACACACCAGCATTTACCAGTTGTGTCCCCTGCATGGTGAACACATGGATAGTAACTGCCCCCTTAATCGCTTCACTTGGTAATGGAAGAAGGATGGTTGTCCACTGGCCCTACTTAGCAAAGACTGAATTGGGGTGGAGGCAGGAAGGGAACAGGAATCCCCCCTAGTGTCCCCCCAACTAGCAAAATTGTCATGGAGTAGGGCACGAGATGCTGCTGAATATATAAAAAAGCTTAACCAGTTTAAAATTATAGATCTAATTATCTGTTGAAAAATTCATGTCACCATTTGACAGGTTCTTCATATGAAGTTACTTTCCCTACAACATTTATGTCAATGTGAAGGGCTTCCAGCAATGCTGTTGTGAATTTGAACCTGACTGCTGTCAGCTTTATCAGATCTGGCAAGATCCATGTGTGAAAAAACATCATTTCCTCAACTCAAACAGACCACAGTTTTAAAGCGTGGGACTAGAATATCAGTCATTAAACGCAATGGTAATTAGACCAAAATCCCAAATAGACCATGTAAATGGAAGCTTTACTGCAAGGATTATCGCAGTAATTGACCCCTGCAGGAATAACCAAGGATTAACTCACTGGATTCCTGTCAGGAGATTTTATGTGAAGACCAACTTTTTTTTTGCACAGGGAGAGAACCATCAAGAGTCTCATTTTGCGGAATAATAAAAGTGATGCATTTTGACAGGTAGAATGAGGAGAGGCAATATAATCTAAACTATACAATTCTTTGAAAAAGGCGAGACCTGGGGCTGTACATATACAAATCAGTGAAGGTGCAGGACAAGAAAGCTGTTACAAACACTAAATAAAATGGAGATTATCAGGAGAGCAAGAAGTTATGCTAAAGACTTTGAAATCATAGACTGAACCCCTGATGGAGTACTGCATTCAAATCTGGGCACCGTCATTTTGGAAGAATTTCAAAGCCTTTGGGCAAGTGCAGGAGGGCATATTACCAAGAGTGGCAGTGGGGGTGGGGGAGAGGTGGGTTGGGGTTGCTGCAGGACTTCATTTACATCAGGAACTACAGAAGCTGGGGTAAAAATCTGGTGCAAGGCTGGATTTTTCAGTGCACAGTCCCCTTTAATTTTTTTTTGTGCATCATGTAGTATCTTCCAGGCTGTTGTACAGCTGCAAGACTGTTGGTTGTTCTCCTTTCACCAAAGGAGGTTAAGGGGAGATTTAACAGAGGATTGGAAGAGAATAAATGAAGAGAAGTGTTCCAATGGCAGAACATTTGGTAAATCAGAAAACAAAGGTGTAAGGTTATTGGCAACAGATAACGGAGGTATGTTTTTGTGATCCTGGAATGCGCTTCCTGTAACAATGGTAGAAGTAAGTTCAATCATGTCTTTCAAAAGCTATTAGATAAATACTTGAAGGGGAAGTTGTGCACAATCATAGGAACAGAAGAGGAATTAAATCAATTAGATAGCTGTTTTTAAGACCTAGCATATATACAATTTGCCTCTCCTGTGACACATCATTCTATAATTATGGGTCAAATCTACAGTGCAGAAGGAGGCCATTTGGCCCATCAAGCTTGCGCTGACAACAATCCCACCCAGGTCCCATCTCTGTAACCGCACATATTTATCCTCCTAATTTCCCTGATACCAAGGGGAATTTATCATGGCCAATTAACCTAGCCGGCATATCTTTGGACTGTGGGAGGAAACTGGAGCACCCAGAGGAAACTCACGTAGACGCAGGGAGAATGTGAAAACTTCACACAGTCACCCAAGGCTAGAATTGAACCCAGATCCCTAGCACTGTGAGGCAGCTTTACTAACTGTTGTGACACAATCCGCCCCATAATTCCTGCTTATCATTTATTGCAAACTTAATGGGCTGCCTATTTTGCATTGTCTCATAATCCTGAGCTAGAATGTTCAAAGTTATGATGATTGTAATTTCCTTCATCGACTGTTTCTAAGTAAGAGAATGGTTTAAGTGCTTGAAATGAGGTTATATCTAATTTTGTGGCTATGATCCCAGCCGTGATTCACCAATTTTCAGGCTAAATACTCCCACTAGGGTGAAAACAGAAGGATTTTGCATTGGTACAGGTAACGTCAGGCAGATGGGATTCACTCATCTGAAAATTTATGTGCCGCCTGATTCATGCCTGCTAGCACCACTGTTAAAAAGGGCACTTGGATTCCTGCATTCGTGGACAACTCCCTCTGTACCTCAAAATTTGAAATGGTGCCCGAGAAGGATCAAGGAGGTAGGTGCAGTGGCTATTTGCCCTCTACCACTGCCAGACTGCAAAGAAAAGGTCCCTCAAGGTCCCTCAAGTTTGGGTGGGCTCAAGTTATGGGCAAGGTTATGATCTCAAAACTCTCTGGAATGGAGATCAAATGGCTGGACTGTCACTTCTAGCCCTGGCAGACCAAAGAAAATCTCTGGCACGGTGATTTCAGAGCTCTATGATTGACATCTTCATTCCTGCTATTAGTTGTAGAAGTTTGAATGGCCATGTCACTTTAGTCTCCATGACCCCCTGGAAAGCAGGCAGGCTTTTAAATCACTGCAGCACTTCATTCTGCAGCAGAAATTTCCCCCTTTCCCTTTGCTAAAGCTGTCGGTGTGAACCGACCCCTTTGAAGTCCTCTGACAGAGAGATGCCAATTTCACTAGCAAGAGGGGGATAGGAAATGTTCCTTCTCTAAATCTGTTCACTGAGCCCCAATGTATTCACATTGCTTTTACTTCTCTGAGCCTTCCTAGAAAGCAGAAACCCTCAATTCCATTGATAACATTTGACATCTTTCAATTTCATAGTGCAGTGCTTTGGAACAGACTTTTATTGACAGCTGAATAACTTTCTACTCGGCCTTCAATCAGCTGAATTTATTTACCCTTTCCTTCATGCTTGAATGTATCTCAAGCACCACCATTGTTCCTAAGTGCAATGTTTACAAAGATTCTAAGTCTGATTTACAGTGATGGTTCTTCAAAGGGAATAAGGGTTTCACTTGCTCTCGGCCGAGACACCAGGGCAGTATGTCACTGCCAGGATGCCAGGGGGCAGTGCATCATTGGCACTGCCAAGGTACATGGCCTGAGTGTTCCTGTGTGGGGCCTGAGGAGGAAGTTGACCTGAGAGGGCGGTCAGGTCAAGTCAATCTCATGTCTGCCTATTGTGCTCCCCCAACCTTCCCCCCCTCCACACACACAGACACATATGCATTATTTGAGTGGTATGGGGAGGATGCCTCTTTGCTGAGTGGTTGGCGATGCTCCCCTGGTCAGTGGGGGAATGGACTCCATTTCGAGGGGGGACCTTAAGTTCACTTGAGTTTGGATGTCTTTAGTCTTCTTCACCAGTTCAGCATTCCAGTTACATTCCCCCTTCACTACTGAATGAATACACATCCTCTGGTATGCACTGAGTGAGATGCGCTGTCTCTCTCTCTCTCTGTATCTCTCTCTGGACTACCTTTCTCTGCGGTCTTGCAGCAGCAGAGAGGCAAACAGCCATTGGACTTCACTCCTTAAACCATGGATCCAGCCATATTTTCAATACTTATCCATTAGCCTTCTAAAAAATATCAGTAATAGCTCAGGAAGCCTAACTGGAAAGGAATATATTTATTGTTAATCAGAAAATAAAGCCACTGCTGGGTGGCGTACATGTCTAATAAAGTTCTGCAGGCTTTTCTTGGTGTGTGTCTTATAAAAGGCTTAGGTGATGAATTCCAGCAGGATTTTCCTATTTCCTGTTTTCCTGTCCCCTATCCCACCGAGGGAGATCAATTGGTGATTTGCCATGAAATTCATGGAGGTTACTACACCTGTCCCCCTCTGAGTCCAAAGGTTTCCCCATGTTCTTATTGGGCTGGGGTGTCTTTGTCTTTTGATCTGTGACCTCGTTTCTGTCATTTGCACACTCTGATTGGAGGCGTATACCCAGTGGGCAAACATCATTTCCTAGTGGAATGTCAAAGAGCCATTGCAGGGGGTTTATCCTGGATGGTGATCCCCAACTGTGATTCTGCTGCCTCCATCTCTATTTCTGAGGCTGAGTCCTTGACCTCTCTTGATTTTTTAGTGGAGATTCCTGTCTGCAGGCTAGTGTATAAGATGCCAATGGACTTATGTCCGGTATCCAAGGGTACAACAAGACTGCTGTTGGGACTTCTGGTTTTCTTGGTAGGTTTTGCACTGCTTGACCAGGTTTTCAATGCCCTTGCTCATTCCAGGCCACCCAATTTAACTTCTTTCATTTTCAAAATTCCTGGATGGCCAGTTACGTAATTTGTGGAGTGTTGGTCACTGGCCTGGACACAGGGCAACCACTTGGGTTCCTCACATGACAATGCTATCTTCAATGCTCAGTTTTTGATATTTGGTGATATATAGGATCCCCTCGTGGCCCACACGTAGGACAATCTGATATAGCTTTGCCAACATCGAGTCTTTTTGGTCCAAGTCTGAATTTGCTTAGCAGATACTAGCAGAATATCCATTAAGTTCAAAGTCATGATGATTTCATTCATCTTCAGAGGTGAAGGTCAGCTGGTGGGTAGCAGCAAGCGGCTCAAGGCATCCAGTTTACTATCTGTCTCCCTGAACGAAGTCCTAAGCACCTAACAGAGTTGGATCGAAGCTGATGCGATGGGAGGGATTGCCTTGCTTTCTGTGAAAAGGCCCAACAGAGTTCTTTGATCCAACACAATGGTGAAATGCTGACCATAGACCTATTGATGGAA
The DNA here is from genome assembly GCA_024679065.1 of Sphyrna mokarran. Lineage (NCBI taxonomy): Eukaryota > Metazoa > Chordata > Chondrichthyes > Carcharhiniformes > Carcharhinidae > Sphyrna > Sphyrna mokarran. The sequence goes on along the minus strand of JAGIQG010000006.1, from coordinate 35,281,555 downwards.
CTTTTTTCACCGCAAATACCAAGGCCAAACTTTCTTTCTTGATCTGGGTATGCTTTCTTTCTGCATCTGCCAGGGTTTGTAATGCATAGCAAGTGGACATTCTGCCCCATTGTCCCAATAATATGACAATACCACTCTTATTTCATCCTCATTGTCAATGTGATAACTCAGGAAGCTCATCTCTGAAGGACTAGTATTTATTGTTAATCGTAAAGTAACACTACTACTCCATGGTGTACATATCCAGTTCTGCAAACGCTTCCTGATGTCTGCTTTATAAAAGGCTGAGGTGATGAGTTCCACCAGGACAGGCAATAGCCAGTTACCAAGGGAACTCATATTCAACGAGCTCCAGAGGGAGATCAATTAGTGATTCCCCATGGAACTCATTGGGGTTTTCACGCCATCACATTTTCTTTTCTCTTCACTAATGTGTGAGATGGGAAAATAAATGTTTGGAACGTTCTGGATTTTTTTCTGGCAGTGGGAGTAACAGATTGAGAATCCAAACCCTGAGGCCTGAAAAGAAGTGCAAAATATATACCAGAGATGAATGTTTGGCAATGAGGTGTGCTTTTTAATTCATGTATATCACAGAACTCACAAGCACTTCAGCTGTGAGTGGGTAATTCCTGTCTTTCCTCTGACTGTTGCCAGATTATGTTGCTTGATTGCCTATTATTCTTCGTATACATGTCTGAGATTTGTGCCAACTTAAAACATAGTGAAAAATGATTTTCTATTACTGTTTTCTGAATTCATCATTTAGGTGTTTTTCCCTCAAGCTATTGAAAAACCAGTAATACAATGATGGATAACAAAAGGTCAACCATAGACTCTGGCCTAATATCATCAAGGATCATTTGCAATCTGCCTGTGTTCCTAAATCACTCTATAATACAGAAACATAATCATAAGTCATTCTCCTTTTGGTACTATATTCAAATGACTCCAAGTAAATTACTCTTTTTAATCATTTTCTGTTTGTATGCATAAATCAACATTTACAATCTATCCCAATTGCTCCGAGGTGGGATTCTTAAACCACTGCTCACAGCTATTTTTACACAAGAGTCCACCGTTAAAAATCAACCACGTCAGTGCTGGTCTGGAATCACATACAGGGCAGACTAAAGACAGCAGGATTCATCCCCGAATGAACATTAATAAAGCAGTGGGTGTTTACTGCAATCTGGCATGTTTGGCATCATTGCAAAATGGTTTGACACACTTTCTTGGAAACAAGAATGCGGGGCAGCATTGTGCTGTCTGGGCACAGTGCAAATTTTGATAGCCTTCTATGCTGCTTCCTAATTAGAAGTCTGCCCATCAAGCATTGTAAAGAACCTTTTTTGGGATGTTCTGGTTGCTATGTGTATGAAGTGTTGCTGGATATGCTATGTTAATAAGATATAAAAGGTGGGGGGGGAAGTCTTGAAATGATATAGTTTTCAGAAAATCTGAAGATCTCCATAGTCAGTGAAGTAATTTTAAAGCATAATCATCAATAGCATGTGGGGAAACACAGCAGGCAATTTATGCAAAGCAAAACCACATGTACAACAGTGAAGTGCAAAATTGAGTAATTTTTTCTTTGCTCTCAGCTCTGATAAAGGGTTGTCCAGACTCAAAACGTTGGCTGTTTCTCCCTCCACAGACGCTGTCAGACCTGCTGAGAATTTCCAGCATTATCTGTTTTTGTTTCAGATTCCAGCATCGGCAGTATTTTGATTATAATATTTTCTTTGGTTGGAGGTCAACTAAGCAATGGCCAGGAGCTTAGGAAACTCCCTTATCTTTTATATCTTTTATACCCACTGCCTGGGACAGATGTGCTGCAATTAATCTGGAAGACAGCTCACATTCTTCATCTGGATGAAGACAGCTCTGTCTTCATCTGGAAGACAGCTCACATTCTGAAAGTGCTGTGCTGAGTATAGCACAGCACAGCTGTGCTATACTCACAATCTGTATCACAGATTGGTATGGCTTCTGCTCTGCCCAAGACCACAAGAAACTACAAGGGGTCATGAATGAGCATTGCTCAAACCAGACTCCCATCCATTGACTCTGTCTATACTTCGCGCTGCCCCAGCAAAGCAGCCCAGTATAATTAAGGAACCCATGCAGCCTTCTACTTCTTCCGTTGGGAAAGAGATCCAAAAGTCTGAAGTCTTGTACTAATCGACTCAAGAACAACTTCTTCCCTGCTGCCATCAACTTTTGCATGGACCTGCCTTGCATTAAGTTGATCTTTCTCTGCACCCTACCTATGACTATAACACAACATTCTGCACTCTTGTTTCCTTCTCTATAAATGTATGCTTTGTCTATATAACACACAAAAAGCAATACTTTTCACTGTATTGCAATACTAAAAAGCAATATTACTGAAAAGCAATACTAATACATGTGACAGTAATAAATCAAGTTAAATCAAAAATCAAAAACTCTCAACCTGGATTAGGTGTTAATGTCCCTGACTCCACATCTCCCTGAATTGTAAGTATAGACACTGTCACCAAGCCAAGACTGACAGCAATGATTTATTTTAGAACAGTCAACACGGCCAGTCCTCTTTAATTGGTTACCACATCACCGGGAATGAAGATGATTTATTTATATTGGGGTCTGTTTCATTCCTGCTTACATTATGTATCGGGGCCGAAATTCTTTGCTTGTGAGTGACACCTCCCAATATTACATTCAATGGAAAATCTGGCTTCATTACAAGTCATGTCGATTTAAATTGGGTCCAGAGAAAATAAATGAATAATTCCACTTCCTTTATCAAAATATATATTTTATTCATAAAATTTGTATAAGTACATTTTGTAACAGCTCAAATTTGACACTACCCAAAGCAGAAAATAGATCAGCTTCTTTTAATATAGTGGATACAGGACCTCACCATTTATGAGTCCAGGTCATATTTATAATGAGTATTTACATTTCATGTCAAACTTTCCTGATGCACACAGCTCTAAGGGACTTCCATGGGTTCCTGCCCCTCACAGTGCACATAAGAAATAATACTCTTCACTGTATACCAACACAGGTCTCAATAATAAATCAAATTAAATCAAACAAAAAAACACTGCCTGAACATTTAAGTTAAATGCAAAATACCACAGATGTTTTTAATCTGAAATAAAAATAGAAAATGATAGAAATATTCGGAAGATCTGCAGCATCTGTGAGAAAGAAAAGTTCTGCCAGACCTGCTGAGAATGTCTAGCACTCTCTGTTTTTGTACAACATTTAAAATAATTAAGCCACAATGGGCAGTACTTCAAAAGAAAGAATGCAGTTACATATCTCTCTTAATCTGTGAGAACATACCCTATATCCTTTTTCATAGGATTTTCACAATAACTTCATTGCAGTGTGAATGTAAGCCTACTTGTCAGTAATAAATAAACATTTTAACTTTAACTTTACTTCGTATGTCAGAAAAAAGATACAAAAGTCTGAGGTTACGTACCAACTGACTCAAGAACAACTTCTTCCCTGCTGCCATCAGACTTTCAAATGGACCTATCTCACATTAAGTTGATCTTTCTCTACATCCTTGCGATGACTGTAACACTACATTCTACATTCTCTCCTTTCCTTCTCAATGACACGTACACTTTATCTCTATTTGATTTGATTCATTAGTGTCACGTGTATTAGCATACGGTGAAAATTATTGTTTCTTGTGCATATACAGACAAAGCATACTGTTCATAGAGAAAGAAACAAGAGTGAGTGTAAGGAACAATACGTTCCAATGTATACTACTAATACATGTGACAATAATATATCAAATCAAAATACCAAATCAAGTCAAGATGCCTTTTCACAGCAGAGGAGAGGAAGAATTGCCCTTGTGCATCTCTTCTTGGCCGATTTGGGAGCAAATGAATAGTCACCCACGTAGTTGTAGTTATTCATTTTTACAGCTACATCCTTGGAGTTTGGTGGGATCACAGTCAGAATGTTGCCTCTGAGTACTCTGTGATTACTGTAAATAGACTAGTGTAAGAGACTGCACTGAAGATCCCTCCAGGTGTTTTGCTTCTAATTGTTGAAAGCAAAACCAATTTTCGCAGAACTTGCTGCATCCTTGCTCTCAGTTTTTATAATAAATGGGAAATATTCAGATGCAGATTATAATGGTTTTGCACATTTTAATGATTTATAAGAAAGACCTTACACATAAATAGCCTCCCTTTTTTATATTTTCCATCGACTTAATGGGAAACATCAATATCCCATTTGTACAACTTAAAGAGAAGATGCTTAAAACTGTTGCCACCAAATTGGGCACTGTGCCTAGAATCTGCCTTCATCTGCATCACACTTTATTGTTATGCCTCAAGGAAGAGGATGCACTTAACCTTGTTACAACCATGATTATAACCATCAAAGCATTCTCTTTTACGACATAAACTTTTCAAGAAAATCAAGATATTAATTTAAACAAATGCAATAAAAGACAATTAGTTATTGTCACAAGAACTGTTGCAATGGAGAATAATGGTGAAATGGTATTTATTCTGATTTTTGTTACATATCCTTTAACACCCGTTCTTCCTCCTGCTGGGGGAATATTGTGGGCTGGGTCATGAACCCCTCCACTGTTGTTACCAATGCAGGTCTATTGTTGTCTGGCAGAAATACATTTCAAGTGAGGGGGGGCAGCCTCTTCCTTATTCCCCTGTTAAAGAAATTGTGGAGGACTTTGCTGTTGATCCTCATAGATCCCCAGCAAAGAGCTGCCACAGGCATCATAGGTTAAATGACCTCTGTTTTCTGTTAACGTTTGGACTTTGTAACAGATGAAATCAGTTTGGCTGTGAGATTGAGTGAATCAATGGGTTGACCCACTACCCATTCATCTTTGGTCTCGGCTTCAATTCAAGTCCAGACCTATAGACAAAATTGTCCCCTTTCTCATGACTTATGAAGGTGCTATGTAGAATTTGGTTGGCAAGTCACATCCCAGTTTCCTGTGGGTGTGATCTCACAGCACAAAGTTGAAATTGACAACCTCATTTAGAGCTGTGTAATTCTGCCTGAAATGTGAGTTGTACACTAAAGTGACTGCACCATACTTGACCCAGGAGAGTTTAATTGTAAAGCTGAATTTTCTCAGCAACGTGTTGGGTGCTGTGAAGGCTGTGAAAATGGTAGAAGGAAACAATGGGAAAGGAACTCGATTCTTGCCGCTTTCAGTATGGCATGATGGGAGGGAGTTTGGCCCCTCAATAATAATAACAATGCTGCTGAGACTTCTGTGCTGCTGACCCTCTGATTGGGGATGGGCCACTATCATTAATTGGATAGCAAAGGAGTTTCAGGCAGGAGTGACCTTTGATGCGAGTTATATGGGATTGCCCCCAAGTCCTTGTGGCAGCAGATCATTGTGAAAAAGCTGGCAGATGTGAGTAATCACATTCCAAGACATTCTGAGGTGCTACTGGGGTTACCTTTTACTCATTTATAGATAGCTACAGTGCCTATGGATGGGCCAAAGCTCATCACAACGGTGCCCCCTGTTACCAGCATCCTGACCAGCTTGAGGTCCTGCTGCCTCTTACTGCTCAGGCGGTTGCATCTCATACCTTGTACCAACTTAAGTCCCTTCACCTCCTCATCTGGTCAAGAGGCAGTAGAAAGGCAGGTTGTCTAGAGCCTGCATCATCTCGCCCGCAGTGCATCTATCAATGAATTGCAGTAATCAATCTTGTGATCTTATTCCACTCAGGTTTGCCTCGTTCTCAGAACCACCAGACCAGTGCTTAATTTTGTGCCTGCCTTCCATTACCCCCATACCACACCTCCCAGGTGAAGAACATCCCGGAGGAACAGAGATGAGCCTTTCTCCCATTCAGACACAATGGAGACATTGTTCTCTAATGGGTGATTACAGGCATGTGCAAGAACCCTCCCTCAGAGACTTTTCAGCTTGCTTCCATTACCCATCTGTCGCTTTAATGAGATCTTTGCCTTGGACAGTGGTACTGTAGTGATTTGGAAGAAGGTGTATCTAGTGTAATCAGTAAATTTGCGGATGACACAAAGATGGCTGGACTTGCAGGTAGCAGTGAACATTGTCGGAGAATACAGCAGGATATAGATGGGCTGGAAAATTGGGCACAGAAATGGTAGATGGAATTTAATCCAGATAAATGCAAAGTGATGCATTTTGATAGGACTAATGTAGGGGGGAGCTATACAATAAATGGCAGAAACATCAAAAGTATAGACACACAGAGAGACCTGGGTGTGCAAGTCCACAGATAATTGAAGGTGGCAGCACAGGTGAAGAAGGTGGTGAAGAAGGCATATGGCATGCTTGCCTTTATAAGATGGGGCATAGAATATAAAAATTGGCGTCTGATGTTACAGCTGTTAGAACATTGGTTAGACCACATTTGGAGTACTGCATCTAGTTCTGGTCGCCGCACTACCAGAAGGACATGGAGACTTTGGAGACAGCGCAGAGGAGGTTTACCAGGATGCTGCATGGTATGGAGGGTCTTAGCTAGCAGAAGAGCTTGGGAAAACCAGGGTTGCTCTCCCTGGAAAGACAGAGAATGAGGGGAGACCTAATAGAGATGTATTAAATTATGAGGAGTATGGATAGGGTAAACTGTGGAAGCTTTTTCCCAGGTCAGAGGTGACAAACATGAGGAGTCAAAAGTTCAAGGTGAGGGGAGGGGGGCGAGGTTTAACTCAGATATCAGAGGGACGTATTTTACACAGAGGGTGGTGGGGGCCTGGAATGCACTACCAAGCAGGATGGTGGAGGCGGACATGCTGGCATGTTTAATACTTATCTGGATAGTCACGTGAGCAGACTGGGAATGGAGGAATACAGAAGAATGGTCTAATTGAACCAATGAGCGGCACAGCTTTGGACTGTTGAAGGGCCTGTTTCCTGTGCTGTATTGTTCCTTGTTCTTTGACGTTTGTTTGTGGCGGGATGAGGGGGTGTGGTGACTGAGTTTGATAAGCATTGAGATTCCTCCTCACTCACATAACTGGTTGAACCTTCCTCACCATTTTTCTTTCATATTGCTGAAGAACAGCTGAAACAAGTGAATTGACCTGACTGTTAGCTTCTGAACTGATTCTATCTATTTCCATTGTGCTCAAAATGATAAACTTTGTGTCATTTTATCAATCTGCTACCAATAAGCCACCAATAAAAATGATTCAGGAAAATGTTCTTTGTGACCCAGTACGGTATGGACTATCAGAATGCTGTTAGTTACACCCTGTGTTTGGGATGGTGAGAATGAATTGATATGCTGTCTGCATGATTTTGAACAGCATAAATAACGTATGTTGTCCTTGGGTTTGAGAGTGCTATCCTTTGACTCACCCCCGTGCAAATCGAACAGCTCTACCTTTTTTTTCAGCACCATTTGTTCGAACAGAGCATTTCACTTCCTCTAGACAAAGCTGGCTCACTGTAGCAAAGGCAGTAGTTAGCAACAGGGATAGAAGCAGCACTGGGAGGACACACTGCCATTTGAAATGCTAAGTGTTTGATTTTATTGGCTTTTAGGAATAAGACTCCCAAGATTGGGGAGGACATGTTTACATGTACTGGACAAAGTTCATCTTTATCAGGCATTACAGCAGGCAGGCAGTGAAGAAATATGATTGTATGAATTGCATTGTTATGACAAGCATAGTATATTAACATGTTCTTTATTCTCCCACATACTCTCTTCATAAATGATGATCCTGTCAGCCTGGTTGCAGGTATCTCAGGAGCAAGCAAAAGAGCAGCAGCAGGAGTATTTCCCCTTGTTATTTTTTGGGGGTATAATCACTTGATTCTAAGGTATGAGGAACAACATTACAACAAGGGTTTCTCATCAAAGGAGGACACAGACAATCTCAGAGCTGCCAAATGGAGGCTCAGCTACTGTAAATCCTTTGCAGGTCCATCAAAGAAGTAGGTTTCTTTGCAGACCCCTTTGAGGAAAGGATATTAGCTGTTTGCATAGAATCATACAGCGCAGAAGAGGCCCTTTGGCCCATCGAGTCTGCACCAACACATCAGAAACATCTGAACTCCCACCTAATCCTATCTGCCAACACTTGGCCCATAGCCCTGAATGTTTTGATGTGTCAATTGCTCATTCAGATACTTCTTAAAAAATGTAAGACAACTGTCTCTACCACCCTCCCATGCAATGCATTCCAGACTGTCACCATCCTCTGGGTAAAAACATTTTTCCTCACATCTCCCCTACACCTCCTGCCCCTCACCTTGAGCCTGTGTCCCCTCATGACTGACCCTTCAACCAAGAGGAACAGCTACTCCTTATCCATTCTGTCCATGTCTCTCACAATCTTGTACACCTCGATTAGGTTGTCCTTCAGTTTTCTCTACAAAATGATTTTCCTTCACTTGGTTCATTGAGGAGCTCTGTGCCTGGGTGTAGGCACCGATTTCTTTTTGGTGGGTATCATTGGCTAGGCCACCATTTGTTGCCTATCCCAAAAAACCTTTGTGAAGGTGATGGCGAGCTGCCTTCTTAAACTGCTGAAGTCCATGTGGTGTAGATATACCACGGTTAAGAGTATTAAGACATAAATAAGTCCTCATGCTGATGAATTGTTGCTAAGATGCCAGGCAGTGATGGAAAGGCAAATAGAATGGATTTATTTACCAACAAAGAGAATTGATCTTGAACTTCTTTCTCTGGTGCTTTACTCAGGAAATGAAGCAATGAAGTGAGAGAATCTTGGTGAAAATTCACTCTCATGGCTCCAAATCAAGGCCTAATGTACACTTATGACTCGCTGGCCACTTCTTTGGCCAGGCTGTTCTAGTACACTCCTGCATGGCTTCTCTATTCTACCCTTAGTAATCCTGCTGTTATCCAATGTCCTGCTGGCCATGTTCTCACTTACACCAAGCCCCATCTGCAATGTTTTTGTTGACCTGCATTGGTGGCTGATCAAGCAATACTTTAATTTTAAAATCTTATCCCTGTTTTCAAATCTCTCCATGATCTTGCCATTGTCTATCTCTGCCATCTCTCCAGTCCCACAATGCTTTGAGACATCTGTCCCCCTCTAATTCTGTCCTTTTGAACAACCCCGGTTTCCTCCCAAAAAATATCAGGCGCTCTTCCTCTCTTACTCCTACTTTAAGTTGCTACTTAAAATCTAACTCTTTGACCAGGTTTTTGGTCACCTATTCTAATGTATCAAATGAGGGCTGTGGGCCCATGTGAACATTAGCTGCTTAGGTGGATATGGAACTGCACGGCCCTTCAGCCAGAATCAAATGTTGATCCTTTGGCTGACGGATGATTCCAATAACCCAATAACGACAATAATCTGCATGAAAATGATGCCTTGAAATTAGTAAAACTTGTAGGTTATGTGGACCAACACATGCATCAAAGATTCCACTCAGGCAATCCAGCGAATGATATCGCCAAACATCTGCAGTTAGTTCATTAAAGCTGCTTTTAAACGCCCAGGGATGCAGTGAGAAGGTAAAATACAAACAGGTTAACAGCAGTCAGATTGTATAGCTGCAAAGGTTGACTTTGAAGTCTTGCTAGTTCTATGCAGTAATAACAGTCAAATTAACAATCACATTATCACACATAAAATAGGTTTTGTTCATTTAGGCTAATTTTCCAATGTTTATGGCTAAAGGTAGTTGTTGAATCGTACAGATTAGTTCCTGGTGGCTGGGGAAAGGCACATTTTGGAATACTGTGAAGCTGTATAGAAAGGAAGATTACAGAACTGATTCCCAATCTGTGGTATTTTTATCTTTAATTATTAGTGTCACAAGTAAGGCTTACATTAACATTGCAATGAAATTACTGTGAAAATCTCCTAGTCGCCACATTCCAGCGCCTGTTAGAGTACACTGAGGGAGAATTTAGCATGGCCAATGCACATAACCAGCACATCTTTTGGACTTTGAGGAGCACCAGGCACCAGGAGGAAACCCATGTAGAAATGGGGAGAATGTGTAGATTCCACACAGACAGTGACTTAAGCTAGAATTGAACTCTGGTCCCTGGCACTGTGAGGCAGCAGTGTTAACCACTCTGCCACCGAGCCATGTAAATGTAAAGACCCCAGCTGTGATAGCAAGGGGGCTGCTGCAATTGACTTTGGTAGCTTAAATTGCCGTGTTGGGAGCTATCCGTCAGAATCTCCACCACTCTTCACTATCTATAAGACTATTGGACTGTGCAGAGGAGTATGTGTTCATGGCAAGGATACAATGAAATTCTTCCGCATGGCTTGCTGATACTCACTCACAGATGGACACATGGAAAAAAAAGTCCCTTGAGTGTAGTATTGGAGGGCATTTTTAACTCAAAGAAACTGGGCCACTACATGATGGTTTTTCATCCAGATAACATGATTTTTTTATTACTTACCTAATTGAGGAATTGTGTGTAGGGATTGGAGTGTTTTCCATTTCAGGCACCTTATAGTGTCAGCATTGAGCTCTTCCAGGCCAGACAATATGTGAAGCTTGCCTTACTCAATCCCAACCTCAGAAATCCACCTCAATAGTAACAATGTTGCCTTACTTTTCATAAAAGCATCTCAGCTTCTCAGAAGGCTGAAGTAGGGACAATTTTGTGCTGTAGGCCCATTCTCACGAGGAACTGGTTTAAGACTGCTTAAAGCCAAGGGACATAGAAACATTCCAGTCAGTACAAAATGGAGAGTAGCAGTCTGGGCTGGATTTGAACTTGCGTCCCAGCAGTGAAAGCATAGTATCTGAACACAATGCTGCCCAATTTCCCATGTTAGAGGTTTGAACAAATTATGCTTCATACTGTTTACAAATTGTGTTGAAATTCTGCTTTATGAGGCAGATAATCTGTACAATAATGGCTGTAAACTCAAAATGTGGGAAGAAATGTTGTAGCTACATGTAGGAACTAGGATGCACTGATCAGAGCAGACAGTCATGCTTTACAAAGCTGTACTATAAATACAACTGAAGCATTAGGGGCTCCATAGGACATATGGGCCGTGGCTTTAATTGGCACTTGGGTACCATCATTTCCTGTGTGTACTCATTCATTATGTGAACAAAAGGTGGGCCATTTCGACAAAATCATGCAGACAATCAATTCTTTATGTGTGGAAAGACACGTCCAAGACCCTTCAGGGCACAGTTATCCTCTAGTTTTGATTCCAAACAAAAATTGGAAACTCAAACGTAATTGTGGATTTGAGAGGCCAGGGTTATTAGGGTCAGGGGACAGGGCTACTGAGCTGAAGAAATTGACATGACCTTTTTTCTCCCTCCCCACAATCTGAGTGCAAATAATGCCCAAAAATCCAAGCTACTAATTATATTCTTTACGTTTGAGGTCCTTCAAAGGAAAATGATAAAACGGGATAAACTACTGGCAGGGACCTTGTTTTTTTATATTGGTAAACAACAGTTTGGTGGCCTTAGCCTTTTCTGAAGTAATTATGTTAAGTCTCTTCAAAGTGGAGTAGGTGGAACATTGTCTGAGTACAGGAAGTCAGTGAAACACGAGTACATTCCATTCTCATAACTCATTGTCATGAAGTTGAAACATTATTTCATGCCATACAGTACTTTCATTTCGACTTGTCAGCGTGATGAAACATTTCATTAGAATAGATTAAAAGCTCTTAATGATGTAACTTAATATTTGTTACAGGCTGCCATAAGTGATTCCCTTAATCATATATAACATCTCACAGTCTCCGAATGAAGGACTGATCGCTCAGCGTTCTACCAAAAGACATGTGGACTATTTATTTCTCACATAAGCTGAAGATGAATGTTGACCACACTCTGACACTTCAGCTCATGCTCATATTATTTGATGCACGTTTTAGCAACTGATTCAGACTCACATTAATGTGTGCTTTGACTTGGTTTTGACAATACCTTATATAAATCTTACTCGTGGTACTCATGTACAGTAATTGGACTATTTCAGAGGCTATAAAATTGACTTTAAAACATCTCCAATCTTGACAGGCTTCACGTTCAAAAATCACTGAACCATTCAGAGCTCTGTTATTGTGGCCAACTATTACCTTAGATAATATCTAAATGAACAGTTAATACAGATGGCTGAAACTTGATGTGGAATGAATTTGATAGAAAATGCAATACTTGTGAGGTTGGTGGATTCATATTATTAACAGGTGATAAAGTGTCCCATATTTTACAGGAGCATCCTGTCTTCTGCCTAATTCCCCTATATCCAGTAGCATATCGCCATTTGTCCTGCATTTCTATTGTTTTTATGCAGTGTGCTTCTTGTAACTTTTGCACTCAGTAAGAGGTCAGCAAGACCCCAGAAGCCTCGATTGAACAGGTTTCCGAAGTCACCATTGCAGACAGATCAGCCTTCTTGAAAGTTAAGCCATGGAAAGTGACTGGCCCGGATGGGCACTCAGATCCAGCACGGACCAGTTGGCGGGGGTATTCGCAGACGTCTTAAACCTCTCCTTACACCAATCTGAGGTTCCTACCTGCTTTAAGAAGATGACCATCATCCTAGTACCAAAGAAAAGCCAGGCAGCATGCCTTAATGATGATTATCCAATGGTTCTAACATCCATCATCATGAAGTACTTTAAAAGGTTAGTCATGGCATGAATTGATTCCTGACTATCAAATTGCCTGGATCCATTACAGTTTGCCTATTGATGCATAAAACCAACAACAGATGTCATCTCTCTAGCTCTACACTCAACCTTGGAACACCTGAACAACAAGAACGCTTACTTCAGACTCCATTTTAGCTTCAACACTATTATTCCAATAAAACTCATCTCCAAACATCTGTGGCTTGTCTCCTCCCTCTGTGGCTGGATCCTAGATTTCCTAACCCACAGATCGCAATCAGTGAGAATAGACAACAATACCTCCTCCACGATTATCCTCAGCACTGGTGCCTCACAAGGCAGTGTGCTCAGCCCCCTTAGTGCACTCCTCATAAACCTCTGACTGTGTGGTCAAATGCACTATTGTAGTGAATTGAATCTCAAACAACAACAAGATGGAGTAAAGGAAAGAGGTCAAGAATCTGATGAAATGACGCAACGATAATAATCTCTCCCTCAATATCAGTAAAATGAAAGAGATAATCATTGGCTTCAGGAAATTTAGTAAATGACATGTTCCTGACTACATCAATTGGGATGAAGTAGAAGTGGTCAAGAGCTTCAAGTTTCTAAGTGTCCAGGTCACCAACAATCTGTCCTGATCCTTCCATGTTGATGTTATAATAAGAAAGCCCACCAATGCCTCTATTTTGAGATGAGGCTAAGAAAATTTGGCATGTCAGCTACGACTCTCATCAATTTTTACAGATGCATCATAGAAAGCATTCTTTTTGCATGCATCACAGCTCGGTAAGCCAAAGACTGCAAGAAACTACAAAAGTTTGTGAATATAGCTTCGTCCATCGCACAAACCAGCCTCCATCCATTGACTCTGTCTATACATCCCACTGCCTGGGAAAAGCTGCCAGCATAATCAAGGACCTCATGCATTCCAGACATATTCTCTTCCACCTTCTTCCATCAAGGGAAAGATACAAAAGTCTGAGAACAAATAGCATCCAATTCTTCCCTGCTGCAATCAGACTTTTGAATGGACCTACCATGTATTAAGCTGATCTTTCTCTGTGCCCTAGTTATGATTGTAACACTGTACTCTGCACCCTCTCCTTTCCTTCTCCCCATATGTACTCTATGAATGGCATGTTTTGTCTGTATAGCTTCAAGAAACAACACTTTTCACTGTATACCCATACATGTAACAATAATAAATCAAATCAAATTTTAAGAAATCAGATCAGAGTCCATGCCTGCATCGGATTGGACTTGAGCAAAGAAGGAGCCGGGTCATGAGGGAGGAGAGATGGAGCAGGGCCAGCACTCACTGGATTGTTACTTAAATTGCAGGAGAATAGTTAAGATAAGGACAAATGGTCCAGGAGGGTCCAAGTCCAGAACTGGGCCTAGCAGCAGCAAGATTTACTCAGGGGTTCAAATGGAAGGAAACCCATTTAGTATTGGCCTGAGCCAGATGGTTATTATAGACTCTGGGCAGGTTCAGCTCCCAGACAAGAAATCAGTAAACCTGAAAGGGTAATGCGGAGGGGTGGTTGTTCTGGGATACCCAGTTGAGGGGTGTCCAGCAGACCCACCTGGCATTTAGGCCAAGGGTGGGTCAGTGACTCCATCAGGCCCTGGAGGCAGGGTATTGAGTCTGAGCGAGGGAAAGGTATATGGCATATCCAGCAGGACTGAGAGGAGCGACAGTCTAAGATGGATCTGGCTAGCCCAGGAATGAGGGTGTGATAGGTCTGAGACAGAAGAGGTGGGGAATCGGCATGGGGAGAGAGCATCTGCTATCATCTTCTCCATTTAACAGTTCCACCAGCACATTCCTTCCCCCGTCAACAGTTTCTCCTGAACTATCCAACCACCACCCTTCAACCCTCATCTCTACTGACATGTCTAATAATGTTTCAGTAGAGTTGATACCCCTGGTGACAAAGCCCAGAATGTATTCTTAGTCAAACTTGTTGATCCACATTCATTGCAGTTTTAGTGCTTATGAAGTATCTCGATAGCTGCTTGCACATTTGGAGAAAGAGTATAGGATAGGGTAGGCTCCTCAGCTAACTGAAGCTCCAAAATGGATTAAAAATAGTCATCTCTTATTGGATCTTCCAGACACCAGCACAGCATTGAGTTGAATATAATTCTTCCTCAGAATGGAAGAAGAGTAGACCTTTGATGGGTTTTGTGCCATTGAAAAGAGGGGAGGAGGAGGACGAGGTACAAAAGGAAATAGGTTTGAAGGCAGCAGAGATTAAATGACAAAGCTGTCAGGATCCACAGGCAAAGAAAATGGTAACAGCTATAGTAAAGAAACAAAATATTTGTCCAGAATGAGTGTAAATGCCAGAATAAAACAAAATTCAAATTGGTAGATGTCAAAAAAAAACAGAAACAAAATGGAGGGCAGAGCTCATGGTCTGAAATTGTTGAACTCAATGTTCAGTCCAGAAGGTTGAAAAGTACCCAATCAGAAGACTAGCTCAAGCTCGTGTTATCTTCACTGGGATGTTACAGCTGGCCAAGAGTGGAAATCTGAGATTGAGAGCAAGGCGGTGAATTAAAATGGCAAAGAACCGAATCTTGGGGCAGTGCTTGTGGACTGAGTGGAGGTGCGTACTTTCCCAATCTGTGTATGGTCTCGCCAGTGTAACAATGGACACTCCATCCTGAGCAGCGAATGCAGTCGACTCAATAGAAAGAAGTGCAAGTGAATTGCTGCTTCTCTTGGAAGGCACGTTCAGGGCTTTGGGCACTGAGGAGGGAGAAGGTAAAGGAGCAGGTCAATCACTTTGTAAGTTTGCGTGAAAAGGTACCATGGGAAGGGAACGAGGTGATTGGGGAGTATCTCAGGTTACACGCAAGTAACAGTCCATTTGGAATGCTGTTGGGGGAGGAAGGGAGAAAGCAGGAATCTACGGCCATGTTTGTCCTGAAACCGTAAAATCCTCCCCAAGGTCAATGATCTTTCTATGGTACGATCCTTGCTTGCTCCAGTTCCCAGGGCAGATGGGCCGGTAAAATTCTCACCAATGTGTTTGGTGGTGATAGTGGAAATGATGAAGATGATCCTTTGTATGTGAAGGCTGATGGGGTGGAAAGTGAGGAATAGGGAAATCTTGGTCCTGGAAAGGTGGGAAATGGGTGAGAGCAGATGTATGGGATATGGGATGGTCACTGTTGAGGGCCATGTCAATCACTTGGTGGGAGGGTGGGATGGAGGGGGTGGTGAAATTTTTGGTTGAGGCAAAAGAAAGACATGTCAAAAGTGCTATTGTGCATCACCAGAGCAGATACATTGGAGAAACTGGGAGAATGGAAGGGAATCCTTACAGGAGACAGGGTATGAGGGAGTCGAGTCAAAAGAGCTGTGACTGTTGGTGCATTTGTAATGAATATTAGTAGACAGTCCAGTAATTACACAATTAGTCCCTGCTCCTTCTCCTATTATTCTACAAATATTTCCTTTTCATGAATCTATCTGATTTTTTTGTATATTTTCATCTCCTATGCCATCTCCAACGTATTTTAAAAACACGTTTCCCATTGAATTGTTTAAGGCAAATTAAAGATCACAGGACTAGATATTTAACTGTACCCATATTTAGGATTGGAGAGCTCTGGGGGCATCAGAGGTGGCAGAAGGAGCAAATTCTGCACTTGACAGCAAGTACCCTGCACTTACCCCAGGTATGCCTACGGAAACCAAAATATTAGCACCTCACTTCCATGGAGATGGCAAGCTACAGATACCAACAAGGAATTCGTTGCTGAAGCGTGATTAAAGATCAAGCTGCTTGCGGCTGGTGTTGCACAGGCCCTCAGGCACCAGGGTTGGCACGGTGGCACAGTAGTTAGCACTGCTGCCTCACAGTTCCAGGGATCAGGGTTCGATTCCTGGCTTGGATAACTGCTTGTGTGGAGACTGCACATTCTCCCCATGTCCACGTGGGTTTCCTCCAGATGCTCTGGTTTCCTCTCACATTTCAATGATGTGCGCGGTAGGTAGATTGGCCATGCTAAATTGCCCCTTAGTGTCATGGGGTTAGCAGGGTAAATACGTAGGGTTATGGGGATAGGGCCTGGCTGGGGTTGTGGTAAATGCAGACTTGATAGGTCAAATAGCCTCCTTCTGCACTGTAGGGATTCTATGATTCTATAGTTCTATGAAGTCTGTTACTGGTTGAGTCAGGAGGTTGTGGTTATCTGGTGGGTGGTATTAGTGGTCGGGAAGGGGGCAGTAATTAGATGGGCAGAGTGGTGGCTGGTCAAGTGGGAAGGCCACCAACAGCAGCTCACATCCTTTCAATATGAAGTTGGGAGGGGGAGTAGACTCAAGAGGCCAAACGGTCCACTCCTGCTCCCACTTCCGATGTAAATCTAACAGGCAATTCCTTCAAGCTATTAAATTCTGCACATTATCTAACTAAGCTGTTAGTTATTTGAATGTTGAATAGCCAGGGTTAACTTATCATTGAATAGTCGAGTGCAGTCATTACTGTTAAGGAACTACATTTTGTCTTTACATTTTTAGTTTAATGGTGCTTCATGCAATGACTATATGCAAGGGCTTCCATATTACATTGGGATTATCCTGACTAAAGCAATAAAATGGAAGGCTTCAAAAGAATGTTCAAGGATGTATGCTTAGTCGGCACAGCAGGATTTCTCATTTTAGCAGACTTTTTAATCAAATGCATTGTATATTTGCCTCAGTTCAAAAAGCACAAGATTTCCCTTCATAATTTACAACCTACAAACAAAGCAGTGAGAATGTGCAGTGTCGACACATCCACTTCCTCCCAGTAATGCAATATTGTAAAACAGTAATGAAAGACACAGCAACCAATCAGAATATTGTATTTCCACTGGTCATTGGTCATCTATTTTAACTACCTCCATCTGGTTTATACCAGGTGGAGGGAATTAAAATCTCTTCCCACTGCCCCCAGAGTCATATAAAGATGCAACAAATACTTAAAGTGCAACTGGTGGGATTATGTAAAACAGTGTAAATATGCCATCATAGAAAAGAGAACATTAGAACAGCCATGAGTTAAATCACCTTCGCTCAATCCTCCCCCTTTCAAGTTCCAAGTCTAAACTTGCAGATAGTCAGATCTCGCAGTGTACAACAGGTTGCGGCATCCAAAGCAATAAAAGAATGCTTCTCCTCCAACATCAAGTTAAAAATAGGTCCAATAATCAAAGGATGAAGAGAATTGCCTCAATATGATGAGCTGAGAACTCACTTGAGAGAGCCAATAGTGATAGTACTAGTGGATCAGACCCTGGCAGGATGGATCGAATGGCCTCCTTTTGTGCTTTAGCATTCTAAAGATGCCATTTGTGCCAGGAAGAGTGTCAGCCTGTCATGTGGCTTAAACTGTTGTACCCCCTTGATTGTTGAAGATTAATGTTTTAAGTTGATCAAAGGAGTTGACCAGGGAGACAGTGAGAAAGTCTTTACTGTGGAGGGAAGAGTCCAGCTAATGGGAGAATATTGTTGAAAACAGGAATAATGTAAGGAAGCATCTCTTCACAGATGGGTGAGGAAATCTGAAACTCTCACCCCAGAAGGCTGTTGAGATCAGGTCAATTGAAAATCTGAAAACTGAGATAGGTTGATTTCTGCTAGGCAAAGATATTAAGAGATACGTGGAAAGACACTAAGGCAGAGAGATGGAAGTGAAGTACAAAGCAGTCAAGGCTAACTGAATTATGGAACAAACTCAATGGACTGAATGGTCCACTGCTGTTCCCATGTTCCTCCTGAGTTTCATGGGGAAATATTTTGCACACCTACTCTTCAAAGAAGGTTAATCCAATGCACATTGCACAGTAAATTGGAAAATGTGAGGAGATCCAAATATCCAGATACATTCAATGTGGTCAGACTCTGACTAGCTTATTTTAAGAAGGGCCCTGGATTATTTTGATGGCTGACTTTCTGCTTCAGCCACTGTCAGTGGAACTTCCTATTGTTTGTGCCCTATGTCGACATGGTGGGGTATCACCATCAGTGGGAACGGCCAGAAAATTCCAGCTGGGTAGTTTTTGTCAAACTGGTCATGATGTTTTCTTGTTGACAAGACCAAGGATCTCCTCACTGTTGTTTGTTATCTTGGACATTTTTTTAGATGAATGGATCCTTTCACATCCAATTGTAATGAAATCTATGTCTTTTCACGTGAGACAAGGATCAATTTTTAGAAGAATAAAGCGAGTGCCGTCTTCATCACAAGTTCGGCAAATCTCATCCCAATGCAGTTCGGAGGGCTCATGCCAAATGGTAGGAAAATATTTGGATCCCAAGACTTCTTATTCTCTTTATTGAACCTGTTTAAGATTGACCAGCCATTATGGATACTCTGTAGCATTTAGTGGTTAGTGGTTGAGAGGTTGGCAATGCAGATTGTCTAAAAGAGATGCCTTTCTAGAATGTTTGAGGCCTTCGATGAACACATAGTGAAGTTCCAAGGCACACGTGTCAGGTAGTCCCCTGGTTCTGTTCTGAAATTGACTGAGATGTTATAGTTTCCTGTGGTGTGTCCAGGCTGAAAGAAGAAATGAGTCCAGTTCCCATTTAACATTGCTACCCAGCGACAGCTGGGGGGCTGTTTGCAACATCTGGATTTTAAATGAGGAAAGGAACGGGCTTGATACCTGAGATCAAGTAGGTTCTTGGCTCTCACTGAAGAATGATGAACTAGGTAAGGGACCAGACAACAGCTGGTAACTGTGGAATTGGACACAAATGTGAGTCAGCACCTTCAGCAAGGGAGAAGCATCGGGTAAACAGAGGAACAGATTTCAACTAAATTAATACTATTATTGGAAAAATGTTTCATCAAAGAATATATTCTATCAAAAGGATCTAAAAGGAAAAGAAGAAATAACAAAAAACACTAAGTCAACACTAAACACTAAATATAATAGAATCTCTAGCTTAGGAACAGTTTGTAATTTTTATAAATGATCTGGATGAGGGTATTGAGGGATGGATCAGTAAATTTGCAGATGACACTAAAGTTGGTGGAGTGGTAGATAGTGAAGAGGGGTGTTATAGTTTACAGAGTGACTTGGACAAGTTGCAGAGCTGGGCCGAGAGGTGGCAAATGGAGTTTAATGTGGAAAAGTGTGAGGTAATGCACTTTGGCAGGAACAATAAATGTGTAGAGTATAGGGCTAATGGTAGGGCTCTTAATAGTGTTGAGGAACAGAAGGATCTTGGTGTATGTGTCAATAGATCCCTGAAAGTAGGCAGTCAAGTGGATAAAGTTGTTAAGAAGGCATATGGAGTCTTAGCTTTTATTGGTAGGGGGATTGAATTTAGGAGCCGCAGCATCATGTTGCAACTGTACAAAACTCTAGTGCGGCCGCACTTGGAGTATTGTGTGCAGTTCTGGTCCCCACATTATAAGAAAGATGTGGAGGCATTGGAGAGGGTACAGAGGAGGTTTACCAGGATGTTGCCTGGTATGGAGGGCAGGTCCTATGAAGAGAGGTTGAAGGATTTGAGGTTGTTTTCGTTAGAAAGGAGGCGGCTAAGAGGGGATCTTATTGAAGCATATAAGATGATTAGAGGTTTAGATAGGGTGGACAGTGATAGCCTTTTTCCTAGGATGGAGAAAGCTAGCACGAGGGGACACAGCTTTAAATTAAGGGGTATGAGTTATAGGACGGATATCAGAGGTAGGTTCTTTACTCAAAGAGTGATTAGGGAGTGGAATGCCCTGCCTGCAGCTGTTGTAGATGCGCCAAGTTTGGTGGCGTTTAAGAGGTTAATTGATAAGTATATGGAAGAGAAGGGAATGGTTTAGTTTGGAGGGGCATTGCTTTTTATTTTGGTCGGCACAACATCGAAGGCCGAAGGGCCTGTTCTGTGCTGTAATGTTCTATGTTAACAGTCTAGTTCCTTAGTCAAATTGTTTTATTTTTTTCCTTGACAAATGCATTTGCCACCTCATCACAATTACTCGAGAGCAGCATTATCGCCGCTACAGTTTAATCAGCTGACTAAGGATGGAGTGTGTTGTGGAGGATTTTTCATCTATGAAATATGGGCATCACTGCCTAGACCAGCATTTTTTGCCTATCTCTATTTGCCCTTGAGAATGTGATGGTGAGCCAGCTTCTTGAACCACTGCAGTTCCTGAGGTGTAGGTACACCTACAGTGCTGTTAGGGAGGGAATTTCAGGATTTTGACACAGTGAAGGAACAGCGATATATTTCCAATATATATTTCAGACTAGTGGGTGACTTGCAGGGGAACTTCCAAGTGTTGGCATTTCCAACCATTCCAGCCATTAAATGTCCCTAAGGACATTTAAGAATCAACGACTTTGCTGTGAGTTTGGAGTCACATGTAGATGATACCAGTAAGGATGACAGATTTTCTTTTCTAAAGGACATGAGTGAATCAATGGGTTTTTAAATCAATTGACAATGGTTTCATGGTCATCATTAGACCTTTAATTCCAAATATCACCATCTGCCATAGTAGAATTTGAACCCAGGTATCCAGAACATTATCCTAGGTCTCTGGATTACTCATCCATTACGTCACTGGTCCATACCTGATTGAGGTGATACAGGCAGAATGTTGCCTGCCTACTCTCATGATTGTGGTGTGCAGGCCACTGCCACATGGCTGATGGGCCAAAGGTCATCTGAGACTAACACCACTTAAGGCCATCTGAAGAGGTGCAATCTGCCAACAGAAAGGGGCTGAAACTGCTTGAACAACATTGGAAGATATTCAAGAACGGCCCAAAATGATGCAAACAGGGAAGAGAACGTGCCCCCAAACTTTCCTATCCTCCTCTGGAGTCACTGTTGCAAAAGATGGATAGGAGGGGAGAGATTTTCTGCCATCAGAGTACCAGAAGACTCTTTGGATAGTTACTCAGAAGGCATTGGGTGCAATCAGGCACTGGAGGCACGGATACAATGCTGCAAGGAGTCCAGTGATCTTACCTGAGTGCTCATTGAGTCATTGAATGTATCCTCAAATGTTAAATCCTACGTCACACATGTGTCCGTTCTCCACACTTGCTTCAGTTGTTTACCAGCAATTTATATTCACCTTCAAGCACAATCTACACACTTGGCTTTCACAGCTTGAACATGTTGCCATGGAGATTGATGATATGTTCCTGCCTAATACACCTCCTCAAATTCCATTTGATAGAATCCCTACAGTACAAAAGCAGGCCATTCAGTCCATCAAGCCTGTACTGACTATAATCCCATCCAAGCCCTATTCCCATAACCCACACATTTTACTAGCTAATTCCCCTGACATTAGGGTGAATTTCGAATGGCCAGTCAATCTAACCACGCACATCTTTGGAAGGATCACCCGGAGGAAGCCCATGCAGACATAGGGAGAGTGTGCAAATTCCATGAATCAGTAGGGCAAATACATGAGGTCACAGAGAGAGGACCTGGGTGAGATTCTTGCTGTTGCAGGCTTGATTGGCTGAATGACTTCTTTCTGCACTGTGTAGATACCATGAAACACTGTCACTCGACAAGACACTCAGAGCTACCAGCTCAGTATTGACCAGTAGAGGGTAAAGTACTGGCATTCTCTGCATGTGGGCACAAATGGATTGCCACAGGGCCAGGAAAAAAAATAGGCTGTCTGCCAGCTTACTGCAGGGTGAATCTGCAGATGACTCAGTTGAGGATTTCAGTGGGGTAATGTAAAAAAGGGCAATGCTCACAGAAATGCTTGATGCATTGGCAGGCCTGTCAGAAATCCTGTTAAGGATATAGAGTCCAGGGCCAACTTGGCACAGGACTTTGGACTGAGCAATGAGGTTATCCTTTCCAGCATGTAAGTGGTGGCCAATTCCTTAAGGACGCTTGTAGACTCCACCCTGAAGCTGCTTCTGTTGGCCAGTGTCTCTGTTTCCATCAGCACAAGCAGAAACCACACAAAGTCTGAAAGCCATGATGGAAACTCAGACGGACATCATTAGATTCTTGCTTTCTGCCATGCAGAGATGTGACTGTAATAACTCAATGGAGATTGCAGGTTCTTTCACCAGTGCAGCAATCCATTCACTTCTGTACCTCAGCCATGAAGATAGGCTGAAGAAGCTAGACTGGTTTTCTCTGGAACAATGAAGGCTGAGAGGAGATTTGATAGCGATGTTCAAAATCATGAGGGGTTTGGACTGTGTAGATAGGGAGAAACTATTCCCACCCGTGAAAGGATCAAGAATGAGAGATTTAAAGAAATTTGGAAAAAAAGCAAAAGTGATACGAGGAATAAATTTCTCACACAGTGAGAGATTAGGTCTCGAATCACTGCCTAAGAATGTGGTAGATGTGGTTCAATTGAGCTTTTCAAAAGTAAACTGTTATCTGAAAAGGAAGAATGTGCAGGGTTATGGGGAAAATGATAGGAGAATGACTATGAGTAGATTGCTAATTTGGATAGCAAATGCAGACAAGGGGATGGCCCAAATGGCCTCCTTTTGCATTTTGACAATTATATGATTCTGCCGTCCAGCAGATAATTTTTTAATTAATTTACAGAATGTGGCTGTCGCTGGGTAGACCAACATTTATTACCCATTTCTAATTGCCCTTGAGTAGGTGGTGGTGATCTACCTTCTTGAACCGCTGTAGTTCTGTAGGTACATCCACAGTGCTGTTAGGGCTTCAGGATTTTGACCCAGTCACAGTGTAGGAACGGCGATATGTCTCCAAGTCAACATGGTAAGTGGCTTGGAGGGGAACTCACAAATGGCAGTGTTCCCATGTGTTTGTTGTCTTTGTCCTTCTAGACTCACAGTCATGGGTGCAAACTTACAACCTCATCTCGCCCAACTTTCATCTTTCTGCACTGTA
This sequence comes from Sphyrna mokarran, assembly GCA_024679065.1. Taxonomy (NCBI): domain Eukaryota; kingdom Metazoa; phylum Chordata; class Chondrichthyes; order Carcharhiniformes; family Carcharhinidae; genus Sphyrna; species Sphyrna mokarran. The sequence continues at coordinate 35,258,064 of JAGIQG010000006.1, read as the reverse complement.
GGATTCTATGATTTATGATGACTTTCAGAGAGGCAAGGCAGTGTTATCAGGCGAGAAGTGAAAAACAATAAAGGTGCCCAGTTTCTCACCACTTTGATCATACCAGTCCTGTTTTGCCGGCAAAACTAGCTTTGCATCTACATAGTTCAGAAGAAGCAATTTCATTGAAACCTACAAAATTCTGAGAGGTTTGATAGGGTAGATGCTGAGGGTTTGTCTCCACTGGTTGGGGTGTTTGAAACACAGAGACACAGTCTCAGGTTAATGGACCAATCGCTTAGGACTGAGATGAAGACAAATTACTTCACTCAAAGAGGTTGTGAATCTTTGGAATTTTCTACCATAAAGGGTTGTGGATGCTCCATTGCTTAAAAAGTTTAAGGCTGAGATAGACAGATTTTTGGTGTGTCATGTCTCATGAATTAAGAGATATGGTGAGTGGGCAGGAAAATGCAGTTAGAGCCCAGGATCAGTCATAATCATATTGAATGATGGAGCAGGCTCAGTGGCCCATATGGTCTACCTCTGCCTCACAGTGCCAGGGTCCCGGGTTTGATTCCTGGCTTGGGTCATTGTCTGTGTGGAGTTTGCACTTTCTCCACATGTCTGCATGGGTTTTCTGTGGGTACTCCGATTTCCTCCCACAGTCCAAAGACATGCTGGTTAGATGAATTGGCCATGCTAAATTCTCCCTCAGTGTACCCAAACAGGTGCCAGAGTGTGGCAACTAAGGGATTTTCACATTAACTTCATTGCAATGTAAATGTAAGACTATTTGTGACACTAATAAATAAACTTTTAAAACTTTCTGTGTTCTAGTTTTTAGCATGATGGTAGTGCCACATATGTTGAAGATATCCTCAGTGTCAAGGTATCCACAGGCTTCGTTTCAACTAGGAATCTGTACTAGTCACTCCAAACAACACTGTCATGGACAGATGTATTTGCAACAGGTAGGTGAATGATGTTGACGTTAAATATGTTTTTCCTCTTGTTCCATCATCATTTGCTTTGACAAAGAGTCACCTGGACTCGAAACATCAGCTCTTTTCTCTTCTTACAGATCCTGCTGAGATTTTCCAGTATTTTCTCTTTTGGTCTGAGTTTATCCACCCTCTCCTCATACCGAAACCCCCCAGACCAGAAACAACCTAATAAACCTTCTTTACATCCTCTCCAAAGCATCCATGACTGGTGACCAGAACTGCTCATGATATTTCAAATATGGCCTAGCTAAAGTTTTATACAGTTGTAATATAACTCATACCATAAGTTTCTAGGCTGCCTTGAACCCGGTTACAAGTGCATTCTGTATAAAAGAACTTTAAGGAGTTGGGGCAGTGGGTACATTTTTAAAGCAGCAAAGTTACTTCCTTGTGATTGCCAACAACAATAATTAAATTTCAAAACATTTGGACCAACCAAGCGATAAAATTGCTGGCACAGCTGTTCAAAACAGTTCCGTTATTTTTGATGGCAGTCCTTCAGCTGAAAGATGAAACTTCTGCTTTACTAATGGATCCAAGATCAGTTTCAGTGAAAATATTAAACACACCACACACTCAATGGTTATTATGATTTGGCAAAGAGGGTAATAGTTTTTCCAATGGTAAATAAAGCTGCCTCGACGGAAGCAGATGGTGATTAAAAAGGTCTGCTGCTGAATAACTGCACTAATCAGAGGCAATAGGAAATCTGATGGAAACGGAGGTAAAGCAGCAAGTGAGGATTTACAACAGCAGATAGCAGTGTTGCCAGCCAAGCAGGAATTACCTTTTTTATATATGGGAATCATGCTTCCTGCGGGAGTTGTTAATGACCAGAAAGCAGTCAATTTGGAACTCATTCAAAAGGCCCTTTCTTCTCCTGACACTGGGAGTGAAGTGTCAAATACCAGCTGGCACTCAGAGTGTCACAGGAAGAGCACGGTGTGACACACAAACCAGAAGCTTTAATCTCATTTTCACTTCAAATGAATGGAAATCTGCTTACTTGTGCCTGGGATGTCATTGCAATTAAATTGTGCAAGAGGTCACCTATTGGTTGACTAATGACAAAGTGCAATAATAATGTTGTCTGAAAGAAATGAGGTTGTCCGACCAGGGAATGAAATTGTCCTTCTACATCCGTTAATCGACATAATACGTTTTTAATCATCTTTTAGTCTGGTCAAAGGCCTGAACTGGGAAGTGATACTTTTCACAAGATTCTTCCAGCAGAACCTGAGGGGTTCACGAACATTTAGATTCTTTGATTATGCACACAGCAGGGTAGAAGTTAATTAGAATTGAAAGGACTCAACTGTGGATTTAAGGCTGCCTTGAACCCGGGCAAACACTCCTCCCCCACGCACCCCCCCCCCTTACTTCCTGTGTCAGATACCCTAGATTTACAGAGGAACACATCAGTGTGTTCTGTGATTTAACCCTGCATGAATTCTGTTTGTCTATATGTTTCACATAAGTAATGGAGGTCTGTTCTTGGTTGCACTGGTAATAAAGTTAAGACACTGGCACTGAATCAGTCTTATCCGTGATGCAGTCACGGATGTTGGAGGAAGCCATCAAGGAAATGCTTAGCAGTTCCCATTCAATCCTCACACTTTTAGTTCCACTTGAAATTGGCAACCCATTACTCATAAGTGTCATTGAGGGGATAGAAGTTTTGTAGACTGGATGTGAAATCTAGAAAAGCAATGTCTTTAATTTCTCCAAATAATCCAGGACCCCAGGCACCCCAGATATTCTCTCTTCCACCTTCTTCCATCGGGAAAATGATACCAATGTCTGAGACCAATTGACTTCAAAGATGTGCGGGTTAGATTGATTGGCCATGCTAAGAAGTTGCCCCTTAGAGTCCAAGGGTGCATAGGTTAGAGGGATTAGTGGGTATAATGTGTAAGGATATGGGGGTAGGACCTGGGTGAGATTGTGTTCAGTGCAGATTCGATGGGCCGAAAGGCCTCTTTCTGCAGTATAGGGTTCTATGATCTGTAACTCGAGAACAGTTTCTCCCCTGCTGCCATCTGACTATTGAATGGATCTACCATATATTTTCTTTCGCTACACCCTAGCTATGACTGAGGGGAGAGTTTTCCCATTCCGCCCACCATGGGAATTTTAGCGGGCAGGGTGTGGACCACACAAAGGTTTGTTAACCTCACGTGGGATTTTTTGGTTTTGGGCGAGTGCGGCCAGAAAATTCTGTTACACGACATCCTCTCCTTCTCTCCTATTTACACAATGTACAGCATGCTTTGTCTGTATAGTGTGCAAAAAATGACACATCCAAATACACGTGACAATGATAAATCAAATCAGATTTAAGTGCCTCTCCTCTGAATCTGCAGGTTGTGCATTCAAGTTTGGCTCCAGTAATCTGAGAATGTAACTCAGGCTATAGTTTACACCTTTATTGTAACACTGAAGGGGTACTGCACAGTTGGAGCTTCTGTCACTTGATGAGTCCTTCAACTGGATCAGGCACTAAGAAGTGCTATTTCAAAGAAGAACAAAGAATTAGCTGTTGCACATTTGGGATGTCCAGAGGATTTGAAATGCACAATAGCAGTATCTTAGCCAACATTTACCCCTTAATTCACATCACTAAAACAGATTATCTTTTCATTCTCACCTTGGGATCTTGCTGTGATCTAGCTTTTTTTATTCATTCACAAGATGTGGGCATTACTGGCTGGGCCAGCATTTATTGTCCGTCCCAAAGGACATTTAAGAGTCAGTCACATTGCCAGGGACCGGAGTCACACATAGGCCAGACTAGGTAAGAATGGTAGATTTCCTTCCCTAAAGGACAGTAGTGAACCAGATGGATTTTTGTGACAATTGGCAATGGTTTCATGGTCATTATTAATCTTTTAATTCCTGACTTTTATTGAATTCAAATTTCCCCGTTTGCCATGGTGTGATTCAAACCTGAGTCCCCAGAACATCATAATCAGTCTATAGATTACTAGCCCAGTGACAATACCACTATGCCACCACCTCCACATGCTGCTGTGTATTCTACATTTCAATGATGATGACGTGCAAAAGTATTTCATTAGCTGTTGCATATTTGGGATGTCCAGAGGATTTAAAGTGCACAATAGAGATGGAAGTTGTTTCAAAGAAGAACAAAGAACAAACAGTACAACATGGAAAAGGCCCTTCAGCCCACCGAGTCTGTACTGACACAGAAGTCTCTCTAATCTAATATTGTCTTTCTTGCATCCATGTGGTCCATATTCCTTTGTTCTCTGTCTATTCATGTATCTATCCAAATGTCTTTTGAATGTTGTTATAGAGTCTGCTTCCACACCTCCTCCACAAGTGCATTCCAGGCATTCACTACCCACTCTGTGAAAAACTTATTCCTTACGTCTCTTTTCACCTTCCCTCCCTCATGTTCAACCTATGCCCCCACGTAATTGACCCTTCAACCCTGAGGAAAAGATTCTAACTATCCACTCTATTTAAGCCTGTCATAATCTTGTAAACCTCTATCAGGTCCCATCTTATCCTCCATCCATCCTCAATCTAAGTTTCTACAACCCTTCTTCATAGTGCATATCCTCCAAACCAGGTAACATCCTGGTAAATCTGTTTCTTTCCAATATATCAATGTCCAGCAGTGTGGCATCAGAATTGTACAAAATATTCCAAATGAGGCCTAACCAAAGTCTTATACAGCTGCAATTCCTATATTCAACGCCCTAACTGATGAAGGCAAGCATGCCTTAGTGGCATTTTCTTTCAGTTGGTAAAAAGCTTATTATTGTTTGTTCCATCGACAAGAGAAACTTGTGGTGCTGCCTCTAGGTAGTCATTCTTCAGGTTGCAGCATGTTAACAAGTGTTGACCAACTATTGTGCTATAAGAATCACCATAATCGTGGTTGTTACCTGGTTCCTATACACTTTAAAGAAGATATCCCCATGGAAAATGATTAGGAGTACGATTCCCAGTTAATCTTTCCCTCTCATCCTGGCATATTCAATATTGCCCAGTTGTTAGTTGGGGGACTAGCAATGCTGACCCTCTGACTGATCAGCATCTTACCGTGGAGAGGACATCCAACCCCGCCAAACCCCAACATGGGCCTTGGTACGGGCAAAGGTGCACAAGATGCAACTGATTGACCCAAAAAGTAGTGATGTAGGGAGTGCTCCCTTCGCCTCCTCAAGGCTCTGCCAACTTTTGGGGTTTTCTACTGTAAGCAACCAAGTTTGGAGAAGCAATGCAGCCTCCTACAATCACATTCCTGTCTACCCCGCCACATGGAACATTAATTCAGACCTTCCCTTTCACCATTCATATAAATTAGAACATGCTTACTAAAATTAGCTGCTGACCCAGCTTGTGCTAGAGTACTTCCTGTGGGGAAGTGAGTGCTCTCAATAGGGATGTTGGCCAATTAGGGGCTAATTGTTGCTACTTCTCCAGATTGATAGATGTTTGGCTTTCTCTTTTCGCCCATTTTAACAATCTTTCTGGATTATTTCCAGGTCAGAAAAAACCAGCAGGAAGTATTTGAATTTGTTCTTCTTGTATACTTCCTTAAAAAAGATTATTCTGTTATAATTTGTTGGTGTGTGCCCTACAAAGGGTATCATCTGCCTGGCCATGTGACAGAAACTCTCCGAACCGTTACACAGTAGTTCAGTTGTTAGTCAATGACTGGATTTCCATTTCCTCACTGTCTCCATAGAACTATGAATACAGCTGGTGCATTTTGTGGTGAATTGCTGCTGTAATGTCAGGTTTGTTGTTGAATGTATGCTGCACGCTGAAAGATTCCCGACAATATACCAGCTACAATTATGCAGGAAGTCGCAGTCCAGAAGTTAACTGATGGGTAGATTTGATGAGTTTGCGTGGAGCTCTATGCTAGGAGCTGAAATTTATAAAACATATCCTTTACTCCAGGCGCTAATTCTTTTCGGTATAGGGTGGAGGAGGAACTGTCACGTACTGCCAGCATGTATGGGGAAACACACTGTCCACCAATAGAGGAAACATCACCTACAGTGCATTCTGATTGTTGGATAACAAAGGATGAACAAGGTCGATAGCCACTAGCGCGCTCATAAACCTAGCAACTTGATGTTGTGTGATGAGCTTAAGTACCAAACTTGCACACAAAGCAAGGTCACAGAGCAAAGATATGCCACATATAGATGACTGGCTACAATAGCTTCTGCACTTGTTTTTTAAACACAATTCCCCGCAGTCCCAAGGCAGTGAATTACAGGTTTAATAGGGCCCCAGAGGGTACTTAATGGGGATTTCAAATCACTCTCCAGATGGCAACTTGCATTTGGAAAGGGGAAGAGTAGATCAGAATGTTTCACCACAATGTAAGCAAGTTTGAAACACACTGCAAAAAGCTTACAGAGCTGAAAGACATCAGCTTTCAAATACATCAGCTTCTTAATTATAGAGGCTGACTGACCTTTAAATACTCAGCAAAGTGTGCTGAATCATTAATTGGTCCAAAGGAGGGAATATTATTTTGCTGCTAAGCAGAAAGATACCAGTATTCTGATGCCAAGCAGATAACCAAACGTGGCTGAAATGGTCAATTAATTACAACACAGACAGTGTGCAGGTTTGTAACTGTTTATCCGATTCTTTTTTTAATGGAATCTCAGCTCTCACAATATATCAGACGTCCAAAGTTAGCAAGCACAAGATTTGCTATTCACTGGCTCGTGACTCTCTCAAAGGCTGGAGAACTGGGTTAATTAAGGCTGCTGGTGACTTAGGTGGGGCACCCTTTCTTGCTTTTGAAGTTCTGCACCAGCAGATAAAAGATTTATAGATTTAAGTCAGCAACAACACTTGTCTTTGACAGGATAATTATGTTTGAAGAGGGCCGCTGTTCTCCAGTTTAACATGTGGGTTAAATGGAACCAGGTCCTGAATCCACCTGACAACTTGCTGAATGGACTGGACTCTTCATTGCTCCAAACAGTCTAATGCTCAAAGAGCTGTAAAAGATCTCACAACACCAGCTGCTTTGCAAAGTAGCTCTGGCCTCGAATTACATTCGGAACTGCAGGAACCATTGTTAAAATAGAGCAGGACATCTTGCAGCAACTTAGAAAGCTAGCAACTGGAGGGCAGAAGCAGTCAGCATGTTTTCAGCCTCTGCTCCGATCAGCTTCTGCTTCTGGCTCCATGTGTTAACCAGAGAAATTGCTGCCATCTGAGAACTTGCCCCATTTCTACCTTCCTCTGATCTCCTACCATGAGCTTTCAATTATATTTCTAACTTTCTCTGCTCGGGGCACAAGCTGCATCCTCAAACCATGTGACTGTAACATTACATCCTGCACCCTCTCCTTTCCTTCTCCCCCATGTACTCTATGAATGGTATGCTTTGTCTGTATAGTGGTCAAGAAACAATACTTTTCACTATATTCCAACATGTGACAATAATGAATCCAATCAAATATCAGCTTCTCCTGGCATCTCCCTTTGAGTTTACAAATGGGATCTGTTGCTGAAACTATTGTAGATTCATCCTACTTATTCTAATACATCTGAGGGTCTTGTCCTAAACTTGCTGCAGTTCTCACCTCTTCCTTTTTCTGTTACTTCCTCCATCACTGTCCTGCCATACCTTGCACTCTGCTTCCCATACCCCCAAAATCCCTCTGATCTCTCCATTCCACTCACTTTGACTTCTTATATCCCTATTTGCACTTTGGGGGATGCTGCATCAGGATACACACATCATTTCTGCAATGGCAATTAAATGTGCCATAGATCTAACTGAGGAGCGATTTGAGTTAGGGCTAGGAATGCAGTGGGGGGTATGCCTTCAAGGTGAACGCTGACCTGGGTAAATCATACAGAGAATCTCAAGTGTGCTCTCGGGTACGTGAAATACTGGCACAAAGGAAGTGCCAGTAACCAAGAGCCCCAAATAGGTGACAACTTGATTATTCTACCACCAAAGTCATAAAACAAATTACTAACCCACTGGACAGGTGAATGCATAATGATAAAGAAATGTTATTTGATGGATTTTAGTTAAGATACCTGTTTGGCCATGGAAGAAATAACCATGTGATTTAAACACATTGAAAGCTGTCCTTCTTAGCCAGGTGATGACACTTTTTGTAATGGTCACTCTGAAAAAGGGTTGCATTTATAGAACTTTTGCAAACATAGGTTAAAAGTGTGGGGGCAGGAGGTTTAAGGAGGAACGTGGGGAAAAATCTTTTTACTCAAAGTGTGCTGAAGGTCTGGAATGCACTGTCTGGGAGGGTGGTGGAGGCACGTTGCCTTTAAAAAGTATCTGAATGAGCACTAGGCACATCATAACATTTAGGACTATGGGCCAAGTGCTGACGGGATTAAGTAGGAGTTCAGGTGTTTCAAATGTGTTGGCGCAGTCTTGATGGGCCAAAGGGCCTCTTCTGCATTGTATGATTCTATGATTCTAGTTCGGCTACCCTTAAGCCAGAGAAATCATTCAATGCTTCAATCACTATTATAGATAGGCAAGAGTATACACAATTCTGTGTCAACAGGAGTGTTTCATTAACTGTCAGCCAATGGTGTTCTTTGAGAAGATGTTAGGATCCTGGATCATAATCCGAAATTACATTTTATTTTGGCATAAATTTGGTGATAAAATGCTTCATTCTATAAGTAACTCTGCTGACAAATTAGGAATATTTTATAGTACAAGCAAACATTATTTCATAACACAGTTTAAGTATAGCTCTAAGAAAATGAAGTAGCTTAACTATTCACAGTGGAACTATGGTCAAAAATGAAAGGAAACAACTTTTAATTTCTAACATATCACTATTTCAGTTCCAAATAAACATGACTCTATGACAGACTTAATATTCTGTTTTAAATACATTTAGCAACCATAAGTATACAAGGGATGTAGTAAGTCTTTACTATAACCACAGAAAGTAGTTGAGGCTAAAATGTTGTCTGATTTCAAGAAGCAATTAAGTACAGCTCTTATAGTTAAAGGAATCAAGAGGTATGAGGAAAGGGAGGACCAGGATATTGTAAGGGATGATCAGCCATGATCAAAATGAATGGCAGAATGGTTCAAAGGGCCAAATGGCCTACTCCTGCTTCTAGTTTCTATCCCTATGTTTCTTTGCCTGTGAGACACACCATGTCACAGGTACAGAATAAGCCAACAAAGGTGGTTCCTGCCTTCAGGCCTTTCTGAAAGTCTCAATGTTGAGACTTGTATGAGAACTTCTGTTCAACCTGGCTGATGTCCGCAGGGGTAATATTCTCATGCTGATAGTATATTATTGACATATTTTATGTAGTGTTTACTTCAGAGAGAGCTAATGGATTTTTGTTTATAGATGAAGATTTCCACTGGAGTTTTTGATTAATTTGACTGATAGGTCATGTGATCATGTGGTTAATGGAAGGAAGACAGCTTTCAGTTCTGGTTGGGACTTTGTTTAAAGACAGAGGTCCATAAACTGCTCTGAAATGCAAAACCTCTTTGATGACTTAAAGATTTACTACATCCCTTGTAGCAAGTATACTTATGGTTGCTAACTGTATTTAAAAAGGAATATTAATCCTGTCATAGAGTGATGTTTATTTGGAACTGAAATAATAATATGTTAGAATGTAAAAGTTGTTTACTTTCATTTTGGAGCCTGTTTGAAAACATGGCTGTCTGTTGGGGAGAATCACTGCTTCCAGTTGTGGTCTAGTTCCTTCAGCAGGTGGCATCCTAGGACCTGATGTGTTCTTGAGAGCAGAGCGATGGGGAGATAGATACATAGGTGAATACATAGGGAGATAGATACATAGGTGATGGGGAGATAGATACATAGGTGTTGAGTTATTTTCTTGAGTTGGCAATGGCTAATACCTTGGATTGTCACCAGATGTTTGGTGAGGTGCCTGTGAATGTTGATAAGCAGCTTTGCTAGCCTCTTCCTTCCATGTGATCTGATGTTTCTCTGTAAACCCCATCAACACCCGATATTTTGCAGACTTAGCTGACTTGAGGGCACCCCATAATCCCATCCCCCCACCCCACATCTCTTGATGCAATTCACCATTGTGGCCTGGCAGCTGAGCTTATTTTATTTTAAACATTAAAATTTGGATAGAGGGTACCTCCATCTTGGGTCCCTGAGTGTCTCCCTTATCTTGAAAGGCAGACTGTCACTGCTTGTGAAGCCACCAGCTGTCCTTAATTGGACAACAAGCTTGCCATTTAGCAATTCACGGGTCAATGTGGAAAAAAATATGTGTAAGTGACCATTCTCACACAGCATGAGTGACAACATTCTGACTCCCATATCATCATAAACCATAAGACCATAAGACATAGAAGCAGAATTAGGCCACTCGGCCCATCAAGTTTGCACTGCCATTCAATCATGGCTGATATTTTTCTTATCCCCAGTCTCCTACCTTTTCCCCATAACCCCTGATCTCCTTATTAATCAAGAACCTCGCTATTTCTGTCTTAAAGATACTCAATGACCTGGTTTCCACAGCCTTCTGCGGCAAAGAGTTCCACAGATTCACCACTCTATAGCCGAAGAAATTCCTTCTCATCTCTGTTTTAAAGGATCATCCCTTTACCTTGAGGTCATGCCGTCCTATTAGTGGAAACATCCTGTTCACGTCCACCCTACCAGGCCTCGCAATGTTCTTTCAGTTTCAATAAGTTTCCCCCTCATCTTTCTAAACCCCAACGAGACCAGGGGGCCCTCAAACATTCTCATATGACAAGCTCTTCATTCCAGGGATCATTCTTGTGAACCTCCTCTAGACCCTTTCCAAGGCCAGCACATCCTTCCTTAGATATGGGACCCAAAACTACTCACAATACTCCACATGGAGTCACACTGACTACAGGGTCTAAAGCCCATTGTCAAATTCCTACCCAGATTTACATACCTGCATTAAGGGAAATCATATCCTCCTATTTCTGAGGAGCAAATGCAGCAGAAATGATATAATAGCTAGTTAGAAACATCTTCAAGGGTATTACTTTACTGACTATTGCACTATTATTCAGTGTGGGACATGGAATCAGATACCTGTAATTGAGGTAACACAGTGATAAAACACAAACTGATCTTTACCAAGCTTCCTGCCATTGCTATCATTGTGTCACCAAAACTGGAATGTAGAATTGATACTGCTTTTCAGTTGTTGGCTTATTTCCATTAGATTACAAAATCAATGACTTGGTGAGACATAGAACTACATAAATCTTCATGGGTAGCTTTAATCTTCATGTGGTTTGGAAAAATCAGATTAGTAGAAGTAGCCGTGTGGAAATTCATAAAGCACATTTGGGACTGATTCCGAGAGCAATATGTTTTAGATCCAATCAGCGATTAGGCTATTTTGGATCTGGTAAATACATAAATGCAACCGGTTTAATGAACAATCTGAGAGTAAAAGATCCCCTGGGAAAGTGTGGCCTGAACACAGCAGAATTTAGCATTCAGTTTGAGAGTGAAAAACTTGGGTCAGAACTAACTGTGCTAAACTTAAATAAGGGTAATTACACTGGAATGAGGGTAGAGTTGGCTGGAGTGGACTGGAAAAAGAGTTTAGCAGGAAAGATGGTTGATCAGCAACAGTAGACATTTATGAAAATAGTTCATGACTCACAAGCCTAGTGGAAAAATTGTTAGAAGATATTTTGAGAGACAGGATCTATAGGCATTTAGAGATGCAAGGACTGATTAGGGACAGCCAGTATAACTTTGTGAGTGGAAAATCATGTCTCACAAATTTGATTGAGCTTTTTGAAGGGGTAACCAAGAAGGTAAATGAGAGCAGTGCAGTTGATGTTATTTACATGGACTTCAGCAAGGCTTTTGACAATGTAACAGATGGTAGGGTTGCTACATTATGTTAAATCTCACGGAATCCAGGGTGAAGTAGCTAAATGGATACAAAATTGGCTTGATGACAGAATGTGGTGTCAATGATAGCCATATGTGGACTCCTCATTTTGATGACAGAAAACAGAGGGTGGTTGTAGAGAGTTATTTTTCAAACTGTGGCCGGCGATGTGCCTCAAGGATCGGTGCTGGGTCCACTGTTATTTGTCATTTTTTATTAATGATTTGGATGAGAATTTAGGAGGGATAGTTAGTAAGTTTGCAGATGACACCAATATTGGTGGCATAATGGACAGTGAAGAAAGTTATCTAGGATTGCAACAGGATCTTGATCAATTGGGCCAGCGGGCTGATGAATGGCAGATGGAGTTTAATTTAGACAAATGCAAACTGATGCATTTTGGTCGATCGAACCAGGGCAAGACTTACTCACATTAATGGTAAAGCATTGGCGAGAGTTATAAAAAAACTAAACGTACATGTTGATAGCTCCTTGAAAGAGGAGTCACAGGTGGACAGAGTGGTGAAAAAGGCATGCTTGGTTTCATTAGTCAGAACACTGAATACAGGAGTTGGGATGTCTTGTAGAAGTTGTACAAGTTGGCCAGGCCACTCTTGGAATACTGTGTAAGGTTCTGATTTTGATTTGATTTGATTTGATTTATTATTGTCACATGTAATTAACATGTAGTGAAAAGTATTGTTTCTTGCACTCTATACAGAGAAAACATACCTTCCATAGAGAAGGAAATGAAAGAGTGCAGAATGTAGTGCTACTCATAGCTAGGAGTTTGAGAAGGATCAACTTTCACAGAAAAAAAAAAGACAATTTGGCAAAAATCAGTAGGAAGCCAGAGGATTGTGAAAGTTTTAAAAGACAACAATAGGTGATCAAAAATACTGAAGAGGGAGAAGATAAACTATGAAGGTAAACTAACAAGTAATATAAAAACAGACAGTAAGAACATCTTTAAATGTGTAGAAAGGGAGAGAGTAGCCAAAGTGAAATAAGTTTCTTAGAGAATGGAAATGGGAAAATAATAATGTTGAAATGGTACAGGAGTTAAATAAATACTTTGCTTTCATGGTAGAAGACACTAATAACATTCTAAAAATACTAAATAATCAAGGGACAAAAGAAGGGAAGGAAATAAATACAAAAAATAATTGCTAGAGAAGAAGTACTAGGGAAACTAATGGGGCTAAAGGCCGATAAGTCCCTAAACCTGATATTTGCATTCCAGGATATTAAAGGAAGTAGCCCCAGAAATAATGGATTTACTGGTAGTAGTCTTCCAAGATTCTTTAAATTTTGGAAATGTCCCAGAGAGTTGGAAAAATGCCAATGTAGCATACTCAAAGAAGAAGACAAAAAATAATTAACTATCAGTCAGTGAACTAATTTCTGCCTGGGAAAATATTATAGTCCATTATAAAGAATGCAATAGCAGAACATTTAGAAATGCATCATATGATCAAGCAGAGTTGGTATGGCTTCTAGAAGGGAAAATTATACCTGATAAATTTACTAGAATTTTTTGAGGTGGTAATGAGCAGGATAGATAAAGGCGAACCAGTAGATGTAATGTACTTGGATTTCAATAAGGTACCGCACAAAAGGTTACTTAATAAGATAAGAGCCCATGGTGCTGGGGGGTAGTGTATTAACATGGATAGAGGATTGACAAACTAATAGAAAACAGGGAATTGGGATAAAAGAGTCATTTTCAGGATGGCAAACTTTAACTAGTAGAATGCCACAGTGATCTGTGCTGAAGTCACAATTATTTGTAATATGTATTAATAGCTTAGATAAGGGGACTGAATGTACTAAAGTCAAGTTTGCAGATGATCCAAAATAAGTAGGAAGACAAATGTGATGTCATGCACTTTGATAGAAAGAATAAAGAAGTTGAATATTATTTAAATAAAGAAAGACTGCAGAAGGATGAAGCACAGAGGATTTGAGAGTCATCACGCAAAGGGAATGGAATATAAAAATGCTAAAACTATACAAGGACCTAATTAGACCACATGGAATATTGTGAACATTTTGGTCCCCTTATCTAAGAAAAGGTATACTGCATTGGAGGCAGTCCACAGAAGGTCCACTAGGTTGATCCTCAGTATGGAGGGATTTTCTAATGAGAAGAGATTGGGTAGGTTGGATCCGTACCCACTGGAGTTTAGACAAATGAGAAGCGAACATATTGAGTCATGTAGGATTCTCAGGGATCTTGACAAGATAGATGCTGGGAGGCTGTTTCCCCTTGTGGGAGAGTTTAGAACCAGACGGTATAATCTCAGAGTAAGGGGTCACCAGAGATGAAGAGGAATTTTCTTTTTCTTCTCTCAAAGGGTAGTCAATCTGTGGAATTCTTTACTGCAAAGGATTGTGGAAATTGAGTTATTAAGTATGTTCAAATCTGAGATAGACAGATTTCTAATCAATAAGGGAATCAAGGGTTATGGGGTTAATGCAGGAAAGTGGAGTTGAGAATTATATATCAGATCAGTCATGATCTCCTTGAATAGTGGAGTAGACTCGATGGATCAAATGGCCTACTCCTAAGTTTTATGGTCTTATAGTAGGGTTAAGTCATATTCAGTGTGAACAAGAAACATGCTGTTGGTCCCACCTCCAGAACTCAGAGAGTTGAGGACAGGTTAACATCAGATTTGAGGGTTTTTAATCTCAATCCAACTATTTCTGGAAGTATGATTCATCCCCACATTCTCAGAGAGGTACAATATAGAGGCTAGGGGGTCAACATTTCTATTACCAAACAGGAAGCACTGAAGAGGTAGAACTACATTGTGCATTAGGATAGTACTTTGTTATGTGGAACTCATTACCACAGAGGGTTGTCGAGGCCAGGTCATTGAGCGATAGATAGGTTCCTGATTAATAAGGGGATCAAGGGTCTCAGGGAGAAGGCAGGAGAATGGGGATGAGAATCATCTTCACCATGATTGAATGGTGGGGCAGATTCAAAGGGCCAAAAGGCCTAATTCTGTTCCTATATCTTATTGTCTTATGTTATAACTTTTCAAACAGGAACACTCTTTTCCTCCAAAATTTTTCCCAGTTCATATATATGACATTTCACTGCTTCTCTACTGTAGTATCTTCCATTCCAAGGAATAAGGAGCCTCCTTGTTCCTCCTATCAAAACAAACATCTTCATATGTGCTTTATTGAATTCTATCTGCCTACTCTGCAAATGTATTCTTTGGTGTTTTCATCCTCAGCATCATCTGTACTCCCAGTGTGGTGTCATCTGGAAATTTCAGCAGCATTTTTCCAATTTATGTGTATTCTGGTTATATAACCTGGGTGAGGGGACGCAAGGCTTTCTAGGCAATGGAGAGCACTTAGTATAAAATACTCTTTTCAGACAGTAGCTAGTTTTAATATTTTATCCGTTGACTAAAATGGAACTGGTCATCAGGTGCTGCATGGTACAGCATTGTTCAATGCCATCTGTTTTGTATCACTGTCCAGGATGATATTTTATCCTATTGAATTATATATTATGAATGTGCCACAAAATTAACCAGGAAACCAAAACTATCAGTGAGCAAAGCGACATTAGTCTTAGGAGAATTACAGAGGGCTGAGTGGAATAGTTGCATGTTTGCACGATATTACTAAAATGTGTAGACATGTATGTATGGGTATGAATGCAGTTGATGTGATATTTCCTTGCTATAATAAATACTAAAATTTCAATGTCACATATTTCAAAATGAAATTGTCCTACAAAATAAAATTGCTGAATGTACACCTATATACACTCAGAGAGTCAGCTAGACATTCTGCAGGAATATGTCGGGACATGTTCATGAATTCTGCCTGTTAGTTGTTCAGTAGTCCATTACCATTTGTGACTGGGTAGGGAAAGAGTATAAAGCTTTAGACTGATCCGCTAACCATGTAACTGCTTTGCTTTGTTTATAACATGTTGATTATGTTGATCACACCCAGTTCCGCTTCATTATCTTTCTGAATTCTTCTACTTTCTCCACATTATCCTGCTCCTTTCCTGTTTTCACCTATTTTCACTGGTTTAGGAAAAGGGTATCAGTAGCCGGTCCACAGCGAGCACACCAACTTACCAGTTCCATCGTGGGAGTGTGTAAGGCTTATTGTATCTGAGCCAATTATGAATATTTGGATGAGTTTAAAAGCTCCAGGATGACCTTTCATAGCAACAGTCAGTGTTCTCAATTTGATTGACATTTTACAAGGAAATGAAAGGATATGTTTTTGATGTGATTAGTGAAATAATTTACTTATTTATTGCAGATTGATGACTTAAATGGATTTAAATCTGACTCCTGACATTTGCTAATACTGGGTATTGGTACAGTGGTTATGGAGCATACACAGGGGAAATGCAGGGGGGGATGAGGGAATGAGAGGCAAGGGGGCATGTGATGTCTGGAGGGCCAATTAGGGTAGAGAGGCATAGAAGGTAAATGGGAGGTAAGGGGCACATGGAGAGAATTGGGTATGGAGATAGCATGGGGAATATTAGAGCACATAAAGATGGCATGTGAATATGAGGGGGTGCAGAAAACATGAAGGCATATTGCTAGGATGATGGCTAATCTCAAGGTTTAAGTGCCTGAAAATCACCAAATGAAGCTTGTCATAATGCTCTTCTGAAATGCCTTGGAATATTTAACTATGTTAAATACGTAAATGCATTTTGTTGTTATTAACATGTATATAGCCCTGTAATAAACCTTCACCAGTTTGGCGTGTCATTTTCCAGTACACTTTGACATTGCTCTTAAAGTGCCCTTCAATTCTCTCATTGAACCAGGGCTGGCCTTCTGACTGGGTGGCAATGGAGAAATGAAGGACCTCGAGATCAATAATGGTTAGAGTGTACAATTCCACTGCTGCTGATAGTTGATGTATAGGAATTGATGGTAGCTCTTTTTGGAGATATCTTCAACTTGGAGGCAGTCCTGAAGCCACTGACAAATCTGCACTGCTGTAGACATCTGAGGATCCCTGGAGCCATTTGTCATTTGTTTGTAGTTTCCCTCCCCAGTCAGCTGAAATGTGAAACTCGGCTATTATGGGGTATACCAAGAAGGCTGCACAACTCCTGACCAAATCTATTGGGATTCAACCAAAGAGAATCCCAGATGTTTTGGGTTTCCGCTGTGTGTTTTGTGGTGACAATGGATGCCTGCCATTGGCCAGCAGCAGGACATTCTGACCCTGCTGTTGTCAATGTGCTCCAGTTTCCTCTTACAATTTGAATAACGTGCTGGTTAGGTTCATTGGCCATGCTAAACAGGCACCGGAGTGTGGCGTCTAGGGGATTTTCATAGCAACTTCATTGCAATATTAATGTAAATAATAACAGTAACACTGATAAAGAAATGTAAACTTAAACAATAGGGTTTCCCATTCTGTGCACCACCCTCTGCTGGGAAACCGATGCCAAGTGTTCGCCATCTGCGATACTGGAAGATCTTGCTGGCGAGAGTAGCCGGAAAATTCTGGCTATCATGTTTTTAAATCAGAAGCTGTCGGTGATAATGCATTGAGAAAAGGAAGATTTTTTTAAATGACTTCCGGTTTTGATCGCTGAGAAGAGATTGTTCCCATGATCTGTCTAACAGTTCAAAATCTGACTTAGTACTGTTAGTGACAGCTGGAGTTGGTATCTTTTCCATTCAGCGGAGCACAATTTAAAATATGGATTAGAATCGTAAGCATGTCACCTCAAGTCTATGGTGATTGTTCAAAATGCACTCACTGGTTCCATCAGCCTTTTGGATTTACACCAATCAAAGAATCAGCAGTGGTGAGCTAACAAAATGAACATTTACCTGTAAAACTTTGAATAAGGAATTACATTGAACAACTCTAAATCTCTGCTTAGACCTCAGCTGGAGTATTGTACTCAATTCTGGGCATTGCACTTTCTGAAGGATGTCAAAGCCTTGCACGGATGAGGTTTCTCAAAATAGACAGCTCTCTGTTGCATGGAGAATGGAGAAGCTGGGATTGTTCCCCTTAGTCCAGATAGGGAAACATTTGATCAAGGTATTCAAAATAGAAAGGTTAGCATTGCTGCCTCACAGTGCCAGGGACCTAGGTTCAATTCCCAGCTTCTATCACTATCTGTGCAGAATCTGCACATTCTCCAAGTGTTTGCATGAATTTCTTCTAAGGTGCTCTGGTTTCCTCCCACAGTCCAAAAGACTAGTTGATTAGGTGCATTGGCTATGCTAAATTCTCTCTCAGTGTACTCGAACAGGTACTGGAGTGTAGCAACTCGGGGATTTTCACAGTAACTTCATTGAAGTGCTAATGTAAGCCTATTTGTGACACTAATAAACTAAAATAATATAAATTAAACTGAACTAGGCATGCAGGCAGAAATTGTTTCCATTGGGAAGAGGGCTGATAATGAGAGAATAAAGAATTATGGCAATTGGCAAGAAGACCAGAGATAAGATAAGGAGGTTGTTCTTAAAGCGATGAGTTTTTTATGATTTACAATGCTCTACCTGAAAGTACGGAAGTGGATAGAGCAACACTTTAGAATGGGAATTGGATAAATGCTGTGAAAGGAAAAAATTATCGTAATGTGAAGGAGTGGGACTAATTGGATAGTGCCACCCAAGAGAACAGATTAAGCCCAATGGATTAAGTGACTACCTTCTATCCTCTGTGATTTTATATTTCAGCACGAATTGTATGTGGGAAGTTATTATGAACATTAGAACTGTTACAGTTAGTTGAAGTTTAAGTAATCAGCCTGTATTGAAGTGCTATATTTGTGGCTAGCTTCAAGCTTTTCACACTAGACAACAAGACAGCGTATAAATGACTGAATTTGTATTGGCATGTTTTCATCTCCTGAGGAAGTACAGATGGTCCTATCATATGTTTCTTTGTAATGTACACTGCATCTGCTCCTATTTCATGCTATAAGAAGTGAGGGTGGAACGTTTGGGTTACCATTAGTAATTACTGTTTGGGTGCTACAAAGCAACCCCAGGTATTCTGTGACATTTTCATAATAGACTTGAAAAGGGGAAATCAGTCATCTTGTTTTATTATATCCTTTTATACTTGAGCAGAATAACATTCCTGCAAAGTTCTAGGCCTAGATGTTGCTTTGATTTACGCACAGGAACAGATAGACTCTCAGCTCATCTCATTTTAAGCACCAGTGAAATGCAGATTGCTCAGCAGCGTTCCATCAAAGACCAGTTGAATTTGCGTTCGCTGCCAACAACACGGGTGGGCCTTGCAAGAGGAGATGACTGGGAGAAGGAATGTCTTTGACCAGGAAGCAAGTGGGAGAGGGTGTGAGTAATGATCAGGAGGATGAACAAGTTAGTGCCTGACGACTGCCCAGTTGCACGCAGTGCCATATTGGTGAGGGTGCTAACAGCATTCAACGTGCTCTGGAAGCATGGAGGGCAGACAGATCCCAATACTGCAAGTGCAATGTCAGTTTCAAATAGAGTCGGCTTACATTAACACTGCCATGAAGTTACTGTGAAAATCCGTCATTACACTCTGGCACCTGTTTGGGTACAAAGAACAAAGAAATTACAGCACAGGAACAGGCCCTCCAAGCCTGCACCAACCATGCTGCCCCACTCAACTAAAACCTCCACCCTGCCTGGGACCACACCCCTCCATTCCCATCCTATTCATGTTTTTGTCCAGACGCCCCTTAAAAGTCACTATTGTATCCACTTCCATTATCTCCCCAGCGTGAATTCCAGGCACCCACCACCCTCTGTTTAAAAAAACCTGCCTCCACATCTCCTTCAAACCTTTTCCCTCACACCTTAAACCTATGTCCCCTTTATATAACTAGGAGAAAGACAGAGAGAGAGAGAGAGAGGGTAGGCCTTGCAAGAGGCCAATCCACCTAATCTGTATGTCTTTCAGACTATGGGAGGAAACCGGAGTACCCAAAGGAAACCCATGCAGACATGGGAAGAATGTGCAGGCTCTGCATAGACAGTGACCCCAGCTGAGAATGGAATCCAGGTTCCTGGCGCTGTGAGGCAGCACTGTTAACCACTGTGCCGTCATGCTATGAACTTGACTCCAATTATGCCACTTTGGAGCTTCAAACTCCAGCTAATGCTATGTCTTAACTCTGCACAGCTGGACATGCTTTCAATAGCAGGAGGCAATCTTACATTAGTGCTATTTAAAGTATTCACCAACTGCTTCCAGGTCAGATGCTGGTTGATTTCTTCTGGCTGAAGTTTTCTGCAGACACATCATGTTTTTGAAGAAGATGGAGGAAGAGAAAGAGAGAAGGCAACCTGAGTATCCTTTTCTGCTGGCATTGACCATGAAGATCTCAATTCCCTGTTCACCAACTATCCCACACCTTTCGTTCTACATCACTGACCATCACAATGTCCATTTGGGCACAATGCAAAAAAAAAATAAACACTCTAAACCAGATTTATAGAAAAAGCCATGGCAGATTGCAAACAGAAGTCAAATAATCACCCTTACACATTCCTTTAGGGTCCATCTAGTGCTCCTGCACGTTGTTAACCCAATGGTTACAGTATGGCTGGGGGAATTGGCTGAATGTCAATGGAGGAGACAGCAGATAGCTTTGGAGAACAACCTTGAGCAGTTCTGGGTCCAGAAAGCTCAGATTTAGACTACTCCTTCTTGGCATGGACAACTGCAGTCTGGGCTGGCTGGCAGGGTGGCAGGGCTGAGATTACAAATTAATAGCAGATAGCAGATTTGGATTCCATTTCGCTGGGGAACGTTCCCTCAGCAATTCTAATGATCCATTGGAGGAGAGATTGCTAAATTGCTGTGACAGCCACAAGTCCCTTTTGCATAAGACTGCAATCTATCACCATGTTGGTAGCAGACTGCGCTGACATGGCAGCCACTTGGCTTGCACTCAGTTCACTGATGGACACTATCCATGCTATTGTGGAAGCTGAGACACAGGGGCTGCATTTTGTGTACTGATGGAGCTTGTCACCTCTTTCCTGCTGGAGAGAATGGACTCCATACTCAGTGCAAAGTCCTGTGCCCAGTTACTGCTGGACTCTCCATGTTAAATAAAATCTGACAGATGGAGTATATTGTGGGAAGATGTGGATTTATCCACATTGACAGGAAGAATAGTAAAACAGCATATTATTTAAACAAAAAGCTTGCAGAACTCAAGGGAAAGAAGATTCCGGGTATCCTGGTACACGAGTTACCAAATGATACAGAAGGAGGCTACTCAGCCCATTTTGTCAGCACCACTCTGCTGCCTCGCAGTGCAAAGGTCTCAGGTTCAATTCTGGTCTCAGGACACTATCTGTGTGGAGTTTGCATGTTCTCCTCATGTCTGCATAGGTTTCCTTCAGGTGCTCTGGTTTCCTCCCACAGTCCAAAGATGTGCAGGTTAGGTTGATTGGCCATGCTAAATTGCCCCTTAATGTCAGGGAGATTAGCAGGATGAATGCATAGGTTACAGCAATAGAGCCTGGGTGGGATTCTGGTCGGCACAGACTCGATTGGCCAAATGGCCTCCTTCTGTTCTGTGGAAATTCGATGATTCCATGGAATGAGCATTATTTCTTCATGCTGTTGCCCTACCTCTTTTCCCATACCCTTGCACATTATTTCTATTTAAATAATCATTTCATATCCTCTTGAATCTCTGAATTGGATCTGCCTCCACCAGACAGCCAGTTCATTCCAGACCCAAACCACTCATACGAATAAATTTTTTCTCACATCGTATTTTCTTCTTTTGCAGATCACTTAATATTTGTGCCCTTTCATTCATGAGGGGGGCAATTTCTCCCTTCCTACTCTGTCCAGTTCGATTTTGAATGCTTCTATCAAACCTTCGCTTCGCCTTCTCGTTTCTCGTCCCTGGGACCATTCTTGTAAACCTGTTCAGCATTCTCTCCACCAATGTTTTTACATCCTGCTTAGAGTGTGGTGCCATTCTGTGATTAATACGCAGGTAAAGCAAGGGATTAGGAAAGCAAGTGGAATGTTGTCATTTATTTTTCTTTTTTCTTTTACTTCGCAGGTGATTCAGTCTGTTTTGTTGACCAACAAGAAGTATACACGTGGTGGGTTGTGCAAGATCTGCTCTTCGATGTTGCTTCGAGAGTTGACTAGTGCTTCACGTTGTTAGTGTACACTTAAACTGGACCATCCGATGGGCAACATGACAGTTCAGCGACTATCATTGTTTGCTGTACAGATACGTGGATTTGGGCCGGTGTCTGCAGGAGTTTGCACATTTTCCCCATGGTTGCGTGGGTTTTCTCCGGGTGCTCCGGTTTTCTCCCACATCCCAAAAATGTCCTCTTAGGCTGATTAGTGTAACAAATTGTCCCTAAATTATTCTCCCTCAATCTTCCCCAATAGGTGTAGACAAATGTCACAGGCAGAGAAGGGCACTCAATGTTAAAATGGTGGCACGGGCTTGTTGGGCCGAAGGGCCTGTTTCCCGTGCTGTATTATTCTTTGTTCTTATTCCAAGGGGAATGGAATGCAGTGGTAGGGATGTGCGTCAGGGGCAATTTTACCATCGCTGCAGCAGCTGATGAGCAGAATGAGTCGGTAAGGTCGCAAGAGAGCCGTTGTTTTCCTACAACACATTCTCAAATGTGTCAATTGTCCTTCTCAAGGACAACTAGGTATGGGAAATAAATACTGATCTAATCAGCAGCACCCACACTGTGTGAAAAGAATTGCTATCCATCCGCTATATTCATCACAATTTTGCCAAATTTAAGGGATGGATACCTATTGTGGCTCATCCCTTCCACAAGTGGGAGTGGTTGTAAAAAGAGTTTGAGGGCAGCATAGTTGATAAGGGATTGGCCATTGTTTTTAATGTTGCCCTTTGGTTCTGCCCACCTAGAGAGCAGCAGATGTCACTGATGGAGCTGGCGGGGGAATGTACAGGGGAAGCGTTTTCCTGAGCAGAAATGACCGGAGGGGGATCTTTTGACTGACCTCTTAAGAGATGCAGGCATAAATGCTCAAAAAAGATTACAACCAGATGGGAGTTTGACCATGAGTGCCGCTGCTATGCTGATCGAAGAAGAAAGAGCAAAGGTGACTGAAGTGATATAGATATCACATTTGATACTGTGTAAGGGGTGAAAGTTCAGCAGCAATGAGAGACATTGCAAAAGGAGAAGCTAACTCCGTCTGTCTGACATTTCCAGATTCTAGATAGCTACTGAGAAGTTCACCCCTGCTATTGTTTCAAGGGCATCTCTTGTTATTTTTTCTGATGGATAAACCTAAATCTAACAGGAATAAAAGGTTACTTGATTGGACCTATCGCTGAAGAATTTTAATAGCAGTATTTGGAAGTGATCACAGATAATTGTGAATCACTTTTTGAAGAATCCCATTTTTAAAAAAATGCACCTAATATACTGTGTGCTGCTTTATCGGCTAGCCGTTGCTATTGGTAACTGCGGAGGCTCTTCCAAACAGTCCTCATTATTACTTTCCTCTGTACCTGCACTGACAGAATGCAAGGCTGATTGATTTCATGCTATTTACAGTAGGAAAATACGTAACACTGAAATGGCTGCTATGCTTCAGTGATGGTCTGACAGTCTGAAGGGAGATAGTACAGATGGGAAAATAATTTATTCATTGAAACTGTGATAGAAACAATTTAACAATACGTGCACTCCACCCCCCTGCCCCCCGCCTGTCTCATCATTCTGGAAAGAATTAAGGTGAGCTGTTGTCTCATTACACTTGTATGATGGACTGGCTCTGGTTTCAGTATGAAATATAGCAGCAGGCAACAACTTGTACTGTGGCAATACCTGTGAAGGTGTTGCAATTACCAACCTACCTGACAGATCAGAGAACTTCAGTACCTTACAGCACAGAAGGAGGCCATTTGGCCTATCATGCCGAGGCTGCTTCTTGGACAACATCTTCTCAACCTAGGCCCACAATCTGGCTGCTTTTCTTAGACCCTGCTTATTATTTAAGTCCTCTTCAAAGCTACGTGTCCTGTTGCCTTGAAAGTTATTATGGAATCAGGTTCCACTATCCTCTCAAATAAAGAAAGGCTTACATTTATATACCACGTTTCATGATCACCACATATCTCAAATTACTTGCGAAGCATAGTCCCTGTTATAATGAAAGAAATAGTGTTTTCTGAACCTTAACAAAGACCTTGGGGTGATTCTTCCGAAAAAAAATTCCAAATGTCGAATTTGTTTAAAAACTGGAGTAAATCCAGCTGGATTTTTCAGTGGGAGATTCAAAATGAATCTCCCACACTCTGCACTGCATGGGTGAGATTTATGCAAAAAGCTGGGAGTGGGGTTTATTCTCGCTGGAAAGACCAGCAGCATAGCACTGAGCAGGTCACTACGCATGCACTGTAAACTCGCACTGTTAGACTCAACCATGCCTCCTCCTGCCCTGGCAGACCCAATCTCCCTGAAAATTCTCCCCAGGCAACCCCTGATGTCTCACCCTCCATCCCACCATCCCCATCCCCCACTCATCGACCCCAAGGGCCAATCTGGATCACTGGCTTCCTTCCCTCTGGAAGCAGGAGGCAACACCCCTGATCTAGCCCCACCCCTTGGTACTGCCAGATGCCTGGCAGGCAGTGGCACTTTGCTCCCGGACAGTGACATTTTGCTCCGGGGGGTGGGGGGGGGGGGGGGGTCAGCAGGCACTGCCAAGCTGACAATGCCCAGGGGGCACACCACTTATCCTCAAGACTCTGGGGGGGACCCTCAATTGACCCCTCTTCACTCCAGTGGCTTGCCAGCTCCAAGCAAGCTCCAACTCCAAGCAACAGAGTAGTAAACTCTGTTGGATTGCAATACTCCTGGTGGGATAGGAGAGAGTAGCAGACCCAAAGGTTTGATTCCCGATGCTGAAATTAGATGTAAAGTATATTGAAATTCTAAATAAAATAAATTATACAGCTCCTTGTCAATTTCTGGTGCAGAGTTGACAGTGCAAGAAGTATAGCAGCTAGAGACTTGTGGAGGTTATAGTGCCTGATGGGAAGCTTACCAAACAGTCTCCAGCTAAAGCAGTGCAGCTGGCAGGGAGAATCCCCCCTGCCCACCCACCTTTAACCTTCTCCCCAAGAAAGCTCCCCTGAATAATCTGGAGAGTTAGTTAAGGAGAGTTAATTAACTGGAGAGTTATAGAACAACTGAATCATACAGTGCAGAAGAGGCTCTTCAGCCCATCAAGTCTGCACTGACATGTGAGAAATACCTGAACTCCCACCAAATCCCATCAACAGCACTTGGCCCATAGCCCTGAATGTTGTGCCAAGTGCTCATCCAGGTATTTTTTAGAGGTTGTGAGGCAACCTGCCTCCACCACCCTCCCACACAATGCATTCCAGTCCATCATCACCCTCTGGGTAAAAATGTTTTTTCCTCACATTCCCCATAAACTTCCTCAGTCTTCTCTGTTCCAACAAAAATAACCAAGCTTAGTCACCCTCTCTTCATAACTTGAGTGTTCCACTGCAGGCAGCATCCTGCCAACTAGGCAGTGAGTTAAGGAGAGCAAATCATGCTTTACTAACTTCATTGACTTTTGTTAAACTAACGACAGAAGGTTAATAAAGGAAATACAGTGGAATGTTGTCTCAAAATTTGGATTTTAAAAAAGCCTTTAACAATGTATCAAATAGAATGCTGTTTAACAAAAACTGAGGCTCATGGAATAGAGGAGTTTTTGTCAACTTGTATCAAAAATTTCCTTAGGGAGAAATACCAAGTTATGATAAATAGTTCTGTTTCAGACTAAAAAATGGTAGGTGTTCCCATGGGATATATATAGATAGATAGGTATATAATATCTATCTATATATATATAAATAACTTGGATATTGGAACACAGTAAAATTTCAAAACATACCCACGATACATGACTTAGAGGTTTAGTGAGTTGTTGAGGCATCCATAATTGGTGGCAGCAGGATAAGCTAGCAGAATGAGTGGACAAATGGTAGATTTAATTGAATACAGAGAATGAATGCAGAATGCATTCTGAGAATGCATTTTGGAAGAAGGGTTTGGGGATGATCGTAGACAATTAATGGCACAATTCTAAAGCGTGAATAAGGTCAGAGAGACCCAAAAATTCATATATTTGAATCGTTCAAGATGCCAGGACATATTGCGAGAGTACTGAACAATTAGATTTAGAGCTTCATAAATAGAGGCATTGAGTACAAAAATGTATAAATTATAACACTCTGATTGGGCCACAACTTATAGTTCTGGCCATTATTTATGGGAATGCCTGAAAAGATGCAGAGGAGGTTTACCCGAAGGCATGAAGAAACTTAGCTACAGGCTTAGATTAAAGAAGCCAATTTTTCCTTTTTAAAATAAAGGAGGTTGAGGGAAAATCTGATAGAGGTATATAAGTTTATCACTGGTTGGCAAAGAAAAGCTGTTTCTATTAGATGATGCAATAAGGGTGAAGGACCCACAGATTTAAGGTTTTTGGCAGGGGAAAAAAGATGAAGAACTTTCTAACATAACAAATGGTAACAACTTGGAATGCAAGTCTAACTGGGGGGAGGGGGACCATGGAGGCCATCAATGGTTTAAAAAGGAGTAAGGTATAGGGCTGTGATGACTGAACAGGAGAACAGGATTTGCTGGATTGCTGTATACAGAGCCAGCATGCAACTGATGGGCCAAAGGACTCCTTTCCGGTCTCTATGGCAAATGACTGACTGTCAAGCCTCCCCTTAAATTTCCTTGAACAATCCAAGGACAATCCCAGTTTCTCCAATAGAATATAAAAGCACATTACTGTGGATGCTGGAATCTGAAATAAAAACAGAAAATGCTGGAAAATCTCAGCATGTTTAGCAGCGTCTGTAGAGAAAAAACAGTCATCCAAACTTGAAACGTTGGCTCTATTCTCTCTCCACAGATACTGTCAGAAATTTTCCAGCATTTTCTGTTATGTCCCAGTTTCTCCTACCTCTCCAAAGTAAGTTTCAGGTGTTCTTATTTACAATATTTTCAGTATCATTACTCTGTATTATTTAATTTTGCTCAGTGTTTTCCAGTACTTATCCAGGTGAAAATATTTCAGCAATGTGAATGGAGCACTGTAATGTTGATTCAAGCATTCCTTGGATCAATTGCAATCCATAATTTTACGTCCTGGTAGCATTATTCCTTCACGATCCCAGAACCATATATCTAGTGACTAAACAGCTCCCAAAAAAAACTGTGTAATTTCTGCTTGATACTCAGTGTGACAATTCTAGAGAAATGTACCTCTTCACCTTTTCTACAATCATGGCAATCATTTGTGAGCCTTGAATTTTTACTTGCCCATGGTCTATCTTCATGGTACTGCTCTATCATTCCTCTCAGTGCTAAGATTGTCACTACATTTCCTCCAGTGGCGTGACCTTTGGTGCATGTCAGATCACCCTACCTGTGCCCCATGACTTCATCCTTGACTGTTGGCCCTTGGTCACGTTATCGAAAAGTAAGATGACAGCTTCCATGTGTACTTTGATGTTTATGCCCCTCCCTCACCAACTTAATTGAATGGCTGTAATTGTGCTATTCTAATTAGTTCTCCCTCAATCTTCCCCAATAGGTGTAGACAAATGTCATAGGTAGAGAAGGGCATTCATAATGTTAAAATGGCGATGTGGACTCATTGGGCCAAAGAGACTGTTTCCCGTGCCGTATTGGTCTCTGTTCTTTGTTCTTTGCTCTACATAAAGGCCTGAATTTAGCAACAGCCGAACCTGAATATCAGCAACATCGAAACCATCATGTACCAACACTTCGTGCCTTAATTGCTGATCTTATCTCATGAGCCAATTGAAGCCAAGAAGCAGCAGCCAAAGTGTTTATCGCAGATTTTTGACCAAAGACTTCTTCCTGCCTGAGCACAGATGATGATGAGGAACAGGATGCTGAGTGAGATGCCTCAAGAGTTCCAGAGCAAGGTCCCACACTGCCCCCCAAAACCACAGCCACTCTCGTGGGCAATATAATTGGATCACAAAGTGACGTGGAGACTTGATAACACCAAAGCATTTTAGTTATTGTAACAACTTCTGCTTACAATGTACCTTTTCGGGTGTAAGAACTTCAAAACATTAGCTTAGAGATTTGTGATGTTTAGCGTGAAAATCCAGTGAGGGTAGTTTTCTTGCTTTTAGGAACTGGGGTGAAGAAGAGAAGAAAAAGTTAAAATAATCGCGTTTTGCAATGCTGTCAGTACAAAGCCTGTGCTCTTTTACACTGCACAACCTGATCTGAAAAGACTCCAACACAGATTTGCTAAGAAGGCTTAGCTGAGGTTTCATGCCAGTTGGAAATAAAGCTAACAAAGTATGGTCGGGTAAAATCTATTGCTGGAAATGTCAAACTGGCTGCTGAGAAATGCTTATTGTTCAGCAGCCAGCATAATCAATGGCCCCATGCACCCCAGACATTGTAGCAGTACATTCTGCACTCTCTCATTTCCTTCTCTAGGAATAGTATGCTTTATCTGTATAGCACGCAAGAAACAATATGTTTCACTGTATGTTAATACATGTGACAACGATAAATCAAATCAAAATCATATCAAACATTCTCACTTCCACCTTTTTCTGTTGGGAAAACGATACAAAAGTCAGAGGTCACATACCAACTGATACAAGACAACTTCTTCCCTCCTGCTATCAGACTTTTGAACGTACCCATCTTGCATTGAGTTGATCTTTCTCTACACCCTACCTATGAATGTAATTCTGCATTCTGCAGTCTCTCATTTCCTTCTCTATGAACGGGATGCTTTGTTTGTATAGCGTGCAAGAAACATTACTTCTCACTGTACACTAATACATATAAGAATAGTAAATCAAATCAAACCAAATTAATAAGCGTCCCCTGTTAATATTGCACAGACCACATGCGTTTTAGCCTTAGCTCAGCTCTGCACCTGATGAGTTTCATTTTAGTTAGTTCAGGAGACCAGAGGATGACATGGATTCCTATTTTGCTGGATTCACCTATCCAATGGAGGATAAACAGAAAAGGATGGGAATCATTCTATCAATACAGCCACTCCACCTAAGAAATCATTTATTGCGTGTATACTGAGATCGGATAAGGTGCTGTAACAATGAGACTGCTTCTGTTTTCAGTTGTTCAAACTCTTAATTTCGTGGAGGGAAAAGATGATAGTCCCCCCAAGAATGAGGATGTCTTGCAGCCATTCCCTCCGTTGCAGACAGTATGAAAACTTCTGTGCAGCCTAACAACTTAGATGATAGTGGCATGTAACATAGTACCAAACATGCTGTCGAGTGGCTACACACTTAGGCAGGGGACCCCCAAGTTAGTGCAAGGCAAAAACCAGTTAAATCTTACGCGCACCACTTAATTCCAGACACCACTCTTAAAAGTACTCCCTTTCCATCCCATAATATCTTTTGATGATGTAAGCTTTACCTCTTGCTTTCCCCATCCTCAGAACTTTTTTTTTATTCTTCCTTAGGATGTGGGCATCACTGGCAGCATTTGTTGTCCCCCTCCAATTGCTCTTGAACTGAATGGCTTGCCACACTATTTCAGAGGCATTTGAGAGTCAATCACATTGCAATGTAGGTTGTTAACCCAGGTAAGGACAGGAAATTTCCTTCCCTAAACAGCATTAGTGAATCAGATGGGCTTTTATGATAATGGTTTCATGGTTATCATTACATAGACCAGTTTTACAGGGGTTACCATTGACCAGAAATTGACATGACTTTTCTTCTGTTGTTAATTTCAATGATCCTGCTTGTAATAAATTCTCGAACTAAAATAATCTATTTAATTTAGGCTTGTGAGCTACGTGGCCTGATAATTAGTGATTTAATTTTCAATACGTCCTCTAATCTGTATTTGCAAACATAACGTTTAATAAGAAGTATCAATGCAATCTTCTGCTTTACTGTGCTGGAAATTTTTATCAGAACAAAGAGAACAAAGAAAATTACAGCACAAGAGCAGGCCCATCAGCCCTCTAAGCCTGCACTGATCATTGCTGTCTGACTGAATTGAAAACCCCTTACCCTTCCGGGGACTGTATCCTTCTATTCCCATCCAATTCATGTATCGTCCAGCTGCCCCTTAAAGATCACTATCGTATCTGCTTCTACTGCCTCTTCCAGGATCAAGTTCCAGGCACCCCACCCTTATATAAAAAACTTGCTTTGTATACCTCCTTCAAACCTTGCTCCTTGCAACTTAAACCTATGCCCTCTCATAACTGACTCTTCTTATTGATAGGAAAATGGCAGGATAACACACTGACTTAGACACAGTTTTTTTGCAGACCATATGCAAATATTGTACAGGTTCTTATTTCTTTAGCCATTAACCATAATTCTCAACATCCATCTGGGGATCAGTGGTAAAGAATACAAGCCTCTTTACATTACAGTACAATCAATTGGATCAAGTAGCCTTGATCTCAGAATCACTTTGTCCAGGCATGTTTTTAACACCTCCTAAACAACAAAGAGCAATCATTGTTCTAAAGTCAAATCTAGTAACTAGCTGCAATCAAATTAACAGCAGGCAAACAGTATTAGTTTTGTGGCGAGAGACAGATTTTACAAGGGTGAATTGCAACCCTGCAAAATCTCCACATTTAACATGTTGCTGCAAACCAGCTTCATCACCTGTCATTCTTCTGTTATATTCCAATTTTTAAAAATGGTAACAGATTGTATCACTTCATTTCCATTACCTAAACTATTTTAAAAAGTTTGAAAAAGCATTGTTTGCCTGATTTTTGTAATTTGGCCTTCAATGACAGTACTTCTTTTGACTCTTGCATTGCCTCTTGGTAGTTGATTTGCTTCCGGTACTGGGTTAGCAGAAATTTTATCCAATTAAACAACAAATAAAACCATACCGGATTTTATGCTCAAGGAAAGCCAAAAATTCCCACCTGAGTCAACAGGCATTTCGGCTGTTCATCCCGCAGCTCGCTCCAATTCCGTGGCTGGCGAGCTGGTAGAATTCCAGCATTCAACCGCAGCCACAAACTCAGTTAATTATCCATTTCACTCCCTCCTTGGCTACTGTTGCTGTCTGAACTAGACCATTTGTAGCTTGTAACTATTTGATGCAAACTGAAGTCATAATCTCTGCATCATCAAGACCACCTACTTCCACTTTCACTATGGGCGGCATGGTGGCACAGTGGTTAGCAGTGCATTCTGATCGTGTCTGCATGGGTTTCCTCTGAGTTTTCAAGTTTCCTCCCACATTCTGAAAGACGTGCTGGTTAGGTGCATTGACCCGAACAGGCACCGGAGTGTGAGGGATTTCACAGTAACTTCATTGCAGTGTTAAAGTTGGCCTTAGTTGTGATTAATAAATAAAAACTGAATTAACTTCCATAATATCCGCTCGACCCATCTGCCAATGAAATCTTCATCCATGCTTTTATTAACTTCAGGCTCAACTATTCTAACGCTGTCATGGTTTCAGCTGGCTGGTTCCCAAACACTGGAATTTCTTCCCTAAACTCTCTCCTCGGCTTCTTTAAAGTGCTTTGCAAAACAAACCTGCTCCAATGTCTTCTACTTTTGCTTAATGTCAGATTTTGTCTGATAACATCCCTGGAAAGGCCTTTGGGAAATTATATTTCAGTAAAGACAGTGGCTGAAATTTTCAGGCTGTTTCCACAGACAAGATCTGCTAATCCTGCTGGTAGTGACCTCCCACTGTGGGGTCCCCAATGGTGGAGGATGTAAACAACAGGAAAACCTATTGACAGCAGCAGGGGTGGAAGATTCTGCTGCCAGCTGAAGGTAGGATGCCTCTGCCACCACAAAACACGCCATGGAAAATCATGTGATTTTCTCAGCGTTGGTCACTCTGGGTCTTACATGTGTCTTTTGCCATAAAGGAAGATCATAGAATTCCTACAGTGCAACTGGAGGCCATTCAGCCCATTAAATCTGCTGCAATCGACTACAATCCCATTCAGGCCCCATTCCCGCAATCCGCATATTTACCCTGCTAATCCTCCGACACTAAGGTCAACTTAGCACGGCAAATCGAACTAACCCACACATCTTTGGACTGCAGGAGGAAACCAGAGCACACAGAGGAAACCCTCGCAGACACGGGGAGAATGTACAAACTCCACACAGAAAGTGACCCAAGGACAGAATTGAACCTGGGTCCCTGGCACTGTGAGGCAGCAGTGCTAACCACTGTGCCATTGTGCCACCCTAAACAATCAACAATGGTTTTATCATCACCATTACACTGGCTTTTTTAATTCCAGATTTATTAATTGTATTTGCTTTCTACCAGCTACAGTGGTGGGAGTTGAATTTGTGTCCTTAGCACATTAACCTGGGCTTCTGGATTACAAGTTCAAAGACATTACTGTTACACCACCTCCCCCATTAACCTGGCAAAAGTCGTAACATTGGCTGTTAAAGGATGTTTAGGAATGACAGTCACTGATCCTGCCATGTTCCCATCTGTGGAAGAGTTGAGGTTGTAGTTGCCACTTGGTAAGTTGGAAGCTTAAGTCTCTGGCCTTCTATAATGTGGTACAGCTTTTTGTATGTACCTCTATATGCTGCAATACCTAAACATGTAGTAAAATGGGGAAAGATTTTCCAGAGAATCACAAGGGGTTAATGTTGGGAAGCAGATTGCTCAGTTGTCAGAGCAAACAGTTTTAATTCCATTGATTTCTACATTGGGTGGCTGACCATCTCTGTCAGATTGTTGATCGAGATGAAGGTTTACCATTTTGTCTCTTATCTGAGGACTCACAGTATTTCATAGAACATAGAACATTACCGCGCAGAACAGGCCCTTCGGCCCTCGATGTTGCGCCAACCAATGGAGAAAAAGCAATGACCCTCTAACCTAAACCATTCCCTTTTCATCCATAAACTATCCACTGACCATTTGAATGCCCCCAAACTTGGCGCATCTACAACTGCAGCAGGCAGGGCATTCCACACTCTTACCACCTTCTGGGTAAAGAACCTACCTCTGACATCCATCCTATAACTACCACCCCTTAATTTAAAGATAAGTCCCCTCGTGCTAGCTTTCTCCATCTGAGGAAAAGGCTATCACTGTCCACCCTATCTAAATCTCTAATCATCTTATATGCTTCAATAAGATCTCCTCTTAGCCGCCTTCTTTCTAATGAAAACAACCTCAAATCCTTCAGCCTCTCCTCATAAGACCTTCCCATCATAAGACCTTTCTTGCTGCTCTTTTCCTTACTGACTCCTCCACTCATAAAATGCTGAACTTTCTCCCACTGGCCAAATCCAGTCAGTTCTTTCGAGAATAAAACTGGATGAGATCACTTTATTTGCTATTTCTTACCAAAACCTGTCCTAAGAACATTATTGACCAAGTTGTACTGCAATTGGGATCACACAGAAGTGAATTTTTTTTGAAGTTTCTTTCAATAAAGCACAATTAATGAGGTTTACATTAGAAATTGCCTCCCATCTATTGACTCTGTCTACACTTCTTGCTGCCTCAGAAAAGCAGTCAGCATAATTAAGGACGTCCACATGCACCTAACATTCTCTTTTTCCACCTTCTTCCAATGAGAAAAAGATACAAAAGTCTGAAGTCACGTACCAACCAACTCAAGGACAGCTTCTTCCCTGCTGCCCTCAGAGTTCTGAATGGACCTACCTTGCATTAAGTTGATCTTTTTCTACACCCAAGCTATATCTGTAACATTACATCTTGCATTCTTTCCTTTCCTTCTCTATGAACAGTATGCTTTGTCTGTATCGTGCGCAAGAAACAATACTTTTCATATTGTTTTGACATCAATGTGATATTAATAAATCAAATGAAATAACTTAGTAAGATAGAAGGTTATAGGTAAAACTTAGTAAGATAGAGGGTTATAGGTAAACCTGGTAATGTCTAATGTAATGTTCGGCACAACTTTGTGGGCCAAAGGGTCTGTATTGTGCTGTAGTTTTTCTATGTTTCTATGAAAAAGATTTGGCCTTGAAATCAGCAAACTCATTACTACTAAATAACAATGCTTTAGTGCGGTCAATATCTTTTTCACAGAAGAAACAGGTTTTAACTCAAAAGATGCACCAAATGACCTGGAAACAAAGCTGGTCTGAGGTATATTAATGTAAATGTTGCTTCTGTTTATTTGTATTGAGGAATGCAGATGAAAGGACAAGGTTTATAGTGTGGACTCTGCCAGAGTTGAAAGAGGTTGAGAGGAGATGGAGTAACAGCGTTAGTAGTGATAGGGTGATGACCAGCTTATATCCTACAAGTGAGGGAAAGAGTTCAAATTTCACAGTTTGTAGTCCTGGGAAAGACTGAATTGTTAGCCTGCCATCACATTTCTCTCCCTCCACCCGACATAACTAAACACACACGGATGGCACGTTGGTGTGAATTTCATTCTGTTTATGCTACTTGCTGTTGACACCTTTCACAGTACAATCTCCTCTGATGGGCTTTACCTTTCCCACAGCGCCAAGCCTTTTCTTCGTTGTGTTTGGTTTCGTGGCAATAGGAACCTTAGACGGCTGCCTGTACAGATGAAAGCATTTTTTGGATCCCTTTAAATCATCTGAGGTTGCACAAGACCAGCTATTGATACTGTTCAGTGTATTTCCTTGTGGCTCTGGCTCGTTTCACCTTGCAGAAAGGAAATACTGTGTGCTCTCTGCTCTGTTTTGACATCAATTGGCCAATGTGTTTGAAAAGCAAATAACAGGCCAGCTGAATCTAGCATTAGATATCAGAAGCTATACCCTAATAAAGTGAGTTGAATTCGTGAAACAATCCATCTGATTAGCTGGTACTGACTGCAGGTAGAGGAACATTGATTCATGTGTTCTTTAAACATAAACACAACAGATTATACAGAGTGCTGCATCAGTCCAGAATAACAACCTAACTTCATCAGATCTGCCAGTGTAGTTGGTGAAAGGTCAGTTTATTTCAATCTACAATCCTTTAATGTGGCAGACCTAAAGCAGGTCTACAGCTGCTTATATATTGGCATTGGTTTAATTTGGACTGGGGATGATTGATGTCAGTAAGTTTTGCTCTTTCTCCTGGAGACAGGCTTATGGAAGCACAAGAATCTCTGGATTCAAGGTTCTATGAATTTGCTGCCCTCTATGTCTGCCACTAGAGCTCTTTTCACTGATTCAAATGGAAAGAGAGCAATGCTGATGATTTTCCCAAAGCACCAGGTGGCACAGTGGTTAGCACTGCTGCCTCACAGCACCAGGGACCCTGGTTCAATTCTGACCTTGGATGTCTATCTGTGTGGAGTTTCATGCTCCCCGTGTCTGCATGGGTTTCCTCTGGGTGGTCTGGTTTCCTCCCATACTCCCAAAATGTGTGTAGATTATATTGACTGACCATGCTAAATTGACCCTTAGCGTCAAGGGAATTAGCAGGATAAATATGTGGGATTACGAGGATAGGGTTTAGGCA